>CM059432.1:81660956-82260956 GCA_030390025.1 Squalus acanthias
TTATACACTCTCTCTCTCCCACCACTTTATACTCTCTCTCTCTCTCTCTCCTACCACTTTATACACTCTCTCTCTCCCACCACTTTATACTCTCTCTCTCTCTCTTTCTCTCCCACCCCTTTATACTCTCTCTCTCTCTCTTTCTCTCCCACCCTTTATACTTCTCTCTCTCTCCCCCACCGCTTTATACTCTCTCTCTCTCTCTCTTTCCCACCACTTTATACTCTCTCTCTCTCTCTCTCCCACCAATTTATACTCTCTCTCTCTCTCTCTCCCACTGCTTTATACTCTCTCTCTCTCTCTCTCTCTCCCACCGATTTATACTCTCTCTCTCTCTCCCGCCACTTTATACTCTCTCTCTCTCTCCCACTGCTTTATACTCACTCTCTCTCTCTCTCTCTCCCACCGCTTTATACTCTCTCTCTCTCTCTCCCACCGCTTTATACTCACTCTCTCTCTCTCTCTCTCTCTCCCACCGCTTTATACTCTCTCTCTCTCCCACCACTTTATACTCTCTCTCTCTCTCCCACCAATTTATACACTCTCTCTCTCGTTCTCTCCCACCGCTTTATACTCTCTCTCTCTCTCTCCCACCACTTTATACTCTCTCTCTCTCCCACCAATTTATACACTCTCTCTCTCTCTCTCTCTCTCTCTCCCACCGCTTTATACTCTCTCTCTCTCTCCCACCACTTTATACACTCTCTCTCTCTCTCACTGCTTTATACTCTCTCTCTCTCTCCCACCGCTTTATACTCTCTCTCTCTCTCTCTCCCACCACTTTATACTCTCTCTCTCTCTCCCACCACTTTATACTCTCTCTCTCTCCTACCACTTTATACACTCTCTCTCTCTCTCTCTCTCCCACCACTTTATACTCTCTCTCTCTCTCTCCTACTGCTTTATACTCTCTCTCTCTCTCCCACCAATTTATACTCTCCCTCTCTCTCTCTCTCCATCGACTTTATACTTTCACTCTGTCTCTCCCTCCACTTTATACTCCCTGTCTCTCTCCCACCAATTTATACTTTCTCTCTCTCCCATCAATTTATACTCTCTCTCTATCTCTCTCTCTCCCACCACTTTATACTCTTTCTCTATCTCTCCCTCCGTTTTATACTCTCTCTATCACTCTCTCCCACCAATTTATACTCTCTCTCTCTCTTCCACCACTTTATTCTCTCTCTCTCTCTCCACCAATTTATACTCTATCTCTATCTCTCTCTCTCCCACCACTTTATACTCTCTCTTTCTCTCTCTCTCCCACCACTTTATACTCTCTCTCTCTCTCTCTTTCTCTGCCACCCCTTTATACTCTCTCTCTCTCTCTTTCTCTCCCACCCTTTATACTTTCTCTCTCTCTCCCCCACCGCTTTATACTCTCTCTCTCTCTCTTTCCCACCACTTTATAATCTCTCTCTCTCTCTCTCTCCATCGACTTTATACTTTCTCTCTGTCTCTCCCTCCACTTTATACTCTCTGTCTCTCTCCCACCAATTTATACTCTCTCTCTCCCATCAATTTATACTCTCTCTCTATCTCTCTCTCTCCCACCACTTTATACTCTTTCTCTATCTCTCCCTCCGTTTTATACTCTCTCTCTCACTCTCTCCCACCAATTTATACTCTCTCTCTCTCTCTTCCACCACTTTATTCTCTCTCTCTCTCTCCCACCAATTTATACTCTATCTCTATCTCTCTCTCTCCGACCACTTTATACTCTCTCTTTCTCTCTCTCTCCCACCACTTTATACTCTCTCTCTCTCTCTCGCCCTCTGCTTTATACTCTCTCTCTCGCTCTCTCTTTCTCTCCCACCCCTTTATACTCTCTCTCTCTCTCTTTCTCTCCCACCCCTTTATACTTTCTCTCTCTCTCCCCCGCCGCTTTATACTCTCTCTCTCTCTCTCTTTCCCACCACTTTATACTCTCTCTCTCTCTCTCCCACCAATTTATACTCTCTCTCTCTCTCTCCCACTGCTTTATACTCTCTGTCTCTCTCTCTCTCTCCCACCGATTTATACTCTCTCTCTCTCTCCCGCCACTTTATACTCTCTCTCTCTCTCTCCCACCGCTTTATACTCACTCTCTCTCTCTCTCTCTCCCACCGCTTTATACTCTCTCTCTCTCCCGCCACTTTATACTCTCTCTCTCTCTCCCACCAATTTATACACTCTCTCTCTCGTTCTCTCCCACCGCTTTATACTCTCTCTCTCTCTCTCCCACCACTTTATACTCTCTCTCTCTCCCACCAATTTATACACTCTCTCTCTCTCTCTCTCTCTCCCACCGCTTTATACTCTCTCTCTCTCTCCCACCACTTTATACACTCTCTCTCTCTCACTGCTTTATACTCTCTCTCTCTCTCTCTCCCACCGCTTTATACTCTCTCTCTCTCTCTCTCCCACCACTTTATACTCTCTCTCTCTCTCTCTCCCACCACTTTATACTCTCTCTCTCTCTCTCCCACCACTTTATACTCTCTCTCTCTCTCTCTCCCACCACTTTATACTCACTCTCTCTCTCTCCCACCACTTTATTCTCTCTCTCTCCCACCACTTTACACTCTCTCTCTTTCTCTCTCCCACCACTTTATTCTCTCTCTCTCTCCCACCACTTTATACTCTCTCTCTCTCTCCCACCAATTTATACTCTCTCTCTCTCCCACCAATTTATACTCTCTCTCTCTCCCTCCACTTTATACTCTCTCTCTCTCCCACCAATTTATACTCTCTCTCTCTCTCTCTCTCCATCGACTTTATACTTTCTCTCTGTCTCTCCCACCACTTTATACTCTCTGTCTCTCTCCCACCAATTTATACTCTCTCTCTCTCCCATCAGTTTATGCTCGCTCTCTCTCCCACCACTTTATACTCTTTCTCTATCTCTCCCTCCGTTTTCTACTCTCTCTCTCACTCTCTCCCACCAATTTGTACTCTCTCTCTCTCTCCCAACACTTTATTCTCTCTCTCTCTCTCCCACCAATTCATACTCTCTCTCTATCTCTCTCTCTCCCACCGCTTTATACTCTCTCTCTCTCTCACACCACTTTATACTCTCTGTTTCTCTCTCTCACCCATCGCTTTATACTCTCTCTCTCTCTTTCTCTCTCTCTCCCACCACTTTATACTCTCTCTCTCACTCCCACCACTTTATACTCTCTCTCTCTCTCTTCCATCACTTTATACTCTCTCTCTCTCTCTCCTACCACTTTATACACTCTCTCTCTCCCACCACTTTATACTCTCTCTCACTCTCTCTCTCTCCCACCACTTTATACTCTCTCTCTCTCTCTCCTACCACTTTATACACTCTCTCTCTCCCACCACTTTATACTCTCTCTCTCTCTCCTACCACTTTATACACTCTCTCTCTCCCACCGCTTTATACTCTCTCTCTCTCTCCCACCACTTTATACTCTCTCTCTCTCTCCCACCACTTTATACTCTCTCTCTCTCTCCTACCACTTTATACACTCTCTCTCTCTCTCTCTCTCTCCCACCACTTTATACTCTCTCTCTCTCTCTCCTACTGCTTTATACTCTCTCTCTCTCTCCATCGACTTTATACTTTCTCTCTGTCTCTCCCACCACTTTATACTCTCTGTCTCTCTCCCACCAATTTATACTCTCTCTCTATCTCTCTCTCTCCCACCACTTTATACTCTTTCGCTATCTCTTCCTCCGTTTTATACTCTCTCTCTCACTCTCTCCCACCAATTTATACTCTCTCTCTCTCTCTTCCACCACTTTATTCTCTCTCTCTCTCCCACCAATTTATACTCTCTCTCTATCTCTCTCTCTCCCACCACTTTATACTCTCTCTTTCTCTCTCTCTCCCACCACTTTATACTCTCTCTCTCTCTCTCGCCCTCTGCTTTATACTCTCTCTCTCTCTTTCTCTCCCACCCCTTTATACTCTCTCTCTCTCTTTCTCTCCCACCCCTTTATACTTTCTCTCTCTCTCCCCCACCGCTTTATACTCTCTCTCTCTCTCTTTCCCACCACTTTATACTCTCTCTCTCTCTCTCTCCCACCAATTTATACTCTCTCTCTCTCTCTCCCACTGCTTTATACTCTCTCTCTCTCTCTCTCTCTCCCACCGCTTTATACTCTCTCTCTCTCTCCCGCCACTTTATACTCTCTCTCTCTCTCCCACCAATTTATACACTCTCTCTCTCGTTCTCTCCCACCGCTTTATACTCTCTCTCTCTCTCTCCCACCAATTTATACTCTCTCTCTCTCTCTCTCTCCCACCGCTTTATACTCTCTCTCTCTCTCCCACCACTTTATACGCTCTCTCTCTCACTGCTTTATACTCTCTCTCTCTCTCTCCCACCGTTTTATACTCTCTCTCTCTCTCTCTCCCACCACTTTATACTCTCTCTCTCTCTCTCTCCCACCACTTTATACTCTCTCTCTCTCTCTCCCACCACTTTATACTCTCTCTCTCTCTCTCTCCCACCGCTTTATACTCTCTCTCTCTCTCTCTCTCTCCCACCGCTTTATACTCTCTCTCTCTCTCTCTCTCCCACCACTTTATACTCTCTCTCTCTCCCACTGCTTCATACTCTCTCTCTCTCTCTCTCCCACCACTTTATCCTCTCTCTCTCTCTCCTACCACTTTATACTCTCACTCTCTCCCACCACTTTATACTCTCTCTCTCATAGAAACATAGAAACATAGAAGATAGGAGCAGGAGTAGGCCATTCGGCTCTTCGAGCCTGCTCCGCCATTTAATGAGATCATGGCTGATCTTCCAAATTCAGTACCCTGTCCCTGCTTTCTCCCCATATCCCTTGATCACTTTAGCCTTAAGAAATAAATCTAACTCCTTCTTGAATATATTTATGAATTGGCCTCAACTGCCTTCTGTGGTAGAGAATTCCATAGGTTCACCACTCTCTGGGTGAAGAAATTCCTCCTCATCTCAGTCCTAAATGGCTTACCCCTTATCCTTAGACTGTGACCCCTGGTTCTGCACTCCCCCGCCATCGGGAACATCCTTCCTGCATCTAGTCTGTCTAGTCCTGTTTGAATTTTATAAGTTTCAATGAGATCCCCTCTCATTCTTCTAAACTCCAGTGATTATAAGCCCAATCATCCCAATCTCTCTTCATACGTCATTCCTGCCATCCTAGATATCAGTCTGGTGAATCTTCGCTGCACTCCCTCCATGGCAAGAACATCCTTCCTCAGATAAGGCGACCAAAACTGCACACAATACTCAAGGTGTGGTCTCACCAAGGCCCTGTACAACTGCAGCAAGGCATCCTTGCTCCTGTACTCGAATCCTCTCGCTATGAAGGCCAACACACCATTTGCCTTCTTAACCGCCTGCTGCACCTGCATGCTTACCTTCAGCGACTGGTGCACAAGGACTCCCAGGTATCGTTGCACTTCCACTTTTCCCAATCTATTGCCGTTCAGATAATAATCTGCCTTCCTGTTTTTGCCACCAAAGTGGATAACCTCGCATTTATCCACATTATACTGCATCTGCCATGCATCTGCCCAATCACCCAACTTGTCCAAATCATACTGGAGTTTCTCTGCATCCTCCTCACAACACACACGCCCACCCAGCTTTGTGTCATCTGCAAACTTGGAGATATTACATCTAGTTCCCTCATCTAGATCATTTATATGTATATATTGTGAATAACTGGGATCCTAGGACCGATCCCTGCGGTACCCCACTAGTCACTGCCTGCCACTCAGAAAAAGACCCGTTTATTCCAACTCTTTGCTTCCTGTCTGCCAACCAGTTCTCTAGCCAAGTCAATACCTTACCCCCAATCCCATGTGCTTTAACTTTGCACGCTAATCTCTTATGCGGGACCTTATCGAAAGTCTTCTGAAAGTCCAAAAACACCACATCCACTGGTTCTCCCTTATCTTTTCTACCAGTTACATCCTCAAAAAATTCCAGTAGATTAATCAAGCATGATTTACCTTTTGTAAATCCATGTTGACTTTGTCCGATCCTGTCACTTTTTTCCAAGTGCTCTGCTATTACATCTTTTATAATGGACTCTAGCATTTTCCCCACTACCGATGTCAGGCTTACCGTTTTCTCTCTCCCACCTTTTTTAAATAGTGGGGTTCCATTAGCTACCCTCCAATCCATGGGAACTGTTCCAGAGTCTATAGAATTTTGGAAGATGACCAGCAATGCATCTACTATTTCTCAGGCCACTTCCTTAAGTACCCTAGGATGTAGATTATCAGGCCCTGGGGATTTATCGGCCTTCAATCCCGTCAATTTCCCGAACACCATTTCCCTACAAATACTGATTTCATTCAGTTCTTCCCTCTCATTAGACCCTATGGGGGAAAAATTCAGTTGGTTGCACCTCCCGTTAGCGCCTTAAGAGGGCGCTAATGGGGCGCAAAGCAACTAGCGCCCAGGCGCGGCGACGTTTGCGCTGCTCGCGAAATTAACTAGACATTTTGTGGCAGCGCTAAACAATACCGCCACGATCTCCTGCACCGGCAGATCGTGACGTAAGTCGAGTGCGCAACGCCACAGTAGCGCCCCGGAGCGGATATTGAGTGGCGCCCCCTGCCTTACCGCCTGCCGCTAGCAATGACAGGTTGAGGGGAGCGTTTTGCAGTCAGGAAGGGACTGGGGGAGCGCTATTTAAAGGCGACCGCTTCCTGCCTTTTTTTGTTGGTGACATTTTTGAACCACGCATTCTTAGAGAGAGAGAGAGAGACTTCTGGAGAGATTCAACGCTCTGTGAAGGAGTTTTGGATACTGAGCAGCACTTTGCAGGTTCATTTTGATTTGCCCTTCCTTGTATCGATTTAGAAGAGATTGTGGGGGCTGCACTCTGAGCTCTTTGCCTGGGTCTCTCCATTGTTCTTTCCAGCAGATTTGATGTACAGGTCTCTCCAGGCCAAGATTCAAGGCTGCAATGAGCAGGATGTGGATGGAAAGCAAGATCAACCCTTCCCTTTAAGAACTGGCCTGGGCCTTTAGGCTGGATTTTGAAACTGGGGTCGGGTTGGGGTCGGGAATCACACATTCTGGCTTGTGAACCTGCCTCCATTGAGATGTCGCCAACCCACTGTATTTTCCCTTGATTGACCTTGTTGAGCCCGCCCAGTGGGCTCAGCAGGCCAATTAAGGGCCACCCGGCAACAGGTGACGTCACAGATTGACATTTCATCTGTCAAGAGCTTTTGACAGATGAAATATCAGCGTTTGACAGCGCTTTGAAGCTGTCAAACACTCACAATATGATTTCTAACTTCAGTCCTTCCTCTCAGGCTGAGTTAGAAATCATTCCACCACAGAAAACAGAAGGCTGCAGTTTTTGACAGAACCACGGCTTTCCTGCTTTCTGTGCCGGTGAGATTTCTAACTCCCGAGAACTGAAGGGCTGACACCTGCAGGAGGAAGTTAAGGTAAGTAAAACTTTTTCCAACACTTAGCACTTACCTTACACACTTACCTCTGCGCACATGCACCCATCACTCACCTGCCCACCGGACATATCGACCCCTCCAACCCCTGCAGACCCACGGCCCGCCCCGATAACTTGGTGTGGTTGCCACCTGTCGGGAAGCCAACACTTTTCTTTTTAAAATAGGGGTTATGCAAAAAACTGCCTGTTAACTACCTGTTAACAGGCAGTTAATTGTCACTAATCCCTTCCCGCCTCCGGGAGTCGGGTCTCAGCACAGGTCGGGTACCCGCCGCCAGAGAAACTGGCATGGAGGAGGGTTGGAGGCGGGATGGGGTCGGGACCCCCGAATCTGCAACTTTAACCCCCCCCCCGCCTCCAAACCCGACTCCACGGGTCATTGAAAATCCAGCCCATTGTGTGTGTGTTCCATTGCTGACTGACATCACATGAGCTTCGCCAGCGCTCTGAGTTAGCGCCTCGCTCCTCAGTCTTTGCACCTTAAGACAGGTGTGAAGCGCCTGATTTAGCGCTCCAATCACCTCCAGGGGCGAATAAAGTCAAGTTTGCAGTCGGATGCGATAATTAATGCCAGGCGCTTATCTTTGCGCCCGGCCAATAATTGCGCCCCAAACGGGGCAATACTGAATTTTTCCCCCTATGTTCCCCGACATCTCTGGGAGGTTATTTGTGTCATCCTTTCTGAAGACAGAACCAAAGTATGTATTTAATTGGTCTGCCATTTCTTTGTTCCCCATTATAAATCCCCCTGATTCTGACTGCAAGGGACCTACGCTTGACTTCACCAATCTTTTTCTCTTCACATATCTATAGAAGCTTTTACAGTCAGTTTTTATGTTCCCTGCAAGCTTACTCTCATACTCTATTTTCCCCCTCTTAATTAATCCCTTTGTCGTCCTTTGTTGAATCCTAAACTGTTCCCAATCCTCAGGTTTGCTGCATTTTCTGGTCAATTTATATGTCCTCTCCTTGGATCTCTAGCTGTCCCTAATTTCCCTTGTTAGCCATGGTTGAGTCACCTTTTTTGTTTTATTTTTATGCTAAACAGGGATGAACAAATTCTGCAGTTCATCCATGCGATCTTTAAATGTTTGCCATTGCCTATCCACCGTCAACCCTTTAAGTAACGTTCCCCAATCCATCCTAGCCAATTTGCGCCTCATACCATCGTAGTTTCCTTTATTTAAATTCAGGACCCTAGTCTCTGAGTCAACTACTTCCCTCTCCATCTTAATGAAGAATTCTATCATATTATGATCGCTCCTCCCCAAGGGGCCTTGCACAACAAGATTGCTAATTAATCCTTTCTCATTACATAATACCCAGTCTAAGATGGCCTGATCTCTAGTTGGTTCCTCGACATATTGGTCCAGGAAACCATCCCGTATACACTCTAGGAATTCCTCCTCCACAGTATTGTTACTAATTTGGTTAGCCCAATCTATATGTAGATTAAAGTCACCCATGATAACTGCTGTGCCCTTATTGCACGCATCTCTAATTTCCCGTTTAATGCCATCCCCAACCTCAGCATTACTGTTTGGGGTTCTGTATACAACTCCCACTAACATTTTCTGCCCCTTGGTATTTCTCAGCTCTACCCATACAGATTCCACATCATTAGAGCTAATATCCTTCCTTACTATTGTGTTAATCTCCTCTTTAACCAGCAATGCTACCCCACTTCCTTTTCCTTTTTGCTTGTCTTTCCTGAACATTGAATACCCCTGGATGTTGAATTCCCAGCCTTGGTCACCTTGGAGCCATGTCTCCGTAATCCCAATTATATCATATCCGTTTACATCTATTTGCACAGCTAATTCATCCACCTTATTACGAATAGTCCTCGCATTAAGACACAAAGGGGGAGAAATTCAGTATCACCCCATTTGGGGCGCAATTATCGGCCGGGCGCAAAGATTAGCGCCTGGCGCTAATTATCGCCACCGACTGCAAACTTGACTTTTAACGCCCCTGGAGGTGATTGGAGCGCTAAATCAGGTGATACACACCTGTCTTAAGGCGCAAATGCCGAGGAGCGAGGCGCTACCTCAGAGCGCTGGCGAAGCTCATGTAATGTCAGTCAGCAATGGAACACACACACAATGGCACGGGCCAGTTCTTAAAGGGGATGGTTAATCTTGCTTTCCATCCACATCCTGCTCATTGCAGCCTTGAATCTCGGCCTGGAGAGACCTGCACATCAAATGTGCTGGAAAGAACAATGGAGAGTACCAGGCAAAGAGCTCAGAGTGCAGCCCCCACAGTCTCTGCTAAATCGATACAAGGAATGGCAAATCAAAATGAACCTGCAAAGTGCTGCTCAGTACCCAAAACTCCTTCACACAACGTTGAATCTCTCCAGAAATCTCTCCCCCTCTCTCTCTCAGAATGCGTAGTTCAAAAATGGCACCAACAATAAAAGGCAGGAAGCGGACACCTTTAAATAGCGCTCCCCCTTTCCCTTCATGACTGCAGAACACTCCCCTCAACCTGTTGTTGCTGGCGTCAGGCGGTAAGGCAGGGGGCGCCACTCAATATCCGCTCCGGGGCAATACCGGGGCGTTGTGCACTCGAGTGACGTCATGATCTGCCGGCGCAGGAGATCGTGGCGGTAGTGTTTAGCGCCGCCGCAAAATGTCTAGTTAATTTCGCGAGCGGCGCAAACTTCGCCGCGCCTGGGCGCTAGATGCTTTGCGCCCCATTAGCGCCCTCTTAAGGCGCTAACGGGAGGCGCAACCAACTGAATTTTCCCCCAAAGCCTTCAGTCTTGTTTTTTTCACACTCTTAGACATTTTAGAATTATTATTTACTGTGGCCATGTTTGATTTACACCCTTGATTTCTCTGACTGCCACGTTTGCTTATCTCCTTCCTGTCTTTTGCTTCTATCCTTGCTTCCCTTTCCTCTGTCTCCCTGCACATGTTCCCAACCCCCTGCCATTTTAGTTTAAACCCTCCCCAACAGCACTAGCAAACACTCCCCCTAGGACATCAGTCCCAGTCCTGCCCAGGTGCAAACCATCCAGTTTGTACTGGTCCCAGCTCCCCCAGAACCAGAACTCCCTCTCCCACCACTTTATACTCTCTCTCTCCTCTCTCTCTCTCCCACCACTTTATACTATCTCTCTCTCTCCCACCGCTTTATACTCTCTCTCTCTCTCCCATCACTTTCTACTCTCTCTCTCTCCCACCACTTTATACTCTCTCTCTCTCTCTCCCACCACTTTATACTCTCTCTCTCCCACCACTTTATACTCTCTCTCTCTCCCACCACTTTATACTCTCTCTCTCTCTCTCTCCCACCACTTTATACTCTGTTTTGTCCTTCTTCATTGATGAGAGGAATGTAGGCTTCAAGAAGTTTCTGGAACAAATTTTCCAAATGGTAAATCTACAGCCAGGAAATCTGGCCAATTAGTTTGAATCATCCGCCCCATATTTATTTGGGCTGGAAAAGTATTCTATAGTCCAAAATTTAGTCCACTTGGCAATCATGTCCACCAATGACTTTAGTCTTCTGCTACAGGTAAAGCAGAGAGCTATCCAGCTCAGGTTCAAAAACTTCACAATCTCCAAGACAGAGTGCAATTTTTCTTGAATTGTTTTTTTACATATATAATGTAATCTGTTGTCAGCAATTTTTCTATTACTATGCCTGTCACTGTTAGTATGAATGCTTGCAACCCATAGCCTCGCCATACACTTAATGGTACGTTCACCACAGGGACTTTGTTGAACTCCTACACTTGGTCAGTCACAGCAGGGACTTCATACTGGGTAGACCCGACCTTCTTAGAGAGCTGATAGCTGGGGAGTTGTCCTGGCCAATATTTACCCCTCAACCAATGCCACTAACACAGATTATCTGGTTGCGTATCTCATTACTGTTTTTGAGACCTTGCTGTGTGCAAATGACGACCAAATTTCCCCACAATACAACAATGACTACATTTCAAAAGTACTAAAGCATTTAGAATGTCTGAGATAGTGAAAGGCACTGAATAGATGCAAGTTCTTTCTTTTCTTCATTTCAATATCAGTAGACAAGATCTTCTCCCGTTGTGATAGATGATTCAGCAGAGTGCGCTGGATGGATAAGGCCAGCTGGAAATTGTCTTGAAAACTAAGTGAAAATCTGCCAAAAGCACTTGTTCAAAAGTACTTCTTTCTCACAGCCTGGAAGGCAACTCCTATGTCATAACTGTAACAGTACGTAGTCATCCCAGTGGTTATGCTAGTACTGTGTTTACTGGCACCTTCCAGCTGTAATTTGTGTGGCCAGTGGGAGGGCGGTAGTTTACATAGGGCAGTCGGCACAAGCACCATTATGGGCACATTTCTAGCAACCCCTGCCCTTGAAGGGGGAGCTGCCTATGCCCCCCACCTCAGCCATGTCCCTCTCAGACCCCTATGTAAGTCCCCACCACTGACTCTGCCCCCTGATTGACATTTGCCTAAACCAAGAGGCCCGAGGATCGATAGAAATTGGTTCTCGGGCCTCATCTGAATAACTAGGGCAACCTGGTCGCACCTTCACAGGCAGCTCGCCTCACTGAGCTCCAAACTGATTTACTTTTTTTAAGAGATTGAACTATTTTGCTTCGATAGTTCAGTTAATTTTTTTGCCTTCTTTAGGGTGTCCCATGCTCCAATACTTCCTGGCCAGGAAAACAGGCAAGCAGGTTATTCCCAGGCTCCTTTTTTGGCACTGCTATGCCACATCCAGCCATTAGAGCAGGTGGGTGAATTTCTCCAAGGCTTCTCCCGTCACCATAACTTCTGCAAAAGTTCAGCAGAGGTTCTGTTTACAACGGATTGGGAAAAAGCCCAAGGAAATTCACTCACCCAGGTTTCCCACTATTCCTGTGAGAAGGCGCTTCTGATGCATCAATTAAGATCAGGCACTTACCATATGAGGAATTTTTGGTATATTAAAAAAGGAAAGAAAGACTTGCATTTATATAGCACCTTTCATGACCACCGGACTTCCCAAAGTGCTTTACAGCCAATGAAGTGCTTTTGGAGTGTAGTCGCTGTTGTAATGTGTAGTGTCCCAGAAGCCAAAGAGTGTCACCAAAATATTAGAGACAGAAAGAAGTTACACTTCTTTCATAGCCTCAGGACATCACAAAGCACTTCACAGACAATTAAGTATTTTTGAAGTTAAGCAAAATGTTTTGAACCTTTATACATAGTCCCTAATCTGGCTAGATTCTCCTGAATTTTACTTTGGTTGATTTGTAGCTCTCCTGTAGATACTGTCAGATACTCTCTAACAGCTGTTGCTAACTGCCTACAGCTAATACACAAAGAGGGAAGTGAGGATTGTTACGTGGTGCTCAGTGAAAAGATAAAAATATGGGGATAGAAATCCATGGGAGTTCTGCCTGCCTCATGCCCTAACTCCAACGGGAGGTTAGTGGAACCCCACTGGGCAACAACGGAGAACTGGTTGTGATGGGTCTCTGCTGATTCAAACATGCCTTGTATTTTTCTGGATACAATCATTCTTAATCTTGGTAGGGAGATAGTGAAATATGTTTTCCTTTCTGGGTTGGGTCTTCAACATGCAGATATTTATAGGTTAAACCTTGACTACTCACTGACTGATTGACCGACTTGAAGATTAAAAGCCTCAGACACCACTCATGAAATGCCTCACTGCATGGTAGAACCATCCCTATGTAAACTCTGCTTGACAGGATGTTGTCAGTAATTTTTTTCTCACTTTGCTACAGCTGGTTCGAACTTGTCGATCTAAGAATTCTTCAACTTTTGTTAATACTTCAGCCATAAAATAACGTACCATTGCAGTCAGATAATAGTTTCTCCTTTCTCGGGCAGCATGGCTTTGATTTCCACACAAACCCAGGCATGATGCAGTGGGTGCCACTGATCAGAGGCAGCAGAGGGAAAACTGTTGGAAAATCTCTCCCAGGATGCTGTAGCATGTCTTCTGATGGGCGTCGAAGAGTCGTTCAGGCAGTGGCCTAACAGAAAGCTGCCTGGCCTACCATCTCTGATGTAGATCGTGCATAACATTGGGGAGAAAGATGGCGAGCCAATGAGGAGAGAAAGTAGAGGACAATTAGGGGATGTGTCCATACAGCAGATATAAGAAAAAATTCTCTTCATAGTTTCCATTGTTTTTCTGTAAGGTCCATTCATCCCATAGATGTCATTATGCACTCCCATCACTAGTCAATTTGTTTTACTATTTTAATTTCCTGGTTTCAACATTTTCCTGATAGATGTATGCTTGTGGTGGCCTTAACAGAAAGATTTGAGAATAGATTTCTGATCAGCTGTGGCAATTATGCAGGCACAAGACAACCAAAGGATCACAAAAATAGATCTGCAGACCTGAGGCATGTTTTGAACCGAATTGCATCTTCTTATAATTTTCCAGCTGGCTGCATTTTGCACATAACACTGGGGAGAAAGATGGTGAGCCAATGAGGAGAGAAAGTAGAGAACAATTAGGGGAAGTGTCAGTACACATTTTGTGCCATAATCTTGTTCCTATTTTAGTGCTCTCCAGATACTTTTTCTCATGCCCAGCACAAAGGTCACTTGTACTGGCCAAGAGAAAGCACAGCAGAATACATTAGATTACAGAACTATACTTAACTCACAGTCCTTGTTTCAAAATATCAGCACCAGTATCAGACACCCTGATTGAATGGCCTGTTACAACAAACTCACACTCCCTGCTGGGTCAGTGTTCCAAATAATTAGCTCCATCTCCTTCCTGCAGACCAGTAGTTTTAAACAATTTCTGGACAGACAGACAACTTGTGAGTGGCTACCTGAAAGCCCACTAACCCGTAACTGATAGTCGCTGTATCAAACAGGCTGTCTTCTCCATTGCAAACTGCCTTAACTCTGGCATTCACTTGCAATCAATAAGATGAGAAACTTCCACTATCCATAGCTTGTCTATGGTTACGTGTAATTGTCTCAAATGTAATTGAAAGACGCCAGAGAAGAAAAGGAACTCAAAGTTCCGTTATTTACATATCAAGATGCCATAGATGGTAGAAAAGCAGGTCAGAGTAGGGTTTAATTTTAATCACCAGAAAATTAGGAGTATCCTGAATTGGTGCACTGATTTAAACATCTGGGGCAAAATTGGGTCGCGCCCTCTTTAGGGCGCTAACTTCGCCGAAAAAGTTAACACCCCCGCATCCGAAATCCACTGGTAGCGCCCCAAGAGGGAGGTGGGGCACTACTGGAAGCGCGCCGCCTCCCTCTTGGGGCGCTGCGAGTGAATATCGCGGCGCTACTTGCCGCAGTACTGCAGGCCTTCCTCCCCTTATTAAAGGGGAGGGGCCCAGCACAGCGCAACCCGGGGCTCAGCTGGGCCACCAGGGATCAGAGTGCCGACAAAAGAGCCCGGCACTCAAAAGGAGTGCCGGACTCACGGAGCGCAGCCGGCACCCCATGGGGGGACTGCACAGGAGGCCGGGGACAGCAACGGGGGCAGGTGCTGGCAGGTGGCCAGCAGCAAAAATGGCCGCCCAGCACCTCCCTTTTAATTTGCGCCGCCCCGGCCGCACCTACGCCCCCCTGACCCTGTCGGACATAGTGTCCGGCGGTAAGTCAGGGGGCGCTATCGAAGATCGCGGCCGGGGCGTGAGTGGGGCGCTGCGCATGGCGATGACGTCATTGCCGGAGGCGCAGCACCGCGGGCGCTAATGGTTACCACGGTCGCTAATCTCCCGCTGAATTTCGCGGGAGGCGTTATCGGCGCCGCGCCCAGGCGCTAGTTGCTTTGCGCCCCATTAACGCCCTCTTAACGGGAGGCGCAATCAACCAAATTTTCCCCCCCTGATTTCCAATCTGTACTCCCATCAAGCAAGGATCCACACCAGGAGTGGCACCTCATCAAATTCACCTCAATCTGTGTACTATATTTAAACTGGCTGGGCCCCGCTGTGCACTAACCATATTTAAAGTGATTACAATCTAGGCCAGACCTGCTCTGAGGCAAGCATGGCGAAATTTGTATTCAGCTGATTGGTAGACAGGAATCTCTGGAGTCAGTCTACTTATAATAATGTAAATGGTATTCCAGTCAACAAAGGATTATAGAAATATTTACAGGAATGCAACCACTTAAAAGTAAGTCGCTTTAGATGGGCCAAAATTTGTATCATCCTTCAAAAAGGCTGTGAATAATTCCAAGGTATATTGAGTCTTTCTGAAGGCTTTTTGGGGCAAAAGGCAACTAGTACATTGGAGGTTAATTTCCACAGAGTTCTCTCACTCGTTCACAGTAACTTCAGCAGACGCGCAGCAGATTCCCCAGAAAAATGGCGTAAACACCACTCCCGCCATTTTTCTGGGCCTCTGAAGCTCTCAAACTCCTTGTTTGATGGCTGGCAAAGTGGATGTACTGTTTCATGAGATGCGTGTGAGGAGGACTGACCGGGCAGCATGCCCTCGCAGGAAGTGGTGGCCAGGGTCAACACTAGTTGTACTACCCATAACACCTAAGAACAGATGTTGAGGAAAATTGCACAACTTTAAGGAAGGTGCCAAGTTCGGAGTACACAATGGTTCCATTTACTAGGCACATGGCCCATATGTGCATGCCGCAAAGTGTTGCTGAGCAACCTCTTGTATATTTAATGCTGGCCAATGCCAAGCACTCACACAACCTTACAGCTCTTTCATTGTTGAACATGCATAGCCATACGGCACATATTACAGCTGTCATTTACATTTGTCTCAGTTGTATCTTGCTATGTCTTTGATGTGACCTGATTGCCTTTTGTCACACCTCGGCAGATAAACAGTCAGGTTGATTTAAATGTAGTCGTCTGCTTTTGTAAGTAACACATGCATTGTTCTCTATCTATATATGCTTTGGCGATTCTGTATCTCTTTACTTCACCTGAGGAAGGGGCGATCGATAGCTCCGAAAGCTTGTGATTTCAAATAAAACTGTTGGACTATAACCTGGTGTTGTGCGACTTCTCATTTTTGTCATTTACAATGTCAGGTCTTGGCACACTCACAGGTGTAATTTATAGTAGCAAGCTTTGACACACTCACATCTTCACAGGGACTCACTCATAAAAGCAGTATCACACAACCTAGCTGCATGGTGCACAATCACTTAACGACACCCAGGATTGGCTGTAGCTTTGGCATGTCTGTCATTATGTATGTGCTTCTCAATTTACCGAATGTCAATCCTACTGGCTTAGAGTTTCTAGGTTGGAGAGGGAATAGGGCACCCATTGTAATGGGTGGAAGTACTGTCTGTTAGGACTTCTGCCCAAACACTGAAAACACAAATGAGCCAGCTAAAGGCCTTCATTAGCATGCTGCTTGCATGCCTAAGGCTCCCATACAAATAGAACTAAAGTGGTCGGCATGGATGTACGGTCCCAATGGAAATATGCATGGGGCAAATTTCAATGGAGATCAGGCAAGACCGCTAGCTTTGCAATTGGCCAGTTCCTACTCATCCTGCTGGTAGGATGTAACATTGCATTGAAGAAAAATCACCCTATAGAGTCTTTTATGATTCAAAACAAAATAGATTTGTGATCCATCACAAGCCCTTTACAGTCCCACAATTCATGTAAAAATATTTAAATGAATACCAAGTGCCATTTCCTGGCTTTTTTCAGTCTTTCCAAATTTTGTATTAATAGTACATGTATTATTGGAATAACTTTTTGAACTTGTTTTTATTTACTCATAACAGTAGATTTGGACTTAAAAACCCGTGGCCCAGCAATTCCAGTACTCACACCTGTAAAGTATCTGCCAGTGACCTCCACCAGTGACCCCACTGGTGTTTGCAGGATCGGAGGGAGGTCACCTCAAATGACCCTGGTGGATGCCTTGCCCCCACCTCCTGGTGGCAAACTGCGGCAAGTGTTGCCAGTTCCACAGGGGGTCCGTCCCCAGAATATGTCTCCCCTGATATATAAAAAAAATTGTACCTCTATCTTCAGGACTCTAGGCCACAGTCCTCAGCCTGGAAACCCAAGGTAGGCCCCACAACCACCATTCAGCAGGCCTATATGCCTCCCTTCATAGGCAGTACCATCTGTCGATCTTGTCCCAACCTGCTCCTAGGCCGGGAAAGCAAGAACTTCCAACATTTCCAATGAACCTGCTGGCAATATTCGGCTACCTTTGGTACAACAAAACATTAAGTATAAAATAACTAAATGAAGAAAAATACAAAAAAAATTTAAAAAATCAGAAACCTCCCCTCAAAATAAAAGGAACAAAAGGCAGCACCAAAAAGACCATGGGAAAGTAAAGGCCTGATTTAACCCCTTATGCCCGACAGGAATAGGGCATGCGGGGGTGGGGGGAGGTTAAAATATCAGATACGTGGTTCTTACCTTGTTCACGTTGCAAAAGTTGGGGTCCAACGGCATTATTTGCATCCCAGTGTGATTTTAACATGCAGTCGTCCATGCGGCTCTTTGAAAGAGCAGTCGTGCTTAATCCCACATCCCCGCTTTTTGTCCATAACCCTGTAAGTTCCTCATCCTCAAGTACCTGTCCGACTCCCTTTTAAAATTATTTATGGAATCAGCTTCCACCACCTTTTCAGGTCGAGCGTTCCAGATCCCGACAACTCTCTGATTGAAAAAATTTCTCCTCATCTCCCCTCTAGATCTTTTGCCAATGATTTTGAATCTATGACCTCTAGTTATTGACCCACTCACCAGAGGGAATAGTTTTTCTCTATCTACTCTATCAAAACCTCTCGTCATCTTGAAAACCTCTATTAGGTCACCTCTGTTCAAAGGAGAACAGTCCTAACCTTTCCAACCACTCCTCATAAATGAAGTCCCTCATTCCTAGTAACATCCTGGTAAACCTCCTCTGCACCCTTTTTAAGACCTGACATCTTTCCTGAAGGGTGGTGCTGAGAATTGCACACAATACTCCAACTGAGGCCTAACCAGTAATTTATAAAGTTCTAGCATGGTCTCTTTGCTTTTATATTCTATTTCTCTATTTATAAACCCAAGTAACCCATATGCTTTATTAACCACCTTATCAACATGGGAGTGGTGGCATAGTGGTTATGTTACTGGACTAGTAATCCAAATACGTCCTGAACTACTAATCCAGCAATTGCAAGTTCAAATCCCACCATGGTAGCTGAAGAACTTAACTTCAGTAAATTAAATACATTTGGAGTAAGGTACTAGTATTAGTAATTGTTGTAAAATTGTCCTTTAGGGAAGGAAATCTGGCCTATATGTAACTCTAGACTGTCACTCCACAAATGGCCATAAGCAGACCACTCAGTTGTCAAGAAGGTGGCTCACCACCACCCTCTCAAACAAGGCAATTAGAGATGGGCAATAAATGTTGGCTTTGCCAGTGACATCACATGACTGAATTAAAAAAAACTTGCCCTCCTGCCTTTAAGGATTTGTGTGTATGGATACCATCTACACTTTTCAAAATCGTGCCATTTGTCTTTCCATATTAGTCATATCCAAAATGCATTGAACTCCATATGCCCATTTTGTCATCCTGAAGCCTATAATTATCCTCATCACTATCTCCTACTTTGCCAAGTTTCATATCACCTGCAAACTTTATAATGCTGCTCCCTACACCTGAGTCTAGGTCGATTATAAAAATTGCAAAGAGTAATGGACCCAAAAATGACCCTTGGGGAATATCACTGCAAACCACCTCCCAGTCTGTAAAACATCCATTCACCACCACCCTTTGCTTCCTGCCAACTTTGTATCCATACTGCCACTTTCTACTTAATTCCATGAGCTTCCATCTTCTTAATAAGCCTCTTGTGTGGCACTTTGTCGAATGCCTTCTGAAAGTCCATGCATACAACATCTACAGCACTACCTTGATCAACCTTCTCTATTACCTCATCAAATAATTCAATCAAGTTAGTCAGACACGATTTGCCTTTAACAAATCCATGCTGGCTCTCCTTGGTTAACCCATGCTTTTCCAAATGAAAGTTTATTTTGTCCCCGATAATGGTTTCCAATAACTTCTCCAACACTGATGTTAGGTTAACTGGTCTGTAGTTTCCTGGTTTATCCCTCTCCCCTTTCTTGAATAGTGGTATAACATTAGCAACCCTCCAGTCCTCCAGCACTACTCCTGTATCCAATGAGGATTGAAAGATTGTGACCAATGCCTCTGTTATTTCTACCTTTGCTTCTTTCAGCAAACTAGGATGCTTTCCATCTGGACCGGGGGGCTTACCAACTTTCAGTAATACTAATCTTTTTAGATTGGGGCTTGCCCCCTCCTTGACTGTGCTCGCCTGCCAATCTGCCCCTTATGAGGACATCTCCTAAATTAAATAAAAACAAGGCCCTTAATGAGCCTAGTGTACAATGGGTATGTAGACTCTAAGCACTACAGGTGCTTCGAGTCTCAATATGACGCACACTACACATTAGCTGCTTAGAAGGCCTCAGTACTACTCCAGCCAAAGGTCATATTATTGGTCCCATATTTTGTGAGGGTATTTCTCCTTTTTAAAGTTGTTTTCTCCTTTTCTCCCAATTGAGTTACCTCACACCATGCACCATAGTTTGCTACCAAGCCTGCTCCAATGCTACTCTTAAAACAGACCCTAAGAGGTGCATAATGATAACCTGAGAGTGACTCTGTCCAATTTTCTCTCCATATCTGTTAGGAAATCCTTGGCATTTTTCCTCTACAATGCAACTGAGAATGTGGATTAACTCATGAGAAGAACAATGGGCGCAAATCCAGATCTCATAGCATCATGCATTATTGCACTGTGCTCGCTGACCTACATAGTTGATCTCCTATAGCATTGTTCCTGTTTAAAAATTTATAAAAATGTGGCCTTCTATTTCTTTAAGTTAAAATGTAATGATTTTTGCTGAAATAGTTTAAGTATAGGAACATTTTTCACTATAAACTTTATTTCGCGAAGCTAATCATTACAAGCCCAAACGGGAAAGCAATGACAAGTGGGATATCTTTCTAGCCGATGAATTATATTTTCACAGCTACTCAAAGAACATAATATAAGGACTTTGCTTAATTCATCACTTTAAATTGTAAAATTTTGTCATTTACTAACTTGTTACAGTGAATGTTTCACAATAGCCTTCCAGTTGCAAGATATGAACTTTCCTTCTTCCAGTAGTGTACACACAGAGGACATGAACACTAGGATTAAGGCACTTCCCAGATATGTACTCAAACATTTTAGAACTGGAGCTGTTCGAGCACACCATGAAAGTCTCGCTCCTACTGTCTGATGCTTACTCTGCAGCTTCCAATATTTCACTGTTGATTCCGGGCACTGGTTGCTCCTCTGCCTGTCAGTACCAATTAACTTCATTTCAAGAACCTTATTTGTAAAGCTCTCAACTCCCAGATAAAAATTAATGACACAGTTAAGGGCGAAAAAAAACCCAAAACCCTCAGAAAGTCAAACTTCTGTTGCCCAGCTTATGTTAAAAAAAATTAAAAGATAGACAAAAATTAAAGTAGGAGAAACAAACATTGCTCTTGTGGTTCTGATTGGTCCGTGCTAATCCTGCGATCCTTTGACCATTCAGCAATATTTCAGGCTCACTCCAGTACGACGGATACCCTGACATACATTACAATATGAGAGACACGAGGGCTTAAAATTATCTTACCGCCAATGTTTCCTTTAATTTATTTTTTGGGCTTCAACAGGCTGCACAAACCATTCAAATTCTCGCGCATGTGGGCTTTTTTCTATTTAAAAGCCGATGCACCGACTGCACAGGAGCTCCAGACAGCTGCGCGGCTGTGCAAACACGCAGCTTAACGGGAGCATTGCTTAGCGCTATTAGCATAAGCATGATATTCCTCTATCCGCTATATTAATAGAGACATTAACCCGTTTATTTTTTAACAGGTTAACACCTTTATTAAAATAGTGAACAGAGGAATTTTACTTGAACCTGTTAAACATTTATACACTAATATAATTTCTATTGCGTTAAGATAATTTCTAGCCCTGGTGTCTCTCATATTGTAATCTGCCGTCATCACCCCGTTCCTCAAAAAAACAACCCTTGACCCCGCCGTCCTTGCAAACTACCGCCCCATCTCCAACCTCCCTTTCCTCTCAAGTCCTTGAACGTGTTGTCGCCTCCCAAATCTGTGCCCATCTTTCTCGCAATTCCATGTTTGAATCCCTCCAACCAGCTTTCCGCCCTTGCCACAGTACCGAAACGGCTCTCATCAAAGTCACAAATGACATCCTTTTTGACTGACAAAGGTAAACTATCCCTCCTCATCCTTCTTTACTTGTCTGCAGCCTTTGACACGGTTGACCATTCCATCCTTCTCCAACGCCTCTCCACCATCGTCCAGCTGGACTCCAGCTGCACTCGTCTGGTTCCATTCTTATCTATCTAATCGTAGCCAGAGAATCACCTGCAACGGCTTCTCTTCCTGCTCCCGCATCGTTACCTCTGGTGTCCCCCAAGGATCTATCCTTGGCCCCTTCTATTTCTCATCTACATGTTGCCCCTTGGCGACATCATCTGAAAACACAGCATCAGTTTCCACATGTACACTGGCGACACCCAGCTCTACCTCACTACCTCTTCTCTCGACCCCGCCATGGTGTCTAAATTGTCAGACTGCTTGTCCGACATCCAGTTCTGGATGAGCAGAAATTTTCTCCAATTAAATATTGGGAAGACCGAAGCCATCATTTTCGGTCCCCGCCACAACGCTGTTTCCTAGCCACTGACTCCATCACACTGTTCGCAACCTTGGTGTCATACTTGACCCTGAAATGAGCTTCTGAACACATATCCGCGGTATAACTAAGACCGCCTATTTCCACCTCCGTAACTTCACCCGTCTCCGCCCTTGCCTCAGCTCATCCGCTGCTGAAACCCTCATCCATGCCTTTGTTACCTCTAGACTTGACTATTTCAACGCACTCCTGGCTGGCCTCCCACATTCTACCCTACGTAAACTTGAGGTGATCCAAAACTCGGCTGCCTGTGTCCTAACTCGCACCAAGTCCCGTTCACCCATCACCACTGTGCTTGTTGACTTACATTGGCACCCGGTTAAACAACGCCTCGATTTCAAAATTCTCACCCTTGTTTTCAAATCCTTTCTTGGCCTCGCCCCTCCCTATCGTTGTAATCTCCTTCAGCCCCACAACCCCCCGAGATATTTGCGCTCCTCTAATTCTGGCCTCTTGAGCATCCCTGATTATAATCGCTCATTTCTCTTATCTGGAAGGAGGAGAGCATGCCAGGGGATCTCAGAGATGCCGTAATTGTGACCATCTTCAAGGAAGGTGACAAGTCCGATTGCGGTAATTACAGAGGAGTTTCCCTGCTGTCTGCCACAGGGAAAGTCATCGCAAGAATCCTCCTCAATTGCCTTCTCCCAGTGGCTGAAGAGCTCCTCCCAGAGTCGCAATGCGGATTCCGCCCACTAAGGGGCACAATGGACATGATCTTCACCGCGCGCCAATTATAAGAGAAATGCAGGGAACAGCACCAACCGCGGTACATGGCCTTCTTTGACCTCACAAAGGCCTTTGACACTGTCAACCGTGAGGGATTATGGAGTGTCCTCCAGAAATTCGACTGCCCTCAAAGGTTTGTCACCAACCTCCGCCTGCTTCACGACGACATGCAAGCCGTGATCCTGACCAACGGTTCCACCACAGACCCAATTCATGTATGGACTGGGGTCAAGCAAGGCTGTGTCATCGCACCAACGCTCTTCTCGATCTTCCTTGCGGCAATGCTCCATCTCACCCTCAGTAAGCTCCCCACTGGAGTGGAGCTAATTTACAGAACAAACGGGAAACTGTTCAACCTCCGTTACCTCCAGTCCAGATCCAAGGTCGTCCCTTCCTCTGTTGTCAAATTACAGTATGCAGACAACGCTTGCGTCTGTGCACACTCGGAGAACGAACTCCAAACCATCGTTAACACCTTCACCGAAGCATACGAGAGCATGGGCCTTACACTAATCATCCGTAAGACAAAGGTCCTCTACCAACCTGCCCCCGCCACACAGTACTGCCCCCCAATTATCAAAATCCATGACAAGGCCTTGGACAATGTGGACCACTTTCCATACAACATCCCCACCGACACCTGGGAATCCCTGGCCCAAGACCGCACAAAGTAGAGGAGAAGCATCCGGGAAGGCGCCGAATACCTCGAGTCTCTTCGCCGGGAGCAAGCAGAAGCCAAGCGCAAACAGCGGAAGGAGCGCACGTCAACCCCAGCACCCCACCCACCCGCCCCTTCAACCACCGTCTGCCCCACCTGTGACAGAGACTGTAGGTCCTGCATTGGACTCATCAGTCACCTGAGAACTCATTTTTAATGTGGAAGCAAGTCATCTTCGGTTCCAAGGGACTGCCTAAGAAGAAGATAATCGCTGAACCATTGGCGGCCGTGCCTTCTGTTGCCTAGGCCCTAAGCTCTGGAATTCCCTGCCTAAACTTCTCCGCCTCTCTACCTCTCTTTCCTCCTTTAAGATGCGCCTTAAAGCCTACCTCTTTGACCAAGCTTTTGGTCACCTGCCCTAATTTCTCCTTATGTGGCTCGGTGTCAATTTTTTGTCTTATAATATTCCTGTGAAGCGCCTTGGGACGTTTTACTATGTTAAAGGTGCTATACAAATACAAGTTGTTGTTGTAATATCACCAACAGTAATTTCTAGGTTAAGATTTTTAATGTATTTGTACAAGCTTAGAAATTCTGCAATCAGAGGGAGTAGCTGCTTCTATTGCCTGCCCCGTTATGTTGAATCAGCATTTTGGGGTGTTTCTAAAGGGGTTTCTGAAGACCTTCCTGTTCTACCCCAGGAGTTCTGTAAGAAACATGCTTGATAGGCCCAGGTGACCAAAGTTTTCTGCGAGCAGGCATAGGTCCCATTGTGGCCCTAACTTGGAGCCTGAAGTGGAAAAGGTAATTGATACCAGAAGGATCGATTGTCATTGATACTGGAGGCTATTGAGAATTCCAGTAACAAATTACAGATGATCTTGACCCTTTGTCTTTCCCCTGATCTGAAGCTCTGGTTCCCCCTCTCAGAACAGCACAATGCCGCTGTGAGTTTTGCTGCCTCAATAAGGCACGCACTCCTGTTGCGCCATTACACCCAACCCCTTTATCTAAATGTCCCCAGAATTTGGGACAGAGTCACGGTGAGGTGAAAGTGGCAGGCGGAAGTTCGCCATTAGAAATGTTACCACATCAGGTTGCTATACTGCCTATGATGGTTACACTGTCTCTACTTAAAATGACAATATGAAATATATCATTGGACACAACATTTTCTCCAAGGTGGTTAACTTCCATGGGGATTTTGTTGCTTGCCCACTCTTACTTCAGTGGAAAAGTCACAAAAGCCTGGGGGGAAAAAGGAGCAAGCAGATACCCCAGCAGTAGCTATGACGCTGCCATTTTTTTTTCATTGTTTTACGGTATATGGGCGTTGCTGGCAAGGCCAGCATTTATTGCCCATCCCTAATTGCCCTTGAGAAGGTGGTGGTGAGCTGCCTTCTTCAAGCGCTGCAGTCCGTGTGGTGAAGGTACTCCCACAGTGCTGTTAGGGAGGAAGTTCCAGGATTTTAACCCAGCGACGATGAAAGAACAGCAATATATTTCCAAGTCAGGATGGTGTGTGACTTGGAGGGGAACTTGGAGGTGGTGGTGTTCCCATGCGTCTGTTGCTCTTGTCCTTCTAGGCGGTAGAGGTCGCGGGTTTGGGAGGTGCTATTGAAGAAGCCTTGCGGAGTTGCTGCAGTGCACCTTGTAGATGGTACACACTACAGCCACGGTGCGCCGGTGGTGGAGGGAGTGAATGTTTAAGGTGGTAGATGGGGTGCCAATCAAGCAGGCTGCTTTGTCCTGGATGGTGTCGAGCTTCTTGAGTGTTGTTGGAGCTGCACTCATCCAGGCAAGTGGAGAGTATTCCATCACACTCCTGACTTGCGCCTTGTAGATGGTGGAGAGGCTTTGGGGAGACAGGAGGTGAGTCACTCGCCACAGAATACCCAGCCTCTGACCTGCTTTTTGTAGCCACAATATTTATGTGGCTGGTTCAGTTAAGTTTCTGGTTAATGGTGATCCCCAGGATAATGATGCTGGGGGATTCGACGATGGTAATGCCATTGAATGTCAAGGGGCGGTGGTTAGACTTTCTCTTGTTGGAGATGGTTATTGCCTGGCATTTGTGTGGCGCAAATGTTATCTGCCACTTATTAGCCCAAGCCTGGATGTCATTCAGGTCTTGCTGCATGCAGTCACGGACTGCTTCATTATCTGAGGAGTTGCGAATGGAACTGAACACTGTGCAATCATCAGTGTACATCCCTACTTCTGACTTTATGATGGATGGAAGGTCATAGATGAAGCAGCTGAAGATGGTTGGGTCTAGGACACTGCCCTGAGGAACTCCTGCAGCAATGTCCTGGGGCTGAGATGATTGGCCTCAAACAACTACAACCATCTTCCTTTGTGCAAGGTATGACTCCAGCCAATGGATAGTTTTCCCCCTGATTCCCATTGACTTCAGTTTTACTAGGGCTCCTTGATGCCACACTCATTCAAATGCTGCCTTGATGTCAATGGCAGTCACTCTCACCTCACCTCTGGAATTCAGCTCCTTTGTCAATGTTTGGATCAAGGCTATAATGAGGTCTGGTGCCAAGTGCTCCTGGTGGAACCCAAACTGAGCATCAGTGAGCAGGTTATTGGTGAGTAAGTGCTGCTTGATAGTACTGTCGATGACACCTTCCATCACTTTGCTGATAATTGAGATTAGACTGATGGAGTGATAATTGGCCGAATTGAGTTTGTCCTGCTTTTTGTGGACAGGTCATACCTGGACAATTTTTCACTTTGTCGGGTAGATGCCAGTGTAGTAGCTGTACTGGACCAGCTTGGCTAGAGGCGCGGCTAGTTCTGCAGCACAAGTTTTCAGCACTACAGCCGGGATGTTGTCAGGGCCCATAGCCTTTGCTGTATCCAGTGCGCTTAGCCGTTTCTTGATATCATGTGGAGTGAATCGAATTGGCTGAAGACGGGTTCTGTGTTGGTAGGAACCTCAGGAGGAGACGAAGATGAATCATCCACTCAGCACTTCTGGCTGAAAATGGTTGTAAACGCTTCAGCCTTGTCTTTTGCTCTCATGAGCTGGGCTCCACCATCATTGAGGATGGGGATATTCATGGACCCTCCTCCTCGCATTTGTTGTTTAATGGTCCACCACCATTCATGACTGGATGTGGCAGGACTGCAGAGCTTTAATCTGATCCGTTGGTTGTGGGATCGCTTAGCCCTGTCTATAGTATGCTACTTCTGCTGTTCAGCATGTATGTAGTCCTGTGTTGTAGCTTCACCACGTTGGCACCACATTTTAGGTATGCCTGGTGCTGCTCTTGGCATGCTCTTCTACATTCCTCATTGAATCAGGTTTGGTCCCTCGCTTGATGGTGATGGTAAAGTGAAGAATATGCCGAGCCATAAGGTTACAGATTGTGGTGGAATACAATTCTGCTGCTGCTGATGGCCCACAGCGCCTCTTGGATACCTAGTTTTGAGCTGCTAGATTTGTTCTGAATCTATCCCATTTAGCACGGTGGTAGTGCCACACTAAACGATGGAGGGTATCCTCAGTGTGAAGACGGGACTTCGTCTCCACAAGGACTGTGCGGTGGTCACTGCTACCAATGCTCTCACGGATAGATGCATCTGCGACAGTTAGATTGGTGAGGACGAGGACAAGTATGTTTTTCCCTCGTGTTTGTTCTCTCACCATCTGCCATAGGCCCAGTCTTGCAGCAATTCTCTGTGGTGCCACAACCATTTGAAGGAGCTGGCTGATTGGATGGATGGCTGCTGAGAGACCAGGGATAACCCTTGCTGCTCTGGCTGTTAACACCAATCAGGAACTCCCACACTGAGACCAAAAGAAAATTCAGGAATTCTGGTGGAATATATCAATGAGATGTTGAAGCAGCAGTTCTGACATACAGACAGATCAGGGGGATCCCACTCTACAGCTCAGAGAAATATCAAAAATCATCTGCATCTGCACAACTTTGCCATTAGGAGAGGGGAACCCATGCAGCCAGAAGGTGAGACTGCAGCCTTGCTTGGACAAGAGGAAGAAGAAGAGGCAGTGGAGAAGGAAAAGTTGGAAGGAGAAAGCGACCCAGCTGATGTACGGCCAGGTAGACTAGTGAATCAAGGACTGATTGACCAGACTTTAGTTAAAAGCCCCGACAGGAACAGTTCTATGGGCCGCTCACCCAATACCAATAAGCTGGGTTAAATCGCCCCAACCTTTATTACTATTGCTACATTTCCCCCCAACACCAACATGTTTTTTCTGCCCAACAAATTGTTGCCAGACATTCCGAAGAAGGTGCAATCAGTTTCATTCTCTCCTCCATATTTGTGCCCCAGCATCAATGTTTGCTTGCCCTTATTGAGAACCTTAAGGTGTTTACTGCTTCTCAATCTCCTGTTTCTTCTAAATGCCACCTCAGTGGAAGGAGCAAGTGCTCCTAAATGGGGACCACTTGACTTGTCAGTGGTGAATGCCCTGTTGTTCCATGGGATGACCCTGCCACTACTGCCAGAACATCAGCTGTGGGATACTGAGGTTGACTTTATTGGCCTCCTCATCAATGCCGTTGATAATATCCATTGGCCTTTATTTTTAGCCCGGTTATGGGCCACCTTTAAGCATGCTATCCTTTTACGGTTATTGATGCGATTTGTGCATTCCTTACCATTCCTGGTAATTGTTGAAATGCTTAATGCTTTTTAATTTATCTTCATTCTGACATTTTTATGCCCACTGGTTGTAGTCAGTTTGTTGGCAGGGGTCTGTTTCTTTTAATTAATTGTTTCAACAAGTTTTCTAAGCTGTTATCCCTGAACCATAATATTTTTGTACAAGTTTAATTTTGCATACCGTTTCTTGGGCAGGAGCTTCCGATCGGTTGCGGTGTTTTTTCAGTGCAAGTCACCCAATATAGGTGTAACCAACGCAAAAGATCGCGGAATTTTAAGCGCAAATTACATTCAGCGCAACTCAAGTTTCCACAATCTTTTGTGCTAGTTTAAAAATTATCGCACTATAAGCTGGCCCCACGCACAAAACCGGCTCCCAGATCGAATTATTCACCATTGCGAGTGTTCGCTAATTGTGCCCGTTTGCAGGCCTTCAAGGAGGCTCTAAAAATTAAACTTTTTTTTAGGTGCAAGGCATGTTTTTAAAGCTTTTAAATATTTTTTTACTAAGAAACTGACGACTGTACGCCAATGTAACTAGTAAATGGTTCTGTCTAGTTTTTTAAAATGCTTAGGGGGAGAAATTCCCCTAGAGGGCCATTTGGGGCGCTAAGTCAAAAATGTTTGAAAAGTTTGCGCCAGGCACTAACCCTTTCAAACATTTGAGAAATATCCATTTTTTGCTCCGAGAGCGAAGTGGAGGCTAAATCAAGCGCTCCACTTGCCTCTTGGAGCGCAAGAGGCCGGGAATGTCCTGATCCAGGGCTATGTGCTCAGCAGTGCCACGTGTGGCCATACGTGGCGCTGCCGCGTTGCAGGGGCCCTTCCCTCAATTAAACGGAAGGGCTCCCTGCTGCGAGCTCTGCATTGTTTTTGGCATCTGTTGGAGCACCGCCGATTTTTTTCATGTTGGCCGGCCACCGCGCCTTTAAATGGCGCTCCGCGAGCGGCCGGCCTCACTGTTCGCGATCCCTGCAGCAGTCGGTAACATCACCCGGCGCTGCTGTGGGGCGTGAGGGGGAATTTTTCTCCCGAGGCGCTACCGGGGCGCTGTGCCCGGAGATGACATCATGATCTTTGGGCGCAGAAGATCGGGGTGATACCTGGTAGCGCCACCACTAACCTCTCACGGAAATTCGCGGGAGGCACGGTTAGCGCCTCGGGGGGGGGGGGGGCGGGTGGAGGGAGAAGCCATTTGTGCACCATTAACACCTCCCACCGAAGGCGCTAACGATGGGAATTTCGCCCCCCTATTTTTTGTGGTTAAACCCCTTTTCAACTGTATTAGTAAAGCTAAGTTACCACTCTTAAATATATCAAGGAATATTTTTTAATACAAAATTTGTTTTTAAAACATTACGCTCTAAAATGCTGCCCGATTGCACTGGTTCATGGCAGATTTTGCGTTCGGCGATATGCAAATGAGTTTGAGCGGAAACTTGAGAAAAGAAAACACTTCTAAAAACTAGCGCAATTTTGAGCACAATTTGCGGCCAGATCGCTGATCGCGCCCAAAGCAGAAACTCTTGGCCCTTATGTTTGCCATTAGAACACAATAAGCTATGCACATTAATGAAGGTCAAGCAGGTAAGCTTTTTAAAATTCATTCCTGGGATGTGAACGTCGCTGGCAAGGCCAGCATTTATTGCCCATCCCTAATTGCCCTTGAGAAGGTGATGGTGAGACGCCTTCTTGAACCGCTACAGTATTATTGTTTTTCGTAGCGGTTTGGTGCAACTGAGTGGCTTGCTCAGCCATTAAGAGGGCAGTTAAGAGTCAACCACATTGCTGTGGGTCTGGAGTCACATATAGAATCATAGTATCATAGAATGGTTACAGCACGGAAGAAGGCCATTCGGCCCATCGAGCCCGTGCCGGCTCTCTGCAAGAGCACTTCAGCTAGTCCCACTCTCTGGCCCTTTCCCCGTAGCCCTGCAAATTTCTTTCCTTCAGATACTTATCCAACTCCCTTTTGGAAGCCGTGATTGAATCTGCCTCCACCACCCTATCAGGCAGTGCATTCCAGATCTTAACCACTCGCTGAGTAAAAAAGTATTTTCTTATGTCGCCTTTGGTTCTTTTGCCAATCACCTTAAGTCTGTGTCCTCTGGTTCTCAGCCCTTCTGCCAATGGGAACAGTTTCCCTCTATCTACTCTGTCTAGACCCCCTCATGATTTTGAACACCTCTATCAAATCTCCTCTCAATCGTCTCTGGTCCATGGAGAACAAGCCCAGCTTCTCCAGTTTATCATCGTAACTAAAGTCCCTCATTCCTGGAATCATTCTCGTAAATCTTTTCTGCACCCACTCTAAGGCCTTCACATCCTTCCTACAAGTGTGGTGCCCAGAATTGGACACAGTACTCCAGTTGGGGCCGAACCAGTTTTATACAGGTTCATTATATTTTCCACACTTTTGTACTCTATACCTCTATTTATGAAGCCCAGGATACCGTAAGCCTTTTTAACTGCTTTCTCAACCTGCCCTGCCACCTTCAACGATTTGGGCACACATACCCCCAGGTCTCTCTGTTCGTGCACCCACTTCAGGATTGTACCATTTAGTTTATATGTCCTCTCCTCATTCTTTCTACCAAAATGGATCACTTCACACTTTTCTGCGTTAAATTTCATCTGCCACGTGTCCGCCCATTTCACCAGCCTGTCTATATCTTCCTGAAGTCTATCACTCTCCTCCTCACTGTTCACTATACTTCCAAGTTTTGTGTCATCTACAAATTTTGAAATTGTGCCCTGCACACCCACGTCCAAGTCATTTATGGGCCAGAAATTCGGGTCGGAGGCTTCCCGCGGGTGCAAGCCCCCAACCTGCACTTACCTAGCATGCCTGCCATTGTGCTGTAGGCCTGCATGGGATTCCGATCCTGGGCCTCCTCCAGCTGCCGGTGTGCAGTGCTTGCGTATCCCAGAGGCGCAGTTAGTTCGAAGTGTCCCCTGGGATCACGTGGGCCATGGAGAGCAGGGACTCTCCATTCATAGATTTGACAGGAAGACCTGTCAAATCTATGAATAGAGATCAGCCCCAAAACCTAACTAAAACTTTAAATACATTTTTTTAAAAACATCACATTTTAAAAATAACTATAAATTACATAAATTAATTATTTTAAACAAAAATTTTAATTTTTGAAAAAATTACTTACAGTTTTTAACAGGGCTAAAAATAAACTTACCTTTCTTTAAAGTATTTAAAAAAGATAAACCTGTGGAAAAAATGTTTACATTTTACTTAATTCACCACTTACCTTGTTAAAAGCAGGCCTTGCGCCTGCTTTTTCAACGCGCAGCTGCTGGGGACTTACCCTCACTGAGAAACCTGAAAAAAACCCGGAAGTTCCAGGCGTACGCACTGCCTCTCCGGCGCACGCGTTTGACCTCCGAACCCCTTCCTTCAAGGGAACGGAAGTTCCGGTTTCCAGCGCATGCGCAGTGCATGCGCAAAACCGGCACTTTCATTGGGTCTACGGGTGAGTACACAGCGCGTACTCACCCGTGGAGACCCGAATTTCTGGCCCAATATCTATCAAGAAAAGCAGTGGTTCGAAAACGACCGTTCACCACTACTCTCTGTTTCCTATCACTTAGTCAATTCCGTATCCATGCTGCCACTGTCCCTTTTTAATCCATGGGCTTCAACTTTGTTGGCAAGCCTATTATGTGGCACTTTGTCGAACGCCTTTTGGAAATCCATGTACACTACGTCAACTGCATTACCCTCATCAACCCTGTCTGTTATCTCATCAAAGAACACAATCAAGTTAATCCACACTTGTCCAAGTGATTGTTAATTTTGTCCCTGATTAATGTTTCTAAAAGCTTCCCCACTACCGAGGTCAAACTGACTGGCCTGTAGTTGCTGGGTTTATCTTTACACCCTTTTTTGAACAATGGTGTAACATTTGCAATTCTCCAGTCCTCTGGCACCACCCCCGTATCTAAGGAGGATTGGAATATTATGGCCAGTACCTCAGCGATTTCCTCCCTCAATTCCCTCAGCATCCTAGGATGCATTCCATCTGCTCTTGGCGATTTATTTACTTTAAGTACAGCCAGCCTTTCTAATACCTCTTCTTTATCAATTTTTTTCCTATCAAGTATCTCCACTACCTCCTCCTTTACTATGTCTATGGCAGCATCTTCTTCCTTGGTGAAGACAGATGCAAAGTACTCATTTAGTACCTCAGCCATGCCCTCTGCCTCCATGCATAGGTCTCCTTTTTGGTCCTTAATCGACCCCACCCCTCCTCTTACTACCCTTTTACTATTTATATGCCTATAGAAGACTTTTGGATTATCTTTTATGTTGGCTGCCATTCTATTCTCATTCCCTCTCTTTGCCCCTCTTACTTTCTTTTTCACTTCTCCTCTGACCTTTCTAAATATAGCCTGATTCTCAGATGTATTTGCAACCTGACATCTGTCACACGTGCTCTTTTTCTGCTTCATCATATTCTCTATCTCTTTCGTCATCCAGGGAGCCCTGACTTTAGTTGCCCTGCCTTTCCCCCCGAGTAGGAATGTACCTCAACTGTACCTGAACTATTTCCTCTTTAAAGGCAGCCCTGTCTTCTCCCCTAACTATCGAATCTACAACCACTTTTGCTTTCCCACTCTTCTTCCTCCCCCACTGTACAGCTGAGCTATCCGTGGTGCCACAGACTTGGCTCTGGCTATACTCCCCAGAGGAACCATCACCCTCACTAGTACTCAGAACCGAATACTGGTTGGAGAGCAAGATGCACTCAGGGGACTCCTGCACTACCTGCCTGGTCCTCCTCTTCTGTCTGATGGTCACCCATTCCCTCTCTGCCTGCACACTCTTTATCTGCGGGGTGACCACCTCCTGAAAAGTGCTATCCACGAAGCGCTCAGCCTCGCGGATGCACATCAGTGATGCCAGCTGCTGCTTAAGCTTCAAAACCCAGAGCATGGGCTCCTCCAGTTGATGACACTTCCTGCACACGTGGTTGTCCAAGAAACGGGAAGCATCCTGGAGTTCCCACATGGCACAGGATGTGCATTCCATGGGACTGAGCTGCCCGACCATGCCTTTACTTAATGGACTATTAACTATAAACACTTACCAGCTACTCACCAATCAGCTCCTTCCCTGGTTGTGACGCCACTTTAGCTGTGTTGCAATTGTGTTCGCTGGAGGTACTCCACCTCCTCGCTGACACCACTGCTCCGATCTACACTCTCTCTGGGCCTCCCGCTCGATTTATACTCCGCCTCCTTGCTGACACCACTGCTCCAGTCTACACTTTCTCTGGGCCTCCCGCTCGATTTATACTCCACCTCCTCGCTGACACCACTGCTCCGATCTACACTCTTTCTGGGCCTCCCGCTCGATTTATACTCCGCCTCCTTGCTGACACCACTGCTCCAGTCTACACTTTCTCTGAGCCTCCCGCTCGATTTATACTCCGCCTCCTTCAAACGATTATTTTTACTTTTAATCAGTTAACTTAGTTTAATTTGTTAATTAATATAGGCCAGAGCAGGTAAGGTCGGCAACTTCTCTAAAGGACATTAGTGAACCAGATGGGTTTTTACGACAATCCGATAGTAGCTTTATTTCAAATTCCAGATTTGTTTTTTATTTAATTAACTGAATTTAAATTCCCCAGTTGGTGGGATTTGAACTCATATCCCCTGGATCATTAGTCCAGGCCTCTGGATTACTCGTTCAGTAACATAACCACTATGCTACCGTACCCACTATGCTACTGTATCAGTTGTAATACTGTTTAATTAGTGTAATTACATGTTACCTTTCATCAGGTCACTTATTCTACATTCAGTTAAAAACTACCATTGAAAGAATGCAAAGAATACCAGACTGATGGCTGGGCAGCAATTATACATGCTCAGCACAACATTAGTAACAAAAGAGCTTTTACACCTACGCAAAGCATGATTCAGCCTTTAATCTTTTTGTAAAATGTATTCTTCTGTAAAGTTGAAAGCAAAAAAAACCAAGTATTATTTGCCTTTTGAAATTCTTTTCTTCAATTGAAATATACTAATCTTCTATCATTTTCAATACAATTACAACTCTGTATAATACTATTCTATTTCACCAGAAAATTACAATGTAAATCTGCCAATCATTCTCAGAAAGCATGAAAAACCAGTAATACTATGTTACAGGTTTAGTGGTTTTTATGCCCGCATAGTTTATTGTTATGGCTGCTTCTAAGGTCACAATCAGAGCGAACTCAGGAAGTTCTAGACATAACTGGTTTAGGGTCAGAGACATTCACCAGGGAATGAGTGTGTAAAACATAAGGGTGAAGACATACTTCACCATCGTCATTTCTTTAAACATTAGAAAATGGAATTTAACATTCCAACCTTATGTTAATTTTGCGACCACTTAAGTGTGGCATTTCATGTAATAGACCTAGAAAATACTTGCTGAAACAAAACTTATGGGTTGCAGTTCCATTGCCCCAGTTAGAGGATATATCTGAATTGGTTTATATTAATTCCCAATGAATCTGGATTTCCGACATGTTCCCAAATAATTGTGCAAGTGTTGTAGATCAGCAAGAGCATGAGACAGAAACAAAGCAAAAGCAGTTTTCTGTTTTCTCTTTCTTTTAAAGTGAACCGTGTGTAGATTCTGATCAACCTTGGCCACAATCTACAGTCGTAAGCACATTATGTGAGGTCATAATAGAGCCATAACTATTCTTATCTCACGCAAACAAAAAATAATTTTGTCAAGATAAAGCTAATTGATTCCTGTGAACACTTTTTGTACGTTATATAATTATATAGAAATAGACAAATGTGACTGTTTGCAACCTCAATGTCCTACCTGCTGAGTTTCCGATCCCATATCCTCTCCATCATAAAGACTGATTACTTCTATCTCCATAACATTGCTCACCTCCATCTCTGCCTCAGTGTATCTGCTGCTGAACCTTCATCCATGCCTTTGTTACTTCCAGACTTGACTGTCTCCTGGCCAGCCTCCAATCCTCCACCCTCTGTAAACTTCACCTCATCCAAAACTCAGCTGCCCGTAACTTGTCCCGCACCAAGACACACTCACACATCACCCCTGTCCTCAATGACCTATATTGGATCATGGTTCCCCCAACATTTAATATTTAAAATTCTCATCCTGGTCTCTAAATCCCTTCATGGTCTTGCCCCTTCCTATCTCTGTAACCTCTAACACCTTACAATAACACCCTGAACTCTGCAATAAATAAAAACAGAAAATGCTGGAAATACTCTGCAGGTCAGGCAGCATCTGTGGAGAGAGAAACGGAGTTAACGTTTCAGGTCGATGACCTTTCGTCAAAACTCTTTGCTTTGACTCTGGCATCTTGTGCACTCCCCCTTCCTTTTGCCCCATGCTTTGGAATTCTGTCCCTAAACCGCTCTGGCTTTCGACCTGCATTTCCTCCTTTAAGACCATCCTTAAAATCTACCTCTTCTACTCAACCCTCCTGATACCTCCTTATTTGGCTTCCTTTTTGTCCTTATGTCTCTGTGAAGCTCCTTGGGATATTGTTTCTATGTTAAAGGCAAGTTATATTATTGCAAGTTATTGTTGTTGTTGCTGTTGAAGTGAGAAAAGTGATATTAAGGACTTATGGAAACAGGAAATGGGCCTTCAGCTCAATTAGGCCTGTCCTTTTTTCGTTGATCAGTGACACCAATTTGCCTTCTCACCAAATTCCTCAATCCTTTCTCTAACCCAGAAATCCATCAAATCATCTATTAAAATCTTTTAATCTGTTTTGGTGTCATCTGCAAATGTGTTTCACGGACATAATCCTTTTTATCCTCCCTAAAGCAAAATGTTTTAATCTGGTTTAAACTGATCCAAATCAAGTCACCCTTTATGATGTAAACAAAGTTTTGTTGAGAAAGATTATTAGGGCTAGAAATTCGGTGCCTTAGCGCCTCCCGTTATCGCCTCTGGAGGGTGATAACGGGGCGCTAAGGTCTTACCGACTGGGCGCGGCGATTTTACCGCCGCCTATGAAATTCACCTGCCGGTTTGCGATGGCGGTAACCCCTATTGCCACGCCCACCTGCAGCCGGAGATCGTGATGTCATCCGGCCGCGCATCGCCCCGGTAGCACCCATGATCCGAAATTCATTTCCACCCCCTGAAGCATCGCTGGGTGAAAACAACGCCAGCTTCAGAGGACGTGCATCGGCCGACCGGCCGCTTCGGGGACGATGCTTAAAGGAGAGGTGGCCGAGGTAAGTAAAAAAAAACTTAACTTTTTTGATCCGGTTTTTTTCACGGGTTACTGCCCGCGATCGATCAGCCCGGCAGTCTGAGTGAGTACCGGGCTGATCGCACGGGTTCACCGCTCCCTTGGTGCCCTTTCTTTTGCAGAGCCTACAGCAATAGCCCTTCCCTTTAAGGGAGGGAAGGAGCCTTCCAACGCAGCAGTGCTGTGTGGCCCAGTGTGCAGCACTGATCGCACTCGAAGAGGGAAGTGGAGCGCTTGATTTAGCGCTCCAACTCCCTCTTGGAGTGCGAAAACCCTATTTTTTAAAAGTTAGAGAAACATAGCGCCTGGCGCTAATTTTCCAAACTTTTAAAAGTTATTGCCCCAAACCCAATTTCACTCCCTACATGTCAATTCAAGAGTGTACAGTCAAATAATATGCACCAGTTTTAATACGAACAGATGAAATGTGACTATTTGAGTATCGTGTGCCACCATCTGAACTCCAAAAAAAACATTCACAAAGAATTATCATTGGCTTTAAGTCATTATTGATCCAGGAATTGGCATGAGCTGCAGAGTAACTGCCCTCAACATCAAGGCATTTGACCGAGTATAGCACCAAAGAATCCTTGCAAAACTGAGGTCAATGGTGGTGGTGGGGGGTTGGGGGGAGGATCAAGGGGGAAACCTGTCCTGGCTGGAGTCATACCTGACAGAAAGGAAGATGTTCATTGTTGTTGGAGGCATCATTGCAGCCCCAGGTCAGCACATCAGGAGTTCCTCAGGGCAGCATCTTCAGCTGCTTCATCAGTGACCTTTCCTCCATCATAAGGAAGGGAGCTGTTTGCTCACAATTCTACAGTGAGCTCCATTCTCAACTTCTCTGATAATGAAGCAGCAGCAGCAATCTGGACAACATCCAGTCTTGGCCTAACAAGTGGCAGGTCATATTTGTGCTATATAAGTACCAGGCAATGACCATCTCCAATAGCAAAATGCTCAATCACTGCCATCGCTGAATCCTCCACCATCTGCACTCTGGTCATCATCATTGATCAGAAGCTTCATGTGCTCATGTGAAATTCATCTGTCTGGTATTTTAACTTCTTCTAAATAAATGGATTAAAGGCATCATTAAAATAAGGCTGTGATTATTTGCAACACCAAAGTTCTGATTGGTCCCCTTGAAGGACAAGACACAACCAGCAGTTAGTCTGGAATGTATAATTAGATCCTGCCTGCCTGAGTAATAAAGATCTTTGCAATGTGTAATTTGATCCTTTCATTGTGACAGCCAGGGTGCAGAGCTCACAGTGCTAACACTATTGCTTTCAAAGAACAGACAGGGCTCACCCTCCCGGGTTAGAAGCACTCACATTGCTGAGTTCAGATAGGAAGGGGTGAGATCATGGAGGGATTTTAACTGATCCTCTCTCCCCACTCCCCCCCATATGATCCTCTCTTCCCCTCTATCGGATCCTCTCTCTCCCTCATCCAATCCTCTCTCCCCTCCTATGATCCTCTCCCCCCCCCCCACCCGATCCTCTCACCCCCCCCCTTCGATCAACTTTCCCCCTACCCCCTGGCCACCAACGGATCCCCTGACCTTCTCCGCACAGAACCGAGGAAAGCATGGCGGTGCAGGCCGCAGCCACCACACCATTGGGTACTGTGCATGCGTGACCGGATCGAGTCCGCATGCGCAGTACCAAACGGGCGCACATGCGCAGAGAGAGTCAAAATGCAAATAATCACTCCGTTAAAATAATTGGCAAAGTAATTTCATATAAATGCATTTTAAAAGGGATGCTGATGGTTGCACTCACTATTTAAGTGAAAATGCAGTAAATTCTGGCAATAATAAGTAAAACTTAGTGATAAATTGCTGTGATGATTATTTTGGTTGCAATTTCAGAATCATTTAAAAGCTCCAAAAGAATGTTTCCTTTTTGCTGGCTAACGGACATTTCCTTAAAAAGCACAGGCACATAGCTGCACATGTTTTATTATAGCTTGATGTTTAAGCTAAACTACCAGGTGCACCCAGCTTATCTGGAAATCTACACCACTTTGACCAGGTGAATAAACTTTTCTCTGTAGGGAAATTGATAAAGGAAAACCACTGCTGGCATGTAACTGCATGGGTCTACCAAAGACATCAATTTACCTGTCAGATTTTACTAAAAATAAAGCTTTATTTCATGCAGTGATCAAATCTTAGAGAAATTAGGTCTTAAGCGTGTAATTTTTGGAACTGTATTTAACAAACCACAGTTTGTTCAAGTGATATCTATAGCGTGTTCATAGATTTAACGTGGCTGACATAATGTAGCTTTTGGCCCAGTACACACAAACTTTTCATCTGAGTGAAAGCTATAGCTATATAATAACATTCTGAGTGATCACCATACGGCATTGAATTCACTATAAAACATGCAGTAGCAATTTAGCTAAATCCAGCGATGGCCTCCCACTGAGAGAGATTTAGAAGGATTTGGGTTTTTTTAATTATTATTACCTGACTGTCATTATTCCATCAAATGTATTTTGTGACTTTGTGCCAATAGCAACATGAGTTACTCCATCAAATTTATTTTGCAACTTTAGCATAAATCTCAAATAGCAATTTCAGAAAAAAAAACAGATCACTAAATTCCTATTAACAGTCACAAATATAAAGAAACCCTCACCAAGCACCAATATGTTTTAGGCACTGTTATTCTATGCAGTCCTGGTTAATAGCATGCTTTATTTAACTCCTTGTCCTACTATGTAGCATAGGATCGCAGCCTACTTTGATATTGTGATCAGTAAAATACATAACAAATACAGGAAACTCTTTCGTATCCGGCACCGACGGGACCGGGATGGTGCCAGTTGATTAAAAATTCTGGATAACGGAGAGGTTATCTACCGAGGCTATTTTTAACAAACAAAAATAAAAAAATCAAGAAATGTGCAGTATAATTGGATACTCCCCTACAGAATGTTGTGTTAAATGGATGGTGGAAGATGCTTGATTAAGTACAGTAATGCCAGTTGAGGGTAATCCATAACTCTTTAATTACTTAACAGTAAAACAAAACTTATAAACGACTGTATACTGTAGTTTTCGGAGTATGAATTCTGCCGGTTATTAGAGAATTCCGGATATTTAGGTGCCGTTTAAATGAGAGTTTCCTGTATTGTCAGATGCAAAATAAGAAAACATCAGCTACTTTCTTATTAATGGCAACTGGGATGACTAAGGAAGATTAACTTTGCTCCTGTAACGTATCAGTGTAGATTCTGAATTTCAGTTTAGCTTAGCAATTAGTTAAAATAAATGGATTAATTGCTATGTTAAAATAGCAGGCAGAGGAATGTTTTATGAACACAATAGCAGTTCATTCACTAATATCACCAACTCTAGTTTAAAGCCTTATTTTTATAGAATAACATTTTGGGATATAGTAATGTGCATTTTAAAATTTCTGGAAGAATTATGTAACAAATCTGATTTTACCAAAAGTCTGTTTCTGCAAACTAAATCCGGGTTAGTATACTCCAAAATTACAGCAAAAAAAAAATCATCTTGCACATTCCTGATTCCGCTTTATAATTTGAGCTTGTAGAATTTGTCAAATGCAGTTTGTGTAGATGACCAGTAACATTTGCATATAATGGATAAAGAGTTCAGAACTCAAGGGGATGAATAATTCAGAACCTATTATTAAGCGGCTTGCTTATACTTGGAGGAATATACTTTTACTTATTGAAACATTGTTAAGTTATCTTTTAAAACAGTTCTGGCAAAAATATGACTTTCTTCTTATTTGTTGTCTGTGCTAAATCGCACTGATTACTCAAGCATTGATTTTCAGCACATTCCATCCTTTTCAAAACTAGAAAAACTCAAAGGAGTGATAAGAGAAGTAAACTTAAATGTGTGTTGATGCCTTTGTTAATACTGCAGAAGACCTTGACAAACGACTATCGTAAAACTTCAGTATCTGCATCATCTGTGTTGAGTCTGTCTACTATGGGTTTGGTCTGAAATCCACAAAGGTAGCAAAAGTGAAAGAAGTCTTTACTATGATAAAAGGGAAACTTTGTAGACAACTGTGAATGGAGTAAAAGGACATTAATGCATTGGGCAGAACCTGGATGATTCTAGAACTTAGAAGCTCTGAAAAGACAGACTCAGAACTGAGCTTGTTTACATTAGAGAAAGGAAGATTAAGCTGACATGATTCAGGTTTTCAAAATGCTGAGAGAAATGAGTAACACATGAAGGGTTTTGATAGAGTAAATAAGGAGAAACTGTTTCGACTGGCAGGAGGACCGATAACCAGAGGACACAGATTTAAGGTAATTGGCAAAAGAACCAGAGGGCAGATGAGGAGAATTTTGTTTACACAGCGAGTTGTTATGATCTGGAATGCATTGTGTGAAAGGGTGGTGAAAGCAGATTCAATATTAACTTTCAAAAGTATATTGGATATATACTTAAAAGGAAACATTTGCAGGGCTATGGGGAAAGAGCAGGGGTGTGGGACTAATTGGATCGTGCTTTCAAAGAGCCGGCACAGGCACAATGGACTGAATGTCCTCATTCTGTGTTGTATGATTTATGATTAATGTAAACAGTTATTTAGATTGGACTATGAATACAGAACTAGAGAAAATGAGAATAATATTAACAATGTTCAACCAACTCGAGATTGGCAAGCATCTTCTCCCAATAAATGATGAAAATATGGACTAAACTCCCAGCCAAAATTAGTTAATGCTGAATTAATTCCTTTTTAAAAAGAGCTGGATAAATATCAAGTTGGAAATAGGATTGGGGATCATAAGGATGAAACCAAGCAGGAATGATCAAACATTGTGTGGAATATTGTGGCTCCTGCACTGTTGGGACTATGGAAGTGTCATTTCCAAGAGACCTACCAGTGGATATTATAATATTTGAGACTTTGTAGAGCCTTTACTCAGGAGATTAAAGGGAATAGTAGAGTCCATGGAATAGAATGGTTTTGAAAGGGTTCTTGGAAGGAATGTGCTTGATGGGTCTTTTCTCATTCTATTTTTTTTAAGTTCCACAAGTGTAGTTAAGAATTTGTCCTTTCTCTGGTGTTGCAGTTATACTGAGGATCCGGCCCCGAATCTGCCGAGTGTGATTTGCAGAATTATGCTGTGGGATGCAAATTGCCAGGAGCACAGCATTTATGCATATGTGAAGAACTCCGTGTCTGGATAATTTGAGAATAGCCTTTCTCAAAGATTAAAAAAACTGTAATAAAGTACCCAGGAGTTCCAGCAGTTACCCTGAGCAATTTTTAAACTTGGGTTCACAGTGCACTGAAGTTATACTGTACATGGTGTCAATCCCACATGATGTGAGAGGGCCTCCACCATTGGCTGACTTCAGGTTTATACTGTCACTTTTGCATCCAATCAGAAACTGCTTCACAAAAGCAGCAGTGTAACTGCATCCCTTAGTCTAAGGAAATCCTCCCTTTCAAATAATTCAGCAGTGCGGACCATATGAAAAGCCTGCATAGATATTTTAAAGAAGCAGAAATTGTTGTCAAAAGGTTCATGATTTATCTAAGCTGTCAATAATATAATTAAACAAACTCTTTGCCCTTTCCAGATTACTATGAAGGACAAAAAAGGTTGATCTGACTGATTTATCTTCACTCACGGGCTCGTATAGTAAGTAATTTTTATAAACACTCATTTTTGATAACATGCTGAAATACAAAAGTAGGATCTGTGGACAACTGCAGTGTAAAGAACTGCAAATATGCTGACAAGTAAAAATAAATACTATTTATGTTGACAGCTTACATGGTAATTATCTGGTGCTAGCCCACAAAGTATTGAATTCAATTTCACAGCTTAGCATGATGGGATTTGAATTTATACCCCTTCCAAACTCTTCATCAGAACTTAAGGCTCTTGCCAAAAACAGGCAAAACATTTTACTAATGCATGCTTATGACCACATGTGTATTCTCCCATATTCTCACTAGGAATGGGCTATGCCTTGAGTTTGCTTTATAAAATGGGTCTTGGAGGTAGGCACGTTCTATGCTAATGGGAAGTCAATATTTAAATAGGTACCTGCCATTTATGAAAAAGAATAACTAAAAGTGTCACTTATTTTTAGACTTGTGCTAGATATTATTTCCAGCGCTATTATTTTATGCATTTCATTGCAGGATTTTGTTCTAGCGCTTAGGGTGCCCATTTTTAGATGCTAAAATTATAATTTTGTAAATGGGCATTTGAATTGAAGATTCCTCTCTTTCTGTGCTATTAGGAGGATGGGGAAGAGGACGAAAGAAAGGCTATGAGGGAAGTCAGACTGCATCAAAGGTGGACTGCCATTATGCATACTTTACTTGCTATATCTCAAACCAAGGCACACCTGCCTTGGAATGTCAGAGGAAAGCTACGTGTGCAGACTGTGGCCACGATTTTGCCAGCGCTAGAGGGCGGGTTTGGAGGCGGGTCAGAGGTTAAAGTCATCCCACCTCCATACAACCTTCCCAAGTGTCGGGTCCCCGATTTGCGAATGGACCCGACACCTAACGGTGGGAAACAGATTAAAGGCATGCTTGCAGTAGAATGAGGGTGGAGGGAGTCATTGGAGAGCCTGGGTGCAAGAGTTCACCTTTGCGCAGTAATTGTCAGTGTTTTCAGCACCTCAATGCTTTTAAGGAAACCAGCAGGTGACGCGTCATCAAATGACATCATCAGACCCGCTTCCTGTTAATTGGCCAGTAAGCCCGCAGGGCGGGCTTAACAAGGCCAATCAAGGGAAAATCATGTCTGCAGAGCGGAGGCAGCTGGGGGCGGGACTGGAACCCGGAAAACAGCTCACCCGCACCCATCCCGACACCGCTGAGAAAATTGCAGCCTACTCTATAGAGGGAGTCACAGCACGCAGGGAGGTTCACTTCCCTTCCAAGGGCGGAAGAGACCTCTCCAGGACACCAACTTACCTTGCACCTCCACCCATCCCGCTCTATCTACATTATCACTTCCCCATCTCACAACCACCCCTCACACTCACCCTCATTCTACTGCAAGCATACCAACTAACAACACACAAGGGTGGGCACTTGAGAGGTTTAGCCAATGTCCATGTGAAGTTTCTGGTAATGTGTTGTCATATAGTGAAATCTCTTTTTCAAAAAGTGCCCCTTATTGGACAGATCTGAGCGCACATTGAGAAGTGTCTTACTGAGTTCCAGTGATTGTTCAGTCGTAACTGCCACCCCCCACCCACCCCCCCCCCCCGCCCCGCTATAGTGATGTGTGTGCATGGAATGGCTTGGACATTAAAGGGATGCTTCACGGTGCTGGTGTGGGATGCTGGCAACCTGGCGCATCATGTGGCAGCCAGGGTTTACAGCATCAAGTGAAGAAAATCTGGCCATGGTGATGCCATCGCTGGCCTCCCGGGCAGCAATGTTGTCAGGGGCTGATGCCCTGTGTCCAGTGCAGCATCAGGTGATGGCGGTGAAGGTTGGTGATGAGGTTGGTGATGTTGTTGTTGGGGATGATTGTGGAAGGATTCAGAGGACCAAGGTCTGATTGTTTCATTGGCTCCGATGTTGCTGGAATAGATGGCAGCTGCAGGTGAGATGACAGAAGCGATCTGTCACTGGTGAGAGAGGTTCTTCCAATGAGGTGGCACTGGACATACAGTTGGATTTAAAAACTTGTAAGCTAAAGAAATCTGTATATGTATTAAAAATGCAGTAACCAATATTTTCTTTGCTCTGAAACTCACCATGTGCAACATTGCATCCTTCACACCATTTCTGCAGCTGTCATCTTTTCACAAACATCAGACCAGACTCACAACATGCCACACTTACCTGGCGTGTTGTCTGGACATCATAAAACCCAACCCAGAAGTTGGAAAATCGAAAAAGACCCTGAAAATTGCTCACAAGTACCTGTTAATAGGCAGTTAATTGCCTTTAATCCGTTTCCCGCCGCTAGGTGTTGGGTCCATTCGCAAATCGGGGACCCAAAACTTGGGAAGGTTGTGTGGAGGCGGGATGACAGCAGGTTCCGAACTTGCCATCAATCAAAATGACTTTAACCTCTGACCCGCCTACAAACCCGCCCTCTGAGCGCTGGCAAAATCACAGCATATAACTCTATGACTAGTGAGGTAGTGATCGAGTTGTGCCATCACCTGGAATTTGACCTCCAGCCAACCTCCGCCTGATAGCGGCTCTCACAGCCCTGAACCTTTATATGTCTGACACATTCTAAGCTGCCACAGGGCGTCACCAATATCAGTCAATCTACAGTTCATAGCGGCTTCAAGCAGATGACCAACGTGCTGTTTGCCAGAGCAAAAATTGTCATCACTTTCCTCATTAGCAGCTGGCAACTGGATGAAATTATTGTGCTATTTTTCACATAACAGGATCTTCTAAAGCCCAGGGCATCATTGATAACCCCCATTTTTGTTTTATATTTGATCCTGGGATGTGGGCGTCGCTGGAAAGGCCAGCATTTATTGCCCATCCCTAATTGCCCCTTGTGGTGGTGAGCCGCCTTCTTGAACTGCTGCAGTCCATGTGATGAAGGTACTCCCACAGTGCTGAGTGGGAGGGAGTTCCAGGATTTTGACCCAGCGACGATGAAGGATCGGCGATATACTTCCAAGTCAGGATGGTGTGTAACTTGGAGGGGAACTTGGAGGTGATGGTGTTCCCATGCGCCTGCTGCCCTTGTCCTTCTAGGTGGTAGAGGTCGCAGGTTTAGAAGTGCTGCCGAAGAAGCCTTGGCGAGTTGCTGCAGTGCATCTTGTAGATGGTACACACTGCAGCCACGGTACGCCGGTGGTGGAGGGAGTGAATGTTTAAGGTGATGGATGGGTGCCAATCAAGTGGGCTGCTTTGTCCTGGATGGTTTCGAGTTTCTTGAGTGTTGTTGGAGCTGCACTCATCCAGGCAAGTGGAGAGTATTCCATCACACTCCTGACTTGTGCCTTGTAGATGGTGGAAAGGCTTTGGGGAGTCAGGAGGTGAGACACTCGCCACAGAATACCCAGCCTCTGACCCACTCTTGTTGCCACAGTATTTATGTGGCTGGTCCAGTTAAGTTTCTGGTCAATGGTGACCCCCAGGATCTTGATGGTGGGAGTTTCGGCGATGGTAATGCCATTGAATGTCAAGGGGCGGTGGTTAGACTCTCGCTTGTTGGAGATAGTCATTGCCTGGCACTTGTGTGGCGTGAATGTTACTTACCACTTATCAGGCCAAGCCTGAATGTCATCCAGGTCTCGCTGTATGCGGGCATGGACTGCTTCATCACGTGAGGAGTTGCGAATGGAACTGAACACTGTGCAATCATCAGCGAACATCCCCACTTCTGACCTTATGATGCAGGGAAGTTCATTGATGAAGCAGCTGAAGATGGTTGGGCCTAGGACACTGCCTTGAGGAACTCCTGCAGCGATGTCCTGGGGCTGAGATGATTGACCTCCAACAACCACAACCATCTTCCTTTGTGCTAGGTATGACTCCAGCCAGTGGAGATCTTGCCCCCTGATTCCCATTGACTTCAATTTTACTTGATGGCACACTCGGTCAAATGCTGCCTTGATGTCAAGGGCAGTCACTCTCACCTCACCTCTTGCAGCCCTACAGGCCCCTGCAACCAATCCCATCACCTTCATAAATGCAAGGGCTTTTATTCCATCAGTGTGCTGGTCATCTGTCAGCATCAACACAGTATCATGCAAGTGAATGCTTGGCTGCAAACATGCAGACATGTCAGGTTCATTTAAGGCTATCCACCATAAACAGAAACTGTTGAGATAGTCACTTGCCTCACTGCATCATCAAAGGATGAGGAATGGTTGCAGCGTAACATGTATGCCCATACTGCAAGAGGGCATATTTCCTTGCTGAAACTTTTTTTTAAATTATTTCTCAAGTATGAGCGTCGCTAGCAAGGCCAGTATTTATTGCTGTTGTCATTTGACCACTTGACAAAGTGCCTTAAAAAACAAGCTTACTACATAACTACCCTGCATGATGCACGTTCATTTACTCACAAACAAGCTACAATGCAGGGTGACCACCTGGTACTCACTCATTACAAATTCCTATCTGCCGTAGATACCTCCTTGGGTTCAGTGGCATCAGTCACTCCTGTAAACAGTCTGTGGGGCGAAATTGGGTGCCTTTGCGCTTCCCGTTAGCGCCCGGGCACTAACAGGGCGCAAATGGCTTTGTGACCAGGTGTGGCGCTGACATCGATTCCCACCATATTCGGTGGGAGTTTTGCGGTGGCGCTACAGCGTTGCGCCCTGATCTCCATCGCCCGGAGATTGTGACGTTAACGCTGTACGCATCATCCCAGTAGCGCCCCGGACCCGAAATTGACTTCCGACCCTTGCTGCAGTGCCCGTCGAAAACACCGACACCTGCAGGAGGCGTGCATCGGGCAGCCAGCCGCTTCGGGGGCGATGATTAAAGGCGAGGTGGCCGAGGTAAGTAAAAAAAAAACTTATCTTTCTTGTTCCCGTTTTTTTTGTGTGTTCCTGCTCACGATCGATCAGCTCGGCACTCTACTTGAGTGCCGGGCTAATCGCGTGGGATCGTGGCTGTCTTGATGGTCCAGGTAGATACATTTTCTATTGCAGAGCCTGCAGCAATGGCCCTTCCCTTTAAGGGAGGGAAGAAGCCTTTGAACGCGGCAGCACTGCCCAGCCCAGTGGGCAGCGCTGCTGAAGTCTCCGCCCCGCCTGCTGCTGATTGCGCTCCAAGGAGGAAGTGGAGCTCTTGATTTAGCATCCACTTCCTTCCTGGAGTGCAAAACCAAATTTTTTTAAAGTTTAGAAACATTAGCGCCTGGCGCTAATTTTCTCAACTTTTAAAATTTAGTGCCCCAAACGGGGCTATAATGAATTTCTCCCCCTTTATGGGTGTTGACTCACACTGCTCTATATCTAATTTTACAATGATGTAAGCCAGGGACATAACAATATCATCCTCTTCATACCTGGATTCGACATTTGTGCACTTTGCATGAGTATTTCTTTACTCTCTTTTGAAGACGAATCAAATAAACATTGGTGAGACGAGGTTAGGCTTTATTTCACAACGTTAGTATATAGATCAGCTGTTATGACTGGATTCATTTAATTCAAACCATACAAGTTTTATTTGCATAATAATACAAAATAAAGAACACACCACACTACCTCACATCAGTGGATTGGCTCACTTGACTTAGACAAGATGGCATCTAACTACCCTCAAGTATTTCAATCCTCTTTGCTTCAGCGAAATGCCTCACTGTTTTCCCTTCAACAAACCTGACTGCCCTCCCAACCTTCCTGTTTCTTCTCAAGTCAGCCTGAGTCTAGTGTCAGGTTTTAGTCAAATTGACTGCTTCCCCCCACAAGAGTGGAACCACTAACCTAACTTGGCAATGAACTTTACGGAATTGGAATAAACAGAGTTGTTGCAAAAGGAATGAGTGTGAACGATCACTGGAATATTATTCTCTTATATTATCTTTCATTGTCTGTAGCATGTTGGTTCAGATAACCTGTCTGAATCCTAATCTATATCTCTCAGCCATGCTACTCTGTGAATTTAACCACCTGAGAATTAAGTTTAGCTCAATGGTAGCATTTTTGACTTGTATTACACCAAGGTCCCCTGCGGCAGCATAGACATAGACACATACGCAAATCATGGATAGGGTGTTAAAGTTAGTTACACTCTATGTCAGCTGTGCCCAGATAGGTTTGTTGGGACGCTGTAGAATAACGTCAAAGTAGATGAAAGGAATGAGACCTATGGCAGGTGATTTAATGCAGAGGCCAATGTTGGAATGAGGAAATGGCAGAGAAATTAAATAAATACTTTGTTTCTGTCTTCACTGAGGAAGACACAAAAAACCTCCCAGAAATACGAGAAAACCAAGGGTGTGGCGAGAATGAGGAACTTAAAGAAATTATTATTAGTAAAAAAACAGTACTAGCAAAATTAATGGGACTAAAAGTCGATAAATCCCAAGGGCCGGATGATCTACATCCTAGGGTTTTGAAATAGGTGGCCATTGGGATAGTGGATGCATTGGTTGTCATCTTCCAAAATTCTATAGATTCTGGAATGGTTCCTGCAGATTGGAGGATAGCAAATGTAACCCCGCTATTTAAGAAAGGAGGGAGAGAGAAAACGGGGAACTACAGACCTGTTAGCCTCACATCAGTGGTCAACATGGATTTATGAAAGGGAAATCCTGTTTAACAAACTTATTGGAGTTCTTTGAGGATGTAACTAGTGGAGTAGACAAAGGGGAACCGGTAGATGTGGTGTATTTGGATTTTCAGAAGGCCTTCGATAAGGTCTCACACAAGAGGTTGGTGAACAAAATTAGGGCACATGGAATTGGGAGTAATATACTAGTATGGATTGAGAATTGGTTAACAGACAGAAAACAAAGAGTAGGGATAAATGGTTTTTTTTCAGGATGGCAGGCTGTGACTAGTGGGGTACCGCAAGGATCGGTGCTTGGGCCCCAGCTATTCACAATCTATATCAATGATTTGGATGAGGGGACTAAATGTAACATTTCCAAATTTGCTGATGATATAAAGCTAGGTGGCAGTGTTAGTTGTGAAGAGGATGTGAAGTGGCTTCAAGGGGACATAGACAGGCTCAGTGAATGGGTGAGAACATGGCAGATGGAATATAATGTGGATAAATGTGAAGTTATCCACTTTGGTAGAAAAAACAGAAAGGCAGAGTATTTCCTAAATGGTGAAAGATTGGAGAATGCAGATGCTCAAAGGGACCTGGGTGTCCTTGTACATGAGCCACTGAAAGTGAATGTGCAGGTGCAGCAAACCATTAGGAAGGCAAATGGTATGCTGGCCTTCATTACAAGAGGATTTGAGTACAGGAGTAAAGAAGTCTTACTCCAATTATATAGGGCCTTGGTGAGACCACACCTGGAGTACTGTGTACAATTTTGGTCTCCTTACCTAAGGAAGGATATACTTGCCATAGAAGGAGTGCAACAAAGGTTCACAAGATTGATTCCTGGGATGGCGGGACTGTCGTATGAGAAGAGATTGAGTAAACTAGGCCTGTATTCTCTTGAATTCAGAAGAATGAGAAGGGATCTCATTGAAGCATACAAAATTATTACAGGGCTTGATAGGGTGGATGCTGGGAGAATGTTTCCCTTGGCTGGGGAGTCTAGAACCAGGGGCCACAGCCTCAGGATAAAGGGTAGGCCATTCAAGACTGAGATGAGAAGAAATTTCTTCACACAGAGGGTGGTGAATCTTTGGAATTCTCTACCCCAGCCTGGAGGCTCAGTCATTGGGTATATTCAAAACAGAAGTTGATAGATTTCTGACTAGTAAGGGCATCAAGGGATATGGCGATAGGGCCAGTGAATGGAGTTGAGGCAGAAGATCAGCCATGATCTCATTGAATGGCGGAGCAGGCTCGAAGGGCCGAATGGCCTACTCCTGCTCCTATTTCTTATGTTCTTATGTTCTTATGGCGAGGGTACACTTAGCCACTGACTGTTTCAGAGGTGTCAGGAACCAGGGCTGGAGAGGGTAGCCTACATCTCCTCCTAGCCATCCACACACTCTTTATCTGGCAAATTATGGTAGAATTACTGTACTCTTTTAGTTTTGTTTTTTAAGAGCTATTTTTCCATAATAATGAAATTATTCAAATTTATTTTTCCCCAAAACAATTTGTGGACCAATTTTATTTTTAACTCCTTAAAGTAAATTTGTTTTTAAAGTGCTTCAGATACAGTGGCATGAATTTTAATCAGGAGGCGGGTTGGGAGTGGAGGGGCTCAGAAGCGGTCGGGAAACCTGGGAGAACGGGTTCCCTGCCAAGGTTAATGGCAGGGCCTGACTTGCATGGGAAACCTCTGTTTCCCACCCGCAACCAGCCAGATTGAGAGGCTGGCTGACTGTGGGCGGGTAGGCTTGTGGCACTAGGCTGCAGAGAAGAGGTTGGGAGGGATCGCGGGGGGGGTGGCCGAAGGAGCAGGGGTGGGGAGTCGGGATCGATCGGAGGGCCGGAGGAGTGGGGGGGTTGCGGTTGGGTGAGCATCAGAGGGTCAAGTGCGTCTGATCAGGGACCGGAGGAGCTGGGGGGGGCGGCTGCCGGGGGCTGATCATCGGAGGCCAGAGGAGTGGAGGGAGCCGGGGTGGGGGTGGTGTGGGGGGGTGGTGGTGATCATTGGAGGGCTGGGAGTGGCTGATGATCGGAGGGCCAGGAGCAGCACAGGGGGTGGGGGCAGGGGCAGCACAGGAACGAGGGCCAGGAGCAGGATGATCAGGGCACCGGCGGAGCATGTCAGGGGCGGGAGGCCTCGTGTGGGGGATCAGAGGCCTGGGGGGGATCGGAGGCCTCGTGGGGGGAGGGGTCTCCGATTGCGGGGGGTGGGTGAGGCAGGGACACTGGATTCAGGAGGTAAATGTAAAGGCACTTACCTCCTGGATCCAGCAGTCCTCGCTTTACTTTAGCTGTTGGGTTTCATGTGGCCTGCAAAACCCGACCAGCTACTGTTAAATTTAAAATGGCGGCTAAATCTGAGGCACAGCTGTCTCACTATAATATTTAAATGGGAGACCCGCCTCCTGGAAGCAGGTTGGCTGACCGTCCCGCCTCCGTTAAAACTTTTAACACTTTAACTTCCCACCTGACCCCAACCCACCCTTTTTTTGGGTTAAAATTCCCCCCCAATTTCATGGTTGAGGTTGTACAAGAGGAAATAAGGCATGCCAGGGAGATTAGTAGGCCCCAGACTATGTCTGCTGACCTTACCACACCTATGTTCCAATAACAGAGACAAATGCCTTAGCTTGCACATTTCATCGGGAGAGATCTTTGTCATCATACAGCAGAGACACTTGCAGCCAACTTGTAACACTCTATTTCATGTTTCCACATTGGGTTTTCTTTTATTTTGTTCAAAGACCAGCTCTTCCCCACCCACCAATGCAGCCTTTGCAAATGATAAAAACTCAAGTGAAGCACTTTTTAATCTATCAAAAGGCTCCAGCATTTTTAGCACCATATTCAGTCACTTGCCTTTAAGTAGTCTTTTATTTTGAACCCTTTAAGCTCAACACTCTGCTGCTGTGAGATTTGGCCTTGAGCAGCATCCTGTGAGTATTTTTAGCTGGAATCGCTGAATCAGCTCTTAAGTGAAATAAAAGCATGAGGATATTCTTCATAAATAGGTTTACAATTTCATTACATTACGTTTATAGAAATCTTTCCCCTATGTGTACACAAGCCAAATTTGTTTGCTATTTCAATTGTTTATGAATGGCTGGACAGCCCTTGGGTTAATGGTGGGTCAAGGGAGTTCAACCAAGGCTGATAGGATGACATTCGTCCCTCTCTGCTGGCTGTAAGGCTCCTCATTGAAATTAATTTGGGGAGTGTCAATTCAATTCTGAGTGATCATCAATCCACGGTACAAAATTGTCCCAATTTAACAACAATTAGAATTAAATCGGCATTTTCACAGCGTCTAGACCAGTGGCTGGTGGAAATAAATCAAAATGTCACAGTGGTGCAATTGAGGGTCCTCGTTTAAGGCTGTGGTTAAGCCATGCTTTAGGATAGTGGAGGTAGACTTAGTGGTTGATGTCATCCATACTACATCTGACCTTGAAGTGCTTAATGCTGACACTGAAGGAAAAATTTTTCCTTCCTCCAGGCTCAACATATTGGTAAGTAAAAGGTTCACCAAGTAACACAAAAATGATTAGGAAATGTTTGGTAACGCGTCAAGTTGTAGTTGTTCAATCTTAGATTCCTGTTGATGAGCAGAAACCAATTCTTGCAGTTGATTAGGCCATCAAAACCGTTTTGTCAAGAAATTCTTATTCTTCTATTTAAAATCCAAAAGTTACAAATAATTATTACAAACTGTGATTTTTCCCTTCTGTTGACTTTTGAAGTATTTGGTTTTAAACCGAGTGCTTATGATATAATCGGATGAAGTGATATGGTGAGAGAACTGAATTACTGTCGATGACTAAAACATCCTCAGTTAATGTCTACAGACAGAATATCTCCCATGGCTATAAATAGGATGAATATTATAGATAAGGGTGAAATTTTCCTTGTATATAGTAGTCATAAGAATTAATTTTTGCCCACCATTAGTAATTCAAGCTGTTTCAAATTGCAAATGTACATTATTGCTCAGGCTCAGTAACTACTGTATTGTGAACACAATTCTAACCTTATTATGTACTTTTGGAAACATTGCGGAAATGTTATTGTATCCTCGGCCCTCAAGGTTTTGTTCTGCAGTTTGATTTAAGTGCTCTTTGTGATTGGTAAAACCTCTCTGGATGTGTTGAAAACATTGCTGCAGATCAATTCACTTGTGATATTTTTTCATAGATTCGAGAACTTGCCTTGGCAATTTATGTTGACAAAAAATCTTCAATTTTACTAATGCTTGGTCTCAACAGCTATAAAGCACCAATTTAACATGAAGTAAAATAAAGCCAGATGTTGCTGAAAGTTGCCTATTCAGAATATTAATTTGCTATGTTAATGCAAGCCGTGAAAAGGACACACTAAAACACTCTTCCTGTATGGGGTCATTTTAGTGAAAATAACACTGATTTGAAGTGTGTCAATAAATTAAAGGTGCCAAGTGCCATAATTACATTGGCTTTCTGTCAAGAGTGATGCAAGGTTTTGGACAACCTGAGGGAGGACAGATTTTCATGCCTGCAGTTTGCGAATGTCCCAGAGCTGCAGTAACCAGATGCTTGTGTCATTGGGCGGTAAAACAGCACTGAAATGTCTACAGATAAAGCGAGAGTGTAAGATTTATAAGCATTTTTAACACATTTTGTAACATTGCAGCTGTTTTTCCTCACTGCTCGTGACAGCTAGTAAATGATTGATAATAGCTTTTTTTCTAGCAAAAGGTAGACCGCTTTTTATATATAAAATAGAACAGTGAACAGTCAGGGTGCTCTACAAAGATGCAAGTGTTTGACACACGTTTCATTGTCATGAAAGATGAGCTGATGACTGATGACGAAGAACAAGATATATGGCATAAGAGATGCTCAACTGGAGAAATTGTGAAATGCACATTGACATATTGCATACATAGAATTACACAGAACTGACAGCACAGAAACAGGCTATTCTACCCAACTGGTTTTTGCTGGTGTTTATGCTCCATATGAGCCTCTTCCCACTCTACTTTATCTAACCCTATCTGCGTATCCTTATATTCCTTTCTCCCTTATGTACTTATCTAGCTTCCCCTTAAAGGCATTTATGCTATTCGTCTCAACTACTCCATAGGGTAAAGAATCATAGAATCATAGAATTCTAGAATAGTACAGAGCAGAAGGAGGCCAAACGGACCATCTAGTTTGTGCTGACTCTTTCGACGAGCAATCCACTCCCCCGCTCTTTCCCCAAATACCTGCAATTTTTTCTCTTTCAAGTATTTATCCAATTCCCTATTGAAGGCTACTATTGTATCTGTATCCACCACCCTATCAGGCAGTGCATTCCAAATCCTAATCACTCGTTGCATAAAAAAGTTTTTCCTCAAGTCGCCTCTGGTTCTTTTGTCAGTCACCTTAAATCTGTGCCCTCTGGTTGTCGACTGTTCAGCCACTGGAAACAATTCTCTGGCTGCGATTTTGCTGATCTTGGCGGGTCCGTAGCGAGCAACGTCCGTGGCAGATCCCGACCTCGCTGCTGGCTCCATCCCGCTGTCCGAAATGAATTTCCCTTGATGGGGCTTGTTAAGCCCGCCCAGCACGTTTCCTGGCCAATTAGAGGAAGCGGGTTTGGTGACGTCATTTGATGACGCATTATCAGTTGGTTTCCTTAAAGGGACCATGTCCAAATTTATTTTGACATTTGTGCTGTCAGTGTTCTACAGCATTGAGGTGCTGCAAACACTGACAATCACTGCACAAAGGTACAGGGCTGCACCCAGGCTCTCCCATAACTCCCTCCATATATTATGGAGGGAGTCACAGCATGCAGGGAGGTCCTCTTCCCTTCCAATGGGTGGAAGAGACCTCCCCAGGAGACCAACACAGCCTGGTTGGACATTGCAGAGGAGGGCATAAGCAGGGATGTGGTCAGGAGGACCTGGGTGCAGTGCCGCAAACATTTCAATCATCTCAGTAGATCACAAAATGTTAGTACAAAGCCACACTCAACCACATCCTGCTGTGCCACTCATCACATCCCCATCACTCTGCCTTCCCTACCCTACTCCTGCACATCCTTACTCACACCAACTTACCTTGCACCTCCACCCAACCCTCTCTATCTACATTATCACATCGCCATCTCACTAACCACCCCTCACACTCACCCTCATCCTAGTCCAATCATATCAACTAACAACACACAAGGGTAGTCATTTGGGTGTTTTATGTAATGTCCATGTAAAGTTTCTATTAATGTGGTGTCAAACATTGAAACCTTTATTTTCAACACTTTGTGTTCTTGGACAGATTTGTGTGCACCTTTGGAAGTGGCTTAGTGAGTTGCAGTGAATGTTGAGACATAACGGTACCCCCTGCAATGGTCATGAGTGTGAAAGGAATGGCTTGGGCATTGAACATAAGAACATAAGAAATAGGAGCAGGAGTAGGCCATTTGGCCCTTCGAGCCACCTATCACATTCAATAAGATCATGGCTGATCTCCTACCTCAACTCCACTTTCCTGCACTATCCCCATATCCCTTGATTCCCTTAATATACAAAAATCTATCGATCTCTGTCTTGAATATACTCAATGACTGAGCCTCCACAGCCCTCTGGGGTAGAGAATTCCAAAGATTTACCACCCTCTGAGTGAAGAAATTTCTCCTCATCTCAGTCCTGAATGGCCGACCCCTTATTCTGAGACTGTGACCCCTGGTTCTAGACTCCCCAGTCAGGGGAAACATCCTCCAAGCATCTACCCTGTCAAGCCCTGTAAGAATTTTGTATATTTCAATGAGATAACCTCTCATTCTTCTAAACTCTAGAGAATATAGGCCTAGTCTACTCAATCTCTCCTCATAAGAAAATCCCCCCATCCCAGGAACCAGTCTGGTGAACCTTCATTGCACTCCCTCTATGGCAAGTATATCCTTCCTTAGGTAAGGAGACCAAAACTGTACACAATACTCCAGGTGTTGTCTCACCAGGGCCCTATATAATTGCAGTAAGACGTCTTACTCTTATACTCAAATCCTCTTGTAATAAAGGCCAACATACCATTTGCCTTCCTAATTGCTTGCTGTACCTGCATGTTAACTTTCAGTGATTCATGTACAAGGACACTCAGGTCCCTCTGAACACCAACATTTCCCAATCTCTCACCATTTAAAAAATACTCTGCTTTTCTATTTTTCCTACCAAAGTGGATAACTTCACAATTCTCCACATTATATTCCATTTGCCATGTTCTTGCCCAGTCACTTAGCCTGTCGATATCCCCTTGAAGCCTCTATGCATCCTCCTCACAACTTACATTCCCACCCAGCTTTGTATCATCAGCAAACTTGGATATATTACATTTGGTCCCCTCATCCAAATCATTGATGTAGATTGTGAATAGCTGAGGCCCAAGCACTGATCCTTGTGGTACCCCACTAGTTACAGCCTGCCAAACCGAAAATGACCCGTTTATTCCTACTCTATGTTTTCTGTCTGTTAACCAATCCGCAGTCCATGCTAGTATATTACCCCCAATCGAATGAGCCCTAATTTTGTTTAATAACTTCTTATGTGGCACCTTATCGAATGCCTTCTGAAAATCCAAATACACCACATCCACTGGTTTCCCCTTATCTAATCTGCTAGTTACAACCTCAAAAAATTCTAATAGATTTGTCAATCACCATTTCCCTTTCATAAATCCGTGTTGACTTGCCCAATCCTATTATTATTTTCTAAGTGTCCTGTTACCACATCCTTAATAATAATAGATTCTAGCATTTTCCCTACTACTGATGTCAGGCTAACTGGTCTGTAGTTCCTCATTTTCTCTCTCCCTCCTTTCTTAAATAGTGGGGTTACATTTGCTATCTTTCAATCGCGGGAACCGTTCTAGAATCTATGGAATTTTGGAAAATGACAACAAATGCATCCTCTATCTCTATAGCCACCTCTTTCAAAACCCTAGGATGTAGGCCATCAGGTCCAAGGGATCTATCAGCTTTCAGTCCCATTAATTTCTCCAACACTATTTCTTTACTAATACTAATTTCTTTCAGTTCCTCATTCTCGCTAGACCCTTGGTTCTCCACTATTTCCGGGAAGATTTTTGCATCTTCTTCCGTGAAGACAGACACAAAGGGCTGGATTTTGCCAGCGCTCAGAGGGCGGGTTTGGAGGCGGGTCCGCTGTCAAAATAGCAAAGATTGACAGCGGGTTGGGAAACCTGCTGACAACCCTCCTCCACGCGAGTCTCCCAGGTGTCGGGTCTGTCAGCAGAGAACTGACCCGACACCAAGTGGCAGGGGAGACAATTGAAATCATTAAGTGGCTTGTTAATAGCCAATTTAATGCTATTTTGAGGCTGCCTTCTAATTTTACATTCTCCCCCATGGGTTACCCGCTGCTCGGGGACCACGCCAGCTCAACCTGGCATGAGTTGAGTCTGCTCTGATGTATGTGATAAGCTGACAGCTGCAGAAGTGGTGTAAAGGATGCCATGTTGCAGATGGTCAGTTTAAGAGCGAGGTGGTGGGGTGGGGGGGGGAAGTTATGTCTGAACATTCACTGGAACTCAATAAGACACTTCTCATGGTGTGCTCAGATCTATCCAATAAGGGGCAGTTTTGGAAAAATATTTCATTGTATGACAACACATTACCAGAAACTTCACATGGACATTGGCTAAACCTCTCAAGTGCCTACCCTTGTGTGTTGTGAGTTGGTATGCTTGCAGTAGGATGAGGGTGAGTGTGAGGGGTGGCTAGTGAGATGGGGAAGTGATAAAGTAGATAGAGAGGGTTGGGTGGAGGTGCAAGATAAGTTGGTATGAGTAAGGATGTGCAGGAGAAGGGTATGGAAGGCAGAGTGATGGGGATGTGTTGAGTGGCGGGGATGTGTTGAGTGGCACAGCAGGATGAGTTTGAGTGTGGCTTTGCAGTAATGTTTTGTGATCCACTGAGATCATTGAAAGGTTGGTGCCACTGCAGCCAGGGACCGCTGACGACATCCCTGCTTTTGCCCTCCTGTGCAATGTGCAACCAGGCTGCGTTGGTATCCTGGGGAGGTCTCTTCCACCCTTGGAAGGGAAGAGAACCTCCCTGCATGTTGTGACTCCCTCCATAAGCATATGGAGGGAGTCATTGGAGAGCCTGGGTGCAAGCGTCCACCTTTGTGCAGTGCTTGTCAGTGTTTGCAGCACCTCAATGCTGTCAAACACTGACAGAACAACTGTCAAACTCCATGTGGACGTGGTCCCTTTAAGGAAACCAGCTGATGACAGATCATGAAATGACGTCATCAGACCTGCTTCCTGTTAATTGGCCGGGAAGCCCGCAGGGCGGACTTAACAAGGCCAATCAAGGGAAAATCCCATTTACAGAGCAGCTGCAGCCAGGTTCGTGTCTGGAATCCGGAAACCAGCTCTCCTGCCACCATCCTGCCTCTGCCATTAAATTCGTGGCCAAAGTCTCCATTATGGCTATTAGATCAAACCTGTTCATTTCTATCTGCGCTATTAATTCATCTATTTTGTTGCGAATGCTTCGCGCATTTAGATATAGTGCCTTTAGCTTTGACTTATTTCTATTTTTCACTGATGTCACCTTAGTCACTGATGCCTTCTTACCTTTGTTACTCTCTCTGTCCCTTCCTGACCCACTCTGCTTATTTTTACCCAAAACTCTGCTCTGCTCTAAAGCCTTGACATTTCTCTCACTGCTTTTAAATTTACTCTTTCCTGAATTCTCCCACCCCCTTCATTAGTTTAAAGCCCTGTCTACTGCCCTAGTTATTCGGTTCACCGGGACACTGGTCCCAGCCTGGTTTAAGTGGAGCCTGTCCACTTTATGGTGTTGGTGTGGGGTGGTGCCAACCTGGCACATCATGTGGCAGCCAGGGTGTAAAGCACCAAGTGAAGTAAATCCGGCCATGGTGAGGCCATCCCTGGCCTCCTGGGCAGCAATGTGTCCTGTGCAGCATGAATTGATTGCGGAGAAGGTTGGTGGTGTTGTTGGTGCTGCTGGTGTTGGGGCTGATCGTGGTCGGATTCTGAGGACCAAGGTGAGAGAGTATAAAGGGCACCCATGCTGATGGAATAGATGGCTGGTGAAGTCGAGATGACAGAAGCGATCTGTCAATGGTGAGAGAGGTAATGAGGTCAGACTAAATGGAGACTTGTGTAAAGACTTGCAGCATTCTGAATCTGTTGTGGAAATGCAGTGAGGAAGAGCTTGTGGCTGAGGGAAGATATCTCTGGAAGGTGGGAGCTTTTACTTGACATTTGAAGCTGTCAACTCAACAGCTGATTCAATGGCAACTGACTTCCCACCCCTCAACCACCCCCCCACCCCCCGCCTTAGCTTCATAGACGTGGTCTAGCAATAGCGTGAAACCCGTATGCGAGCTGTCAAATTCAAAAGGTAAGTTTAAAACCATTGTTAAGTGGCAGTAAACAAGCCACTAATCATTTAAAGTGGCTCCCCCGCCGCTGCCTGTCGGGTCTGCTCAGCACTGGCAGACCCGACATCAGGAAAGGCAAGTGTGCGCGATTTGACAGTGGGTTCCCGACCCAGTCAATCAATTCACATTTAACTGCCGACCCGCCACTGATCCCGTCCGCTGAGCACCGGCAAAATTCTGGCCTCTGTATTTCCTCCATCTAAACCCTTCATGATTTTAAACACCGCCATTAAATCTCCTCTTAGCCTTCTCTGCTCTAAGGAGAACAACCTCAGCTTCTCCAGTCTATCCACATAACTCTAAACCCTCATCCCTGGAACCATTCTAGTAATCTCTTCTGTACCCTCTCCAAAGCCTTCAGCCCTTCCTAAAGTGTGGCACCCAGAATTGGACACAATACTCCAGCTGGGGCCAAACTGGTGTTTTATTTTATTATTTTTTAATTTTTTTAAATAAATCGGGGTAAAAATTCAGTTGGTTGCGCCTCCCGTTAGCGCCTTAAGAGGGCGCTAATGGGGCGCAAAGCCGCTAACGCCCGGGCGCAGCGATGTTTGCGCCGCTCGGGAACTTAACTAGAGATTGTGCGGCGGCGCTAAACTTTACCGCTGCGACCACCTGCGCGCACAGATTGTGACGTCATTCTATGGTGCAACGCCCTTGTGGCGCCCCGGAGCGGAAATTGAGTGGCGCCCCCTGCCTTACCGCCTGGCGCATCCAACGACCAGAAGACTGGAACGCTATCAATCGCTGTGGGGCTGGGGGGGGGGCGCTATTTAAAGGGGGCCTCTTCCTGTCTTTTATTGTTGGTGCCAATTTTGAACTACGCATTCTGAGAGAGAGAGGGAGAGACTTCTGGAGAGATTCAACGTTGTGTGAAGGAGTTTTGGGTACTGAGCAGCACTTTGCAGGTTCATTTTGATTTGCCATTCCTTGTATCGATTTAGCAGAGACTGTGGGAGCTGCACTCTGAGCTCTTTGCCTGGTACTCTCCATTGTTCTTTCCAGCACATTTGATGTGCAGGTCTCTCCAGGCCGAGATTCAAGGCTGCAATGAACAGGATGTGGATGGAAAGCAAGATTAACCATCCCCTTTAAGAACTGGCCCGTGCCATTGTGTCTGTGTTCCATTGCTGACTGACATTACATGAGCTTCGCCAGCGCTCTGAGTTAGCGCCTCACTCCTTGGCCTTTGCGCCTTAAGACAGGTGTGCAGCGCCTGATTTAGCGCTCCACTCACCTCCCGGGGCGGTAAAAGTGAAGTTTCCAGTCAGTGGCGATAATTAGCGCCAGGCGCTAATATTTGCGTCCAGACGATATTTGCGCCCCAAACGGGGCGCGACCTAATTTTTCGCCCATCGTGTTTTATTCAGGTTTAGCATAACTTCCTGACTTTTGTACTCTCTGCCTCTGTTTATAAAGCTAAGGATCCCATGTGCTTTATTGACTTTTTATAACCTGTCCTGCCACCTTCAAAGATTTGTGCACAAACACCCCCAGGTCTCTCTCATCTTGCACCCTTTAAAATTGTACCATTTAGATTGTATTGTCTCTCCTCATTCTTTTTACCAAAACGTATCACCTCACACTTTTCTGCATTGAGTTTCATCTGCCATGTGTCCACCCATTCCACCAGCCTCTCTATGTCTTCTTAAAGTCCATTACTATCTTCCTCATTGTTTACTACACTTCCAATTTTCATGTCTTCTGCAAATTTTGAAATTGTGTCCTGTACCCCCAAGTCCAAGTCAGAAAGTCATCAAAAACAGCAGTGTCCGAATACTGACCCCTGGGGAACACCACTGTATACCTCCCTCCAGTCTGAAAAACAGCTGTTCACCACAACTCTCTGTTTTCTATCTCTTAGCCAATTTTGTAGCCATGCTGTTACTGTCCCTTTTATCAAATGGGCTTCAATTTTGCTAACAAGCCTATTATGTGGTACTTTATCAAAAGCTTTTTGAAAGTCCATATACACAACATCAACTGCACTGCCCTCATCCACCCTCTCTGTTACCTCATCAAAAAACTCTATCAAGTTAGTGAAACACATGAATTCTTTATTGGATTTACATTAAATAGTTTGCCACTCAACTGTTTACCATTCTTGAGTGCAACCATGGCCAAAATTATTACTGAACCAATGTCCTGTGTTTTGGCTCCATTGGGTTATAACGTGCTGCTGATTTATAAGTTAAGACCTCCAATAAGAGGTAAATCAAAATTATTCACATTTTATGTCTTTAGAAGTGGAAGTGAGGCACTTTCCCTGTGCACATATGTGTTAGTACTGATGATAAAGGGTGAAAAAAGACCGCACAAACAAGACACACAAATCTGCTTTTCATTGAAATTGAACATAATCGTTTGTCTAGTAAAAAAACATGAAGCATGCTTTCTTTGCCATTTACATGACCAATCACGGAAGCCTGTCAAAAAGCATCACCTTCGTTGTCAAAAAATTTATAAATATCTTCTTCTTCTTAGGCAGTCCCTCGGAACCGAGGATGACTTGCTTCCACATTAAAAATGAGTTCGCAGGTGACTGATGAGTCCAATGCGGGACCTACAGTCTCTGTCACAGGTGGGGCAGACGGTGGTTGAAGGGGCGGGTGGGTGGGGTGCTTGGGTTGACGTGCGCTCCTTGCGTTGCCTGCGCTTGGCTTCCGCTTGCTTCCGGCGAAGAGACTCGAGGTATTCGGCGCCTTCCCGGATGCTTCTCCTCCACTTTGTGCGGTCTTGGCCAGGGATTCCCAGGTGTCGGTGGGGATGTTACACTTTTTCAAGAAGGCTTTGAGGGTGTCCTTGAAGCGTTTCCTCTGCCCACCTGGGACTCTCTTGCCGTGCCGGAGCTCCGAGTAGAGCGCTTGTTTTGGGAATCTCGTATCGGGCATGCGGACAATGTGACCCGTCCATTGGAGCTGATCGAGCGTGGTCAAAGCTTCGATGCTGGGGATGTTGGCCTGAGCGAGAACACTGACGTTGGTGCGCCTATCCTGCCAATGGATTTGCAGGATCTTGCGGAGGCAGCGTTGGTGGTACCTCTCCAGTGCTTTGAGGTACCTGCTGTACATGGTCCATGTCTCTGAGGCATACAGCAGGGCGGGTATCACTGCTGCTCTGTAGACCATGAGCTTAGTGCCGGGTTTGAGGTCCCGGTCTTCAAACACTCTCTTCCTCAGGCGACCGAAGGCTGCACTGGCACACTGAAGGCGGTGTTGGACTTTGTCATCGACGTCTGCCCTTGTTGACAGTAGGCTCCTGAGGTATGGAAAGTGGTTCACGTTGTCCAAGGCCTTGTCGTGGATTTTGATAATCAGGGGGCAGTACTGTGTGGCGGGGGCAGGTTGGTAGAGGACCTTTGTCTTACAGATATTTAGTGAAAGGCCCATGCTCTCATACGCTTCGGTGAAGGTGTTGACAATGGTTTGGAGTTCGACCTCATAGTGAGCGCAGACGCAAGCGTCGTCTGCATACTGTAATTCGACAACAGAGGATGGGACGACCTTGGATCTGGACTGGAGGCGACGGAGGTTGAACAGTTTCCCGTTTGTTCTGTAAATTAGCTCCACTCCAGCGGTGAGCTTACTGAGGGTGAGATGGAGCATTGCAACAAGGAAGATCGAGAAGAGCGTTGGTGCGATGACACAGCCTTGCTTGACCCCGGTTCATATGTGAATTGGGTCTGTGGTGGAACCGTTGGTCAGGATCACGGCTTGCATGTCGTCGTGAAGCAGGCGGAGGATGGTGACAAACTTTTGAGGGCAGCCGAATTTCAGGAGGACACTCCATAATCCCTCACGGTTGACAGTGTTGAAGGCCTTTGTGAGATCAAAGAAGGCCATGTATAGCGGTTGGTGCTGTTCCCTGCATTTCTCTTGTAATTGACGTGCGATGAAGATCATGTCCATTGTGCCCTTTAGTGGGCAGAATCCCACATTGCGACTCTAGGAGGAGCTCTTCGGCCACTGGGGGAAGGTGATTGAGGAGGATTCTTGCGATGACTTTCCCTTTGGCAGACAGCAGGGAAACTCTTCTGTAATTACCGCAATCGGACTTGTCACCTTTCTTGAAGATGGTCACAATTACGGCGTCTCTGAGATCCCCGGGCATGCTCTCCTCCTTCCAGATAAGAGAAATGAGTTCATGAATTCGCGCCAGTAGTGCTTCTCTGCCATGCTTTAGTGCCTCGGCGGGGATTCCATCTGCTCCTGAGGCCTTGTTGTTCTTCAGTTGTCAGATGGCCTTTTCAACCTCATGCCAGGCTGGGGTTGTGCTGAGATGGTGGCGTGTAGCATGCTGCGGGATGGAGTTGAGGACACTCGCATCGAAGACAGAGTCTTAGTTAATGAGATCTTCGAAGTGCTCCTTCCAGCGGGCACTGACAGCCTCTCTGTCCTTGATGAGTACCTCTCCATTCTTGGCCCGCAGTGGGGTAGGGCCTTGGGTGCTTGGGCCGTAGATGGTCTTGACTGCGCTAAAGAATCCACGCATGTCGTGGTTGTCGGCTAGCTGCTGGATCTCCTGCACTCTAATATATTACAATGTTCAGAAATACAGATACTGTTGCAAATGAAGCAATAGTTTGAAAAAGGGTTGAGCATCCTCAGGATTTCCCAAAATGGTTCACAGCCAATGAGTTACTGGTCCCACAAACAGCAATAAGATAAATGATCAGTTAATCTGCTTTGGCAATCTTGGTTGAGGAATGAATACTGGGCAACGCACTTGGAGAACTTCATGTTCTTCTTCAAAAATTGTCATGGGATCTTTTATATCCACCTGAACAGGCAAACAGGGCCTCGATTTATCCAATTGATGGCATCTCCCATTATCTATGGGGTTATTATCCATAGGAACAAGGGGCGGACCTTGTCATTCACAAGCCATCCATTCACATGATATTATTCCTTGACAAGGTCGGGGAAGGCCAAATTTCAAAAGTACCGTAATAACTTCCAGCATAGCTCGCCTTGACATGTAGGATCCTTAGCATGTTGTCGCACACAATCTGTACATTGAGAGAATGGAAGCCTTTCCTATAGAAGAATTTGAGGGAGTTTTCTGTCGGAAAAACCATCTACTCCATCCTGGAGCTTGGGAAAGCTAGCAACCTCAAAAAACCGAACAGACTATAAAGTGCATTAGTCACCTGACAAACGCATGCCCATACTCAAGCTGGCTGGCTGAAATGGCCCTGCGCCATGCAAGTTGAGTGCAGTACTCACCTTCATAGCCACAGAGGGAACAGCGTTAGCAGATGGGCACAACTGCAGGTCCTTGTGCAGAAGGTGGCAGAGCTCTCCTAATGCCTCTTTGGTGAAACACACTCTTCTAATGCACATCTCCTCACTAAGGTCTTCCTGTCCTGTCCAACCCATTCATAATTTTAAAGACCTCAAACAGGTCACCTCTGAGTCTCTTTTCTAAAGAAAAAAGCCCCAACCTGTTCAAACTTTCCTGATAGCTGTAATCGCTCAGTTCTGGTACCATCCTTGTAAATCTTTTTTGCACATTCTCCAGTGCTTCTATGTCCTTTTTATAATATGGAGCCCAGATGTTGCAGAAGTCACCAGTAGGTCACGAAGAAACTTAGGGCTATTGTCAGTTTCTCTGCCTCAGTTAGTGTAGTTGATGTACTCTGGAGGTCAGGCTGCAGCATGAGGCACAGCTCTTCACGGGCACCTCTACTGAACTGGAGCCTCCTCAGGTACCAACTCTGGCTCATGCTGTGGAAGGATAGCAAGGCCTATAACCCATGGTGCCAGGTGGTTTTCAGTTTCCTCTGACGATGCCAGATTTACCTGTCTTCCCTTAGTGCTACCTCTTCCTCCTCTTTATCTGTCTCCAGTGGGTGCAGCATGTATAGTGTGAATATCCTAAGCTGTGGAATTCCCTCCCTAAACCTCTCCGCCTCTCTCTCTCCTCTTTTAAGACCCTCCTTAAAACCTACATCTTTGACCAAGCTTTTGGTCACCTGTCCTAATATCTCCTTATGTGGCTCGGTGTCAAATTTTGTTTGATAACACTCCTGTGAAGCACCTTGGGGCGTTTTACTACGTTAAAGGCGCTATATAAATGCAAGATGTTGTTATCCATGTGGAAGCTGATGCTGTAGCTACTCTGGATTTCTGACAAGGCTCCTTTGTGCCTCACCTACTCCAATATGCACACAAAATGAAAGCCAAGGCTTGTGGCCTCCAACAATAAGAAATTAAACTCAGCTCAGTAAATACAAAGATACTGCAAGAACTGCCAGAAGATCATCAAAAGTCCAGTTTTATTCCTTTAAGTGGTTGCTTCTGATCATGATCAGCTGGTCCTGGCAAACACGCCTACTTTACACTTTACCAGGGTATCTGGGAAAGCAGAAATAATGGAATTTATGACTGATGACATGATGGTGTCATTATTCATCATTTATCTAAGTCTGCCAGGAGCTTCTTACACCCAGTCCCACTGCCAATGGAATTACTGATGGCGTAAAAATGGGGCAGAACACTGGTAGATCTGGGTTCGATCCCAAATTCCACCCCGACATATCAAAAAGCTCAAACCCCCAAAACCAGGAATTTCAGGACCAAAAAGCCAAGATTAGGCCAAATTTTATATTCTTTTAATGAATCTGAATTAGCCTAATTCAGACTACCTTCTATCTTGTGCTCATCATTAATGTCTGTGCAGATCCAACTAATATATAGCCAGTATCATCAACTTTTCAAAGGATAAGGTAGAAATATGCTGGTATGTTCTTTGTCCTAGTTTAATCTTTGCTGCAATTAATTAAACACTTGTTGTAAGAGGCGTTACTGGCTTTTGGCTGGTTCTGGTTTTCTAGCAGCGTTTTGTAATTTATCCACAATGCACACTATGTAGTAAGTGCAAGGGGTTGGGTTCTGTTATAGCTGCTTCTGTTTGGCGTTGAAGTATGTTAATGAGGCCTGGGGGTTAAAATGGTCCACGCCTCCCATCAACGAGCTGGAGGTAGCCGGACTCTTGCTCCGCCGGCCCCATGCTTGCCGTTCACCCTGAGTTAAATTCGGGGGTGGGGGGTGGGTGGCTGCGGGAGTGGTGGCGGAAACCGTTTCTCCAGCGGTTTCCTTGATCACCTGCAGAATTCCTGGCAGGGGTTCAGGAGAACCCTGATGAAAATTCAGGTCCACTTTGTGTGCATGGGTGTGCACATGCACTCAAACGTGAATGCATGTGTGTATCTATGTATGTATATATATATGAGTGTATATATATATACACACGCATATATACACACACACATATATATATATATATATATATATATAAGACCCACATAATCCATAAAGAATTATATGGTATCGTGAGGAAAGTTTTAATAACTGGGGCTCCAAGGGATTATTAGTGTTGAGCAGTTTGATTTGGAACAGATTTTGGAGCTGAAAAAGGTAGTGTACATATGTTTTCAGAATGAATGTTTCCCCTGTGACAGAGAGCACATCTGGAGGGTGATGCCGTGTAAACAAGTAGCTGATAGGACTAAATGAGTACAGTGCTCAGCAAATGCCATTAGGAATGAAGTCACAGTTGAATATAAGTAGCCGTGTTTTATAAAATTATAGCAATAAATGTTAGACAGACATTCGGTTTCATTCGCTTTCACCGATTTCCAAACATAAGTTTCCTGCAAAGCTTCTGAAGACATTGTCAGTCTGACTGGCTGCTGCTTAAACCCAGCCAGCGGCATACGGATGTGAAATATTTAAAGTGGCTGCAAAGACTGAGGTACTGTATCTTATCCAGTCATTCGATTTCTCTTTCTGTGTTTAAGTGGGTCTCTTTTAATCCCATTTATCTTTTGAGTTATTTTTTGGATACAAGTGGAGAGGTCCTTGCATCAGTCTCCTTTTGCACATGAGTTCACGTTCTGTATTAAAGTCACGTAATAATGTGAAAGGAAGTAACTGATAGATTGCACTAAAGTAGAACGTGTAGGAATAAAAATATTGCAATGTATCCAAATATATCCTTTTAATTTTGGATAGCTTCTACGATTTGACTTCAGTTTGACGAGTAATTGGAAGTAATATTATTTAAAGTAAAATACCCATATCAGGCTTCAGGATTTTGTAGGGTGGGAATGTTGTGATGTGTCTGCACAATTTTCATTTACTTACTTGAAGCTGAGTCTGTTTTCTTGTCATAAAAAATGAGGTTGCCAAAAAATACCAGATGGATAGAAACTTCAGAAAGATAATCAAAGAAATCAGTTGGCAGTAAGACTTCTGAAATCAATGGAAATAAACATCAGGCATCTTTAGGTGGCCAACCCACAATGCTCGTTTTACGCCCAGCCAGCAAGTTGAAAATCTATCCCAAAGTGTGTGGTCTGAAATTTGTCAATGGGGGAGTTTTCACTCCCTCTGCCAAGCGGAAACTCGGTGGAATGGGAGTTAAAATCTAATCAGGACACTTACCGCTCTTTTACCAGCTCATGGCCATTTTAACACCGCAATTTTCTTGGGTGGTTGAGGCATCTGCCTTACTGAGGTGGGAGCCACATGAATACTTGCAAATGTGGGTCCTATGATGTCCACAGAGCCCCAAAGCTATTTTAATGGCCTACTGGGCAGAGCGCCCACTGCGGACAATCTATTCAGTAAAACCGGCTGAGTATGAAGCGGAGGCATTTACAGTTCATAGAATCATAGAATGATGATATATCAGTATAAAAATGATTTTTGATCATGCTCCAGGAAGAGCCCCACAAGAAATGTTTGGGCCGCTGCTGTTGCAGGTTCCCACCTTGCGCGTTCACGAACCCCTCCTGAACCCCTTCCCTAGGCCTCTAGGCTGCCTGATATTCACTGGCCAAAAAAGAGTCCGATAGCGGGAGCAGTCAAACAACAACAACTGCGAAACCGCTAAAGTGACGTCACAACCAGGGAAGGAGCTGATTGATAAGTAGGACCTGGTGAGTATTTCTACAGTCCAGTCGTTGAAGTAAAAGTAAGGTCTCTAGTTTAGAGTAAGTAGTGTTTAAAGGGAAGTAAGGTCCCTAGTGTATTTAATATACTTTAATTTAAAGGAAGTAAAGGGAGTAAATTAAGGGTAGGACATGGCAGGGCAGCTCAGCAGCGTGGAGTGCTCCTCCTGTGCTATGTGGGAACTCAGGGACACTTTCGGTGTCCAGGGCGAACACATGTGCAGGAAGTGTCTCCAGCTGCAGCTACTCGAAATCCGTGTTTCGGAGCTGGAGCTGCGGCTGGAGTCACTGTGGAGCATCCGCAAAGCTGAGATCTTCGTGGATAGCACGTTTGACGAGGTGGTCACACCACAGGTAAAGAGTGCACAGGCAGACAGGGAATGGGTGACTGCCAGACAGAGTAAAAGAACTAGGAAGGTAGTGCAGCAGTCCCCTGGGTCCATCTCCCTCTCCAACAGATTTTCCGTTTTGGATACTGCTGGGGGAGATGGTTTCTCAGGGGAATGCAGCAAGAGCTAAGTCCGTGGCACTACGAGTGGCTCAGCTGCACAGGAGGGGAGGAAAAAATGTGGGAGAGCAATAGTTTTAGGGGATTCTATCGTAAGGGGAACAAATAGACCTTTCTGTGGCTGCAGACATGACTCCAGAATGGTATGCTGCCTCCCTGGTGCCAGGGTCAAGGATGTCACTGAACGGCTGCAGGGCATTCTGAAGGGGGAGGGTGAACAGTCAGAGGGCGTGGTTCACATTGGTACCAACGACATAGGTAGAAAGAGGGATGAGGTCCTGCAACAAGAATTTAGGGAGCTAGGTAGAAGATTAAAAAGCAGGACCTCAAAGTTGTAATCTTTGGATTACTCCCGGTGCCACGTGCTAGTGATTATAGGAATAGGAGGATAGAGCAGATGAATGCGTGGCTAAAGAGTTGGTGCAGGAGGGAGGGCTTTAGTTTCCTGGATCACTGGGTCTGCTTCTGGGGAAGGTGGGACCTGTACAAGTCGGATGGGTTGCACCTGAACCGGAACGGGACCAACATCCTTGCGGGGAGGTTTGCTAGTACTGTTGGGGGGGGTGGGGTGGAGTTTAAACTAACTTGGCAGGGGGATGAGATACGGAGTGGAGCTATAGTAGGGGTGATGCACAGCCAAATATAGAGGAAAAAACAAGTCAGCCTGGAAGGCAGAGCAAATATGTAATGGCACAAGGGAGTATGGCAAGGCTGGATGGCATTTATTTTAATGCAAGGAGTCTTGCGAGTAAGGCAGATGAATTGAAGGTGTTGATGAACACATAGGAGTATGATATTGTTGCTATCACAGAGACATGGTTGAGGGAGGGGCAGGACTGGCAGCTCAATATTCCGGGGTATAGAATCTTCAGGCGAGACAGAGGGGTGTATAAAAAGGAGGGGGTGTCGCAATATTAATCAAGGAGTTAATTACTGCTGTAAGGAGGGATGATACCTTAGCAGGTTCCTCTAATGAGGCCATATGGGTAGAACTTAAAAACAAAAAGGGGGCAAGCACTTTGCTGGGAGTGTACTATAGGCCCCCAGTCAGGGGGAGATAGAGAAACAGATATGTAGGCAAATCTCAGAGAAGTGTAGAAATAATAGGGTAATAATAGTAGGGGATTTCAACTTCCCCAATATTAACTGGGATAGTCAGAGTGTGAAAGGCTTAGAGGGTGTGGAATTCTTAAAGTGCATCCAGGAGAGCTTTTTGAGCCAGCATGTAGAAAGTCCTACAAGAGAGGGGGCGGTACTGGACCTAATTCTAGGGAATGTAGCTGGGCAAGTGGTAGAAGTGTCAGTAGGAGAGCATTTTGGTGACAGTGACCATAATTCGGTAAGATTTAAGGTAGTCATGGAAAAGGACAAAGATGGACCGGAAATAAAGGTTCTAAATTGATGGGAAGGCCGATTTTAATATGATAAGGCAGGATCTGGCCAAAGTGGACTGGGATCAGCTACTTGTAGGAAAATCCACATCAGAGCAGTGGGAGTCTTTCAGAAAGGAAATAGAGAGAGTACAACGCCAACATGTTCCCATAAAGGTCAAGGGTGGGACCAACAAGCCCCGGGAACCCTGGATGTCAAGGGATATACAAGAATGGATTAGGAAAAAAAGGGAGGCTTTTGGCAGATACAAAGGACTAAAAACAGTGGAAGCCCGAGAGGAGTATAGAAAGTGCAGAGGGTACTTAAAAAAGAAATTAGGAGAGCGAAGAGGGGGCATGAAAAAACACTGGCGGGCAAAATAAAGGAAAATCCCAAGGTGTTTTATAAGTATATTAAGGGCAAGAGGATAACCAGGGAAAGAGTAGGGCCCATTAGGGACCAAAGTGGCAATCGGTGTGTAGAGCCGGAAGATGTGGGTGAGGTTTTAAATTAATATTTTGCATCTGTGTTCACTATGGAGAAGGACGATGTAGGCATAGAAATCAGGCAGGGGGATTGTGATATACTTGAACAAATTAGTATTGAGAGGGAGGAGGTACGAGCGGTTTTAGCGGGCTTAAAAGTGGATAAATCCCCAGGCCCAGACGAGATGTATCCCAGGCTGCTGTGTGAGGCAAGGGAGGAGATTGCAGGGGCTCTGACACAAATTTTCAGAACCTCTCTGGCCACAGGGGAGGTGCCAGAGGACTGGAGAACAGCTAACGTAGTACCATTAATCAAGAAGGGTAGTAGGGATAAACCAGGGAATTACAGGCCAGTGAGCCTAACATCAGTGGTAGGGAAATTATTGGAAAAAATTCTGAGGGACAGAATTAGTCTCCACTTGGAGAGGCAAGAATTAATCAAGGATAGTCAGCATGGCTTTGTCAGGGGGAGATCATGTCTAACCAATTTGATTGAATTTTTCGAGAAGGTGACTCGGTGTGTGGATGAGGGTAGTGCAGTTGATGTAGTCTACATGGACTTCAGTAAGGCTTTTGACAAAGTCCTGCATGGGAGACTGGTCAAGAAGGTAAGAGCCCATGGGATCCAGGGCAATTTGGCACATTGGATCCAAAATTGGCTTAGTGGCAGGAGGCAGAGGGTGATGGTCGAAGGTTGTTTTTGTGACTGGAAGCCTGTGTCCAGTGGTGTACCGCAGGGATCGGTGCTGGGTCCTTTGCTGTTTGTAGCGTACATTAATGATTTAGATATGAATGTAGGAGGTATGATCAGCAAGTTCGCAGATGACATGAAAATTGGTGGAGTGCTAAATGGCGAGGAGGGAAGGCTCAGGCTGCAGGATGATATAGATGGGTTGGTCAGATGGGCAGAACAGTGGCAAATGGAATTTAACCCTGAAAAGTGTGAGGTGATGCATTTTGGGAGGACTAACAAGGCAAGGGAATACACAATGAATGGTAGGACCCTGGGAAGGACAGAGGATCAGAGGGACCTTGATGTGCATGTACATAGATCCCTGAAGACAGGTAGATAAGGTGGTTGAAAAGGCATATGGGATACTTGCCTTCATTAGCCGAGGCATAGAATATAAGAGCAGGGAGGTTATGATGGAGCTGTACAAAACGCTAGTTAGGCCACAGCTGGAATACTGTGTGCAGTTCTGGTCGCCACACTATAGGAAGGATGTGATTGCATTGGAGAGGGTGCAGAGGAGATTCATCGGGATGTTACCTGGGCTGGAGCGCTTCAGCTATGGAGAGAGACTGGACAGGCTGGGGTTGTTTTCCTTAGAGCAGAGAAGGCTGAGGGGGGACCTGATTGAGGTGTACAAAATTATGAGCGGCATAGATAGGGTAGCTAGAAAGGAACTTTTCCCCTTAGTAGAGGGGTCAATAACCAGGGGGCATAGTTTCAAGGTAAGGGGCAGGAGGTTTAGAGGGGATTTGAGGAAAAACTTTTTCACCCAGAGGGTGGTTGGAATCTGGAACTCACTGCCTGAAAGGGTGGTAGAGGCGGGAACCCTCACAACATTCATGAAGCATTTAGATGAGCACTTGAAACGCCATAGCATACAAGGCTACGGACCAAGTGCTGGAAAATGGGATTAGAATAGATAGGGCTTGATGGCCAGCGCGGACACGATGGGCCGAAGGGCCTCTTTCTGTGCTGGATAACTCACTGGGCTGGATTTTCATTGACCCGTGGAGGCGGGTTTGGAGGTGTGTGAGAGGTTAAAATTGCGAAAACTGGCGGCCGGGCACAAGCCCACCTCCATCCCGCCTCCACGCAATTTTCATTAAATTGTGTCTGCTAGTCCTGACTCCGTCCCGCCTCCAAGAGGCGGGATAGGCTGTTAACGCCCTTAACAAGCACTAAATTGCCTCTATAATGCCATTTTGAAAGGCCTTTGTGATTTTAACCCTTTTTCTACGTGAAGCACGCCTGTTCTGAACCACGAATGTGAAACCTGGCGGGAGCACATTTGGATAGCTGACTATCAGCTGCAGGTCCACTATTACAATGGAGATGTAGTAGTAGTAGGGGGAGGAGGAGGAGGAGGAGACATATCTGGGAGTGGAGGTGGTGGTGCTAAAATATCTGGGAGCAGACTTAGGGCTGCTGCTGCTCATTTTTCATCCAGGTCCTCTCACAGCAAAGGCCAGGCAGTCTTTGCAGACCTTTAATGCAGCAGCAATGATGACATCATCAGAGGCGACTTTCAGACTGAAAACACTAATTGGTTCATGGGTTCCCACATGCTGGAACTCAATTGCCCAATTAGGTGAAAATCGCATCAATCTCCCACATCCAATTGCAGACGGGTGGATAACACGAAAAGTGGATAACACGACCCCAACCCGCCCCAGTATCAAAATCCAGCTCTATGACTCTATCTATCTCCATCTCATTCAGTTTTGCTTCTCAATAGAATGTGAAAAAATCCACTATTATTTTTACCTTATGAATGAACACTGCAGTAATTTGTGTCGATGCTAAGTTTGAACACTTTGGAGGGAATTTTAATAGTAAAGAGCACGTGGGTTTGGGTTCAGGAGGGTCGTGTACAGGCAGAGGCTCAGCTTCCTAGACCTCTCGGAAGAGCAGTGCTTCCGGAGGTTGAGATTGTCGCATCAGGAGGTGGCAGACATATGCGGACTCCAAGAAGAAGACTTGCTCCCTGCTGGACCTGGTGGCTGCGCATTACCATTGGCTGTGAAAGTGACCACTGCCATCAACATTTTTTGCCTCTGGATCCTTCCAGGATGCTACCAGAGACATAACCAGGATCTCACAGTTGGCTGCACATAAATTCATAAAGCAGGTCACTGATGGTTTGTTTGCCAGGGCCAACAATTATGTCAACTTTGCCTGTGATGACTCCAGTCAGAATGAGTGGACACTCGGGTTTACATCTCTGGCGGGCTTCCAACAGGTGCAGGGCGTCAACGACTGCACACACATAGCAATCCACACATTCCCAGATCAACCAGGAGTTCCATTCCATCAATATGCAGCCACATGAAAAGGTTTCTTCAGGTGTGAGCCAGATTCCCAGGGAGTTGCCATGATGCTTTCATCCTGCGGCAGTCCAAGCTCCCTGACCTCTTTGGACCTGCAAGCAAACTTAAAAGGTACCCGCTTCAAACTTGACTGATGACACCAGTGAGAAACCTAACCAATAAAGCCCAAAAGGGGTGCAACACAGCCATATTACCACCAGATGTGTCACTGAGCAAGTGATAGGCATGCTCAAGATGCGCTTCAGATGCCTGGACAGATCTGGAGGCACACTTCAGGACTCACCAGCCAGGGTCTCCAGAATGATCATGGTGTGCTGCACTCTGCACTCTGCACAACATTGCACAGAAGTGAGGATTGGAGCTACAGGAGGAACAAGGCTCTGAGCACACATCGTCTGTGGACGAATCCAATGAAGAGTAGGAGGTGCAGGAAGAGGAAAAGGAAGAGGAGGAGGAGAAGGAGGAGGATGAGAAGGAGGAGGAAGATGGTGCTCCGAATGCAGCACCAGCCACTTACACTGCTGCCCGGGATGCCAGGGATTCCCTTATAGCTGTAAGGTTCAGTTATTCATTACCAAGATCTGTGAAGGACCACCTCCGTTCCTCTCCCTCTCCCTAGTGTACTGTGCTCCTATCTCCTGCAAGGAGGGAAAGAAGAGACCTATGAGTGAGTGCAATGGCATGTGTTCAACCGATGGATGGAGTGCATTTGGTGAGGGTGGCTATCAGGGAGAGACATCAAATTGCATAAGGATGAGGGTGAGTGGCATTGGTGGATGGATAGATGGGAATGTGAGGAAGTGCGTAGAAAGAGAAGGATGGGTGCACTTACAAGATAAGTGGGTGTGAGCAGTGATATGATGGAGTAGACTTGACAAGGCAGAGTGAGGGAGAGGAGCAGTGATGTGCATAACAGCATGTAGGGGTTACGGTAGCATAGTAGTTATGTTACTGGACTAGTAATTCAGCGGCCTGGACTAATGATCTGCAGGCGTGACTTCAGATCTACATGTCTGGATGAGTGCAGCTCCAACAACACTCAAGAAGCTTGACACCATCCAGAACAAAACAGCCTGCTTGATCGGCACCACATCTGCCACCTCAAACATTCACTCCCTCCACCACCGGCGTACTGTGGCTGCAGTGTGTACCATCTACAAAATGCACTGCAGCAACTCGCCAAGGCTTCTTCGGCAGCATCTCCCAAACCCGTGACCTCTACCACCAAAAGGACAAGGGCAGCAGGCGCATGGGAACACCACCACCTCCAGTTTCTCTCCAAGTCACACACCATCCTGACTTGAAAGTATATCGCCGTTCCTTCATCGTCGCTGGGCCAAAATCCTGGAACTCCCTCCCTAACAGCACTGTGGGAGTACCTTCACCACACGGACTACAGCGGTTCAAGAAGGTGGTTCACCACCACCTTCTCAAGGGCAATTAGGGATGGGCAATAAATGCTGGCCTTGTCAGCAACGCCCACATCCCATGAACGAATAATAAAAAAGGTGAATGTGCAACTGTATTCAACTTTCCTGACCTGGTTAGGTCATTAAAGTGCATCCTGCACTGAAGCCAAGAGCGTGGCACAATGCTCCTGCTGTTGACCTCCTGGGCCACCTCCAGCCACACCTTCTTTGTAGCAGCAGCAGGGAAAGAGTATCTCTCTCCTACTCCTCACTGCACCTAGTAGCACATCACGGGATGCGTCATTACATCTTGGTGCAGCCGATGCTCATTTTAAATCCATCACAGCACTTCTCCCTCACTTTGCTGCAACTCCTATCTCCTCCAAATTCCATCCTTGGATTGGCCTTTTAAATGTTCCAATTGCAATTGCGTCATGCGGGTCTGCACCATGCCCGCTGTCGCACATTCAACGCTAAACCCTGAAGTAATATTATAAAGAGGTAGCTCTGTTGAAATACCACAAACCAGTGCGCTGAAATTTCTTTCGGGTTTTGCACCCCATATCGCACCTCCCTCCCCGCTCCAAATGTGCCTCAGGGCCTTTGTATTTTTAGATAATTTGTAAAAGTATTTTGAATGTTGCGTGGTGTACTATGTCTATTATCTGGGACATGCTGGTAAGGTCCTTTTAAATTGTAACAAAGCATGCTTTCATTGCAGAGCTCATTCCTCACTGAATCCAAATCAGAAACCGAAATAAGAATTTTGTATTTGAAGTATCGTATCATTCCCTCAATATCACTGCTGAAAAATAAGGGCCCTATTCACAAATCTTTTCCCACTCTTCAATAATGTGCAATAGAGAAATCAAATGTTCTGCAGCATATGTCTCTTGATATCTTGATACATAATGCAGAATTTTATTTTCTTCTGTTGTCAGGTGCTCCCATATTTTCATCTTCCTGGGTTTTTTTTACCAAGCCGTGGGGATATATTTTATGAGTTTGTAAATATTTTTATGTCAAATTCTGTCATTAAAATCTATGTTTGTTGTTGGAAATTCTTTTCATATTCAGTAGCCCCAATTGATGCCTGCATATTGATATGTGCTTCAACAGGAAACATAAGGGAATGTTCAAAAAGAACTGACTGCACTGCTCTGTAAAAGCTATCAAGAGAGAAATGCTTGAGGTGGCAGTAACAACGCAGCTGAGGGCGCAGACTGTTCGGTGTGAGACTTATCATAAAAGGAGGACTAATATCATACTGGCACATTGCCATCTTCTTCAGAAATATTCACTCCTTAAGGGTAAAATTGATTTTGGGTAGTCCCACAAAACAAGCGATAGCAAATCAGCAGCCCGTTTTACGCCCTGCCACATTTTCTTTTCTAATTTCAACCCCCTTGTGTCCTGTTCCCATTGGCGGAAGGGTCGAGATCCAGAGGACACAGATTTAAGGTGATTGGCAAAAGAACCAAAGGCGACATGAGGAAAAACTTTTTTATGCAGCGAGTGGTTAGGATCTGGAATGCACTGCCTGAGAGGGTGGTGGAGGCAGATTCAATCGTGGCTTTCAAAAGGGAATTGGATAAGTATCTGCAGCCAATGCTGCACTAAAGTCCAACGTAAAGTACATTATTTTCTATCTTACAAGAGGGAGCGTAAATATAAAAATCATAGAATCATACAATCATAGAATGGTTACAGCACAGAAGGAGGCCATTCGGCCCATTGAGCCCGTGCTGGCTCTCTGCAAGAGCACTTCAGCTAGTCCTACTCCCCCGCCCTTTCCCCGTAGCCCTGCAAAAATGTTTCCTTCAGATACTTATCCAATTCCCTTTTGAAAGCCGTGATTGAGTCTGTCTCCACCACCCTTTCAGGTAGTGCATTCCAGATCCTAACCACAGAGTTGGGGATGCGGAGAGTCTCGAACCTCCGCAGCAGAGATGACAGATGGCTGCTGCATTCTCCAATGCATCAACCAACTAATTTCTGCTAAATAAAGCGGTTGGATGAGTCTTGAATTCAGGAACTCATCAAACTACAGAGAATGTCAGTGTTTGACAGCTTCACAGAGCTGTCAAACGATGACAATTCATCTGTCAAAAATTTTTGACAGATGAAACGTCATACGTTGACGTTCTCTGTCACCGGCTTCCCCTTAATTTACCTGCTAAGCCCGCTTGGCGGGCTTAACAAGGTCAATCAAGGGAAAATAGCGTGGGTTGGCCAGAAGTTGATGGAGGCGGGACTGAAACCCGACAAGTGGGAGTCCCGCCTCCAAAAGCTCCCCATTGGCAAAATCCAGCCCTCTGTTTCCTGTCACTTAGCCACTTTCATATCCATGCTACCACTGTCCCTTTTATTCCATGGACTTCAACTTTGCTGGCAAGCCTATTATGTGGTACTTTATCAAACGCCTTTTGGAAATCCATGTGCACCATGTCAACCGCATTGTCCTCATCAACCCTCTCTGTTACCTCATCAGAAAACTCGATCAAGTTAGTTAAACACAATTTTCCTTTAACAAATCCGTGCTGGCTTTCCTTAATTAATCCTCACTTGTCCAAGTGACTGTTAACTTTGTCCCTGATTATCGTTTCTAAAAGCTTCCCCACTACCGAGGTTAAACTGACTGGCCTGTAGTTGCTGGGCTATAAATTAGAACTATAATCCTTTTCTTTCCTTGTACAAGGCCTTGGTCCAGCTGCATCAATACTGTGCCCGATTTTGGTCCACTGACATGGTGGTGGCTATCAAGGCCCTGGGAAAGGCTCAACGGAGTGCCAATTGATTGCTACCTAGTTTAAAGGCCTTTGTAATCACGATAGTTAATAGTGAGGTGGGGCTTTTTAGTGTAGACTTCAAGGGGATATGTTTAAGGTCTTTAAAGTAATTACGGGATTAGATTCTGTCCAGGTGGACAGATTATTGATCTAGATAGACAGGGTAGGATGAGAGCGACATCAGTACATTATAAAAGATCGGTTAGGCTAGATCCCAGGAAGTAGTTTTTTTTGCAGAGAGTTGTTGACCTCTGGAATAGGTTTCCAGTGCATATGGTGAGTGTGAATTTACTGGAAAGTGTTCAAAAAGGAACTGGATGAGTTCCTGCGAGTACAAAGCATCTCAAGTTATAGAACGTAGGTGGGTTAATAGGGACTAATGATATCAATTACAATGGATGTGGTTGTGGTGCGTCGAGGTTGCAGTATGTTGGGATGGGACAGGCTTGATGGGTCAGCTGGGATTTTCCTGTCCTTTTTCATACGTTCATGTGTGACTACTATAAATCTACAGTGTGTCATTGCTTCTGTTCACTTAGTCATTTACTGGTTAATTAGTCAATTTGGCAGTTTGTTGCTTAAGCCACGGTCTAGTGAAGTGTTTATTCTATGATCAGGCACTCACAGCTAGGAGCAGCGCATGAAGGGAGCGCAGCTTAGGACATTCTAGGTCCGCAGCCCACAATTGTCTGGATAATCACGGGATGTGGGCCTGTGACCTGAGTGCCCTTGAAGCATTTCTCCTAAAGGGGTCGGTAAGAAATTTTCCATATTATTTTTCCCTAATTGGCCTGAATTTTTACCTGGTTTGTCACCTCTCCCAGGAGATTATATGGCGGGTAGGGAGTGTCTGTATACTGGCGTATAAGGTATCGCAACTGCACAGGGCAGGCTGGATGAACCAGTGGGTCTTTTTTTAAGACAGTTATTTTCATATGTTTGTAAAGATACCACATGTCCCAGTAGCACAGCCTCAATTTCTGCCCTCAAATTAACCAGCGGAAAATTGGGTGCCCTGCAAATCGGACACACAACGTTAGGCACCCAATTTTCCAACCTGTCCTGCTGCCAGTCACCAGCAGGGACTCTCAAAATTGGGCCTTTCATTATTAGGTCCAATTCTCTCTTTAAACATTTCCTTCTCCCAGCATCTGTCTTTCTGACCTTTTGGTCGTGGGTCAGCTCACGAACACAAAAGCATACAATTTGCTGCCTTTACCATGACATTGCAACAATGGCTGCAGCTGACCCACTTCAATATTGCTAGGCTATAGAGATTTTAAACTCTTCTCTTTATTTTAACTGTGTTAGAAATATGCAGAAATCACCAAAATCAGTGGCAACATTTATCGAGCCTTCAATACAGTTCCTCATACGTGAATTGATTGAAATGATCGTAGACATGATGATACACAGATTGATGGGCTCGACTGCTTTGTAGTCACTCCACACACTACTGCAACAGCCGCAGCAGTATTAGGTGTCAGGCATGTTCAAATTCTGCTCTTTATTTAAACTCTGTTAGAAAAATTGAAAAGGACTGACCAATGTGACAATTGAATTTGCAAATGATGTTCCAATGATTTATTCTACTTGTTCTTTTTGGATTCTCAAAAAAAATTATAAAATTCCTTTAAGGGAAACTAAGTGGTGCACTGCATCAGACACTGGCCAATCAGCTCTCAGTTCAGGGTTCAAATACAGCCCAAACGGACAGGATTCAATTCTCTGCTGTATGCTATGCGAAATGAGTTTGGGCAATCTCAATTCAGATCCGAGCGAGCATGGATCTACAGCGCAAAACAGTCTCTAATATACAATGGCCCATAATTTCCAATAGGAGGCTTCCTGCATGTGGATGCCTCCGATCAGAAAAAAATCTACGAACTTACCTGAGGGCTCCCGAGGTCCGGACACTTCCGCTCCTGGGCCTCTCCACAGTCGAAATGCGCAGGGCCCACGTATCCCAGGGGCGCAGGCAGTTTGCAAGCGTCCCTGGGATCACGTGGGCCAGGCCAGCCAATAGGAGAAGGGAATCTCCCTTCATACTTTTGACAGATAGACCTGTCAAATATATGAATGGAGATCACCCCAAAAAGACACTGAAACATTAAATAATTTTTTTTTAAACCATCACGTTTTTAAAATGAGATAAAACATTTTGAAAAAAATAACTAAAGTTTTTTACGGGGCTAAAAATAAACCTACCTTTTTTAAAAGTATTTTTAAATTATAAATTAGTGAAAAATATTATGTTTTTTACTTTTTTCAACTCTTACGCAAAACTCTCCACCCGGGGAGGCCCTTCTCCAGGGCAGGTGCAGGATCTGTCAAGAGGACTCTTGACAGATCGGAAATGCCGGTTTTCAGCGCATGCGCTGTGCACGCAGCACTGGGCCCCTCCCCTTTAATCGGGGAGAAGGCCTGCAATGCGATGTGCCGACGCGCGTGACGCTGTTGCACGTAACGCCACGAAATTCACTGGTAGCGCCCCAAGAAGGAGGGGGAGCGCTTCCAGTAGTGCCCCGCCTCCTGCTTGGGTGCTACTACTGAATGTACGGTGTGGGAGCGCTAACATTTTCAGGGCGCTAAAAGTAGCACCCTGGCAACGTTAGCGCCCCAAAGGGGGCGCCACCGAACTCAGTACCTGAGCACCTGTAGATTGCTATGTTCATTAAGGCTCGGATTTGAATTTAAATTATGGGTTATACCCATAATGCATTTGGAGTACTTGAACAACACTTCAAATGCTCAGCACCCTTATAAAATGGGCACTGCCTGGGATGCCTCATATCTTCAGTTGGGTCTTTGCCTTAAAGGTGTATTCTTGATTTTCTGATTGCTATGTAGTTATTTGTTATTCATTACTTCTGTACTATATTAATGCTGTGGAGAAAGCAAGTTAGTGAAACTTAATGGGGCCTTACTGACGGTTTCTTAAAGCTGCATTGTATTTATTGTCTGTGCCTGTTTCCCCAATAAATGGTCATTATGTGCTGCTTTGAGAGAAGCTATGGGTATTATCTGGGCATCCCTCTGTATTGCCACATTCTGGAGGGGGAGGATCGGGAGAATCACGGGAGGCAACCAGCATTTCCAGATCAGTGTTCAAGTGTTCTTAAGCTGACATTTTGTTTGTCACAAAATAAGGTAGAGAATTCTGGTAAAGAAGCTGAAGCTCTTTAGACCTTATCCAAGAGAGAAACAGAGGTGTGAATTTGGTAACTAGCTGCACGTTCGCTTTGAAGAAAAATTATTTTAAAATGTTTAGTGAACAAGGAAAGCATTTAACAAAGAAAAAGTAAACAACATTTTTATTTCCATAAAGTATAGAGCTTGCAACTGAATTTCTCAAATGTAACAGTAGATTGTTACATTTGTAACAATGTAACATTTGATGTGCTGCTGCATAAAGTCTCAAGTTAAAATGTAACAGCTGAAAATTATTTCCGAATGATTTTTTATTTTGATGATTTACTTTGTATAATGTTCTAGCCAACCTGTAACAGGTATCAGTTATTGGTTGGAAAATATTGCAAAATGTTTATAAATTAGTGAAAAATATTATGTTTTTTACTTTTTTCAACTCTTACGCAAAACTCTCCACCCGGGGAGGCCCTTCTCCAGGGCAGGTGCAGGAAAATGGTGTTAAAACAAACTTTAGGAGTGAAAATATTTTGCGTTCTGTTTTGCTTTATTAAAATACAATATAGTACATTAGGCCGATTATAAGTTGTGTAGAAAACCAACTGGTTGTTGAATCTGGAAATGTTTATGAAATTCCAAGCTGATTACAATTGCAATCCACAACACAGCGAACCAGTTGCCTGGTAATTGTACACATCACTTCATAAGTTATATTCATGTTACATTTGTTTTCAATATTTAAGCCTTACATTAATATACATGATTGAACATTGTATAATCTTGCTGATTGAAATATCCCCACCCACATTGTTGGTTGTTGACTAATGCAGTAGTTAGAGATTGCAACACAGAAATTAAATAACACTTTAAAATAGATATTCTTTAATTTCCTCTTTAGTTTGCTAATTCCTACTAAAATGCGACATTGCCTCAGAATTTTAAGTCTTCTTCGTGTTACCATATTTAAAGGGTGAGATCATTTGGTGCTAAATACTTGATGATAATTGTGCTAATTTTAGTTTTTTAAGCACTGACTCAGTTGGTGGATGAAGAAATATGTAGAGATTATATTTAGAAGATAATTATTTGGCTGTCCCTTGACAAATGCCCAATCTGGACTGGAACCACAACTAAACTGTTAAACTTATCATTTACTATTTAGAAACAAAAGACAAAGAGTTGAGTTATGTTCTTTTTGTATGTATCAGCACTGACACAGAACAGACCTCCATGCACCGTGGCACAAATGATTTATTCTTGTTGGTAGTGTGAATTAATTTGTAAAATAATAGGTCTAGAATTTGTCTTTTCTCCTCAATATTTGAACTAAATACAACTATACAACATATATGGCACTCCAACATACAGCAGAATGGCTGTTATAGTGGCCAATGTCAGTGCTTTCACATGTATGTTGATAACTCCCTGCAATTTACCACACTAAAGGATTGCTTGCTTGCATCATTACTGCTCTCCCTCTGCTATTGAAACCTGCAAGACTTGATTCTTGATTTCAGCACTCACCAGGCTCTTCCCCTCCACTATCCGGACCCGAGCCCATTACTTCAATTTCCACTTCTTTCTTCCCCTTTTTTTTAACTTCTTCTCTCTCTACCCCTCCTAGACCCCCTCCCCTGTCGTCATGCCTCCTTTCAATTCTCCCCTCTCAGGTACTCTGCCCTCCCAAATCTCTACCTCAACCCTTCAGTAGTCGACCTTCCTACTCTCCTGCCGCCGTCCCAGGCTTGACTCCCTCTTAGATAAGCCTACAGCTTCCCTCTGTGGCTCTCTTGGCATCCTCCGAAGGGCCTATCGAGGCACTCATCACTGCCTCCCGAGGAGCAGCAAACCCCAACTGCCCCATCCTCCTCTCTCGCCGACCTTCCCGCCCAGCACACCTACTGGGGGCTAATCTTGCCAATCTACTCCCCGTCCAACTCACCCCTCCTAGTGCTGACCCTGTGGACGCTGGTAGTGGGGAAGCCATCACCAACCCTCTCCGCATCTCTCCCCAGAATGTCCGTTCACTTATTGTGGATGATTGCATCGACTTCATGGCCTTGATGGAAACCTGGCTGAAGGGTGCTGACTCCTTTCCCCTAAATGAAGCCTCCCCGCCTGGCTATACCTTCCACCACTTGCCCCGTCCATGGTGGCAGTGTGGTTCTCATCACCAAATCACACCTTGGTCTGCCCCCTACTCCACTGGCACTTTCTCCTCTTTGAGCATCTCAACTGGTTCGAACCCTCTCACCTCTCATTTAAAATCCTCGTTCTCTACCACCCATCAAAGTAACATAAAAATTTTCTCACTGAGATATCTTCACTGCTTTCCTCCCTCAGCCTCTGCACCAAGTGACTTCTCATCCTTAGTGATTTCAACCTCCATCTCAATTCATCAAGCTTTCTTTCCTGAGTTTACTGCACTCCTATCCTCCCTTAATCTCTCATAAAATAATAGAATCATAGAAATTTACAGCACAGAAGGAGGTCATTCGGCCCAACGTGTCTTGTGCTGGCCAAAAAAGAGCTATCTAGCCTCATCCCATTTTCCAGCTCTTGGTCTGTAGCCCTGTAGGTTACGGCACTTCAAGTGCATCTCCAAGTAGTTTTTAAATGTGATGAGCGTTTCTACCTCTACCACCCTTTCAGGCAGTGAGTTCCAGACCCCCACCACCCTCTGAGTGAAAAAAGTTCTCCTCAACTCCTCTCTAATCCTTCTACCAATTATGTTAAATCCCCTCGTTATACTCACTGCTAAGGGAAATAGGTCCTTCCTATCCACCATATCTAGGCCCCTCATAATTTTATACAACTCAATTAAATCTCCCCTCAACCTCCTCTGTTCCACAGAGAGAACAACCCCAGCCTATCCAAACTTTCCTCATAGCTAAAATTCTCCAGTCCTGGCAACATCCTAATAAATCTCCTCAGTACTGTCTCTAGTGCAATCACATCCTTCCTGTAATGTGGTGACCAGAACTGCACGCAGTACTCTAGCTGCGACCTAACTAGTGTTTTATACAGTTCAAGCATAACCTCCCTGCTCTTATATTCTATGCTTCGGCTAATAAAAGAAAATATCCCGTATGCCTTCTTAACCACCTTATCTACATGTCCTGCTACCTTCAGGGATCTGTGGACATGCACTCCAAGGTCCCTCTGTTCCTCTACGCTTCTCAATATCCTACTATTTATTGTGTATTTCCTTGCCTTGTTAGCCCATCCCAAATGCATTACCTCACACTTCTCCGGATTGAATTCCATTTGCCATTTTTCTGCCCACCTGACCTGTCCATTGATTTCTTTATTTTTCTTCATTCATGGGATGTGGGCGTCGCTGGCAAGGCCAGCATTTATTGCCCATCCCTAATTGCCCTTGAGAAGGTGGCTTCTTGAACTGCTGCAGTCCGTGTGGTGAAGGTACTCCCACAGTGCTGTTAGGTAGGGAGTTCCAGGATTTTGACCCAGCGATGATGAAGGAACGGCAATATATTTCCAAGTCAGGATGGTGTGTGACTTGGAGGGGAACTTGGAGGTAGTGGTTTTCTGATGCGCCTGCTGCCCTTGTCCTTCTAGGTGGAAGAGGTCGCGGGTTTGGCAGGTGCTGCCAAAGAAGCCTTGGTGAGTTGCTGCAGTGCATCTTGTAGATGGTACACACTGCAGCCACAGTACGCCGATGGTGGAGGGAGTGAATGTTTAAGGTGGTGGATGGGGTGCCAATCAAGCAGGCTGCTTTGTCCTGGATGGTGTCAAGCTTCTTGAGTGTTGTTGGAGCTGCACTCATCCAAGCAAGTGGAGAGTATTCCATCACACTCCTTACTTGTGCCTTGTAGATGGTGGAAAGGCTTCGGGGAGACAGGAGGTGAGACACTCTCCGCAGAATACCAAGCCTCTGACCTGCTCTTGTTGCCACAGTATTTATGTGGCTGGTCCAGTTAAGTTTCTGGTCAATGGTGACCCCCAGGATGTTGATGGTAGGGGATTCGGCAATGGTAATGCTGTTGAATGTCAAGGGGTGGTGGTTAGACTCTCGCTTGTTGGAGATAGTCATTGCCTGCCACTTGTGTGGCGCGAATGTTACCTGCCACTTATCAGCCCAAGCCTGAACATCGTCGAGGTCTTGTTGCATGTGGGCATGGACTGCTTCATTATCTGAGGAGTTGTGAATGGCACTGAACACTGTGCAGTCATCAGCGAACAACCCCATTTCTGACCTTATGTTGAAGGGAAGGTCATTGATGAAGCAGCTGAAGATGGTTGGGCCTAGGACACTGCCCTGCGAAACTCCTGCAGTGATGTCCTGGGGCTGTGTTGATTGACCTCCAACCACCACAACCATCTTCATTTGTGCTAGGTATGACTCCAGCCAGTGGATAGTTTTCCCCCGATTCCCATTGACTTCAGTTTTACTAGGGCCCCTTGATGCCACACTCGGTCAAATGCTGCCTTGATGTCTAGGGCAGTCACTCTCACCTCACCTCTGGATTTCATCTCCTTTGTCCATGTTTGGACCAAGGCTGTAATGAGGTCAGGAGCTGAGTGGCCTTGGCGGAACCCAAACTGTCTTCCTCAAGATCAACCACACGGCCAATTTTTGTATCATCTGCAAGCTTCTTAATCATGCCCTCTACATTGAAGTCTAAATCATTGACATATAGCACAAAAAGCAAGGGACCGAGTACTGAGCCCTGCAGAACCCCACTAGAAACAGCCTTCCATTCACAAAAAGACCCATCGACCATTACCCTTTGCTTCCTGCCACTGAGCCAATTTTGGATGCAACTTGTCATTTTCCCTTGGATCCCATGGGCTTTTACTTTTCTGACCAGTCTGCCATGTGGGACCTTGTCAAAAGCCTTGCTAAAATCCATGTAGACGACATCAAATGTACTACCCTCATCAACCCTCCTTGTTACCTCCTGAAAAAATTCAATCAAGTTAGTCAGACACGACCTTCCTTTAACAAATCCAAGCTGACTGTTCTTGATTAATCCGTGCCTTTCTAAATGACGATTAATACTGTCCCTCAGAATATTTTCCAGTTATTTGCCCACCACCGAGGTTAGGCTGACTGGCCTGTAATTACTCAGTCGATCCCTTTCTCCCTTAAACAATGGTACAACGCTAGCAGTCCTCCAGTCCTCCGGCACCACACCTGTAGCCAGAGAGGATTGGAAAATAAAAAAAGAAAATGCTGGAGATACTCAGCATGTCAGGCAGCATCTGTAGAGAGAGAAAAAGAGTTAATGTTTCAGGTCAATGACCTTTCATCAGAACGGACATCGACCTGAAACGTTAACTCTGTTTCTCTCTCTACAGATGTTGCCTGACCTGCTGAGTATTTCCAGTATTTTCTGTTTTATTTCAGATTTCCAGCATCCACAGAATTTTGCTTTTGCTTGAGGATTGTAAAATGATGGTCAGAGCCTCCGCTATTTCCTCCCTTGCTTCTCTTAACAGCCTGGGATACATTTCATCCGGGCCTGGCGATTTATCGACTTTCAAAGATGCTAAGCTGCTTAATACTTCCTCTCTCACTATGTTTATCTCACCTAATATTTCACACTCATCCCCCTTAACTACAATATCTGCATCGTCCCTCTCTTCTGTGAAGACAGATGCAAAGTATTCATTAAGAACCATGCCCATGTCTTCCGTCTCCACACACAGGTTACCTTTTTGGTCTCTAATAGGCCCTACTCTTTCTTTAGTTACCGTCTTACTCTTTATCATCATAGAATCATAGAAACTTACAGCACAGAAGGAGGCCATTTGGCCCATATTGTCCGTGCTGGCTGACAAAGAGCTATCCAGCCTATTCCCACTTTCCAGCTCTTGGTCCGTAGCCCTGTAGGTTACGGCACTTCAAGTGCATATCCAAGTACTTGTGAGGAGGGTTTCTGGTCTACCACTCTTTCAGGCAGTGAGTTCCAGACCCCCACCACCCTCTGGATGAAAACATTTCTCCTGAAATCCCCTCTAAACCTCCTACCCATTATTTTAAATCTATGCCCCTTGCTTATCGACCCCTCTGCTAAGGGAAATAGGTCCTTCCTATCCACTCGATCTAGGCCCCTCATAATTTTATATACTTCAATTAGGTCTCCCCTCAGCCTCCTCTGTTCCAAAGAAAACAACCCCAGCCTATCCAATCTTTCCTCATATCTAAAATTGCCCAGCCCAGGCAACATCCTCGTAAATCTCCTCTGCACCCTCTCTAGTGCAATCACATCCTTCCTGTAATGTGGTGACCAGAACTGCACGCAGTATTCTAGCTGTGGCCTAACTAGTGTTTTATACAGTTCAAGCATAACCTCCCTGCTCTTATATTCTATGCCTCGGCTAATAAAGGCAAGTATCCCATATGCCTTCTTAACCGCCTTAGCTACCTGTCCTGCTACCTTCAGGGATCTGTGGACGTGCACTCCAAGGTCCCTCTGATCCTCTGCACTTCTCAGTGTCCTACCATTTATTGTGTATTCCCTTGCCTTGTTAGCCCTCACCAAATGCATTACCTCACACTTCTCCAGATTGAATTCCATTTGCCACTGTTCTGCCCACCTGACCAGTCTATTGATATCTTCCTCCAGTCTACAGCTTTCTTCTTCATTATCAACCGCACGGCCAATTTTTGTATCATCTGCAAACTTCTTAATCATACTTCCTACATCCAAGTCCAAATCATTGATATATACCACAAAAAGCAAAGGACCCAGTACTGAGTCCTGCGGAACCCCACTGGAAACAGCCTTCCAGTCACAAAAACACCCTTCGACCATTACCCTTTGTTTCCTGCCTCTGAGCCAATTTCGGATCCAACTTACCACTTTGCCTTGGATCCCATGGGCTTTTAACTTCGTGACCAGTCTGCCATGTGGAACCTTATCAAAAGCCTTGCTAAACTCTATATAGACTACATCAAACGCACTACGCTCATCGACCCTCCATGTTACCTCCTCAAAAAATTCAATCAAGTTAGTCAGACACGACCTTCCCCTAACAAATCCATGCTGACTGTTCCTGATTAATCTGTGTCTTTCTAAATGAAGATTTATCCTGTCCCTCAGAATTTTTTCCAATAATTTTCCCACCACCGAGGTTAGGCTGACTAGCCTGTAATTACTCGGTCTATCCCTTTCTCCCTTTTTAAACAACGGTACCATGTTAGCAGTCCTCCAGCACCACACCTGTAGCCAGAGAGGATTGGAAAATGATGGTCAGAGCCTCTGCTATTTCTTCCCTTACTTCTCTTAACAGTCTGAGATACATTTCATCCGGGCCTGGAGATTTATCCACTTTCAAAGATGCTAAACTCCTTAATACTTCCTCTTTCATTATGTTTATTTCATCTAATATTTCACACTTCTCCTCCCTAATTGCAATTTCTGAATCGTCCCTCACCTTTGTGATAACAGACGCAAAGTATTCATTAAGAACAATACCCATGTCTTCTGCCTCCACACACAGGTTACCTTTATGGTCCCTAATAGGCCCTACTCTTACTTTAGTTATCCTCTTGCTCTAAATGTATTTATAAAACATCTTTGGGTTTTCCTTGATTTTACTTGTCAATATTTTTTATGCCCTCTCTTTGCTTTCCTAATTTCCTTTTTAATTTCACCCCTGCACTTTCCATACACCTCTAGGGTTTCTGCAGTATTGAGCCCTCAGTATCTGTCATAAGCTTCCCTTTTTTCTTTAACCTTCCCTGTATGCCCCTTGACATCCAGGGAGCTCTAGATTTGTTAGTCCCACCCTTTTTCTTTAAGGGAACATAATTGCTCTGAACCTTCACTATCTCCTCTTTGAATACCTCGCACTGCTCTCACACTGATTTACCTTCAAGTTTCTGTCTCGAGTCCACTTTGGATAAATCACATCTCAGTTTAGTAAAATTAGCTTTTCCCCAATTGAGAACTTTTATTCCTGGTCCACCCTTGTCCTTTCCCATAACTACACTAAATCTAACTGAATTATGTATTAAGAAAATATTTTTGGGTTTTCCTTGAATTTACTAGCCAATATTTTTTCATGCCCTCTCTTTGCTTTCCTAATTTCCTATTAAATTTCATCCCTGCACTTTCTATACTCTCCTTGGCTTTCTGCAGTATTTAGCTCCCGTAATCTGACATAAGCTTCCCTTTTTTTGCCTTATCCTACCCTGTATACCCAGGGGGCTTTAGATTTGGGAGTCCCACCCTTTTTCTTAGAATCATAGAAAGTTACAGCACGGAAGGAGGCCATTTCGGCCCATCATGTCTGCGTCGGCCAACAAAGAGCTATCCAGCCTAATCCCACTTCCCAGCTTTAGGTCCGTAGCCCTGCAGGTTACAGCATCCCAAGTGCACATCCAAGTACTTTTTAAATGTGGTTAGGGTTTCTGTCTCTACCACCCTTTCAGGCAGTGAGTTCCAGACCCCCACAACCCTCTGGGTGAAGAAATTTCCCCTCAAATCCCCATTAAACCTTCGACCAATTACTTTAAATCTGTGCCCCCTGGTTTTTGACCCCTCTGCTAAGGGAAATAGGTCATTTCTATCCACTTTATCTAGGCCCCTCATAATTTTATATACCTCAATAAGGTCTCCCCTCAGCCTCCTTTGTTCCAAGGAAAACAAACCCAGCCTATCCAGTCTTTCCTCATAGCTAAGATTCTCTACTCCCGGCAACATCCTTGTAAATCTCCTCTGTACCCTCTCTAGTGCAATCACATCTTTCCTGTAATGTGGTGACCAGAACTGCATGCAGTACTCTAGCTGAGGCCTAACTAGTATTTTATACAGTTACATAGAAACATAGAAACATAGAATCTAGGAGCAGGAGTAGGCCATTCGGCCCGTCGAGCCTGCTCCGCCATTCAATACGATCATGGCTGATCATCCAAATCCAGTACCCTGTCCCTGCTTTAATCCCCACAGTACACATATCCCACCCTACCCCCGTAACCCCACGTATTTAATTCCCCCTAACATATCCCCATAACCCCACATATTTAATCCCCCCCTAACACTAAGGGTCAATTTATCATAGCCAAATCAACCTAACCCGCACATTTTTGGACTGTGGGAGGAAACCGGAGCACCCGGAGGAAACCCACGCAGACACGGGGAGAATGTGCAAACTCCACACAGACAGTCACCCGAGGTCAGATTCGAACCCGGGTCTCTGGCGCTGTGAGGCACCAGTGCTAACCACTATGCCACCGTGTTGCCCATAACCCCGTGTTGAAGCATAACCCCCCTGCTCTTGTATTCTATGCCACGGTTAATAAAGGCAAGCATTCCGTATGCCTTCTTAACCACCTTATCTACCTGGCCTGCTACCTTCAGGGATCTGTGGACATGCACTCCAAGGTCCCTTTGTTCCTCTACACTACTCAGTGTCCTACCATTTAATGTGTATTCCCTTTCCTTGTTAGCCCTCCCCAAATGCATTACTTCACACTTCTCCGGATTGAATTCCATTTGCCACTGTTCTGCCCACCTGACCAATTTATTGCTATCTTCCTGCAGTCTACAGCTTCCTTCTTCAGTATCAACCACACAGCTGATTTTAGTATCATCTGCAAACTTCTTAATCATACCCCCTATATTCAAGTCTAGATCATTGATATATACCACAAAAAGCAAGGGACCTAGTACTGAGTCCTGCGGAACCCCACTGGAAACAGCCTTTCTTTGTGGGAGCATATTTGCTCTGAACCCTCACTATCTCCTCCTTGAATGCCTCCCACTGCTCTGACACTGATTTACCTTCAAGTAGCTGTTTCCAGTCCACTTTTGCTAAATCACATTAGTGCTTAGTAAAATTGGCGTTTCCCCAATTGAGAACTTTTACTCCTGATCTATCTTTGTCCTTTTCCACAACTACACTAAATCTAACTGAATTATGATCACTACCACCAAAATGCTCTCCCACTGATACCCCTTCCACCTGCCCAGTCTCATTCCCTAAAACTAAGTCCAGAACCGCCCCCTCTCTTGTTGGGCTTGCTACATACTGGGTAAAAATGTTCTCCCCAATGCAGTTTAAAAATTCTGCGCCCTCTAACTTTTACACTGATTCTATCCCAGTTAATATTGGGGTTGTTGAAATCCCCTACTATTACTGCACTATTGTTTTTGCAATTCTCAGAATTTGCCTACATATTTGCTCTTTTATCTCCCTCTGACTATCTGGCGGTCGATAGTACACTCCCAGCAGTGTGATTGCCAATTTTTTGTTCTGCAGTTCAACCCATATGGCCTCATTTGATGATCCTTCTAACATATTATCCCTCCTCACAGCTGTAATTGTTTCTTTAACCAGTATTACGACAACCCCCCCTTTTTTTTATCCCCCTCTCTATCTCGTCTGAAAACCCTGTAACCAGGAATGTTGAGCTGCCATTCCTGCCCTTCTTTCAGCCATGTTTCAGTTATAGCTATAATCTCAGACTTCCACGTGTCTATCTGTGCCCTCAGCTCATCTGCCTTATTCACTGGACTCCTTGCATTGAAGTATCTACCATTAAGCACTGCCAAACCCCTTTGTTGTCTATTTTCTAGCCTTTGTTTCCTCTGCCTTCCAAACTCACTTACTAATTTTCTGCCTTCTATTTCCAGCTTTGCTTCTCTCACTTCTGAATCTATGCTCTGGTTCTCATCCCCCTGCCAAGCTAGTTTAAACCCTCCCCAACAGCACTAGCAAACACCACCCCATTACCCACCCAACTCCCGCGAGGATATTGGTCCCAGCCCTGTTGAGGTTGAACCCGTCCGGGTTGTACAGGTCCCACCTCCCCCAGAACCAGTCCCAATGCTCAGGAATCTAAAGCCCTCCCTCCTGCACCATCGCTCCAGCCATGCATTCATCTGTGCAAGCATCGCACGCGTACTTACATACCGCGCCTGCCGTTGTGCTTCGGGCCCACGAGGAATTCGGGTCCTGGGCCTCCTGCAGCTGCCGGCGCGCAGTGCTTGCGTATCCCAGGGGCGCAGTTAGTTCAAAGCGTCCCCTGGGATCATGTGGGCCATGGAGAGCCAATCGTAGCAGGGAATTTTCATTCATAGATTTGACAGGAAGACCTGTCAAATCTATGAATAGAGATCGGCCCCAAAACCTCACTAAAACTTCAAATAAATTTTTTTAAAACCATCACATTTTTAAAATAACTATAAATTACATAAATTAACTACTTTAAACAAAAATTTAAATTAAAAAAAAATTAATTACGCTTTTTAACGGTGCTAAAAATAAACTTACCTTTCTTTAAAGTATGTAAAAAAGATAAACCTGTTGAAAAAATGTTTAAATTGTACATAATTAACCACTTACCTTGTTAAAAACAGGCCTTGCGCCTCCTTTTTAAAAGTGCAGCTTCTCCATACTTACCCTCACGGAGAAACCTGAAAAAAAAAACGAAGTTCGCTGCGTGCGCGCTGCCTCTACCACGCACGCGTTCGACTTCTGAACCCCTTCCTTCAGGGGAACGGAAGTTCCGGTTTCCAGCGCATGCGCAGTGCATGCAGGAAACCGGCACTTCAGGTGGCCTTACGGGTGAGTACACAGCGTGTACTCACCCGTGGAGAACCGAATTTCTGGCCCATTAGGATATCTAGATACTTAACTTAGAGTCATTGGGTTCTGTGGCTCCACGCCTCCTTTTGAGTTGGCAGTGAGAAACTGCCTTCCTCCTCTCCACCGAATTCGTACTATCATCAATCCGCATTCCCTCCATGTAAACACCCAACCCATATCCACGGCCACGCCCTTGACCTTGCCATCTACCGTGGCCTCGCTACTCCCATCGTGTCAATCACAGATAAGGCTATCTCTGATTACTTCCTTGTATAGCTCTCCACTCACAATCCCCTTCCCCCTCCCAACCCAACTTCTTCTGTGACAGCCCTGGAACAAACTCTCTCCCAACTCACTTACAACTGCACTTTCAAAATCCCAACTGTCCAGCCTTTGGCCCTCCATTCACCACGACATTTCTGCAGCTACCGATCTGCTCAACCACACCCTGCCCTCTACCTTCGATGCCCTAGTCCCTATTAAAACCATTACTCTCTCTCACCCTGGCCGCTCCCCTGGTACGACTCTCATCTCCGCTACCTTAAGTCCAAGGGACGCAGACTTCAACGAATATGGCGGACAACTGGTTTAGCCATTCACAGCCAGATCTGGCTGAACCACATAAAGCACTATCGGGTCCTGTTCTCGTCTGCCAAAACTGCTCACTATTCCAGGATCATTCTGCAAATCGTCTTCTTAAACCCCTCTCCCCTGTCTCCTAGTCCCTCACCTCCAACAACAAGTGCAAGGAGCTCATGGACTTCTTTGTCACTAAGATTGAGACTATCCGTTCAGCTGCCTCTGTCACTTCCCTCCCATCCGCTAGCCCACTAGGCCAAACTTCCTCTAAGGTTCACCCCTTGCTCTAGCCCTGAACTCACATCTTTCTCCAGTTTCTCACCGATCTCCCTCATGCCCTCTCCGAGCTCATCTGCTCCTGCTCCCTCGACCCTATTCCCACTATACTTCGGACCACCCAACTTCCATGCCTGGCTCCCATGTTAGCTGATATTGTTAACAGTTCTCTCTCCTCAGGTACTATCACCCTTGCCTTCAAATCTGCCGTCATCACCACTCTCCTCAAAAAGCCAACCCTTGACCCCTCTGTCCTTGCAAACTACCACCCCATCTCCAACCTCCCTTTCCTCTCAAGTCTTTGAACGTGTTGTCGCCTCCCAAATCCATGCCCATCTTTCCCGGAACTCCATGTTTGAATCCCTCCAATCAGGTTTCTGCCCCTGCCACAGTACCGAAGCGGCTCTTATCAAAGTCACAAATGACATCCTATGTGACTGTGGCAAAAGTAAACTATCCCTCATAATCCTTCTCGACCTGTCTGTAGCCTTTCACATGGTGACCACTCCATCCTCCTCCAACGCCTTGCCACCTTTGTCCAGCTGGGTGGCACTGCACTCGCCTGGTTCCATTCTTATCTATCTAATCGTAACCAGAGAATCACCTGCAATGGCTTCTCTTCTGCTCCCACATCGTTATCTCTGGTGTCCCCCAAGGATCTATCCTTGACCCCCTCATATTTCTCATCTACATACTGCCCCTTGGCGACATCATCCGAAAACACAGCGTCAGTTTCCACATGTACGCTGACGACACCCAGCTCTACCTTACTACCTCTTCTCTCGACCCCTCCACGGTCTCTAAATTGTCAGACTGCGTGTCCGACATCCAGTACTGGATGAGCAGCAATTTCCTCCAACTAAATATTGGGAAGACTGAAGACATTGGGGGAAAAATTCAGCTGCTTGCGCCTCCCGTTAGCGCCTTAAGAGGGCGCTAATGGGGCGTAAAGCAGCTAACGCCCGGGCGCAGCGCCGCCCACGCCTCCCGAAAAATTCAGCGGGAGGTTAGCGGCGGCGCCAGCCGGTAGCGCCCTGTGGCGCTGCGCCGCCGGCGATGACGTCATCGCCGTGCGCAGCACCCCGCTCGCGCTCCAGCCGCGATCTTCAGTCGCGCCCCCTGATTTACCGCCAGACGCTATGTCCGACGGGTTCAGGGAGGCGTACGTGCGGCCGGGGCGGCGATATTTAAAGGGGAGGTGGCAGGCGGCCATTTTTGTTGCTGGCCGCCTGCCAGCACCTGCCCCCGTTGCTGTCCCCGGCCCCCGTGAAGCCCCCCCACCGTGAAGTGCCGGCTGCGCTCCAAGAGCCTGGCACTTCTCTTGAGTGCCGGGCTCTTTTGCCGGCACTCCCGATCCCTGGGGGCCCAGCTGGGCCCCGGTTCGCGCTGCGCAGGGTCCCTCCCCTTTAAGAAGGGGAGGAAGGCCTGCAATACCGCGGCGCGACGTGCCGCAGCGCCGTAGCGCCAGGATATTCCCTCGCAGCGCCCCAAGAGGGATGCGGGGTGCTTCCAGTGGCGCCCCGCTTCCCTCTTGGGGCGCAACCACTGAAGTTCCGGCGCGGGGCCGCTAATTTTTTCGGGGCGCTAAAAGTCGCGCCCCGGCGAGGTTAGCGCCCCAAATGGGGCGCGACTCAATTTTTACCCCATTGTCTTTGGTCCCCGCCACAAACTCCGTTCCCTAGCCATTGACTCCATCCCTCTCCCCGGCAACTGTCTGAGGCTGAACCAGACTGTTCGCAACCTTGGTGTCATATTTGCCCCCGAAATGAGCTTCCGACCACATATCAGCACCATCACTAAGAACGCCTATTTCCACCTCCAGATTACCTCCTGCCTCAGCTCATCTGCTGCTAAAACCCTCATCCATACCTTTGATACCTCTAGACTTGACTATACCAATGCACTCCTGGCCGGCCTCCCACTTTCACCCTCCGTAAACTAGAGGCCATCCAAAATCCTGCTGCCCATGTCCTCACTTGCACTAAGTCCCGTTCACCCATCACCCCTGTGCTCGCTGACCTACATTGGCTCCCAGTTAGGCAACAACTCGTTTAAAAAAAAATTCTTATCCTTGTTTTCAAATCCCTCCATGGCCTTGCCCCTCCCTATCTCTGTAATCTACTCCAACCCCTCCAAGATATCTGCACTCCTCTAATTCTGGCCTCTTGAGCATCCCTGAATTTAATCGCTCCACCATTGGCGGCCATGCCTTCTATTGCCTAGGCCCTAAGCTCTGGAATTCCCTCCCTAAACCTCTCCACCTTTCTATCTCTCTTTCCTCCTTTAAGATGCTCCTTAAAGCTACCTCTTTCTGCCCTAATATCTCCTTATGTGGCTCAGTGTCAAATTTTGTTTTATAATGCTCCTGTGAAGCACCTTGGGACATTTTACTACGTTAAAGGTGCTATATAGATACAAGTTGTTGTTGTTGTTGTTCACAAGTTCTATTCAGTAGCCTCATTCCTCCCTCACAAAAACCTGAATAACTATATTGCAGGTCTGTTTCCAAACTCCACTGATTTCTTGTCCCCTAGTAGAGTGATTTCAAGGTCCTGACGCTTATTTTCAAATCCACCTACGCTTGTTTCAGCTTATCTGAGCAATCGTCTCCACATATATGACCGACCATGCGGCCCCCTATTTTGGTATCATTCACAAATTTGTAGATTTTGTTTACTATACTCTTACTGAGTCAATAATGTATCTGTCTAACTATTTAAATAAAAGTTTTGTAAGCATCCATCACATTTGGAAGTGTTAAAAATATAAAAAGAAGTGAAAGAAAGCCATACTGTTTATTCCTGACCTGTAGCCATAAATTTACAAGAACCTTGCAATTTGCAACCGTTGCTCATCACACAGACTTATTTAGACCACTTCTCCACAGGTAGGAATTGAGAAATAATCACAAAGGAACAGGCCAAGTTAGCAACTAAACATCATAACCATGTTCTATGGTAAACAATGACACATAAGATCAGCTCCTATATATAAAATAATAGCGAGGGCCCCAGACAGATCCCTGAGATACAAAAGCAAAATACTGCGGATGCTGGAAATCTGAAATAAAAACAGAAAATGCTGGAAATACTCAGCAGATCAGGCAGCATCTGTGGAGAGAGAAACTGAGTTAACATTCGAAGGGTCATCGACCTAAAGCGTTAACTCTGTTTCTCTCTCCACAGATGCTGCCTGACCTGCTGAGTATTTCCAGCATTTTCTGTTTTTATTTCAGATCCCTGAGATACCCCATTCATCTTATTTTCGATCTAATAATTTGTAGCTACCCACTGTTTCTTCTTTTACGGCAATTTTCTATTCAGCACCATACTTTGGGGGAAAAATTGGGTTGCTTTTCGCCTCCCGTTAGCGCAAAGCAACGAGTGCCTGGGCGCGGCGCCGCCCACGCCTCCCGCGAAATTCAGCAGGAGGTTAGCGGCAGCGCCCCGCTCGCGCCCCGGCTGCGATCTTCGGACGCGCCCCCTGACTTACCGCCAGATGCTATGTCCGACGGGGTCAGGAGGGCCTACCTGCGGCTGGGGAGGCGCAATTTAAAGGCGAGGTGCGGGGCGGCCATTTTTGTTGCTGGCCGCCTGCCAGCACCTGCCTGCGTTCCCGTCCCCGGCCTCCTGAACGGCCCCCCCCGCGGAGTGCCAGCTGCACACCAAGAGGCCAGCACTTCTCTTGAGTGCCGGGCTCTTTTGCCGGCACTCCCGATCCCCGGGGGCCCTTTAAGAAGGGGAGGAAGGCCTGCATGTAGCGCCGTGATATCGACTCACAGCGCCCCAAGAGGGATGCGGGGCGCTTCCAGTAGCGCACCGCTTCCCTCTTGGGGTGCAATCACTCAAGTTCCGGCGTGGGGGGCGCTACTTTTTCTGGGGCGCTAAAAGTAGCGCCCCGGCAAAGTTAACGCTCCAAATGGGGCGCGACTCAATTTTTAGCCCTTTATCTCCTATTCCATGGCTCCTTACCATCCACATTAATTATTGATGTGGAACTGTTACAAATTCCAGGGCCACGATTTTTCCCTACCTCGGCGGGTCCGTGGCGGGTGACGTCGGTGGCAGGTCCCGGCCCCGCTCCTGTCTCCATTCCGGCCTCCGACATGACATTCCCCTGATTGGGTTTGTTAAGCCCACCCAGTGAGTTTCCCGGCCAATTGAAGGAAGTGGGTCTGATGACATCATTTGATGATGCGTCATCAGCCGGGTTTCCTTAAAGGGACCGTGAGCAAATTTACTTTGACATTTGTGCTGTCAGTGTTCTACAGCATTGAGGTGCTGCAAACACTGACAAGCACTGCACAGAGGTGCACGGCTGCACCCAGGCTCTCCAATGACTCCCTCCATATGCTCAGGTTCAGTGTTACTGGCCTCTCCGGTAAATGGATCTTGCATTCCTTGTGATCAGGAGTTTGCCTTTACCGGCCAATGTCTACACAAAGGATAGGGTTATAACAATAAAATTCCTTGTATGGGACTGAATACTGTAATGCTGCTGGTGTCACCATATGTACTTCTCCAATTTTCTAGAAGGCAGTCTGATGAACACTTTAGTAAGATGAAGTAAAATATAAATCAGGTGGATTTATTTTACACCAAAGTGAATGAACAGAGTAAGAATTATAACTTTTTTGTAAAACTCCTCATAGTAAAGAAATTAGCAAAACAAACCACACTGCCCTATTAGCAACTAAATATAGCTTTTCTGATCAATTATTCCTTAAGGCAAGATGTTGGGCATTGATGTGACCATCAGGGCAGCTGCTTCCCGAGATATTCCCAGCTGCAAAAGTTATCCCACATATATGGGCACAGTTGATAATCCACGTATGTGATGATATCAGTTCCTTCATTGGTTTTTGTGTTTTATGATGTGGAGATGCCGGTGTTGGACTGGGGTGGACAAATGTGAGAAGTCACACAACACCAGGTTATAGTCCAACAGCTTTATTTGAAATCACAAGCTTTCGGAGCGCTGCCCCTTCGTCAGGTGAAGTGAAGAGATGCATATAGGCACAGCATATATAGTCCGAGAACACTGCCAGATGATTACAGTTAATCTTTCCAACTGCCCTTTATCACACCTCGGCAGAGAGATAATCACGGCAATCAAAGGTGTGGATGGTGTCCAAACAGGTCAGTCAGGAAAACATTACATCAAAGACAATGTGGCAGATGCTGGGGTCTGTATGGAAAACAAAAAACTTTTTTTGCTGGAAATCACAGCAGGTCCGGCCGCATCTGTGTAGAGAGAACAAGCCACCAACGACTCGAGTCTGGATGACTCTACATCATGTAGCATGACATGAACCCAAGATCCCGGTTGAGGCCGTCCTCATGGGTGCGGAACTTGGCTATCAATTTCTGCTCGACGATTTTGCGTTGTCGTGTGTCTCGAAGGCCGCCTTGGAGAACACTTACCCGAAGATCGGAGGCTGAATGTCCTTGACTGCTGAAGTGTTCCCCGACTGGGAATGAACACTCCTGCCTGGCGATTGTTGCGCGGTGTCCATTCATACGTTGTCGCAGTGTCTGCATGGTCTCGCCGATGTACCATGCTCTGGGGCATCCTTTCCTGCAACGTATGAGGTAGACAACGTTGGCCGAGCCATATGAGTATGTACCATGTACCTGGTGGGTGGTGTCCTCACGTGTGATGATGGTATCTGTGTTGATGATCTGGCATGTCTTGCAGAGGTTGCCGTGGCAGGGTTGTGTGGTGTCGTGGTCGCTGTTCTCCTGAAAGCTGGATAATTTGCTGCGAACGATGGTCTGTTTGAGGTTAGGCGGCTGTTTGAAGGCGAGTAGTGGGGGTGTGGGGATGGACTTAGCGAGGTGTTCGTCGTCATCGATGACATGTTGAAGGCTGCGAAGAACATGGCGTAGTTTCTCCGCTCCGGGGAAGTACTGGACGACGTAGGGTACTCTGTTGGTTGTGTCCCGTGTTTGTCTTCTGAGGAGGTCTATGCGATTTTTTGCTGTGGCCCGTCAGAACTGTCGATTGACGAGTCGAGCGTCATATCCCGTTCTTACGAGGGCGTCTTTCAGCGTCTGTAGGTGTCCATCGCGTTCCTCCTCGTCTGAGCAGATCCTGTGTATTCGCAGGGCTTGTCCATAGGGGATGGCTTCTTTAACGTGGTTAGGGTGGAAGCTGGAGAAGTGGAGCATCGTGAGGTTGTCCGTGGGCTTGCGGTAGAGTGAAGTGCTGAGGTGTCCGTCTTTGATGGAGATTCGTGTGTCCAAGAATGAAACCGATTCTGAGGAGTAGTCCATGGTGAGTTTGATGGTGGGATGGAACTTGTTGATGTTATCGTGTAGTCTTTTCAGTGATTCTTCACCGTGGGTCCATAGGAAGAAAATGTCGTCGATGTATCTGGTGTATAGCGTTGGTTCGAGGTCCTGTGCAGCGAAGAAGTCTTGCTCGAACTTGTGCATGAAGATGTTGGCGTATTGGGGTGCGAATTTGGTCCCCATGGCTGTTCCGTGTGTTTGGGTAAAAAACTGGTTGTCGAAGGTGAAGACATTGTGGTCAAGGATGAAGCGGATGAGTTGTAGGATGGCGTCTGGAGATTGGCTGTTGTTGGTGTTGAGTACTGAGGCTGTCGCAGCGATGCCGTCATCGTGGGGGATACTGGTGTAGAGTGCCGAGACGTCCATCATGGCGAGGAGTGTTCCTGGTTCAACTGATCCGTGGGTGCTGAGTTTCTGTAAGAAGTCTGTAGTGTCGCGACAGAAGCTGGGGGTTCCCTGTACGATGGGTTTCAGGATGCCCTCGACGTATCCAGAGAGGTTCTCACACAGGGTTCCGTTGCCTGATACGATAGGACATCCGGGTGTGTTGGCTTTGTGTATCATGAGGACGGCCTCAACTGGGATCTTGGGTTCATGTCACGCTACATGTAACCCCACCTGACGTAGAATCATCCAGACTCGAGTCGTCGGTGGCTTGTTCTCTCTACACAGATGCGGCCGGACCTGCTGTGATTTCCAGCAAAAAAAGTTTTTTGTTTTCCATACAGACCCCAGCATCTGCCACATTGTCTTTGATGTAATGTTTTCCTGACTGACCTGTTTGGACACCATCCACACCTTTGATTGCCGGGATTATCTCTCTGCCGAGGTGTGATAAAGGGCTGTTAGAAAGATTAACTGTAATCATCTGGCAGTGTTCTCTGACTATATATGCTGTGCCTATATGCATCTCTTCACTTCACCTGACGAAGGAGCAGCGCTCCGAAAGCTTGTGATTTCAAATAAAGCTGTTGGACTATAACCTGGTGTTGTGCGACTTCTCACATTTGTGTTTTATGACATTTGCCATGAAGAGACCTGAAATCTCCTATTGTATATTCAGCTCCTTCAGCTCTACCTTAAATGCATTGTTATTCTAGTCTGTGTGAGATAGCTTTTTCTTTTATTAAGATGCCATTTGTAGTTTATGAAACTCCAATCCCAGCAGATTATAATGTTTTTCTGCAAGTGGTGTCTCATTCCACATGTTTTAAGTTTTATTACCTTTTTCCCCCAAATCCATTCCTGTACATCTGTAGTTGAAAGTATTCCATTCTGGGCACAAACAATAAAGCATATATCTGTGTGTTTAAGATTAAGACACTCTGGGCTGGATTTTGATACTGGGGCGGGTTGGGGTCGTGTCATCCACTGTTCGTGTTATCCACCCGACTGCAATTGGATGTGGGAGATTGATGCAATTTTCACCTAATTGGGCAATTGAGTTCCAGCATGTGGGAACCCATGAACCAATTAGTGTTTTCAGTCTGAAAGTCGCCTCTGATGATGTCATCATTGCTGCTGCATTGAAGGTCTTCAAAGACTGCCTGGCCTTTGCTGTGAGAGGACCTGGATGCAAAATGAGCAGCAGCAGCCCTAAGTCTGCTCCCAGATATTTTTACACCACCACTTCCAGATATGTCTCCTCCCCAGCCATCCATATATGCATCCCCATAGCCAGCCAGCCGACCGACCGAAATGTGCTCCTGCCAGGTTTCACATTCGTGGTTCAGAACAGGCGTGCTTCACGTAGAAAAAGGGTTAAAATCACAAAGGCCTTTCAAAATGTCATTATAGAGGCAATTTAGTGCTTGTTAAGGGCCTTAACAGCCTATCCTGTCTCTAAGAGGTGGGACGGAGTCGGGACCAGCAGACATGATTTAATGAAAATTGCATGGAGGCAGGCTTCTGCCCGCCTGCCAGTTTTCGCAATTTTAACCCCCCACACGCCTCCAAACCCACCTCCACGGGTCAATGAAAATCCAGCCCTCTGTCATTTCTGTATGCATGCCTTCTCGTAATGACTACCAAGAGTTATAGCAACTTGTCTGAAATCTAGTATTTGTATTACTGCAGACCCTGGACTTCTTAAATTCTGCTGGGCAAATGCTAAATAAGAACAGCAGTGTAAGGTCATAAAACCAACACATTGGAGGCTGTCATTGCCTTGAGATATTTAGCAATAATGTAAGATGGACACTGCTCTTATAGCAAGGTCAGTATTTGTGTCAAACTAATATGAAGCCCAAAGCTACAGGAGTGAAAATTTTTATTGAATCAGTATAACAGTTGACAGGTACCGCATTTGGGGGGAAAAATTCAGTTGGTTGCGCCTCCCGTTAGCGCCTTAAGAGGGCGCTAATGGGGCGCAAAGCATCCAGCGCCCAGGCGCGGCGAAGTTTGCGCCGCTCGTGAAATTAACTAGACATTTTGCGGCGGCGCTAAACACTACCACCATGATCTCCTGCGCCGGCAGATCATGACGTCAGTCGAGTGCGCAACGCCCCGGTATCGCCCCGGAGCGGATATTGAGTGGCGCCCCCTGCCTTACTGCCTGACGCTAGCAACGACAGGTTGAGGGGAGCGTTCTGCAGTCATGAAGGGAAAGGGGGAGCGCTATTTAAAGGTGACCGCTTCCTGCCTTTTATTGTTAGTGCCATTTTTGAACTACGCATTCTGAGAGAGAGAGAGACTTCTGGAGAGATTCAACGTTGTGTGAAGGAGTTTTTGGTACTGAGCAGCACTTTGCAGGTTCATTTTGATTTGCCATTCCTTGTATCGATTTAGAAGAGATTGTGGGGGCTGCACTCTGAGCTCTTTGCCTGGTACTCTTCATTGTTCTTTCCAGCAGATTTGATGTGCAGGTCTCTCCAGGCCGAGATTCAAGGCTGCAATGAGCAGGATGTGGATGGAAAGCAAGATCAACCATCCCCTTTAAGAACTGGCCCGTGCCATTGTGTGTGTGTTCCATTGCTGACTGACATTACATGAGCTTCGCCAGCGCTCTGAGGTAGCGCCTCGCTCCTCGGCCTTTGCGCCTTAAGACAGGTGTGAAGCGCCTGATTTAGCACTCCAATCACCTCCAGGGGCGATAAAAGTCAAGTTTGCAGTCGGTGGTGATAATTAGCGCCAGGCGCTAATCTTTGCGCCCGGCCGATAATTGCGCCCCAAATGTGGCGATACTGAATTTCTCCCCCTTGGTCTTTAATGGATCTCATTATGGTTTACTCTTTGCAATATAAATGTTTTCAAAATCATGAGGGGTCTCGACAGAGTAGATAGAGAGAAACTGTTCCCATTGGCGGAAGGGTCGAGAACCAGAGGACACCGATTCAAGATGATTGGCAGAAGAACCAAAGGCGACATGAGGAAAAACTTTTTTACACAGCGAGTGGTTAGGATCTGGAATGCAATGCCTGAAAGGGTGGTGGAGGCAGACTCAATCATGGCTTTCAAAACGGAATTGGATAAGTACCTGAAGGGAAAAAATTTGCAGGGCTACGGGCAAAGAGTGGGGGTGTGGGACTAGCTGAAGTGCTCTTGCAGAGAGCCGGCACGGGCTTGATGGCCGAATGGCCTCCTTCTATGCTGTAACCATTCTATGATTCTATGTTGTTATGTGCTAACTGCTTTTGCTGTTTTTGTTGCTATGGTTGCATTGGTTACATAGAATGCAAAATAATGAATACCACCTGTACTAAATAAACCATCTTATGTCAAGGTCTGGTACTTGGCCTGCCCTCTTAAGATGTCCTACTGGGACATTGGAGCAAATTCAATTGTCCTGCTCATGGACCTGAATGGTATTGCATCTTAAACTTATGCTTATAACAAGAAAGCCTTCAGCTTAGGCAGTGGAGATTTGTTCATAGGTTCACTATTGAACAAAAGAGGATTCCAATTTAACGGTCCTATTTATTTCCTCTCCCAGGTAGTAAAGACATTCCTTTCAATCAATACGACTTCCAGATCTCTGTTTGGCCTTTCATCTTGCGTGATGTCATTGTGACATGTTGGCATCATAATCTATAACAACAGTTTGCTTACTCATGTTAATAATGTTTGGTGCCCAAGCCCTGTCCTGGGAATTAAAGGAATTGATTTTGGATTCCTCCTCTCTAACCCAATGGTACTCATCTAATCAATGGGAGTTGTCTGGATTTACTTGAGTAATTTATATTAAATACATGCCTTAAAGTGAAGATAAAGCATGCTCAAGTCTCTAGAGTGGGGCTTGAACCCATGACCTTCATAATGTAAGGCAAGAGTGAAGTCAAGACTGAGGCAAGACTGACACTCGGAATGCTACAACAACAACAACAACAATTTGTATTTATATAGTGCCTTTAATGTAATAAAACATCCCAAGGCGCTTCACAGGAATATTAAAAGACAAAAAAATTGACACCGAGCCACATAAGGAGGAATTAGGGCAGGTGACCAAAAACTTGATCAAAGAGCGTCTTAAAGGAGGAAAGAGAGGTAACGAGGCGGAGAGGTTTAGGCAGGGAATTCCAGAGCTTAGGGCCTTGGCAACAGAAGGCAACACGTGCTCTTTGTACATTCTTGAACTACCTCAACTATTTTGTGTTTTAAAAAGTGATCAGCATTGTCATTGAGCATTTGAAGGATGATTATAATGTGCGGAATATTGGTTCTCACGTGTATTATTCACAACAACATAATATTATGGGTGAACTGGTAGATGTTATTGTAGCTGTCTCCCACAGAACTTCTATCAGGTCAATATTACAACGGTGCTTTCTGAACTTAGAGTTATAGACACATTGGCCCTGAATTTCCGATCGGAGACTTCCTGCGGGCGGATGCCTCCGATTGGAAAAAATCTACGAACTTACCTGCTGGCTCAGTAGGTCCCGAGACTTCCGATCCTGGGCCTCTGCTCTACGAAATGCGCAGAGGCCCAGATATCCCAGGGGCGCAGGTGGTTCACAAGCGCCTTGGGATCATGTGGGCCATGGGGAACCAATCAAAGAAGGGAATCCCCCTTCACAATTTTGACAGGTCTGTACGCACAGATCTGTCAAAAGTATGAATGGGGATCACTTAAAAAACAGTTAAACATTAAATAATTGTTTTTTAAATCACCTATTTAAAATTAGTTAAAATTACATTAAACTAAATATTTTAAACAAAAATTTAATTTTTTGAAAAAATAATTCAAGTTTTTTACGGGGCTAAAAATAAACTTACCTTTTTTAAAAGTATTTTTAAATTATAAACGAGTGAATTTTTAAAAAAAAAAATTTTAAACTCTTATGCTGGTAAAAACAGACCTGACGCCTGCTTTTACCAGGCGTATGATTTTTAAAGGTTTTCAGCGGGCGGAGGTTGTGCAGAAAGCGGAACTCTCCACCCACGGAGGCCCCTCTCCCGGGCAGGCGGATGATCTGTCAAGAGGATTCTTGACAGATCGGAAGTGCCGGTTTTCAGCGCATGCGCTTCGCATGCCTAAACCCGGCACTTGCGAGGCTGTATGGGTGCGTACACATCTCGTACACACCCGTAGGGGTCGGAAAATCCAGCCCATTGTCAAGGCATTCTAATCTGACCTATGACACTTATCCTAGAAGTATTTGATGCTGTTTTTACTCCGCACTGTTAACCTCCCTTCAGGAATAGAGCATTTACTCATGTGGTCTGATAGTTTCAACATGTCCTAACTGAATATAATTTACGGTTCAGTATTTCAGGAACTCCAATTTAAGCTTATAGTTGTCAAGAAAAAATATTCTTATAATCCATGTTTAAAAATGTCTATCATTTTAGTCAATTTTAGTGTTATATTTTAGATTTGAATATATTTTTTAATTCACTTAATTATTGTTTACTTTTTAAACCTGTTACTAAAGTGCAATTAAGGCTTGGGGGGAAAAATTTGGTTACTTAGCGCCTCCCGTTAGCGCCCTAAGAGGGCGCTAATGGGGCGCAAAGCAACTTGCGCCCGGACGCGGCGATGTTTGCACCGCTCGCGAAGTTGACCAGACATTTTGCGGCGGCGCTAAACACTACCGCCACGATCTCCTGCACCCGCAGATCGTGACGTCAATCGAGCGTGCAACGCCCCGGACCGGATATTGAGTGGCGCCCCCTGCCTTACCGCCTGCCACTAGCAACGACAGGTTGAGGGGAGCGTGTTGCAGTCGGGAAGGGACTGGGGGAGCGCTATTTAAAGGTGACCGCTGCCTGCCTTTTTTTGTCAGCGACATTTTTGCACCACGCATTCTGAGAGAGAGAGAGAGAGACTTCTGGAGAGATTCAACGCTGTGTGAAAGAGTTTTGGGTACTGAGCAGCACTTTGCAGGTTCATTTTGATTTGACCTTCCTAGCATCGATTTAGAAGAGACTATGGGGGCTGCGCTCTGAGCTCTTTCCCTGGTCCTCTCCGTTGTTCTTTCTAGCAGACTTGATGTACAGGTCTCTCCAGACCGAGATTCAAGGCTGCAATGAGCAGGGTGTGGATGGAGAGCAAGATCAACCCTCCCCTTTACGAACTGGCCGGCACCAGTATGTCTGTCTTCCATTGCTGACTGATATCACATGAGCTTCGCCCGCGCTCTGAGTTAGCGCCTCGCTCCTCGGCCTTTGCGCCTTAAGACAGGTGTGTAGTGCCTGATTTAGCGCTCCAAATATCTCCAGGGGCGATAAAAGCCAAGTTTGCAATCGGAGGCGATAATTAGCGCCAGGCGCTAAACTTTGCGCCCGGCCAATAATTGCGCCCCAAATGGGGCGATACTGAATTTCTCCCCCTTGATGTCTTAGTTCCTATGGGGGAAAGAGCTCAGAGTGCAGCCCCCATAGTCTCTTCTAAATCGATGCAAGGAAGGTCAAATCAAAATGAACCTGCAAAGTGCTGCTCAGTACCCAAAACTCCTTCACACAACGTTGAATCTCTCCAGAAATCTCTCTCTCTCTCAGAATGCGTGGTGCAAAAATGTCGCCGACAAAAAATGGCAGGTAGTGGTTGCCTTTAAGTAGCGCTCCCCCAGTCCCTTCCCGACTGCAACATGCTCCCCTCAACCTGTCGTTGCTAGCGGCAGGCGGTAAGGCAGGGGGCGCCACTCAATATCCGATCCGGGGTGCTACCGGGGCGTTGCACGCTCGACTGACGTCATGATCTGCGGGCGCAGGAGATCGTGGCGTTAGTGTTTAGCGCCGCTGCAAAATGTCTGGTCAATTTCGCGAGCGGCGCAAACATCGCCGCGTGCGGGCGCAAGTTGCTTTGCGCCCCATTAGCGCCCTATGAGTCTGTAATAAATATTACAATCATTTGATCTTTAGAAATAAACTTTAAGCAGCACAGTGGTACAGAACTTAGTCTGCTGTGTTGCGAACTGGGGAACAACATACGGCACATGGTGACTTAGAGAAGACAAGAAAAATATTTTAAACTGGGCAGAAATTAAAGACAGTTTAAAAATTGAACTCATACAGTACCACTTCCCCCTCCTTAAGGAAAGTTCTCTGCAGGAGGCAGGAAAAGGCTACAATATTTTCTGCTGACTTATGCTAGGTACGGTTCCCTAGGCGCTAGTGAGGGGCAAATCGGGCTCATCGTTTATCCTTCATAGCCAATTTCCATTGCAACTGAGCCAACAGCAAGAGCCACTTACTGAAATGGAGAGGAAGACTGGCATCTTCCTGGTTTACAAGTACCACGTTTACTGATGCATGTATCCACTAAGCCATTACATGAGCTCAGACCATGTATGAGTAATTGGTCACTGGCAATCAGAAGTGGGATCACTGACTGATTTTTTTTACTCTCCGTAGTCCGGTAGCACGGATCAGACAACTGCACAGACCAGAAATCAAATACCGAGCTCTCAAAACCCTATGGCTCTCATTTCATCCCTCTCTCACTCTGTTATAGTGTCTGGATCTGACTGAGAACATTGTGGTTTGGCAGCAGATCAGTCGACTGTGCCGCCCAACTAGCACTCGGGCCAGTGAGGGACAAATTGGGCTCATCGTTTACCTGGTTTAACTTTTGCTTCTGTTGTAATTTAACTCGGCCTCACTATGCAGCCGTGTTCAGTCATTTCCACTTTAGCAGCAAAAAGCTTCAGTCGAAGCCAGAGCAACTCGGGTAAGAGGTAGGACAGGACTGACTCTGGCAGCTGGCAGTACTCACTAGGAAACAGGAAGAGATAGGAGGGAAAACCCAGGAACAGTGTTGAGGAGGAGTGGGGCACAGTGCCAGCATGGGGTGAAGAGGCACAATGACAACATGGCTTTAGAAGGAGTAAGAACATGAGAAATAGGAGCAGGAGCAGGAGTAGGCCATTCGGCCCTTCGAGCTTGCTCCGCCATTCAATAAGATCATGGGTGATCTTCTACCTCAACTCGACCTTCCCACACTATCCCCATATCCCTTGGTTCCCTAAATCTATCACTGATTACGGCATCTCTGAGATCCCCTGGCATGCTCTCCTCCTTCCAGATAAGAGAAATAAGTTCATGAATTCACGCCAGTAGTGCTTCTCCGCCATGCTTTAGTGCCTCGGCCGGGATTCCATCTGCTCCTGAAGCCTTGTTGTTCTTCAGTTGTCGGATGGCCTTTTCAACCTCATGCCAGGCTGGGGTTGTGCTGAGATGGTGGCGGGTAGCATGCTGCGGGATGGAGTTGAGGACACTCGCGTCGAAGACAGAGTCTCGGTTAAGGAGATCTTCGAAGTGCTCCTTCCAGTGGGCACTGACTGCCTCCCTGTCCTTGATGAGTACCTCTCCGTTCTTGGCCCGTAGTGGGGTAGGACCTTGGGTGCTTGGGCCGTAGGCGGTCTTGACTGCGCTAAAGAATCCACGCACGTCGTGGTTGTCAGCTAGCTGCTGGATCTCCTGCGCTTTCTCCACCCACCATCTGTTCTTTAGGTCACGAGTTTTTAGTTGGACCTCGGCCTTCAGGCATCTGTAGAGCTGCTTTCTTACTCTCAAGTTGTGTTGCTGTTTCCAGATCAGGAATGCCTTGCACTTGCAGCTTATTAGCTCCTGGATCTCCTGGTCGTTCTCATTGAACCAGTCTTGGTGTTTCCTACTCGAGTGACCGAGCGTCTCTTCACAGGTGCTGATTATGGAGGCCTTGAGTGCAGACCAGGCGCTGTGGACACTCTGTGTCTCTGCATCATGGGGAGTCGTTCGGTTGGGTGTGAGACACAGGCTGAAAAGGGCTTTCTTAGCAGGGTCTTTGAGTGCTCCAGCGTTGATTTTCCTGCGGCATTGTTTCTGTTGCCGCTGCTGTTTTGGGGCTACATTGATGGAGATGGCAGAGCAGATTAGGCGGTGGTCTGTCCAGCAGTCGTCAGCTCCTGTCATGGCGCGGGTGATGCAGACGTCCTTGCGGTCCCTCGCTCGGACGATGACGTAGTCCAGCAGATGCCAGTGCTTGGAGCGAGGGTGCTGCCATGAAGTATTGTACTTGTCTCTCTGACGGAACAAGGTGTTGGTTATGACAAGGCCATGTTCTAAGCATTTCATCAGGAGGAGGGTACCATTGGAGTTGGCTTTCCCTACCCCCTCTCTGCCGATCACACCTCCCCTGAGGTCTCCGTCGATGACAAAGTCCAACACCGCCTTCAGTGTGCCAGTGTAGCCTTTGGTCGCCTGAGGAAGAGAGTGTTTGAAGACCAGGATCTCAAGCCCAGCACCAAGCTCATGGTCTGCAGAGCAGTAGTGATACCCGCCCTCCTGTATACCTTAGAGACATGGACTATATACAGCAGGCATCTCAATGCACTGGAGAGGTACCACCAATGCTGCCTCCGCAAGATCCTGCAAATCCATTGGCAGGATAGGCGCACCAACGTCAGTGTTCTCGCTCAGGCCAACATCCCCAGTATTGAAGCTTTGACCATGCTCGATCAGCTCCGATGGACGGGTCACATCGTCCGCATGCCCGATACGAGACTCCCAAAGCAAGTGCTCTACTCGGAGCTCCGACACAGCAAGAGAGCCCCAGGTGGGCAGAGGAATCGCTTCAAGGACACCCTCAAAGCTTCCTTGAAAAAGTGCAACATCCCTACCAACACCTGGGAATCCCTAGACCAAGACCACACAAAGTGGAGGAGAAGCATCTGGGAAGGCGCCAAACACCTCGAGTCTCTTCGCCGGGAGCAAGCGGAAGCCAAGCGCAAACAGCGGAAGGAGCGCACGTCAACCCAAGCACCCCACCCACCCGCCCCTTCAACCACCGTCTGCCCCACCTGTGACAGAGACTGTAGGTTCCGCATTGGACTCATCCGTCACCGGAGAACTGATTTTTAGTGTGGAAGCAAGTCATCCTCGGTTCCGAGGGACTGCCTAAGAAGAAGAGAAATGTATCAATCTCTGTCTTGAATATACTCAACAATTGAGCATCCACAGCCCTCTGGGATAGAGAATTCCAAAGGTTCACAAGTGAAGAAATTTCTCCTCATCTCAGTCCTAATTGGCCGACCCCTTATTCTGAGATTGTGATCCCCTTGTTCTAGACTCCCCAGCCCGGGGAAACATCCTCCCTGCATCTACCCTGTCATGCCCCTTAAGAATTTTATATGTTTCAATGAGATCACCTCTCATTCTTCTAAACTCTAGGGAATATAAGACTAGTCTCCTCAATCTCTCCTCATAGGACAATATGAGTTGGAGTACCGGGGGAGAAAGAGGGATACAGTGCCAGAACGGACATGCAGGCAGGAGACGGAGTGCCAGCATTGACTGGGGAGGGAGGAACAAAAGAGGGTCTATTTGCTTCATCGGGTGCCTGTAGCCTCTCTTTAAAGTATCTATTTCCAGCCTCTCATGCTACATTCAATTGATGGTGCATCTGTGCACTCTCTGCACTCCATGGCAGTCCACTAATACACCAGGCATCCCTAGTAACACAAAAGCAAAATGCTGCAGATGCTGGAAATCTGAAATAAAAACAGAAAATGCTAGGAATACTCAGCAGGACAGGCAGCATCGAGGAGAAAGAAACAAAGTTAACGGCCCGTATTTTCTGATCGGAGGCTTCCTGCATGCGGAGGCCTCCAATCTGGAAAAAATCTACGAAATTACCTGAGGGCTCCCGAGGTGCGTATACTTCCGCTCCTGGGCCTCTCCAACTCGAAATGCGCAGGGCCCACGTATCCCAGAGCCACATGCAGTTCGCAGCGTCCCTGGGATCACGTGGGCCATGGGGAGCCAATAGGAGAAGGAATCTCCCTTCATACACTTGACAGATAGACCTGTCAAATATATGAATGGAGATCACCCCAAAAACATAGTAAAACATTAAATATTTTTTTTTTAAATCACACTTTTAAAATGATTTGAAAATACAATAAATTAAATATTTTAAACAAAAATTTAATTTTTTGAAAAAAATAGTTAAAGCTTTTTACGGGGCTAAAAATAAACCTACCTTTTTAAAAGTATTTTTAAATGATAAATGAGTGAAAATTTTTTTTTTTTTTTACTTTTTTCAACTCTTATGCTGGTAAAAACAGGCTTTACGCTTTTACCAGGCGGAAGATTTCTAAGGTTTTCTGTGGGCGGAGGTTCTCCAGAAAGCGGAACTATCCGCCCGCAGAGGCCCTTCTCCAGGGCAGGCGTTCGATCTGTCAAGAGCATTCTTGACAGATCGGAAATGCCGGTTTTCAGCACGTACACACCCGTAGGGATCGGAATATATGGCCCCATGTTTCAGGTCGATGACCTTTTGTCAGAACTGGAAAAAATTAGAGATGCAACAGATTTTAAGCAAGTGTAGGGGCAGGGAAAGGGGGGAGGGGAGGAAAGAACAAAGGGAAGGTCTGTGATAGGGTGGAAGACCAGAGAGATTAAAAGACAAAAGGGATGATTGTGCAAGGCAAAAGGAGATGGTAATGGGACAAGTAAAGAAACAAAAGATGAGTCTAGAAGAGGTGTAAATGGGAATGGCAGAATCATCAACAGCTGCCATGTGAAAAAATAGGGATAGAAACGTAGAAAAATAGGAGCAGGAGTAGATCATTCGGCCCTTCGAGCCTGCTCTGCCATTCAATATGATCATGGCTGATCCTCTATCTCAATACCATATTCCCCCTCTCTCCCCATACCCCTTGATGCCTTTTGTGTCTAGAAATCTATCTATCTCCTTCTTAAATATATTCAGTGACTTGGTCTCCACAGCCTTCTGTGGTAGAGAATTCCACAGGTTCACCACCCTCTGAGTGAAGATATTTCTCCTCATCTCAGTCTTAAATGTCCTACCCCGTATCCTGAGACTGTGACCCCTCGTTCTTGACCCCCCAGCCAGAGGAAACATCCTCCCTGCATCCAGTCTATCTAGCCCTGTCAGAATTTTATACGTTTCAATGAGATCCCCTCTCATTCTCCTAAACTCTAGTGAATACAGGCCTAGTCGACCCAATCTCTCCTCATACAACAGTCCTGCCATCCCAGGAATCAGTCTGGTGAACCTTCGCTGCACTCCCTCTATAGCAAGTATATCCTTTCTTAGGTAAGGAGACCAAAACTGCACACAGTACTCCAGGTGTGGTCTCACCAAGGCCCTGTTTAAGCACCAAGGCAGAGGTTATGGTCTGAAATTGTTGAACTCGATGTTGAGTCCAGAAGGCTGTAAAGTGCCTAATTGAAAGGTGAGGTGCTGTTCCTCGAGCTTACATTGAGCTTTGTTGGAACAGTGTAAGAGGCCAAGGATGGTGATGTCAGAGTGGGACTGGCGTGGAGAATTAAAGTGACAGGCGACCGGAAGCCCGGGGTCACCCTTACGGACTGAACGAAGGTGTTCGGCAAAGTGGTCACCCAATCTGCGTTTAGTCTCCCTGATGTAGAGGAGATCGCATCGTGAGCAGCGAATACAATATACTAAATTTCAAGAGGTACAAGTAAATCGCTGTTACACCTGGAAGGAGTGTTTGGGGCCCTGGACAGTTGGAAGGGAGGAGGTAAAAGGGCAGGTGTTGCATCTCCTGCGCTTGCACGGGAAGGTGTAATTGGATGGGGAGGGAGTGTTGGGGGTGATTGAGGGTGGACCAGGGTGTCACGGAGGGAAGACAAGGGTACCCTATCGTGGTTCTGGGAGGGAGGGGAAGGGGTGACAGCAGAGGTGCAGGAAATAGAATGGACACCATTGAGGGCCATGTAAACCATGGTAGAGGGGAATCCTCGGTTGAGGAAAAAGGAAGACATATGGAAAGCACTAGTATGGAAGGTGGCACCGACAGAGCAGATGCGATGGAGATGGAGAAACTGGGAGAATGGAATAGAGTCCTTGCAGGAAGCGAGGTGGGAGGAAGTGTAGTCCAGGTAGCTGTGGGAGTCAGTGGGCTTGTAGTGAATGTTTGTCGATAGCCTATCCCTAGAAACGGAGACAGAAAAGTTGAGGAAGGGAAGAGTCGGAGATGGACCATGTGAAGGTGAGGGAAGGGTGGACATTGGAAGCAATGTGACTGACATTTTCTAGTCCAGGGCGAGACCAGGAATTGGCACTGATACAGTCATCAATGTACCAGAAAAAGAGGTGAGGGAAGAGACCTGAGTAGGACTGGAACAAAGAATGTTCCACATATCCCACGAGAAGGCAGGCATAGCTAGGGCCCATGCGAGTTCCCATAGCAACACCTTTTAATTTGGAGGAAGTGAATGGAGTCAAAGGAGAAGTTGTTCAATGTGAGAACAAGTTCAGCCAGGCAAAGGAGGGTGGTGGTGAATGGGGACTGGTTGGGCTTCTGTTCAAGGAATAAGCGGAGCGCCCTCAGGCCGTCCTAGTGGGGGATGGAGGTAGTAAACTACCTAGTAAAAACAGAAAATGCTGGAAATACTCAACAGGTCAGGCAGCATCTGTGGAGAGAGAAACAGAGTTAACGTTTCAGGTCGATGACCCTTCATCAGAACTGGAAAAAGCTGGAGATCGAACAGGTTTTTAAGCAAGTGCAGGGGCAGGGAAAGGGGGGAGGGGAGGCGAGAACAAAAGGGAAGGTCTGTGATAGGATGGAAGGCAGGGAGATTAAGAGACATTAAGAGATGGTGCAAGGCAAAAGGAGATGGTAATGGGACAAGTTAAGAAACAAAAGATGGCTCTAGATGAAGTGTAAAAGAAATAAAAATAAAATGAATGGAAAAAAAAAATAGGGGCAGAGGTTATGGTCTGAAATTGTTGAACTCTATGTTGAGTCCAGAAGGCTGTAAAGTGCCTAATCGAAAGATGAGATGCTGTTCCTCGAGCTTACGTTGAGCTTCATTGGAACAGTGTAAGAGGCCGAGGACGGTGAGGTCAGAGTGGGAGTGGAGCGGAGAATTAAAGTGACAGGCGACCGGAAGCTCGGGGTCACCCTTACGGACTGAACGGAGGTGTTCCGCAAAGCGGTCACCCAATCTGCATTTGATCTCCCCAATGTAGAGGAGACCACATCGTGAGCAGCGAATACAGTATACTAAATTGCAAGAAGTACAAGTAAATTGCTGTTTCACATGGAAGGAGTGTTTGGGGCCCTGGACAGTGGGAAGGGGGGAGGTATAAGGGCATGTGTTGCATCTCCTGCGCTTGCACGGGAAGGTGCCGGGCGAAGGGGAAGGGGTGTTGGGGGTGATAGAGGAGTGGACCAGGGTGTCGTAGAGGGAGCGATCCCTTCGGAATGCTGAAAGGGGAGGTGAGGGGAAGATGTGTTTGGTGGTGGGATCACGCTGGAGGTGGCGGAAATGGCGGAGGATGATCCGTTGAATGTGGAGGCTGGTGGGGTGAAAGGTGAGGACAAGGGGAACCCTATTGTGGTTCCGGGAGAGAGAGGGAGGGGTGAGAGCAGAAGTGCGGGAAATAGAACGGACACGGTCAAGGGCTGTGTCAACCACAGTAGTGGGGCATCCTCGGTTGAGGAAAAAGGAAGACATGTCAGAAGCACTGGTATGGAAGGTGGCATCGTCAGAGCAGATGCGGCGGAGGCAGAGAAACTGGGAGAATAGAATAGAGTCCTTACAGGAAGCGGGGTGGGAGGAAGTGTAGTCCAGGTAGCTGTGGGCTTGTAGTGAATGTTTGTCAAGAGCCTATCCCCAGAGATGGAGACAGAGAAGTCAAGGAAGGGAAGGGAAGAGTCAGAGATGGACCATGTGAAGGTGAGGGAAGGGTGGAAATTGGAAGCAAAGTGAATGAAATTTTCTAGTTCAGGGTGAGTAAGTTGGCTATGAACCAGCTATAGTTTGGCTGGCCAGTTCTCTCTCATCAGGTACTGTCCCCCTCTCATTCAAATCTGCCGTCATCACCCCTCTCCACAAAAAAACAACCTTTGATCCCTCCGTCCTTGCAATCTACCACCCCATCTCCAATCTCCCTCTCCTCTCCAGTCCTTGAACGTGTTGTCACCTCCTAAATCCGTGCCCATCTTTCCCGCAACTCCATGTTTGAATCCCTCCAATCAGGTTTCCACCCCTGCCACAGTACCGAAACAGCTCTCATCCAAGTCACAAATGACATCCTTTGTGACCGTGACAAAGGTCAACTATCCCTCTTCGTCCTTCTTAACTTGTCTGCAGCCTTTGACACAGTTGACTACTCCATCCTTCTCCAACACCTCTCCACCGTCGTCCAGCTGGGTGGGACTGCACTCGCCTGGTTCCATTCTTATCCATCTAATCATAGCCAGAGAATGACCTACAATGGCTTCTCTTCCCACTTCCGCATCGTTACCTCTGGTGTCCCCCAAGGATCTATCCTTGGCCCCCTCCTATTTCTCATCTACATGCTGCCCCTTGGCGATATCATCTGAAAACACAGCATCAGTTTTCACAAGTACGCTGATGACACCCAGCTCTGCCTCACCGCCACTTCTCTTGACCCCTCCACTGTCTCTAAATTGTCAGACTGCTTGTCCGACATCCAGTTCTGGATGAGCAGAAATGTTCTCCAATTAAATATTGGGAAGACTGAAGCCATTGTTTTCGGTCCCCGCCACAAACTCCGTTCCCTAGCCACTGACTCCATCCCTTTCCCTAACATCTGTCTGAGGCTGAACCACACTGTTTGCAACCTTGGTTTCATTTGACCCTGAAATGAGCTTTCAATCACATATCCGCGGCATAACTAAGAACGCCTATTTCCACTTGCCTCAGCTCATCTGCTGCTGAAACCCTCATCCATGCCTTTGTTACCTCTAGACTTGACTATTCCAATGCACTCCTGGCTGGCCTCCCACATTCTACCCTACATAAACTTGAGTTCATCCAAAACTCAGTTGCCCGTGTCCTAACTCCTTCTTAAGGGCAATTAGGGATGGGCAATAAATGCTGGCCTAGCCAGCGATGCCCACATCCTGGAAAGAATAAAAAAACTCACACCAAGTCCTGTTCACCCATCACCCCTGTGCTCGCTGACCTACATTGGCTCCCGGTTAAGCAACGCCTCGATTTCAAAATTCTCATCCTTGTTTTCAAATCCCTCCATAGCCTCGCCCCTCCTTATCTTTATAATCTCCTCCAGCCCCACAATCCCCCCCCCCCCCGCCCACCCCGAGATATCTACGCTCCTCTAATTTTGGCCTGTTGAGCAGCCCTGATTATAATCACTCAACCATTGGTGGCCGTGCCTTCTGTTGCCTAGGCCCTAAGCTCTGGAATTCCCTGCCTAAACCTCTCTGCCTCGCTACCTCTCTTTCCTCCTTGAATGACACTCCTTAAAACCTCCCTCTATGACCAAGCTTTTGGTCACCTGCCCTAATTTCTCCTTATGTGGCTCGGTGTCAAATTTTTTGTCTTAGAATATCCAGTGAAGCGCCTTGGGACATTTTACAACGTTAAAGGTGCTATATAAATACAAGTTGTTGTTGTTGTTGTTGATTTGGCTGATGATTTGGGTCAAACCCCCCTCAGAAACTGAGCACTGCAGGATTAAAGTGAAGTAAAAATGAATATGGAGCAAAGTGGTAATTTGGGCAACCAATAAAATATGAAAAGATCTGTGGCACATTAGCTAAGGTTTTGAAAACTGAGAAAAGGATAGTAGAAAATGACTGTATATAACTGTGTTTAATTAAATTGGGGGGGAAATTGCGTCATTTAGCAGTAATCTTCAAATCATTTCAGAGATGGCAGTCATCCACATGTGGTAGAAAATCATATTTCTCACCTTTTAGAGTACTTGTAGACAGGAGATTCTTAAAAAAAAGGCAAAAGCTTTGAGTTATCTGGATAATTAAGATTGTTGCATGAAGTATAAACAGCTATTAACTAATCTAAATTGACTAATGACTATTTATATTTGTATGGTATTTTGGTATTATCACTTGATTAAGAAAGGTAGTTATCCAATCTTACTTAAAATGGAATTTTGATGAATATGAAGATTGCTTTTCAGTGAGGCCAAAAAGAGAAGACAAATAAATTTTAAGACGGCAAAGAGTAAGAAATATATCTGACTCATTAGATTAAAATGACAGATCAGCTCTTGAAGACCTGCTGCATCGCCCACAACTGCGAAAACCTTTGAGATTTCTGTGTTCCTATGAGCAGGTGTATAGTTCACAGCAATGCCAGAAATTCAATGCATTTCAAACAAAAAGTTTCTTTGTTTTAATTGCTCTATTATTGATCTTTTATAACCTCATCTGAAAAAAATGAGCTCTCTGCCTCAAAGCTTTTAAAGTACATTTTGAGTGGCATTTTGATAGGCTGGTATTCTATGCAGTTCACAGGCTATTTACTTAGTAAATCAGACTGCTTATCAGCAACTCTCTCCACTCCAAATCTCTGCTTTAGAATATATGTAAGAATAAAACCAAAATAATTTGAAGATGGTAATCTTCATTCCTATCATAACTTTAGTCAACACTGCACACATTTAGTTCAGAAGCACAGTTTAGTGTGTAGCTGTAAAGGGTCTCTCAGTGACCCTCCAGAACTCTTCTTCCACATCAGTCCACTTTATCAATCTCATCACGCCACACCCTGGCTGAGTCTTATGTCCACAAAGAATGACCATCAGGTCCCAAATACAATAATAAATCGCATTGCCGTTGATGACTGCTAGATCCTTCGGTTTACTATTTAAAGACCTATGCATTGTGAGAATGACTGGTAATTATCCTTTCAGCCTTTCCGTTGGGTCACTGCCTGGTTTTGCAAGGTTACCTACTCATGTGGAATGAACTTTCAGTTACTATAGGATGATGCTGCCCTGTCCTTCTTTTAGCCAGGATACTGCTGGCTATCATATTGCATTAGTCTTCGGATTGTTAACCCATGAAATCCGAATATAAAATACTGTATTGGAGCACGACCTAGTCTCAGGTTTTAAAGTTTACTCATTTGATAGCTCCTATTTTTCCAGCTTGCCTTTCTATTTTTAATTATGCCTTTACCATGGGCATGGTTAAATATTTTTGTAGATTAGTAGGATTCACTTAAACAGTTTACTTTTGAGAAACCAGATTAGACAGCGGAGAGCAGTGGAAAGGAACAGCGGGCTAAAATTGTGCTGACACAGTTGTCTTTTGACATGATATTGATCAATTCTCCTCTCTTAGCAAAGACAAGCTTGTGAGAGTAAAAGGTTAATGGCCTAGCACTAAAATATTTCCTTTCTGGATTCTCAGTGCTGATTGAAATGGTGAAGAGTGAAAGGCTGCTTGGATTCTGCTGCCATTTGCTGAATACAACAGTATTTTCATAGGGTGTTGATTCAAGCTTGTCATACTTTATTTTTTCTTCTTTGTTAAAGAGGCTCTGAACTGCCTGATTGGAAGTCTAGTGCATAAATAGCATTTTTTCTGAGCTCAGTGCTAATGCTAGATCACAATTCTTTTCCAGACTTGGCACGAACCCTTACTGATGCGCCTGAGGTGTATATATCCTGAATTGAAACTATTTGAGAAGACAGACTAGAGGCTGCCTTCTTCCTGCCAAGTGATTGTGAACGGACAAGAGAGAATAATAGATAACTGTCAGTGAATTACAAATCAGTAATCCGATCAAGGAAGTTTAGATGACGTCGTGCAATAGAATAGCTTAACAAATTCACAGAATTTAATGAGTTTCTGGCGTCACCTAAACACTGAGATTAGGTTAGTTTTAAATTCATTGGCTGATATCTGTTATTCTTCATAGTTGTATATCAGCGTGTGAGTTCTCTTTATGTTGATTTTTTGTTTCCTCTATAAGGCCTTTATTTCAGGTTTTGTTGCTGTTTCAAGATGCCAACTGATATGTATTGATTTTACAGCATAGAACCTGGAGCTTTATTAGATTAGTGCAACAGGACCTGAAGGTTTATTAGATTGGTGACATAGGATTTGCAGCATTACCAGATTATTTTTTACTGTGAGTTATAGGAAAGCTCTCCATCCTGTGTATATGATACAAATATTACCTGCACTGCCTCCTGATATAAGACACTATAATAAATCAGCAGGTATTTTTGGAGCAATGATATTCGCGCAATGGCAAAGAGGAAGAGAAATGTGGCTTCTTTATAATATAAACATTGTTGAGATGGTTACTAAAGAGGATTCACTGAGAAGATTGTTGAATCTGCTATTCTCCCTTTTATAAGCAGTATTAAAAATAGGCAGTTGCTTTGAGTTAAGAACATAAGAAATAGGAGCAGGAGTAGGGCATACTGCCCCTCGAGCCTGCTCCGCCATTCAATAAGCTCATCTTCAACTTCAACTCCACTTTCCCGCCCAATCTCCATACCCCTTGATTCCCCTAGAGTCCAAAAATCTTTGAATATACTCAATGACTCAGCATCCACAGCTCTCTGGGGTAAAAAATTCCAAAGATTCACAACCCTCTGAGTGAAGAAATTCCTCCTCATCTCAGTCTTAAATGGCCGACCCCTTATCCTGAGACTATGCCCCCTAGATCTAGTCTCTCCAGCCAGGGGAAACAACCTCTCAGCATCTACCCTGTCAATTCCCCTCAAAATCTTAAATGTTTCAATGAGTTGCCTTTGCTATAACCAAACAAACTAATCTTATGGCTGAAAATATATACAAATGAGAATTTCTTAAATGTTCTCCACCAGAGCAGAAAATCAAATCATATGCTGAAGTTGAAAAAGAAAGATTTGCATTTATATAGTGCCTTTCACGACCTCCGGGCATCCCAAAGCGCTTCACAGCCAATGAAGTACTTTTGGAGTGTAGTCACTGTTGTAATGTAGGAAATGCAGCAGCTAATTTGTGCTCAGCAAGCTCCAACAAACAGTAATGTGATCATGACCAGATATCTAATTTTTTTGTGATGTTGATTGAGGGATAAATATTGGCCAGGACACCGGGGATAACTCCCCTGCTCTTCTTCGAAATAGTGCCTTGGGATCTTTTACATCCACCTGAGAGAGCAGACAGGGCCTCGGTTTAACGTCTCATCCGAAAGATGGCACCTCCAACAGTGCAGCACTCCCTCAGCACTGTCCTGGAGTGTCAGCCTAGATTTTTGTGCTCAAGTCTCTGGAGTGGGACTTGAACCTACAACCTTCTGACTCAGAGGAGAGAGTGCTATCAACTGAGCCACAGCTGACACTAAGGCCACGATTTTGCTGGCACTCAGATGGCGGGTTTGGAGGCGGGTCAGAGGTTAAAGTCATTTTGATTGACGACGGGTTCCGCACTCGCCTCCACACAACCTTCCCAAGTGTCGGGTCCCCGATTTGCGAATGGACCCGACACCTAGCGGCGGGAAACGGATTAAAGGCAATTAACTGCCTGTTAACAGGTACTTGTGAGCAGTTTTCAGGGTCTTTTTCGATTTTCCAGCTTCTGGGTCGGGTTTTACGATGTCCAGACAACACGCCAGTTAAGTGTGGCGTGTTGTGAGTCTGGTCTGATGTTTGTGAAAAGATGACAGCTGCAGAAGTGGTGTCAAGGATGCCATGTTGCACATGGTGAGTTTCAGAGCAAAGAAAATATTGGTTACTGCATTTTTAATACATATACAGATTTCTTTAGCTTACAAGTTTTTAAATCCAACTGTATGTCCAGTGCCACCTCATTGGAAGAACTTCTCTCACCAGTGACAGATTGCTTCTGTCATCTCACCTGCAGCTGCCATCTATTCCAGCAACATCGGAGTCAATGAAACAATCAGACCTTGGTCCTCCGAATCCTTCCACAATCATCCCCAACACCAACAATCACCAACCTCATCACCAACCTTCTCCGCCATCACCTGATGCTGCACTGGACACAGGGCATCAGCCCCTGACAACATTGCTGCCCGGGAGGCCAGCGATGGCATCACCATGGCCAGATTTTCTTCACTTGATGCTGTAAACCCTGGCTGCCACATGATGCGCCAGGTTGCCAGCATCCCACACCAGCACCGTGAAGCATCCCTTTAATGTCCAAGCCATTCCATGCACACACATCACTATAGCGGGGCGGGGGGCGTGGGAGTTATGACTGAACAATCACTGGAACTCAGTAAGACACTTCTCAATATGCGCTCAGATCTGTCCAATAAGGGGCACTTTTTGAAAAAGAGATTTCACTGTATGAGAACACATTACCAGAAACTTCACATGGACATTGGCTAAACCTCTCAAGTGCCCACCCTTGTGTGTTGTTAGTTGGTATGCTTGCAGTAGAATGAGGGTGAGTGTGAGGGGTGGCTAGTGAGATGGGGAAGTGATAATGTAGATAGAGAGGGATGGGTGGAGGTGCAAGGTAAGTTGGTGTCCTGGGGAGGTCTCTACTGCCCTTGGAAGGGAAGAGAACCTCCCTGCGTACTGTGACACCCTCCATAAGCATATGGAGGGAGTCATTGGAGAGTCTGGGTGCAAGAGTTCACCTTTGTGCAGTGATTGTCAGTGTTTTCAGCACCTCAATGATGTCAAACACTGAAAAATCAACTGTCAAAATAAAATTGTGCATGGTCCCTTTAAGGAAACCGGCAGATGACACGTCATCAAATGACATCATCAGACTCGCTTCCTGTTAATTGGCTGGGAAGCCCGCAGGGCGTGTTTAACAAGATCAATCAAGGGAAAATCACGTCTGCAGAGCAGAGGCAGCTGGGGGCGGGACCAGAATCCGGAAACCAGCTGACCCGCACCCATCCCAACACCGATGAGAAAATCACGGCCTAAGTGTAGGTACAGTATTTTCAATTTGTTTCATATTGTGTCTACTTTTTAGCTTACAGTTCCAATTCAACAGACGCAATGGCCTCTATTATCTCTCACGACTGACAGGAGAGCGTTGGGGGGGGTGGTGGTAAAGAGTTAAACATGGAAAATGCGTCCCCAACACACTATGCATATGCCCACTGCCTTTTTTACGGTGGCGGATATCTGGCGTCCAAGTGCCCCGTCATGGAAAGGCGGGTACTTCATTAACATATTTAAATTAGGCTCCCACAGTGTAATTAGGAACCCGATTTAAAATTTGCTACGGCACAAGTTTCCCGAGCCGGCAGGGAAAGGGAGGCAGGAGCTGCCGGCCCCACAAGGTAAGTGCCTTTTCCAGTAGTGCTCCCTTTGGTCATTCAAGGAAGCCTTCAGCCTCCCCTCACCAATCGCGGCCTCTCTCATCGTCCCTGCCACGATCGCCAACCGCCTCCCCGCCACCCCACCAGCCCCCATGGTGCCTCTCTTCCAGCCCCCGTGGCCTCTCTTTCTCTCTTTCTCCACACCACCACCAACCCCGCCCCCACGGCCTCTCTTCCACCACCCCCTCATCCCAGCCCCCACGGCCTCTCTCTCCCCCATCCCAGCCCCCACGGCCTCTCTCTCCCCCATCCCAGCCCCCACGGCCTCTCTCTCCCCCATCCCAGCCCCCACGGCCTCTGTCTCCCCCATGCCACGATCGCCAACCTTCTCCCCCCTCCTGATTGCCGGGTACCATCCTCAAGGCAAGAGTTTTGCATGTTAAGTAGGCAGTAATGCCAACCCCACCATTTCATAAATCATGAGACAAACTCTTTGCTAAGAAATAATGAGTTGCTATTTTTTGGTTTATAATCCTTATTAGTGGCTTTATTTAGTCTCCAACAGGTCACAGCTCTTTACAAAAACTATATTACTGCATCTGAAAATGCTTTACAAAAAACTTTTTAAAAATCCTACCATTATCACCACCCTTCACCTGGTGCCCAACACAACCCCCACGCAATGCAGTCCCTGCAGCTGCCAACCAAAGGTAAGTTTTGGGGGGAAAAATCAAAAACACCTTCCCATGGAGACAGGAGTGGCGATCACCCCCAGTGAACATTGATGTGATCGGTGCTGTGAAAACTTTTATCTTCCCTTCAGCTGAAAGGTAACCCTACAGGTTCAGCAACATGCCTGGTGAACACTTCACCGCACGACACCTCCCTGCTCTTCCTGAAGTGGGATCAGACTCGGTGGCTCCTGTTGGGAACACTGGCACCATTTCAGGTGTAACCCTCCACTGCCCGCCTTCTCACTGCACAGCTGCTGAGTGTTTCAGGGTTTTTTCTTTCCCCTCTGCTATTTCCCAGCTGGTCTGCATAGACCCCAGTTTGAGAACCACTGGATTATTTTTCCATTATCCAAATACATGGGAGAGCTGCTGTATATCCAACTAGCAAATTAAAACAACAAGGGGGAAAAATTCAGTATCGCCCCGTTTGGGGCGCAATTATCGGCCGGGCGCAAAGATTGGCGCCTGGCGCTAATTATCACCACCGACTGCAAACTTGACTTTTATCGCCCCTGGAGCTGATTGGAGCGCTAAATCAGGCGCTACACATCTGTCTTAAGGCACAAAGACCGAGGAGCGAGGCGCTAACTCAGAGCGCTGGCGAAGCTCATGTGATGTCAGTCAGCAATGGAACACAGACACAATGGCGCTGGCCAGTTCTTAAAGGGGAGGGTTGATCTTGCTCTATATCCACACCCTGCTCATTGCAGCCTTGAATCTCGGCCTGGAGAGACCTGCACATCAAATCTGCTGGAAAGAACAATGGAGAGAACCAGGTAAAGAGCTCAGAGTGCAACCCCCACACTCTCTTCTAAATCGATACAAGGAAGGGCAAATCAAAATGAACCTGCAAAGTGCTGCTCAGTACCCAAAACTCCATCACACAGCGTTGAATCTCTCCAGAAGTCCCGCTCTCTCTCTCTCAGAATACGTGGTTCAAAAATGTCACCAACAAAAAAAGGCAGGAAGCGGTCGCCTTTAAATAGCGCTCCCCCAGTCCCTTCCTGACTGCAAAACGCTCCCCTCAACCTGTCGTTGCTAGCGGCAGGCGGTAAGGCAGGGGGCGCCACTCAATATCCACACCGGGGCGCTACCGGGGCGTTGCGCACTCGACTGACGTCACGATCTGCCGGCGCAGGAGACCGTGGCGGTAGTGTTTAGAGACAGTGAGATACAGAGAAAAGACTCTATCTCTTGGCCTTAGTGTCTACTCCTCTCTCTACCTGCCCGGTCTCTCTCTCTTCCTCCCCCAATCTCTCCCAACCTCCTCTTCCCCCGGCCGTGTCAATCTCTTCCTTTTGTGACTCCATCACTCTTTCTCCCCCCTCCACTGCTCTCGATCTCTTCCCACCCCCTCCCCTGCGTCTCATCCTCTCTCTCTCTGTCTGTGTGTACTCCCATCTCTCCCATTCCTCTCTCTGTACCTCCATCTCTCTGCCCCATCACTCTTCCACATCTCACTCTCTGTACTCCCATCTCTCCCTTTCCTCTCTACCTGTCTCTCTCTCTCTCCATTGCTTTCTCCATCTCTCTGTGCCTCCATCTCTATTTCTAAGTCACTCTTCCCTAATCACTCTCTCTCTCTACCTCCATCTTTCTCCCATTCCTCTCTCTCTACCCCATCTTCACTCTCCAACATCTCTCCTCCGCCCCCACCCAAGTCTCACCCTCACCAGATCGCACTCGCTGACTCTGCCGAATTGCTCGAACAACGGCTGCACCTCTGTGGGCAGCTTCCCCATGAAGAGCTTCACCATCCTCGCCATGCACAGTACCGTCACAACGCAGCTCGGCCCGGGGCAGGAAGAAGCACAGATTCACAAAATGGGTGCCACACCGCCTTTCTTGCTCTTCCATTGGCTGCTTCCTGTCACTGTTTTGGGATTGGTTCCCTCTGTCAATTAACAGCCAGACCTGTGAACAGCTGTCAATCAAAATGTTTTATAGCTGATTGGCCTGACCAAATCCACGTGTCCCAAAAGCAGCCAATCACCAGAAGGCATAACGAAGATTAATAAAGTAGGAAAAAAATCATGACGTTTCATAGTTAAATCGCAAATTGAAGTAAATTTTCATTAAACATTGCGTGTCTTGCAATTAATTTGTGAGAGTTGGTATTACTGAGTAGGCCCCCGCCTGCTTTTAGCGGGAGCCTTGTTCAGATCCTGAATTGCTGTTGTAAATATTACAGTGACCGGGAATGGGGTCGGGTTGGGTTGCTTGATCCTGATATTTTAAGCCCCAATCCTGCCTGTCCAGGGGGGCGGGCGTGTTAAAATCGAGGTCAAATATTCCACAAATTTCAACATAAAATACATCACTGATAAAATCTTGACTTACTGGGTCTCGGAAGCATATTCTATGAGATGTTTTTCAAAATATCCATTGGAAAAGTTTTCAGTAACACTTCTGGTATTTTTCAGCCTTTTTTTTAACTATTGCATTCATTTTTAAAGAAATATATACTTCTCCCTTCCTTTAGGACCTTTGTTGCATTTTCCAGTTAGAGAACAGCCATGCATGTTGCCTGCTCCCAGAACTCTGGCAATACTGCTCTTGAGTTAGAAACTAGGAAGAACCTAACTTCAGCTTTACTGCTGCACCTTGCTCTGCTGACAGGACCAGGGCTCTAAACTCCCAATCGACTCTTAACCCAAATATTCCTGCATGTTCCTTTGCAGCTATAAACATCTTCCCATGTACTGGCAAGAACAGAATACAACCTAAAAATATATATATATCAAAACATTGCACAATTGTGGTGGCAGTTTGTTAAATGATAAATAAGCCTGTTTCATAGCTGTCATGACGAAGGATCCCATGGCGAAGGATCACTGAAAAGACTACACGATAACATAAACAAGTTCCATCCCACCATCAAACTCACCATGGACTACTCCTCAGAATCGGTTTCATTCCTGGACACACGAATCTCCATCAAAGACGGACACCTCAGCACTTCACTCTACCGCAAGCCCACGGACAACCTCACGATGCTCCACTTCTCCAGCTTCCACCCTAACCACGTTAAAGAAGCCATCCCCTATGGACAAGCCCTGCGAATACACAGGATCTGCTCAGACGAGGAGGAACGCGATGGACACCTACGGACGCTGAAAAACGCCCTCGTAAGAACGGGATATGACGCTCGACTCATCGATCGACAGTTCCGACGGGCCACAGCGAAAAATCGCATAGACCTCCTCAGAAGGCAAACACGGGACACAACCAACAGGGTACCCTACGTCGTCCAGTACTTCCCCGGAGCGGAGAAACTACGCCATGTTCTTCGCAGCCTTCAACATGTCATCGATGACGACGTACACCTCGCTAAGGCCATCCCCACGCCTCCACTACTTGCCTTCAAACAGCCGCCTAACCTCAGAAGTACCATCGTTCGCAGCAAATTACCCAGCTTTCAGGATAACAGCGACCACGACACCACACAACCCTGCCACGGCAACCTCTGCAAGACATGCCAGATCATCAACACAGATACCATCATCACACGTGAGGACACTACCCACCAGGTACATGGTACATACTCATGTGACTCGGCCAACGTTGTCTACCTCATACGTTGCAGGAAAGAATGCACCGCGGCATGGTACATCGGCGAGACCATGCAGACACTGAGACAACGTATGAACGGACACCGCGCAACAATCACCAGGCAGGAGTGTTCCCTCCCAGTCGGGGAACACTTCAGCAGTCAAGGACATTCAGCCTCGGATCTGCGGGTAAGCGTTCTCCAAGGCGGCATTAGTAACACACGACAACGCAAAATCATCGAGCAGAAACTGATAGCCAAGTTCCGCACTCATGAGGACGGTCTCAACCGGGATCTTGGGTTTATGTCACGATACATGACGTGATCCGGACTCGAGTCGTCGTTGGCTTGTTCACAGATGTGATTCCCAGTAAAAAAGTTAAAATTTTAAAGTTTATCGTTTTACATACAGACTGCAGCTTTTGACACGTTAGACCCCCTGTGACTCCACCTCATTGTCTCAGTTGTATCTTGCTATGTCTTTGATGTGACCTGATTGCCTTTTGTCACACCTCGGCAGATAAACAGTCAGGGTGATTTAAATGTAGTCGTCTGCTTTTGTAAGTAACACATGCATTGTTCTCTATCTATATATGCTTTGGCGATTCTGTATCTCTTTACTTCACCTGAGGAAGGGGCGATCGATAGCTCCGAAAGCTTGTGATTTCAAATAAAACTGTTGGACTATAACCTGGTGTTGTGCGACTTCTCAATTTTGTTTCATAGCTGGTTATTGCTCATAGTTCATTTATACTGATAAAGAACATCTGTTCCAGTCCAGTGCAGCTCATTTTTTGAGCTGGAATGCTCACATCAGCCAACGGAGAACTATTTCAGTGGGGAGGATGGGCAAGGTTATCTTTGTGTGGAGCAAATTGGAAGTAGTGCTTTCTTTTGCACACCGGAATCCCTGTGGTATCTGGAGCCCTCGGTATGGCTGAGGATGTGAGTTCACTAGGTGGGGGAGATCACTCATAAGCCTGCATGTTACTGCTAGCGGGTGCGGTGGACTAAAAGCGTCCAAGATTGCACAGCCTCACAGCACATTCCTAAGAATATTTGTAATGTACAGAAAAATAGTGGAGAAAAAGATAAGAACTTTAGCCTGAAGCTAAAAGCTTACATCATGCTTACCTTATACAATAGAATGTGTTTTCACCTTGTCATTCTGCACTTATGAAAATACATTGGCCTAAAGGCAGCATGAAAACTGTTATCAGATTATTCTAATTTTATTTTTATGTCTGTAGCATGAGCTTGTCTGTAATATAAATGTCTGTTGAACTTAAAGCTTGGTTCTGAATGTTGCTGTGATAAATAGGCAGCCTTTAATCACTAAACCTGAGCACAATGTGCACTGTGTTTTTCTAAAGAAAAATGCTTAAGACATTCAACAATACATCTTTATTTGGTACTGTGCACAGTCGTTACCTTCCAGCATTTAGTGTAATCATGAGTCATTAGCTGTAATGAAGAAAAGCATCTGAAATTTGAGAATAAGCTAGTAATTGTTCACTCTACAAGACTACGACATTCGAACAGTATCACAACCATTAGAAAAGCTCCTCAATTGACTCCAAGTCACTTCAAAGGTCAGCAGTGAGGGACATTGCGTGTTTTTCAAGCTGGTAAGATAGAAAGCATTATTAACTATTTTGGAAAAGGATGTGGGAACATATACAAGTTTCCATCTTATCACTGGCCTGAGCACAGTTCTTCCTGTTGATCGGCCATGTGGAAAATCTTCAGTCTTCAGACCACAGCCGTTACCATCCTTGTAATTCCTACTTTTTCAGGTTATTTTGAATGTGTGTTAAGCTTTAAAGTTTCAGGAGTGCAAACAGACGCGTTTCTCATTTTATTAGAAAACAAAGCTAAGCTAATTCAAATGAAATATTTGATAGTAAGCCAGATGATTATCTTTTAAACAATGTGTGCTCGAAGTATTTATCCACCATGTATAGATATTCAGCATCAATGAAGATCTTACAAAAGATTAAAGTAGCTGGAGTTTCATCAATATTTTCACATGACACATGGCATTTGACACTTTTTACTGTTTTCCTTAGGTAATTATTGAATGTGAGAGGAAATTTGAATGATCCGAACAAAAGCTTAAAAAGTAAGTTCTTTTTTGGAAACCTTACTTCTAGTTTTTCAATCCATTATTATTCTGTAGTATCCTTTGCTTCTAATCAGTTTCAAAGTACAAGCAATCGCTGACTTATTTTTAAAAAACCTCAATGGCTTCCGATAAAATATTCTTGTAACCAGTTGTCTGCAAGTGAGGCTCCATCCCTCCCTGTTACATTTACTGTGAGTTCAGAATAATAGATAAAAAGTTACTGTTGTAGCTGCTGCGTATGGCCCAAGATGCACAAGGCGCCACTCTATGACTGAAGAAATAAGTTATGATTATTTTCCAATCAGAGAGAAAAGAGTTGCCAAGGGATAAAATGCAATCAGTCGACTGCCATGCTTTCTGTAATAGTTTTTTTAAATGAATTTGCAATGGAATTTGTTTCATTTAACAGGAAATTTTTGCCACCCCCACCAGTTTTTCTCCCCTCCTCTCCTGAAGGTACTGACTGATGCTGGGGTGCAATTCCACCCAAGTACCTCACCCCAAGAGATCATTCTTCAAGTCAGGGCCTTGATACTGGATGCTGGCAAGTATTAAGCCACGGGGTTAAGGGAGGTGGATCACAACAGAGTCTGATCCTCTCCTCGACCAGCATGCACATCTTCCAGAGGAGGGTCACTGGATAGTGATCAGGGGTAGGAACACTATCTGATTTTTCCTCTACCCCATGGCACTGAGGCCAATTACACTGCCCCGACCAGCTGAGATCAGTGAACTCAATACAGTCAGGAAATCTAATGTGGTGTGTATGCATGTGAAGGAGTGCATTTACCCACTGAGTCACTTGGGAATGCTTATTCCACAGAAGTTTCAGAAAAACATTTTTAAAACTTCACAGCTTAGTGCTGTTCAACAAGAAATCACGTATCAACAGCTGTGATAAAGCTGGGGTAAGGAGGAAGGGGCACTGTGGGCCAACCATGTTCTGGAGACACTGGCAACACATGCACCTGAATGAGCTGACTTCATGTCGTAATACGAGCTCAACTCACAAATATAATTTGATAGCTTTGCAACAAATGGTGTAGGATGCACTAGATTACCACGGGGTCAGGGGCCGGAATGCTGGACACCAGCAGCTGTGGAAAGGCTGCTGGCTGGTGAAGGCCATTACAAAAAAAACAGGGAGAAGAAAATGAGATTGCATATAAAGGAGACAGTGACCCAGGATCAGCATGTTTTTACATCCACACTGACCTCGCCCGGTTACTGGAGCGTTGCTGAGGTGATCCGTTCACATTATTGGGAGGCCCCTCATTTGCATAATGTTTGGGGTCTTTTTGAGTCTTGCGCACAGTTTGAACACCAGCTACACTCTGTTTGGTTGCACTTTGGCACACCGCACCACGAGATGTTGCATTATTGACCCCTATATCATTAGGCTGTATCGTTTTAACTGTTATAATTAATGTTTAACACCATTTCAGGCATGTAGTGGCACTGTGACTATCTTTCCTCAATGTAGCATTGAAGAGAACTCAGTTCAGATAAGTTTGCAGGCCAGAGAACCTCCCCCACTCAGCATGGTATATATGTCATTATTTTTTAAGGATTGTGACCCTGTGGTACTTTCGCTATTCAGCATACATTTATGGGATTAGAAAATCATGCATGCCCATTTTTGAGCATGCGGGGGGGGCGGGGGTGGTGGGGGCAGAGGGCAGAGGGTGAGACCCAAGGCGCACCCAATATTGGGCCTCGGTTCTTATTATCATCAAGCCGGCGAGCTGCGGACACTAACAAGCAGCTCGCCAGCGAAGCGGAATGGAAGATCGGAGGCTGAGGAAAGTGGTTAAAGGGGGGCTACCAGGAAGAGGGACGACCAGGAAGGGGTTGATCGGGTCGGGAGGTAGCGATTGCTGGGGAGTGAGGTGGGAGGGGGTAGCGGCGGCCTTATAACTTATAAAGGAAAGTTATTTTGTTATCAACTTTATATGTTTAGTATAAGTTCTAAGTATCTCAGATAAGTAAAGTAAAAATGACCACCAGAAATTTCCTCGGAGGTTCTCCTGATTGGCTGCTGTAACTTTGGCGGTAAATCAGTGGAAATCCCGTTTACATGTCTATCTAGGGTTTCCGCTGATCTTCTGCTGAAGTTACAATGGCCAATCGGAAGATTCCCCGAGGAAATTCTGTCAGTACAATTTGTGGGAGAACGTCCGCGTAGTTCTTCCGATCTCCCACCGTAATTGTGCTTCACCAGAATTTTGGTGGAGGCATGAGTCTTATTGTACTTTCTTTCGGTCTCAGTGAGGAGTTCCTCATTGGTGTTAATATCCAGGGTTCCAGGGGATCGCCCTGGTCCCCATCAGCTATCCGTCCAGTTCCTTCAAATTGGGTTTCGCAAGATGTTGGTATCACGGCTACTGCCAGGGTATCATACATTATTCTGATCCAATGGTCCAACAACAACAACAACTTGCATTTATATAGCACCTTTAACGTAGTAAAACATCCCAGGGCACTTCACAGGAGCGTTATCAAACAAAACTTGACACCAAGCCACATAAAAGATATTAGGAGAGGTGGACCAAAAGCTTGGTCAAAGAGTTAGGTTTTAAAGAGCGGCTTAAAGGAGGAGAAAGAGGTGGAGGAGTTTAGGGAGGGAATTCCAGAACTTGGGGCCTAGGTAACTGAAGGCACAGCTGTCAATGGTGAAGCGATTAAAATTGGAGGAGTGCAGAGATCTTGGAGGGTTGGAGGGCTAGAGGAGATTAGAGATATGGAGGGATTTGAAAACAAGGATGAAAATGTTAAAATCCACGAGCACAGGGGTGATGGGTGAACGAGACTTGATCAGAGTTAGGATACAGGCAGCAGAGTTTTGAATGAGCGCAAGTTTACTGAGGGTGCAAGGTGGGAGGTCGTCCAGGAGAGCATTGGAATAGTCGAGTCTCGAGGTAACAAAGGCATGGATGAGGGTTTCAGCAGCGGATGAGCAGAGGTGGAGATGGGCGATGTTCCGGAGGTGGAATTAGGTGGTCTTGGTGATGGAGAGTATATGGGGTCGGAAGCTCAGCTTAGCGTCCAATAGGACGGCAGGTTTGCGAACGGTCTGGTTCAGCCTCAGATAGTGGCCAGGGAGAGGGATGGAGTTGGGGCTAGGGAATGGTGCTTGTGGCGGGGACAGAAGAGAATGGCTTTGGTCTTCCCAATATTTAATTGGAGGAAATTTCTGCCAATACTGGGCCCCCAATATTTGTGAGTGCATGGGGGGGAGGGGGTGGGGCTGAGGGGGGAGAGAGGGAGGGAGGGAGGGAGGGAGGGAAAGAATCGTAGCAGTTGTAGTCGTATGGAGGACAGCCAAAATTAACAGCGGGACCTCTTTTTAAATCTTGTGTTTCCTGGCCGGCAGCCAGCCAGATTGAAAGGCTGGCTGGCTTGCTGTCGGGTGGGTCGGCCTGTGGCACCAGGCTGAAGACGGGGAGCGAAGAGGAGGGAGGGATAGATTGGAGCAGTGGGGGGGCGGGGGTGCGGTGGGGGCAGAGAAGTCATCAGGGTGGGTAGGAGAGAAGATCAGGGGGTGGGACTGTGAGTAGGTCGGGGGGTCCAACCGTGAGGACGGAAGCAGGTAAGGTTGGCAGGCCTGGGAAAGCATTCCTACTCCTCCTAGGGAGATGTGAGTAGTCCATTCAGCCCCTCAAGCCTGATCTGCCATTCAATGTGATCATGGCTGATCTATATCTTAACTCTATCCACATGTCTTGGCTTCATATCCATGTCCTCGTCCTTCTTGACTTGCCTGCAGCCCTTGACCTGGTTGACCACTTCATCCTTCTCCAACGCCTCTCCACCGTCGTCCAGCTGGGTGGGACTACACTCGCCTGGTTCCATTCTTATCTATCTAATCGTAGCTAGAAAATCACCTGCAATGGCTATTTTTCCCACTCTCACATTGTTAACTCTGGTGTCCCCCAAGGATCTATCCTTGGCCCCCTCCTATTTCTCATCTACATGCTGCCCTTTGGCGACATTATCAGAAAACACAGGGTCAGTTTCCACATGTACGCTGATGATACCCAGCTTTACCTCACCACCACTTCTCTCGACCCCTCCACTGTCTCTAAATTGTCAGACTGCTTGTCCGACATACAGTTCTGGATGAGCAGAAATTTTCTCCAATTAAATATTGGGAAGACCGAAGCCATTGCTTTCGGTCCCCGCCACAAACTCTATTCCCCAGCCACAGACTCCATCCCTCTCCCTAACATTTGTCTGAAGCTGAACCACACTGTTCGCAACCTTGGTGTCATATTTGACCCTGAAATGAACTTCCGACCCATATCTGTAGCATAACTAGGACCGCCTATTTCCATCTGCATAACATCGCCCGTCTCCGCCCCTGCCTCAGCTCATCCACTGCTGAAACCCTCATCCATGCCTTTGTTACCTCTAGACTTGACTATTCCAACGCACTCCTGGCTAGCCTCCCACATTCTACCCTACGTAAACTTGAGGTCACCCAAAACTCGGCTGCCCGTGTCCTAACTTGCACCAAGTCCCGTTCACCCATCACCCCTGTGCTCGCTGACCTACATTGGCACCCAGTTAGGCAACTCCTCGATTTCAAAATTCTCATCCTTGTTTTCAAATCCCTCCATGGCCTCACCCCTCCCTATCTCAGTAATCTCCTTCAGCCCCACAACCCCCCAAGATATCTGCGCTCCTCTAATTCTGCCCTCTTGAGCTTCCCTGATTCTAATCGCTCAACCATTGGTGGCCGTGCCTTCTGTGGCCTAAGCCCCAAGCTCTGGAATTCCCTGCCTAAACCTCTCTGCCTCTCTACCCCCCTTTCCTCCTTTAAGATGCTTGTTAAAACCTATCTCTTTTTTTTGTCTTCTAACACTCCTGTGAATTGCCTTGGGAAATTTTACTACGTTAAAGGCGCTATATAAATGCAAGTTGTTGCTGTTGTTATACCCTTGGCTAGCAAAAATCTATTGATTTCAGATTTAAAATGATTAATTGAGCTAGCATCTACTGACTTTTGTGGGAGAGAATTCCACATTTCTACCACCCTTTGCGTGAAAAAGTATTTCCTAACTTCTCTCCTGAATGGCCAGTCTCTGACTTTAAGATTATGTCCCTGTGTCCTAGACTCCGCCACCAGCGGAAAAGGTTTCTCTCTATCTACTCTATCAATTGCTTTCAAAATCCTGAAACCCTCAATTAAATCACCCCTTAATCTTCTATATTCCAGGGAATACAAGTCTAGTTATGTAATCTGTCCTCTTTAAAATATTTTAATGACGGACCCTCCTCTGGAGAGCGGGTTAGTCACCTGCCCCCCTAACCTGCCTCAGTTTAAACCGGAAGGGGGCGCATTGGAGGCGGGCTGGAGTCGGATTTCTGATTTTTGAATTTTTTAAACCCCCTCCCGCCCATTCTGGGGGGTTAAAATTACCCCGGATGTTTGCGTTGATGGAATGATAGCATTTCCTATTCACAGATGCCATGGGGTTGTTGATAGGGTCACATGGATGCCACCAATGAGGCTCTGCCATCTGGGTAAAAGTGCTGCACCCGCTCGTGCTGTTGCCTACTTTCCATGGGGAAAGTGTCAAAAGTTCTCCCCTGAAAAACAAGGCTTCTGTAATCTGCTTGTTGCTTTGTTGGACCAATGGTTGCCTAATGTGGCAAGTATCATCAATGGTGGCTTGAAAGGTCTGGTGGCATAAACGGTCATTCCTGTGGCGACTTTCTCAGCAACAGACAGGATTGTCTCTGTGGTAGATCTTGTCTGCAGGCCAGGCTCCAGTAGACTGTACACCTTGATCACAGCATCCCTGATGAAGCAAAAACGCTGATGGCAGATCTCCACAGACATGGCCAAGTAGGTGTGCCTGGATCAGAGAAGGTAGTTCCAGGCCCACCTGCAGATGGGTGTCAGATGCCTGATGTGTAAGTGCCTCTGACTTTCTAGCCACTGCCTGAACTTGTCTTCCTTAACCAGATCCAGGACAGCCTTTGGCAGGCCCAATGGAATGCCCATGCTGAGCAGTGTGGCTCCAGCTGAGGTTGGCAGCTGGTGAAAGAATGCTGCTAACTCGAGGTCTGTTCGAAAAGAGCCCTGTATTGGGGGGGGGGGAAACATACAGCAGCTGGGACTGCCTGGTTTTTGGAAAACTGTTTCTTGCTGCTGTTATGGACTCGCCACGCTGCTGTTTCTGCCTAATAGTTTGTGCAGTAGCTTTTCCTGCTGTTTGCTGCTTTATTTTCCCCCCAATACCAATACTTGACATTCTGTAGCAAACAGCATGGCGTTTACCCAGAGCCTGTTTTAAACAGATGAACAACACACAAAGAGCTGTCAGGCAGGACATCACTTGCAAATCGTCACGGGACCAATTTATGACGATTTAAATCATTATCGGGGCGAGAATCAGGCCTGCGCAAATCTGCAGCACAGCCTCAAAAAACCTTTCAATTTCTCCCGCAGAGTCGGGACTGCGACGTCACCTGTGTTCAACCCTCCTGGTCCATTTCCTCACTGCTTGCCCTCTGCCAGCAAGGGGCTGCTCCTCAAGTGCAACATTGAGCAATTGGCCCTTTATAATAGACATTGGTAGTTTTTTAATATATTTAAAACATGAAGTTATCATCAGATTTCATATATGTAATTTATGTATTTTCAGTGAGGCCGATGCAACTATACATATTTTGAGATATATTTTGAGATGTTTTCTCTTTCTTTAAGATCTGATTACTCGGAGATTTTAGACCACTCTTTTATTTTTCCAAATTGCAAATACTGCCAGCTGAGATTTCTTTCTCAGGAATATATTCCTCAACTAGCAGCCATTATAAAATATGTGTACATCAGTACTTCATGTTCTTTTTTAGCTGATGATTTCTACCCGGGTATCCCAATTAACCAGCATCATCTGTAATTAGACACAGAATTCAAAAGGTCCTGCTTTTTTTTATGTCTCTGAAACATTGCTTTCCACGGGAACCCATTCTCTGAATCCTCCTGTGCTGACTGTGAGTTTACTGCCCTCTCCCCTCCCCCAAACCCAGTGCTTGCTCTAAGTCTTAACCCATGTGGCCTGCACACCCCATGCTTATTGTGAGGCCAGCCCAGCTGTGCCATACTGTGTGACCAAGCAATGCCTGTTTCTCTGTGATAAGATAGCATTCATCTTCATCTGCTCAGGCGTTTATTGTCACATGCAGCAATGAGTGGCTATTTTTTCTTAACCAGACTTAATTCACTGTAGCGCACGCCTGTTGCCTACTTGTATCAAGCCCTGCTAATAGAGTTGTGTTCAATCAAAAATGGAAAAGATTATTCCTGGAGGAGATGTCCCAGGCAGCTATGCAATTCTATTTTTATTTTCACAAATGAAGCTGTCCAGACAACTTACAAGTGAGTTTTTTTTATAACCGCTGTATATTTTATGTCAATTCTTCAGACAAATGTTTAGCTTTTTATTTTCCCCCTTGGTTTAGAAAGAGCTGAGTAGGTTGCTATAAAGTGATTTTGTCTGTAAAATCTATCTGTTTGCTAAGTAGTTCGATGGAGTTCACATCAGTTGGGGGAGGGGCTTTACTTGTTGTCTGGATGGAACTTATAAGGAAGCTTGAACGCATCCTGTAAGGGTTTAACGGTAGCAGTAAGTGTAGCTGATGCTGTGACAACTGTGGAAGTACAAGCTTTATTCCCACAGTTGCCAGACCGCACAGGCATCGTAAAATGTTCCATACTCCAGATCCCGAGAGCAAGAAGTAGCAATAACACTGCACACAGAAAGTAATACCAGGAGAAATGGGAAAGACAGAAGAGACACGGCTGACTCCCAACCTCCAAGATGCAATGAGGTCACCTGGGCGTAAAACTGGCATTGCGGATCGGCTGCCCGTTACAGAAACCGCCCAGTTGGCAAATTGAAAATCTACCCCATTATATTCATTCCATATAAATCCTGCTGTAGTTGAGACACATCTCAGCAGTTGGTTCTTCCGGTAGTGCTTATTCACATGCCTGCTGGTGAACCAAAAATGGAATCCCCACCAAATCCTTCTCTGTACCATGCAGTGTGGCTGGACATTCCTGACCACCATTGGGATAATATTTAAGATTTTTTTTAAATTTCTTCACGTTAACAGCTGATTCCACAATGAGTTAGCTGATCATAGCTGAGGCGATGGGAAGGGCACTACAATTAGCCTCACCCCTCTGAATTAGGGAGCAAAAATGTCACCAGAGTTCCTACTCATGATAACTGTCCAGTGATCCTTGGTTGAAGTGGTAGGTGTGAACATTAGATGAAGACTAGATTGGGCAAGGTATCAGAAGGTGACCAGTACCAGTGCAATAAACCAGCAAGGAATTATTGTCTTCAGGAGAGATCATAGAATATTACAGCACAGAAGGAGCCCTTTTAGCCCATCGTGCCTGTGCTGGCTCTTTGAAATAGCTCTCCAATTAGTCCCACTCCCCTGCTCTTTCCCCATAGCCCTGCAAATTTTTCCTTTTTCAAGTATTTATACCCAATTCCCTTTTGAAAGTTACTATTGATTCTGCTTCCACCACTCTTTCAGGCTGTGCATTCCAGATCATAACAACTCGCTGCATTTAACAAAAAACTCTCCTCTTCTCCCCTCTGGTTCTTTTAACCAATGGGCTTAAATCTGTGTCCTTTGGTTACCGGCCCTCATTAACACCTATTAAATCTCCTCTTAACCTTCTCTGCTCTAAGGAGAACAATCCCAGCTTCTCTAGTCCCTCCACATAACTGAAGTTCCTCATTCCTTATGTGAGAAAATTGGCAAGGGGAAAAAAAATAAAAACAATTGTTGTACACGTGGATGGTAGCGGTTTGTATCCGTGCACATGTACGTACAAAAATAACTTAACACCACTTAATCCACCTACAGTGGTACAAAATAATGACCCTGGTTTATATCACTGCAGTCCTAATATAACCATAGATTCTGGAAAGCAAACCAGCCTCCCATTTACACTGTTCACTGGACAGAATGAGTAAGAGCAGCATCAGTTCTAAAAATCACTGTAGGCCTTCTGCATTGTCCATTTCACAACCGGCTCCCACCTCTGCCCCCAACCTCCGTACAATTGGGCTTCAGGATAATCTGACTCTTAACCATCAGTAGACTAAATGGTCTCTCTGTCGGAAACTGGAATCTCTATCTCGAGATTGAGTCTGGCTGGCAGCAGATACTTGGCACATGTACACTGCGCCTGATGTTGCCATACTGGCATCTGTACCGACTCTGTGCATGTTGCTGAGCGTTGGCAGTCAGAGAAGCTGCTGTTTGTGTGTAGAGTAGTGTTAATGAAACAGCTCGGATTGATTTTCAGCTCTGTACCAAGAGACTCCTGTAGCTGTTTCATTCGAAATACAGATGTAAATGTGTCTATAGGCAGAGATACTGAAGGAAGGCAGCACAGACAAAAGCCCTGTTTATACCTGAGCTGCAAATTTAATTTTCTGAATGGTAACTCCTAGCCAAAAATAAATCATGCAGAGTTATTTACCCTGATGGTGGGTTTGAGTAAAAACCTGATCCTGGAGTTGGCTTGAGCTGTGAAGCAGATTCATATTCTAATGAATGATATGATTCTAATATTCTCATCTGTGTGTGTGTGTGTGTGGAAGGGGAATATATTATCAGCCATGAATTAACTAGATTTGAGCAGCCTTGGGTGCAAACCCTGGTTCATGAGGGAAAGGGGAGAGTGAGGATTCAGATTTATTGGATATTGGCACCCTCTGAGAGTAAGGAAAATAAAACTGTCGCACTCCAAAATATTCTCAACATTGGCAGAAGGCCAGAAGCCGATTGCTTGCGTGCTCTGTCTGTCGGGGCCTTGGGTCCAGTACACCAAAACACACCGGGAGAAAAAAAGTCAAATCAGTAAATTCGAACAATAAAGAGGGAGAATAACCTTTTTTTTTAAATGATCATCACAGCAGAATTCAATGGAGTTAATCGCAGTCAACAGAGAAGCTCTGTTCTAGGATAGGTAGCATTTCCCTGAGCAGCTATTGGAAAAGGCTGTGATTTACTCAGACCCAGGCTCAATCCCTGATCTGTGCCGGACTAGCTGATCTCAACCAGACAGCTGTTGGGGTACCGCAAAGTAACCAGGTTGATAACCAGGTTGTTCCAGATGAGAACGATCATTCAAGAGCAAATATTTAAAACAAATGATCAGATAGCCTTCCAATACTCAATGTATAAACTTACATGAAGAATAGAAACTTGAACGACACCCCTGGACCTGTACCACGCAAGAGTGAGTGAGGCCAATTTTCCTTACTGTTAGTGCCAATTTCCAGGATGTTCTGCTGAGGAAAAATGGGCAGAGATCCATAATGCCAGGTCTCTGCCTCAGTAATGCTCAACACACTTTTCTGGAGGACAGAGATGGGGTGGTGGAAACTTTAGCTTGAATGTGGTGGGATCTTCATTATAATATTTAAATGGTGCAGAAACTCCATTCAGAGGCCCCCCCTGCCCTTTTCCATGCTTTACAGCATTTCCAAGGCAATAGTAAAGAACATCCATTCCAGAGTTGCCAGGTGATGAGCAGTGCAGTGAATAATTTTAAAGGACCACAAAGAAATTTCCTTTTGCTGCATTAAATCCATTTCTGGCTTGTTATTCTTATTTTATTCCTCATGGCGCACAGGTCCTCATGAGTCTTTGTCAAATATTATATTTTATTCCTGTAGCACCATTCCAACAATCACTGAGTTCCCCAATGGGAATCCCCACTGTGAGGTGCTGAGTATAGGCATTCCCCTGAAGGATTGCAGCTGGGTTGATGCCCAAGTAGTTATCTGTATCCATCTGCTTTTACATAGAGGTGACCAGGTCCCACTTTGACTGATGATTAGTGCATGTGGAGGCTCCAATTCTCAAGGTAGGCTGTGACAACAGGCCTGATGACACAGATATTTGTGAAGGCCTGACCGAGGTGGATAGTTTTTTAGAAGTACTCAATCACAGCAGGGTACTGCATGAAAGAAGACATGCCAGCGAAGCCAGTTTGGGCACACCCACCAAGATACCACCAACCATATTTGCAGGCATTGTTGCACCTACCTGTTGCAAAGTATCTTCACAGGGTCTCGATGACAACTGAGACAGATGCACCTGTGCCATCTACTATAATGTCACCTGCTGTTAACATGGACTGTCAGGGCTGGCACAGCAGGTGACGGAACCAGCCAGCTGCAGCCTCAAGCCTGCACCTCTGGGTTTCCTTCGCCTGTCACTTCTTAAACCCCTGCTGTCTCAGTTTTGGCAAAGGCTGCTAAAGGGTTGAGATGGCTTTTCAGCTTTTCTAAAGGCTTTCAGATTTCTTCCCCCCCCCCCCACCGCCCCCCTCCATTGTGACACTTTAATAATCTGTAATAATCCCCATCCCTTTAAATTCACTCTCACACACATTTCTTCTCCTACCACTAGTGTGCTGTCTATTCTTGCCCCAGTCTGCACCTGGGTCTGTGAATAAAGATACAAATGAAATTTGAGTGGTATTACAGGTTGAGCGTCCAAAATCTGGAGATCCGGAATGTTCCGAATCCGGACTCCGGGACGATTGGTGGCAGGGTCGTCCGGAATCCGTAAAATGTTCCGGAATCCGGACACCCTGTCAAACCTTTTCGAAAGAAACGAGGACTACAAGGCCTGCGAGGAGAAGAACTACAAGGTGACGTCCAAAAACTGGAAATATCGCAACCTGGGCCCAGGCATTTCCGGACTCGGAACGTGTTTCTGATGTCCGAAGTCTGGAAACGCCCGAGCCCAGGTTGTGATATTTCCGGACTTCGGACATCAGAAACACGTTCCGAAGTCCGGAAAAACACGAAAACCGGCTCGGCCTCGGTCCTGTTCAGGACGCTCAACCTGTAATGCCTTATCCCTGAGGCAGATTTAGCACCAGTTCTTAACCTTTTGGCTATGACTTGTGCCAGAAGAGGAAAATCAGTCCTGGTGTCTTCAGAAGAGGAAGAGAGAAACTGAAGAAAAAAAAACATTGATTAGAAGGTTATGCTGATAGAGTGAGATGAAGTAGAGTGGGAAGAGGCGCGTGTGGAGCATTAACACTGGCAGAGAATGGTTGTGTCGAATGGCCTGTTTCTATGCTGTAAAGTCTGTGTAATTGATGACTCTGGTTTAAAAAAAGAAAAAAAATGCAAATGCTGGAAATCTGATATAAAGATAAAAAATACTGGAAATATACATGAGATCTGTCAGTATTTGAAAGAGGAAAGACAAATTAGACAAATTAGTGTTCTGTGTATATATCATCATCAGAACACTTAGCTCTGAACTTGTTTAGCTTTTCTTCCAGTACAAACTGTTTACGTTTGAACAGATTGCCCCCTATGTACTATTAATCCACCCACCCCCAATATTCTGATTGTGGTAAAACTGGATTTTTGCCTATGCTGAATTTTTAACTTGGATTTTTGTATTATAAGGGGTTAAAAGCAGGGTGTTTCACAAAGTAAAACATTAGTTCAGTTCCAGATGAGCTGGCTCCGGTATTCTTCACAAGTGTGAATTGATAAGGCTAAGGACAATGGAAGGTTCAAGATGTCAATTGGTTGGAGCTATCACGTTCAGTGATAAGCATCTTATGTCATTGTCAAAGATTGCCTATGTTCAATATTGATGAATAGCTGTTTGATCTCATATAATTAAGAGATGCAGTCATCTACTGCTTTTGTTTTAGGTTGTCTATAGGGGTGGTCCCAAGCCATCTGGACACAGATCAAAGGATGAGGCCAAACCTGGGATAGTAGTTTTCATTGACAACTGTTTCTGAGACCTTTGAGAAGTGGATAGGGTCATTGATTGGAAGGTGTCCTTTGTTAATTGACAGGTCTGTGTCAGAATTCTCATATTACAGAATTATATTGGGAGCCAGTTTCAATCAATGTTTTAATTCTGCAACCATTGCCAGATGTCTCAATGCTTTTAAAAGTTTCAATGCTAGCTTAGCAAGGGAAGTCAGGCTAGATTGGAGTTATGGTAAGTTTCCTACGTTACAACAGTACTTCAAAAAGTACTTAATTGGTGGTAAATCACTTTGGGACATCCTGAGGTCATGAAAGGCACTGTTTTTTTCTTTTTCTTTAAGTAAACTTTGATTTAGCATCTATGTCCATAGAGAAAATGAATGGAATATTTGTTGTTTTATGATTTGAGAAGGGTAGAGAAAAAATACCATTGTGTTACATTATTTACTGTTCACTTATCTGTTTTATGTAAGTAAAACTACTTATTGATCCAAAATCTTCCTCTCAATCTGGTATATCCAGTCCACCTTTGGAAGAGAGGAAAATGACGGTGGTGGCATGTGATGCATTCTGATAGGCAATGTACAGAGTGGGGTTCTCTGTCATAATCCCTGTGTCTTGCCTAAATATTGGGCAGAAAAAGGTCCGCTCCAGATTACAGGAGAAGTGAGGTCTGCTTCAGAGAGTGGCCAGTGACACTTAGCCTGAGAAAATAGTCCACAAACCTTAGTGTGACAGTGATACACAAACTTTTCTATTTGTATTGCTCACTATAATGCAAACAAAATTATTTTAATTGAATTTATTAGTTTTTGTTGTTACCTGATAGAGTTAATGAATATCAGTATCATTAAAAGATATTTTGCAGAATTTTACCAGAACAATACATAAATGAGACTTTGTAGAGACTTGTGCAGAATTTACAAACTGGTGCTGTCATGTAGGCTGAGCTGAGCTGTGGGGAGGAATGTCCTTCCACTAACCTAGCAAGTCTGTCAAATTAGTAGAAAACATTTTTTAAAGGCGTAGGCCTAGAATTTCGGGAGTCCCCCTGTGCAAGAATGTTAGGGTCCGAGTAGCTCCGGATATCAGGAAGAAGTTCCGGATATCAGGAGGAAGTTCCAGATATCGGGAGGGGAATATGGTGGGAAGTGTGATTTTTGCCGGCCATCTTTGTGCCCTAGGAGGCAGTGTATTGCCTGTAAAACAGACGCTACGTGACCCAACTTCTAGGTCAAAAATGTATTTCAAGATTCATTTTGAATCCTTTTATGTTTCCTGAACAAAACGTGGTTGCTCAGTAAAGTAGTGGAAGATAGATGGGGGTAGATTTCTATCTTTGCCACCTTGGCATTAAGCATCACCTTAGACAGAGAATTTCCGGTGGGAGGATCGTACACCTCTTACAGAACCTGCTGGATTTTCCTTCTATTGAAATGAATGGAAGGAAAGTCTGGTGGATTGTGTAAGACGTGTGCAATCCTACCCGCCAGGATTTCCTTTCTGCACTCTGCTCGGGCGATGCTTAACACCACGGCAGTAAAGACGAAAACTTACTCCATAATCTATTTTGTTTCCTTGTCTGATGCAAGGGAATGATGATCAAGGAAGTATTCAAAGAGGGGTCTGGTTGGAAGAGTACAAATTGATAGGTTGGCCCTTTCTTTACACTGCCAAACTTTGTACAAACCCGAGGCAGGAGAGGAGAAGAGCAATTTGTAGCATTGCTCCTGGACATAAAGAAAATATATAACTGTTTCATTGTGTACTGTTGTGGCCCAGAATTTCCTGGAAAGTTTTGGCATAACTACAGGTTAAGAGGAGAGTTGTACCATTGTTTTTCCAAGGAAATTCGCATTGAAAGATTTACGTTAGTTTTACATCAAAACATCACTACGTGAGTATTTAGTTGACCGTTTTCGCCATTTCTGAGATACATCTGCCAAAACCCTCTGCCACTCATTTACATAGCTCCACCCCTCTGCCCCCATGCAAAAGAACAGCTTGTGTGAGTGTCCTGGATTTACGTGAATAATGCACTTGCATAGATTTATGCCCCAAAATTTGCATGCAATATGGCTCACACCTGAGATTTCAGGAGTTTGATAGTCATTTTCTTCACCATCTTTTAAAAATATTTCGTACTGAACCTGCACGAGACCTACACGATACTTGATCAAAGCACTGGAAGTCTCAGATGCCTCCACCATTCCCACCTCCATGTGTTCAGAAGGACTAAGCAACTGGAATGTCCTTCCCGGAAGGCATATCCCCATTCTGCATAATGATGGAAGAGAGGCAGCAGGCTCGGAGACTGAGGCAAGAGAAGACAGCCCAAATAATTTTCCCTATTGGTGACGCTGTATTTGCGCTTGTTTTATGCCATTTTTTATGTTCTAGTATATGAGCTCTGTCGGAAACTGGAGTGTAAGGCCGCGATTTCCCCAATCTGGGCAGGTCCATGACGGGCAAGGTCGGTGGTGGGTCGCAGCCTCACTGCTGGCTCCATCCCGGCCTCCGACATGACTTTCCCTGATCGGGCTTGTTAAGCCTGCCCAGCGCGTTACCCAGCCAATTGAAGGAAGCGAGTCTGATGACGTCATTTGAGAACCTCCCTGTGTGCTGTGACTCCCTCCATATGGAGGGAATCAGAGCATGCAGGGAGGTTCTCTTCCCTTCCAATGGGCAGAAGAGACCAACGCAGCCTGCTTGCACATTGCACAGGAGGACACAAGCAGGGATGTCGTCAGGAGGACCTGGGTGCAGTGGCGCAAACATTTCAATGATCTCAGTAGATCACGAAACGTTACTGCAAAGCCACAACACCTCCACCCATCCCTCTCTATCTACATTATCACTTCCCCATCTCACTAGCCACCCCTCACACTCACCCTCATCCTAGTCCAATCAAACCAACTAACAACACACAAGGGTAGGCACTTGGGTGTTTTAGCCAATGTTCATGTGAAATTTCTGTTAATGTGCTGTCAAACATTGAAATCTTTATTTTCAACACTTTGCATTCTTGGAAAGATTTGTGTGCACCTTTGGAAGTGGCTTAGTGAGTTGCAGTGAATGGTGAGATATAACGGTACCCCCCGCAATGGTGGTGAGTGTGAAAGGAATGGCTTGGACATTGTAGGGATGCTTTATGGTGTTGGTGTGGGGTGGTGCCAACCTGGCACATCATGTGGCAGCCAGGGTGTAAAGCGTCAAGTGAAGTAAATCTGGCCATGGTGAGGCCATCCCTAGCCTCCCAGGCAGCAATGTGGTCGGGTGCTGATGCCCTGTGCTCTGTGCAGCATCGGGTAATTGCATAGAAGGTTGGTGTTGTTGTTGGTGCTGCTGGTGTGCCTGGTGTTGCGGCTGATCATGGTCAGATTCTGAGGACCAAGTTGAGAGCGTATAAACCGTACCCATGCTGATGGAATAAATGGCAGGTAAACTTGAGATGACAGAAGCGATCTGTCAATGGTGAGAGAGGTTGTTCCAATGAGGTGACACTGGATACAGTGCTTGCTCCAAACACTTGCAACGTGCATAAGAACATAAGAACATAAGAACATAAAGCTCAATCTGTCCTCCAAATGCAGTAAGCAACAGCTTATGAGCTTGGAAAGTGAACAGCTGTGAGATGGGAGCTTTGATAGCACAGCCGAGCAGCGTGGACACCATTGGCGAGCTGGTAAATTCTAAAGGTGAGCTCAAAATTGCTGTTAATCCTCTGTTATCAAGGTCGTAATGACCTGAATTGCCTCCCCCACCGCTGCGTGTTGGGTCTACTCAGTGCTGACAGACCCAACATAAAGGCACGTGGCAGTGAGTTGACAGCGGGGTCCCAACCCGCTGTCAAAAAAAAACACTTTCCCACCCGACCCGCCACCAATTCCGCCTGCTGACCCCCCAGAAAATTCCCCCCTAAGTTTCCGTTGGTAAATTTTGGCGTAATCTCTCTGTCCGTGCGATCCAAGAAATTTCAGCCTAGGATGTTAAATTACTCCGCTGACTAGTTAGACTGATCTCTACTGAATCAGCTGAACAGACATGACCAAACAGACAATCTGCTATGATATTATTGGGAAAGGCTTTAGTATATACCAATTGACTTGGCTTCAAGAAATGGTTGTACTTTAAGTCAAATTTTTTGACTTATAATACTCCTGTGAAGTGCCTTGGGACGTTTTACTACATTAAAGGCGCTATATAAATACAAGTTGTATATAAGTACAAGCGTCAGCTGTGGCTCAGTGGGTAGCTCATTCGCCTCTGAGTTGGAAGGTAGTGGGTTCAAGAGCGACTTCAGCACATAAATCTAGGCTGACACTCCAGCGCAGTGCTGAGGGAGTGCTGCACTATCAGAGGTGCCGTCTTTTGATGAGATATTAAACCGAGGCCCTGTCTGCTCTCTCAGGTGGACATAAAAGATCCCATGCACTATTTCGAAGAAGAGCAGGGGAATTATCCCCAGTGTCCTGACCAATATTTATCCCTCAATCAACATTACAAAAACAGATTATCTGGTCATTATCACATTGCTGTTTGTGGGAGCTTGCTGTGCGCAAATTGGCTGCTGCGTTTCCCACATTACAACAGTGATTACACTCCAAAAGTACTTCCTTGGCTGTAAAGCACTTTGAGACGTCTGGTGGTCGTGAAAGGCGCTATATAAATGTAAGTCTTTCTTTTGTTGTTGTAAGTTACTCTGTGTTGAAGGCCCTGTTGAGTTTTGAATGTTGTGGTAAATATTGTAAAATATCTAGCAAATGTGTTCTGTTTCTCGCCACAAGTAAATGGGGCGATAATAAAAGGAACATAACATGCTTAACTGGTGAATTTGAAATAACTCTCTGAAAACTCCATTGTTGGTATGCATGATCAAGGCTGTCTGTGCTCCTTTTCTAAATGTTTTGAATGCATTTAATCTTCAAAAGGTGACTTTGAGATAGTAGTAATTGAGATTTATCCTACATAACATTTTTCCAACTTCCTCCACGCTAGCTCATTGGATTTTGAAATTTGGAAACTTAAGAACATAAGAAATAGAAATAAGAAACAAACTCTATTTTGATGTTTAGGGTTAGTTTAGTTTGGAAGACTTCAATAAAAATGTGGACAAAAGACATCGACACGCATAATTCGAAACAGATGCATAAAAATATGCATGATGACTGCAGATTATACATTAAATCTGAGGCTAAAATGCATTCAATTTAAAGTACTGAGAGGAGTATATTATAATCCAAGTAAATGACAGTCTGGGAATTAGAAAAGATGGAAATATCAAACAAAAGAAAGCATATTATTACATATCTTCTGGTAATGTCAGAAATTTTTCGGGGAAAATCATTGGTTTTTTTTGGCGCTTTACTTCTGGGGAAATTTTGGAGATCCTTAACTGTTGTCAGACCTTAACAAAAACCATTGCTCCTAGTCAAAATGGCAATATTCTCTAATTCCAATAGCAATGTTCTCTCATTTAAAATCTGCAGATATTATCAAAATAGAGTTGTGGTGTAAAAAGATGACTCAGATTGCTTCATTGGTCTGTTGTGTACAGGACAGATATGACTGAGTGCTTTAGAAAGTAATGCATTCCAAATCTTCCATGGTTTGACCAAATCTTAAAGTTTGAGAACCCTTTCATCTTCCCATCTTTCCCCATGGGAGCTTCTTCATGTGTTTCTATATCTGCCTTCACTCGACTTTCCCATCTCCCCGATGTTCATAAAATAAAAACAGAAAATGCTGGAGATACTCAGCAGGTCAGGCAGCATCTGTGAAGAGAGAAACAGAGTTAACGTTTCAGGTCGATGACCTTTCATCAGAACTGGAAAAAAGCAGGGGCTGGGAAATGGGGGAGGGGATGAAAGAACAAAAAGGAAGGTCTGTGATAGGATAGAAGGCAGGAGAAGTTAAGAGACATTAAGAGATATTCAAGGCAAAAGGAGATGGTAATGGGACAGGTTAAGAAACAAAGGATGGCTCTAGATGAAATGTAAATTGCGCTGGCAGAATGAAAGACAGCTGCCATGTGGGAGAGAAGAACAGAAGGCACAAACAAAAAGTGTGGATAAAAAATATATATATGATAGGGGCCAGGTTATGATCTGAAATTGTTGAACTCTATGTTGAGTCCAGAAGGCTGTAAAGTGCCTAATCCCCGATGTTCATCTCTGACTATTTTCTATACCAACCTTGGCTCACTAAATAAGATATGTGAAACAAATAATGTTTAGAGTCTTATACTGATACTTTGTTTAACATTGTTGTATTATTTTAATAATTTGATAATAGATAATACAGAACAATCAAGACCGTCAGTTATCTAGATAGCTTGAGACTAGAAGGATACCTTCAACGCTCAAATGGTTATAAGTTTCAAGTGACTATGTACAACAGAAAATAGGATTTAAAAAAAATATTGATGTATAACAATGTGCTTTCAGGAACAATATGTCCAGATTTATCGAAGAAACAACATACAGTGTACCATAGCAAGCACTAAGGGAGTGATTTTCTGAATGGGAAGCTTTTGGAGGTGGGACTCCTACTTGTCGGGTTTCAGTCCCACCTCCATCAGCTTCTGGCCAACCAGCGGGATTTTCCCCTGATTGACCTTGTTAAGTTTGCCCGGCGGGCTTAGCAGGCCAATTAGGGCGAAGGCAGTTGCAGAGCACATCAACGTATGACGTGTCATCTGTCAAGAATTTTTGAAAGAAGAAATGTCATCGTTTGACAGCTCTGTGAAGCTATCAAACCATGACATTCTGTGTAGTTTGATGAGTCCTTGTGTTCAGGACTCATCAAACCTTTCTACTTTGCAGAAATCAGCTGGCTGTTGGATTGGAGGATGCAGCAGCCAGTCTGTGATCTCTACAATGGAGATGTCGGGGACTCCGGATCCACAGCGGCTGAAGGCTGTAGGTAGAAACAAAGGTAATTTAACATTTTCTAACACTTTACACTCACCTCACATATTACCACTCCACACTTGCACCCATCACTCACCTCTACATCTCACTTTCAGACCCCTCCGACCCCCGCAGAGCCACTGCTCGCCTCCTACACCCTGGCGGGGCTCCCCCAGGTTGGGAAGACCGCACTTCGGGACAAAAAATGGGGATAATCCTATTTTCTGCCTGTTAACTACCTGTTAACAGGCAGTTAATAGGCTTTAATCCCTTCCCGCCTCCAAGGAGACAGGACCCGGGGCAGGACGGCTTCCCGCCTCCAGGCAAGAGGGCACGGAGGCGGGTTGGTGGCGGGTTTGCCACCTGCCCCCAAATTCTGCCACTTTCCCGGCAGTCCCGCCTTCTTGGGGCTGAGAAAATCGCCCCTGTAGATACAGGGCTGTACATTACTGTAAAAGCTTGAGAGTTAAGAAATATATGGCCCTCATGACACAAATTTTAGCTTGGTGGGTGCTATAATGAAATGTACATAACCCTGGGGCTGTAACTCTGAAGTTGTACTGTATTTAAACAAACTACGTAAAATTATATTGCCGAAATTAAAATGACAAGTTGATTTATAGCCGAAGCTGTGAGTGGAACCATATTTGTGTCTCTCTAATATTATTACAAATGTTAAGTGATTTGCACTTCAGGGCATTTGCTCGCTGATATCATTACCTTTGCAGGGTACACTTTTTAGGGAGCAAGACAAGTTGTGTAATTTAGTATAATATTCATAGCATAAAATCTTTTGGAGCCTAAATTGCTTCGCGTCCAAACCATGAACAGAGAGGCCCGAGGACCAAAGTAAATTTGTCTTTGAGCATCATCAGAATAAATCAGGCAAGCTACAGGCACCAATCAGGCAGCCTGACACAGCTCGCCTGTCAGGGTCTTATGAATTTCAGACATGCCAAGGCCCAGAAGTAAATCCGGGAGGAGGCAATCAGAAGGGGCACAAGGGAAGGCCTGTAGTGGCCTACAGTTGTTTCGTGGAACTAGGCGGAGCAATCCTGCTTCTTCCAACTCCACAAAAAACAATATTTTAGAGGTTTTTGGGCCATTTTTTTGACCGACCTCCAGTGTTCCCTTTAAGGACTGTTGGTTAGACTGCTCAGGATCCAGAATTTCCAGTCAGAGCTTGCGCAATGCTAACTCCAACTAGGGCAAACAAATTTAGGAGTCCAGGTCTGAAATATGCAAGAGCGTCAAACAATTTAGCAGTGGCCCGAACTCCATTCAAGATCAGGTATGGGCCTGAACTGCTAATTTGGTTATTGAGAACATAACAACAGAAGAATTAGGAGCAGGAGTAGGCCAAGTTTGCAGACGACACAAAGCTGGGTGGGCGTGTGTGCTGTGAGGAGGATGCCGAGAAACTCCAGGATGATTTGGACAGGTTGGGTGATTGGGCAGAAGCGTGGCAGATGCAATATAACGTGGATAAATGCGAGGTTATCCACTTTGGTGTCAAAAACAGGAAGGCAGATTATTATCTGAATGGCAATAGATTGGGAGAAGGGGAAGTGCAACGAGACCTGGGTGTCCTTGTGCACCAGTCACTGAAGGTAAGCATGCAGGTGCAGCAGGTGGTTAAGAAGGCAAATGGTATGTTGGCCTTCATAGCGAGAGGGTTTGAGTATAGGAACAAGGATGTCTTGCTGCAGTTGTACAGGGCCTTGGTGAGACCACATCTTGAGTATTGTGTGCAGTTTTGGTCGCCTTATCTGAGGAAGGATGTTCTTGCCATGGAAGGAGTTCAGCGAAGATTCACCAGGCTGATACCTGGGATGGCAGGAATGACGTATGAGGAAGATTGGGTTGATTGGGCTTATACTCGCTGGAGTATAGAAGAATGAGAGGGGATCTCATTGAAACTTATAAAATTCTGACAGGACTGGACAGACTAGATGCAGGAAGGATGTTCCCGATGGTTGGGGAGTCCAGAACCAGGGGTCACAGTCTAAGGATAAGGGGTAAGCCATTTAGGACAGAAATGAGGAGGAATTTCTTCACCCAGAGAGTGGTGAACCTGTGGAATTGTCTACCACAGAAGGCAGTAGAGGCCAATTCATTAAATATATTCAAGAAGGAGTTGGATATATTTCTTAAGGCTAAAGGGATCAAGGAATATGGGGAGAAAGCAGGGACAGGGTACTGAATTTGGATGATCAGCCATGATCGCATTGAATGGCGGAGCAGGCTAGAGGGGCCGAATGGCCTACTCCTGCTCCTATCTTCTATGTTTCTATGTTTCTATACGGCCCCTCGAGCCTGCACTACCAATCAATAAGATCATGGCTGATCTTCTACCTCAACTCCACTTTCCTGCACTATCCCCATATCCCTTGATTCCCTTGTTGTGCTTGCTTTAGGCCTGGAAAATGGGCATAACAATGTTAAATTTAGACCCTTTAAGTTAAATGATTATTTCCGTCTCCTTGCAAACAGCTTTCTTTTGTAAAAATCATTTATTTATTGTGTGTTTAATATACAATTCAGAAGAGAATTTATTTCAGTGTCCTTGACGTCAGGGATGTGGTGATTAGGATCAAGGAATGGAAAAGGAAAACAAAAAGAGTATCTCAGAAGTGTGTTCTTAGCTTAGGCTGAATGCCTTTGGGAGGATTTAAAGTTTGTCGAAGAGCAAAACCTGGAGACTGTTGTGGTTGTGATTTTTGTGATGTACCATTCCTTCAGGCATTCTTTTAAGATAATATTGGAAACAATGACAATGTGAAATAGAATCACTTCCAGTTAAAACTGTTATGAAAGTTGATCTGGAATGGTATCTGGAAGAATTCCTCCAGTTGTTGAAAATATGAAAGGAGATCGCAAGTTCACAAGTTTTAGATATTGAAGTTGCTCTGTTTGCATGGGGGTGAATTTTATGTAGCAAATTTGTTCCATGGACAACGAAAAATGGACTCATTTCGCCAGACCTGCCATAACAAGCATTAGGCACTTGTGAATCAGCTAATGGGCTAATTAAAGGTTGGCAACAACAAAAGGTCGCTAGTCCCAGTGTATCGTCCTCTGGCTGCAAAACCACGTGTTAGCACCAGTGAGGAAATCACAGAGTGGGGTAGGTTTCAACTAATGGCCGCCCGACCGGCAGAACGCGCCAGCTGGCCGTCCAATAATGGCGATGGGAGTCCAGCTCCATTTGGAAGGCTGCGCCTCATTACCATAGGGCCAGCCCCACGACAGCTCATTGGCTCCTGGACGGGACAAGATCGGGCAGCCCAGAGGCCGACCCGGCTGGCATCAAGCTCGGTCTGGGGGGTGGCCATTCGTGGAAGAGGAGGAACCCGGTGCAGCAGCGGTCTACGTTCTGTTTATGGAACTAGAAGAGCCTGGCCCCACAAAAATCATTGAAAAAAAATGACCTTTTTGGCCCTCCTTTGGCTGGACCACCAGGTGACGCTAGCATGGCGTCGCTCTGCCCAGTTATGTCCTAAAATGGCACTCTCGGTCTTATGTACGTCATAGGACTCCAATCTGCACAGTAAAAGGGCATACCGACTCAATCAGGCGGGCACTCTGGCTGCCCAACTGTAGGCCTTTCTGAAAGTGGCTTCAGCCAGATCAGGAGTGGGAACATAGCGGTAAACTTTTGCCTTCCATTTATGGGGCGCCACGGCCCTATTTCTGCCCAACAGCGCCAATGAAAGTCTCTCCGTGTGTTTGTGTATGAGTGGCTCAGAAATAGCAAAGCAGATTCACACACAAGTGGCGAGATCTCTACCTGAAATTGGCATCCCGATACACCATGCCAGAATCAGGTTGGTGCAATATCAGTCATCACGTAGGCTGCCTGACTAGTGACATAAGACCTGAAGGAGGAAGGCCACCAAAGCAGGGGGACTGCGGGGCGGCAATGCCTCGGATTATTTTTGAGGGGCACTCCAGCTCCTCCTGATACACAAAAATAATTTAAAACGTACCTTTTTGTGGACTCATCTGCTGGCCCGCTAGTAAAACTGGTCAGAATGTGCACAGCGCACCCTCCACCCAGATGTCTCTCAAAATGGCAGTTAGGGTCCTATTTACGTCATTAGATGCTGATTTGCTACTGCCTCAAACAGATGGGCACTCCGGCCGCCCAACGATCAGCCCCTTTAAAAATGGTGGCGCCGGAGCACGACGTTAACGACGCGGTAGGTTTACCGACCCCCTTTTTGAGGCCGTCAGTGCCTCATTTACGCAGACAAGCAAATGCATGAAAGAGAGCGTACATTCTGATTACAGACAGATGAGATTGAACATGGTGGGTTTGGAGGTGAGGATGAAGCAATAAGGATGATTGGAAGTAAGGATGAGAGTGTTGCTGTAAAGATGAGGTCTGGTGATGCACCATCCAGTTTACAGGAACATAGGGACAGGAGGAGGCCATTCAGCCCCTCGAGCCTGTTCCACCATTCAATGAGATCATGGCTGACCTGTATCTTAACTCCATTTACCTGCCTTGGTAACCCTTAATACCCCTGCCTAACAAAAATTTATTGACCTCAGTTTTGAAATATTCAATTGACCTAGCCTCAACAGCTTTTTGGGAGAGAAAGTTCCAGATTTCCACAACCTTTTCTATGAAGAAGTGCTTCCTGACATCACCCCTGAATGGCCTAGCTCTAATTTTAAGGTTATACCCTCTTGTTCTGGACTCCCCCACCAGAGGAAATAGTTTCTCTCCATCTACCCTATCAACTCCTTTAATCATCTTAAACACTTCCATTAGATCACCCCTTAATCTATACTCAAGGGAATGCAAACCTAGTCTATGCAACTTGGTTTCCTCATTCAGCTCTTTTAGCCCAGGTGTCATTCTGGTGAATCTGTGCTGCACCCCCTCCAAGGCCAATATATCCTTCCTGAGGTGCGGTGCCCAGAACTGAACACAGTACTTTAAATGGGGTCTAACCAGAGCTTTATATAACTGTAACATGATTTCCACCCCTTTGTATTCCAGCCCCCTTGAGATAAAGACTAACATTCCATTAGCTTTTTAAATTATTTTTATGTACCTGTCCACTAGCTTTTCGTGATTTCTCTTCTTGGATCCCTAAGTCTCTCTGCTCCTCCACAGTTCCTAGCTTCTCGCCATTTAGAAAATACTCTGATCTGTCTTTCTTAGGTCCATAGTGGATGACCCCACATTGAACTCCATCTGCCATAATTTTGCCCACTCATTTAGTCTATCAATGTCCCGTTGCAACTTTCTGCTCCCATCCACACTATTTACTGTGCCACCTAACTTGGTGTCATCAGCAAACTTGAATATGTGCTCTCTATTCCTTCATTTAAGTAATTTATAAACGGAGCAAAAAGCTGAGGCCCCAGTACAGTTCCCTGGGGGACAATACTAGTCACATCCTGCCAATTAGACCAAAAAAAGATAGATCCAAGTATTATTTAAACAGTAAAAAGCTCAGAACAGTGGAGGTCCAAAGAGATTTAGGGGTCCATGTACACAGATCACTAAAATGTATTAGTCAGGTACAAAAAATAATCAAAAAGGCTAATGGAATGTTAGCCTTTATAACTAGAGGGCTAGAATATAAAGGGGAGGAAGTTTTGCTACAGCTATACAAAGCCCTGATTAGACCACATCTGGAGCACTGTGTACAGTTCTGAGCACCACACCTTAGAAAGGATATATTGGCCTTGGAAGGAGTGCAGCACAGATTCACCGGAATGTTACCAGGGCTCCAAGGGTTAGATTATGAAGAGAGATTACATAAAATAGGCTTGTATTCCCTAGAATATAGAAGGTTAAGGAGTGATTTGATTGAGGCTTTTAGGATTTTGAAAAGTATTGATAGGGTAGAGAGAGAGAAACATTTTCTGCTGGTGTGGAGTCTAGGACAAGGAGACATAACCTTAAAACCGGAGCCAGGCCATTCAGGAATGAAGTTAGGAAACATTTCTCCACGCAAAGGATGGTAGAAATGTGGAACTCTCTCCCACAAAAAGCAGTAGATGCTAGCTCAATTAATCATTTTAAATCTGAGATCAACAGATTTTTGCTAGACAAAGGTATAAAAGGATATGGAGCCAAAGCAGGTGGCTGAAGTTAAGATACAGATCAGCCATGATCTCATTGAATGGTGGAACAGGCTCAAGGGGCTGAATGGCCTACTCCTGTTCCTAATTGGAGTACATATCCATTATCCCTACTCTCTGTCTCCTACCTCCTAAGCAATTCGGGGGTACAGTAGCATAGTGGTTATGTTACTGGACTAGTAATCCAGATGCCTGGACTAATGGTTCATAAGTTCAAATCCCACCATGGCAGCTGGGGAATTTAAATTCAGTTAATCAAATAAATCTGGAATAAAAAGCTAGTATCAGTAATGGTGACCATGACATTTCTGGATTGTTGTAAAAACCCATCTGATTCACTAATATCCTTTTTTAGTGGAAGGAAATCTGCTGTCCTTACCCGGTCTGGCCTATATGTGACTCCAGACCCACAGCAATGTGGTTGACTCTTAAGTCTCCTCTGAAATGGCCTAGCAAACCACTCAGTTGTATAAGGCAGCTCACCACCACCTTCTCAAGGGCAATTAGGGATGGGCAATAAAGGCTGAGCTTGCCACAAACTCCCACATCCTGTGAATGAATAATAAAAAAAATTCCCTACCCATGTCAATAGGCTGCCACCAATTCCATGCATTCTCATTTTGTTAACAGTCTCTTATGTGAAACTTTATCAAATGCCTTCTGGAAGTCCATATAAATAACACACTCGCTTATCTACCACGTTAGTTACCTCCTCAAAGTTCAACTAGGTTTGTTAGACATGACTTGCCCTTTCCAAATCTATGCTGGCTCTCTGATCAGTTCATGTTTGTCCAAGTGCTCAGTCACTCTTTTCCACTAATATATTCTAGTAACTTCCCACAAGAGACTTTATACTAATAGGCCTATAATTTCCTAGTTTATCTCTCTTACCTTTCTTAAATAGTGGAGTGACATTGGCAATTTTCCAATCTAAGGGGACAATTCCTGAATTGAGAGCGCTTTGGAAGATCCTGATTAGCATCTACAATTTCCTCACCTATTTCTTTTGAAACCCTGGAATGGAATCCATCAGGTCCTGGAGATTTGTTTATCTTTGGTCTCATTATTTTCTCCATTATCAATTTTTTACTTATATTAAATCTAGTAAGTCTAAGGCATTTCTTTTAGTTTTATACTATCTCTCTCTTCTCTTGTTAACCAAGGTTGTTTAATTACACAAGTAGAGCTCCATTAGGGGTATGCCAAATACTTCTTTGAACAACTCCCACTGTTTGTCTATAGTTTACCCATTAATAAGTTCTGCCCTGTCTACTATGGTCAATTTCTGCCTCATCCCTCTAATGTTCGCTTTACCTAAATTTAAAACCTTGGTTCGTAACCTGCCCTTCTCTCTCTCAAACCTAATATCGAATTCAATCATATTATGGTCAACTAGGTGTTCTCTTACTGTATATTATGGACTAACTCAGGCTCATTACTAAATCTAATATGGCCTGATCTGTTGTTGGTTCAAAAATATTTTGTTCCAGAAAGCTCTCTCACAAAAAAAAATAGTGCTGGAGAAATTAATGGGACTGAAAGCTGATAAATCCCCAGGGCCTGATAATCTGCATCCCAGAGTACTAAAAGAGGTAGCCATGGAAATAGTGGATGCATTGGTTGTCATCTTCCAAAATTCTATGATTATGGAACAGTTCCTGCAGATTGAAGGCTGGCAAATGTAACCCCACTATTTAAAAAAGGATGGAGAGAGAAAACAGGGAACTACAGACCGGTTAGCCTAACATCAGTAGTAGGGAAAATGCTAGAGTCTATTATAAAGGATGTGATAACAGGACACTTAGAAAATATCCACGGGATTAGACAAAGTCAACATGGATTTATGAAAGGGAAATTGTGTTTGACAAACCTACTGGAGTTTTTTGAGGATGTAACTGGTAGAATAGATAAGGGAGAACCAGTGGATGTGGTGTATTTGGATTTTCAGAAGGCCTTTGATAAAGTCCCACATAAGAGGTTAGTGTGCAAAATTAAAGCACATGGGATTGGGGGTAATATACTGGCATGGATTGAAAATTGGTTAACAGACAGGAAACAGAGAGTAGGAATAAATGGGTCTTTTTCAGGGTGGCAGGCGGTGACTCGTGGGGTACCGCAGGGATCAGCGCTTGGGCCCCAGCTATTCACAATATATATCAATGATTTGGATGAGGGAACCAAATGTAATATTTCCAAGTTTGCTGACGACACGAAACTAGGTGGCATTGTGAGTTGTGAGGAGGATGCAAAGAGGCTTCAAGGCGATTTAGACAAGTTGAGTGAGTGGGCAAATACATGGCAGATGCAGTATAATGTGGATAAATGTGAAGTTATCCACTTCGGTAGGAAAAACAGGAAGGCAGAATATTATTTAAATGGTGATAGATTGGGAAATGTTGATGTACAAAGGGACCTGGGTGTCCTTGTACACCAGTCACTGAAAGCAAACATGCAGGTGCAGCCAGCAGTTAGGAAGGCAAATGGTAAGTTGGCCTTCATTGCAAGAGGATTTGAGTACAGGAGCAAGGATGTCTTACTACAGTTACACAGGGCCTTGATGAGACTACACCTGGAGTACTATGTGCAGTTTTGGTCTCCTTACCTAAGAAAGGATATACTTGCCATAGAGGGAGTGCAGCGAAGGTTCACCAGACTGATTCCTGGGATGGCAGGACTGTCGTATGAGGAGAGATTGGGTCGACTGGGCTTGTATTCACTAGAGTTTAGAAGAATGAGAGGGGATCTCATTGAAATGTATAAAATTCTGACAGGGCTAGACAGACTGGCTAGGTAGGATGTTTCCCCTGGCTGGGGGGTCTAGAATGAGGGGTCACAGTCTCAGGATACGGGGTAGGACATTTAGGACTGAGATGAGGAGAAATTTCTTCACTCAGAGGGTGGTGAACCTATGGAATTCTCTACCACAGAAGGCTGTGGAGGCCAAGTCACTGAATATATTTAAGAAGATTTCTAGACGCAAAAGGCATCAAGGGGTAATGGGGAGAGAGCGGGAATATGGTATCGAGATGGAGGATCAGCCATGATAATATTGAATGGCGGAGCAGGCGCGAAGGGCCAAATGGCCTACTCCTGCTCCAATTATCTATGGGGGAAAAATTCAGTTGGTTGCGCCTCCCGTTAGCGCCTTAAGAGGGCGCTAATGGGGCGCAAAGCATCTAGCGCCCAGGCGCGGCGAAGTTTGCGCCGCTCGCGAAATTAACTAGACATTTTGCGGTGGCGCTAAACACTACCGCCACGATCTCCTGCGCCGGCAGATCGTGACGTCAGTCGAGTGCGCAACGCCCCGGTATCGCCCCGGAGCGGATATTGAGTGGCGCCCCCTGCCTTACCGCCTGACGCTAGCAACGACAGGTTGAGGGGAGCGTTCTGCAGTCATGAAGGGAAAGGGGGAGCGCTATTTAAAGGTGACCGCTTCCTGCCTTTTATTGTTGGTGCCATTTTTGAACTACGCATTCTGAGAGAGAGAGAGAGACTTCTGGAGAGATTCAACGTTGTGTGAAGGAGTTTTGGGTACTGAGCAGCACTTTGCAGGTTCATTTTGATTTGCCATTCCTTGTATCGATTTAGAAGAGACTGTGGGGGCTGCACTCTGAGCTCTTTGCCTGGTACTCTCCATTGTTCTTTCCAGCAGATTTGATGTGCAGGTCTCTCCAGGCCGAGATTCAAGGCTGCAATGAGTAGGATGTGGATGGAAAGCAAGATCAACCATCCCCTTTAAGAACTGGCCCGTGCCATTGTGTGTGTGTTCCGTTGCTGACTGACATTACATGAGCTTCGTCAACGCTCTGAGGTAGCGCCTCGCTCCTCGGCCTTTGCGCCTTAAGACAGGTGTGAGGCGCCTGATTTAGCGCTCCAATCACCTCCAGGGGCGATAAAAGTCAAGTTTGCAGTCGGTGGCGATAATTAGCGCCAGGCGCTAATCTTTGCGCCCGGCCGATAATTGCGCCCCAAATGGGGCGATACTGAATTTCTCCCCCTATGTTTCTATGCACTCAAGAAATTCGCTGCCTTTGGAACTCGAGCTGTTCTGCTTCTCCCAGTCTCTGTAAAAATTAGCCCCCCCATCATTACTACTCTGTTTTTGCTACGAGCTTCGCTGGTCTCTGTTTATGTATCCCACTACTTTATCACTGCTATCAGACGGTCTGTAGACAACTCCCACCAAAGTCTTGCATCCTTTCTATTCCTCAATTCTACCCAGAGCATTTTTACTGCCTGCTCACCTTACTGATATCGAATTATACATTCAATGTTATTCCGAGAGAGTATTGCAATATAATCAGTACTTTTGACTAGCAATATAAAAGATCTATTGACAGACCATTCTACACATTTCATTAAACCTACTTCTCCTGACAGTGGGTTGAGTGCCATGCTCATTTTCAAATCCCCTCCACACCCTTACTCCTCCCCACTTTTACAGTCTTTTATATCCTAGCACACACCATCCATTTTTCTGACTCTGGTCTACCATATGTCCACCATCACTGGTAGAGATATCAGCCATCACGTCCCCACCCTCTGGAACTCGCTTCCTAAACACTTTTGCCTTGCTGCCTCTTCCCCCACCACGATTGTTTCAGGAACCAAACTGCCTCTTTTAAATCAAAGTAAATAATCTACTGATTTAAGGTACATTGTTGTATCTTAACTTAATAAAATTACTCTTTAATTATATAAGAGGGAAAACTATCACCTACATTGATGAAAGATAATCTGACCTTTCAATTATGGTCTGCTGTTGAAAGCTAACCAGTTGGCTACTGCCCGTTAATCCTGAGAGGGCTCTCAGACCTTGGTCTGTTTTGGGAGTATTGGTTTTCCTTCAATTAAATGAACAAATTATTTTCTTTTTGTCGAGCTCAGCCTTTAAAAGAAGCTGAAGTGAAATAAAACACGAAGAATGAAGCCACACAGAAACATAAAAGTCAATAAAGCTCCCAAGGTTGTTAAATAAAGCTTTTCCTCCTCCTTCTCCTGCTATGTAAGCACAAGTATTCATGACAGCATTGACGGAATCAATAACAAGAAATGATTGAATCTTAATCATTTTTAGTTTAACTCCTTCCTCGATGTTTCATTATTGTGCTACAGACCTAAGTGATTCCAGAGTACCTTTGAACACAAAGAAGACACTGAGGTACTCCTGTTGTGGCATGGTTCAACCAGAACACTGCTGGGCCATATGGATATGTTAAAACTATTAACTTAAGCATTTAGCAACCATTGTATTCTGGTCTGACAGCAAGCATTTAAGAATTTTAAAAATGTATTTAATTGGACGATCTAATTATGCAGAAATGTGAAGAGTGCTTTGTTTTATCACATGAGATTTTGTTTAACACAACTAAGATACATTGAACAAATTAACAAGCAAGATCTATTTAGCAGACGAGCCAATTTTCCAAATTGGTGCTCTTGATGCAGAACCCCCACCTGGGAAAAGAAAATGACAAAATCAGTCCCAATATGTTACTTTTATAAAATAAATACTATCAGGGCTGATTTTCAGAATGCACACTCTTGTAATATTATATTTTATTCGATGCGCTCCTGAGCCTTTCTTGCCAGGAGCAGATAACGATTGATCATGGGCACGCTCCCCACAGTTTCCTGATGTGTGCTCCTTGCTGAGAGAGCGTTTTCAGACAAATAGTAAGTAAAATTAAAATGTCACCGAAGTTTGAGTACGATATATTGAGGTGAATTTCTCCTCTAGCTTCAGATTTGTAATCAGTGCAAATTTTCCAACTTATGGTTTGTGGAATCCAGTATAAAGAGCTGGAAATGATTTACTCTGATCACACACTAGAATAAAAACTATCATGAACTCTCCCCAGTGCTGAGGGAACAGAGATTCCCATCAGACTGCTTTAATGCTGATAGCAAAAGCAGGTACTCGTGGGACTTGAGATTTGCTGAAAAATGAACCAAGACTAGATACTCAAGTGATTTTTATATATATATATCTGACTAGCTCATGGGTTTTGCTCTTTAGAAAAAACACATTTACAAATTCACTACACGTGGTACACTGAGGAAATCCCCCCTGCTAATGTCTTCTTGATCATTCACAATTCCTGTGGCCAAAAGGGTGCTCAGGAAAACTGGGCCCAACCCGATGGCAGTATTGAGTTATTTGTTAGTGAGTGTATCAGAGTTTCCTATCAATTATAGCACCTCCCCCCCACCCCCCGCCGACACCCCGCACCCTCCTCCCACACCCAGCACCCTCCCCCCCACACCCGGCACCCTAATCACACCCGGCACCTTCCCCCCCGCCCCACACCCGGCAGCCCCCCCCCCCACACCCAGCACCCTCCCCCCACACCCAGCACCCCCCCCCCCACACCCAGCACCCTCCCCCCACACGGCACCCCCCCCTCACACCCAGCACCCCCCCCCCCCACACCCAGCACCCTCCCCCCACACACAGCACCCCCTCCCCCCCCCACACCCAGAACCCTCCCCCCACACGGCACCCCCCCCCCTCACACCCAGCACCCTCCCCCCGCATCCGGCACCCTCCCCCCCGCACCCAGCACCCTCCCCCCCACACCCAGCACCCTCCCCCCCACACCCAGCACCCTCCTCCGCATCCGGCACCCTCCCCACACACCCAGCACCACCCCCCCCCACACCCAGCACCCTCCCCCCACACGGCACCCCCCCCCTCACACCCAGCAACCCCCCCCACACCCAGCACCCTCCCCCCACACCCAGCACCCCCCCCCCACACCCAGAACCCTCCCCCCACACGGCACCCCCCCCTCACACCCAGCACCCTCCCCCCACATCCAGCACCCTCCCCCCACACCCAGCACCCTCCCCCCACACCCAGCACCCTCCCCCACACCCAGCACCCTCCCCCCACACCCAGCACCCTCCCCCCGCACCCAGCACCCTCCCCTATGGCTCAGCGGAGGTCAGTAACTTCCAACATTGGTAATCATAGACATGAATTGGAATCCTCTCTATGGACGAATGCTTTAGAGCCCCAACGCAACCTGCAATTTCATTTAAATTATTTTGGGTGCTGCGAGTGTGGTCGTATACAAGTCTTTCTGATTCAATGCAGTTTTTTCAATTTATGCGTTTGGAAACAATCAAAATGGCGCACGACAGCTGGAGTGTAGCAACACATGACAGTGGTATTTTCAAACAGCACAGCTACAAATTAGACAGGTTTCACACAAACGCTTTCAAAACAAGACCCTCGATTTTCACCACATAACCATATCATTGCGTGCATTGCCTTAGCGGTGATCTGCCTCTCAAAACAATGGAAAAGCTTCACTTTAATATAGTCCAGCAGCTGGTGAAATGTACTCCATCAGCAGATGGTAGGTTACCCACCGATACACAGACAAACTACTCGTGATAAAAGAATGATGGAATAGGTAAAGGATTAACCCTCATTTTATAAAATAAATAAGAACTCCCTACAGTTAACATAACATGTTGTATCTAGGGCTCCAAATGTTAAATGGAGCTCGGAACTGGTTCCAGGTAAATAAAATTCAAGCAGTTTTACATGTCATTCGCAACTTTTGGAGTTTGGGCAAGGTATGGCAAGCAGCAATAAAGTATCTTTTTTAAATAAGAAACTAGGAGGAGAATCAAGAATTAATGGTTAAGTGACAGAGCTTGGACTTTAAACACCTGTAGATTGTAGGAAAAAGGGTGGCAATCAGTTCTGTAGTTTTTGAGGTCTTTGAAAAGACTGAAAGAAAGACTTGCATTTATATAGCACCTTTCACAACCTCAGGATGACCCAAAGCGCATTTCAGCCAATGAAATACTTTAGAAGTGCAGTCACTGTAGCCAAGCAGCTCCCACTAATAACAATGTAATAATGACCAGATAATTTGTTTTTTGTGATGTTGATTGAGGGATAAATATTGGCCAGGACACTAAGGATAACTCCACTGCTCTTCTAAGAAATAGTGCCATGGCATCTTTTATATCCACCTGAGAGAGCAGATAAGGCTACGGTTTAACATCTCATTCAAAAGACGGCACCTCCAACAGTGCAGCACTCTCTCAGTACTGCACTGGAGTGTCAGCCTAGATTTTTGTGCTCAAGTCTCTGGAGTGGGACTTGAACCCACAACCTTTTGACTCAGCAGGCGAGAGTGCTACCAACTGAGCCACAGCTGACACTAAAGGTTAGAGACTTTGGGCGAGAAATTGGGCTCGTTAGCGCCCATTGTTTTGGTGCTATGTGTGCCCTTACAGCTCCAAAATGGTATCTGCGGCACGCGCACACTTGTGGGGTTAATTGCGGCGGATGCCATATTGGTGCAGGTGTTAGCGCGCGCGCAGTGAACGTCCGCCGGAAGTATGCAGAGCAGGCAGATCATGACATCAGTCAGCATGCAACACTGCGGGTGTGGTGATTTGAGTAGTGACTGAAGCTACTGGTGCAGTTTGTAGTATATGGCATTTGAAGATGCATTCACTGACTGTGATCACTCGTGTGAGGTCATTGAACTTCTTGCAATACTGCATCCAGGTCCTCAGGGCTTGACTCCTGGCATTGACCTCCATGGCTATCTGCTCCCACTGCCTTTTGACAATGTGTCTGGATGGCCTCCTACACTCCGCCACCCCCCGCAACCCCCACCACCCCACCCCGCGGATACAGGACATCTCTCTCCTTTCCACCTCCTCCACTGAGACCCCCAGTGCAGCATCCGAAAACTTTGGAGCCCGCTCTCTCCCCTGTTGTACCATTCCTCACTCTTCCGCAGGTCAGAATCTCTTCAACCATGACTCCCAGCACCTGCTCGAGCCACAATGAACCTCCCCTTTAAGAGGTGCAGGCTAGCTTTAAGCAGTACAGGCTAGCTTTAACTGGTGCTAGCCTCTCACGATATTGGCCCCCTGCTGATGCATCCAGCCAATGAACAGCACGGTTAGCACTGGCTGGACGCAGAAATCATTCAAATAAGCAGGCTGCACCAAGTTGGCGTGCTGTCTGCATTGCAATCAATGGGTGTGGGTTCATCGCGCATCGCGATCCCTGCACCCATTTTTGGGGCCTACCCAAATTAGCCCCCTTCATATTTTGATAGACTTGGGTTTACAGTCGCATTTTGACAATATCAAAATGAATTGTGCGTGCACAAGTTTGGGCAAGTGCAGTTGTTCTCCTTTTCTTCCAGCTGTGGAATCTACCTTATAATATTGGGTATATATCCCCTGGATCTTGAAGTAAAACCACGGTATAATTAGATACTGAACTTGAATGTTCATAATTAATTCTGAATAGAATCAGTAAACCTATTTTGCAATGGAACTTAATGGACCTGAATTTGCGGTCGGAGGCTTCCCGCGGGCGAATGCCTCTGAACAGCAATAAAAGTACGAAACTACCTGATGGCTCTGTACCTACGAAGACTCACGCTCCTGGGCCTGCAGGCGTCTGCCTGCGTAAAGGCCCACGCATCCCAGGAGTGCAGGCGGTTCGCAAGCGTCCCTGGGATCACGTGGGCCGGTCCAACCAATGAGAAAGGGGGATTCCCATTATGCTTATGGGGGTTCCATTTACGTACGGAATCCCCATAAGCTTAATAGGAATGACAAAAAACACACACTTCCACACAACCTAAATAAAAATAAATCATTACATGGTCAAAATTAATTAAAATACAATGTAATGAAACATTTAAAACAAAATTAAATTTTTGGAAAAATAAATGTAAACATTTTTAAAGGGTCCAAAATAACCTAAACTAATTTTAAAGTTTTTTTTTAAGTTTAACTGATTTTAAAACATTTATTTTAATATTTCTTTAAACCCTTATGCTGGTAAAAACAGGCCCTACGCCTACTTTTACCAGGAGTAAGGGTTTCGTGGGCATTCGCTGGGCAGTAGTTGGGCAAATAGCTCAACTCCCCACCAGTGAATGTCCATTTCCCGGGGATTCGTGCGATCTGTCAAGTTGAAACTTGACAGATCGCAAGTTCCGGGTTTTCGCGCACAGTTTCACGGAATTTGCAGCATACGCAGTCACATGCGATCCGGGCCAATATCTATATTTCCATATACATTGCACTCATTAGAATTGCTACACTGTGGCCGCAAAATTTCTCGGTGATTCTGCTGGTCTCCCGCCTGTAACTCCAGCAGAAGAACCAACGGAACCCCCAGGAAGGTGGGGGAGACCCAGTTGCACCAGGCCTCTGCCATTTCTGGGAGCGTCTTGGCTACCTTGTAAAGGAATAAAACTTCTGTCCAACCCTTACAAGGCAAATGATGGCCAGAGGTGGATGGAGGTTCCTTGGACTGGAGAGGCACCGAGCATATCAGTAGATACTGGTACACTGAATGGGGGTGTACCAGCCTCCCCAAGGGCACATGTGGCTCCCATTGCTGATGTCTAAGCCAGACAAGTGATCTGGACCTCTGAAGCGAGGCAGATATTTGTTTTAATTTTTGGAAATCTGTACCTTTTATTTAGGCAGCCAAGGAGAACGTGGCCAGGGATATATGTTCTATTTTATTACAAAAGTCAGTTCCGACAAAAGGTCATCAACCTGAAATGTTAACTCTGTTTCTCTCTCCACAGATGCAGCCTGACCTGCTGAGTATCTCCAGCATTTTCTGTTTTTACGTTCTATTTTAATGATCATTTTACTCAGAGTGGTTAGAATGTGGAACTTGCTACCACATGGAGTAGTTGAGGCGAATAGTGTAGATACATTTAAGAGAAAGCTAGATAAGTACGTGAGGGAGAAAGGAAGGATAGGGTGAGATGAAGTCAGATGGGAGGAGGCTCGTGTGGCGCATAAACACTGGCATAGACCTGTGGAATGGTCTGTTGTTGTGCTGTAAATTCTATGTAATTTTTGGATTAAGGACAATAAAAGCATTCAATGAGGATACAGAACCCTGAGCAGTGATCATCTTATAATGACAGATGTGTTGAAATGAAGAGTCACTTCTTTGATTGTTGGTAGTGAAAGTGAATAAGTGTACACAGGGATTAAAAGTATCTAACCTTGGACTCACAGACATTTTATGGCTTACAACAGCGATGGCAGATGGGAACAGCAAGGTCACAGGAGTGAACAATCGTGTAATACAGTAGTTTTTGTCTGAAGTTCATATATAGCCTGCCTTTACTTAAATGTTCTATACTTGGGGCAGCAGTTAAGGTCATCTTTTAACTGAGGAGAATTAGATGAGATATTAAAATTTTATATGTTCCTAGCTATCAAATTTATATTGTGCAAGATACTTTAAAAAGGATGCGCTTTTCAACTTGGAATGATTATTTTGCAGGATAAAGTAAATCTTAACAAGAAATAAGGAAATAACTTGTACATTGCTGTGGAATCTCATGAAACCCATTAACAATAATTTGTAGCTGTTGCTTGTGGTTTACATATTTGGCTCTCTCTTTTTTCTCTCTTGTGATTTTCTCCCCTTACCCCTCCTTCCCTGAAAGCAGTAATATGGTTCTACAAATGGTGGTAACTCACCCAAGTCACAAGAGATATTTTGTTTGAGGATTGGCATTTTCCATAACCATATACAGAGTTACTTGGCATCATTGCACACAAACAGCAGGTAGTGCTGCGCCTGTTTTAGTGGCTGGGGAAGCAGTGACAAAGCTTAATGCTTTCTAAAGTTAATGAGAATACATACAGCAAGGATCCATTTATGGGACTGTCTGAGAAAATGGAAAATGTGAATTTTCTTTTCATTTTTAGATGTGGTGCAAAATTAATACTATGATTTAGAAAGAATAAATATATGTGTCGCTGTCTTCATAGTAATCCACTCAATCTATCCCAGCTGCTTTTAAAGTCAGTACTTAGCAGTATGTTCTCACAGATGCTATACTGTGCTGAGGTGGGTGTTATGCTCTTACTGATATAGTTACATCTGGTGACATCTATCACTGGAGATGGGATGCTAAGAATGACCTGCCAACACTGACCTGCCAACTCTAGACCAAATGAGTCGAGATTTAGGGATATAGAGGGAAAAATTTGGACGAGTCCCCTTTGGGGTGCTAACTTCGCCGGCACGCTACTTTTAGCACCCCAAAAAGTTAGCGCCCCTGCACTGTAAATTGAGTGGTCGTGCCCCAAGCAGGAGGCGGGGCACTACTGGAAGCGCTCCCCCTCCTTCCTGGAGCGCTATCATTCAATATCACGGTGCGACATGCAACAGCGCCACGCACGTCGGCACGTAGCACCGCGGTACTGCAGGCCTCCCTCCCCTGATTAAAGGGGAGGGGCCTAGCGCAGCGTGCATCGGGGAGCGGGGTGCCACGAAAGCAGCATGGCACTCAAGAGGAGTGCTGGGCTGACCGATCGCGGAGCAGGCGGCCCCCAAAAAAATGGCTGCCCACCACCTACCCTTTAATTTGCACCGCCGCGGCTGCAAAAACGCCACCCTGACCCTGTCGGACATATTGTCCAGCAGTAGGTCAGAGGGCGCAACTGAAGTTTGTGGCCAGGGCGCTGCACACGGCAATGACATCATTGCGGAGACGGAGCACCACGGGGCGCTACTGGCTACCGCCGCCGCTAGCCTCCCGCTGAATTTCACTAACATGAAGCGCAAAGCAACCCAAATTTTCCCCCATAGAATTTAAATGGTGTCTGTAGAACTGGGGCCAGTGTGTAAGCAACATGCTTCAGGAGACACAGATGGGGTATGCAGGTCTCCTCCTTTGTGTCAAACTGCTTTATACAAATCGCAGTGTTAAAGTTAGATTTCAACAGAGCTGCAGGAAGTTTAAACTGGGCCCACTAAGGCACCAGTCGCTTCCTCCTTATGAGCAGCAACCCCAACTGTCCTATCCTCCTCTCTCGCCGATCTACCTGCCCAGCGGACTTGCTGGGGGCTAATCTCACCAATATTCTCTCTTGTCCTGCTCACCCACCTGTCACTGTCCCCTTGGACTCCCGTCATCAATCACCTTTGCTTTTCTCTCTAGAATGTTTCTTCACTCGTCAACAAGGCTCTGGCCATTCACGACGACCCTATTGTGGATGATTGCCTTGACATTCTGGCTTTGACTGAAACTTGGTTCCCGGATGGTGATATCCTGCCTCCTACTGAAGCCTCCTCACCTGACTATACTTTCTACTACCTATCCCGCCCAAACCACCATGATAGCTGTAAGGGCTTTATCACCAAATCACATCTTGGTCTCTCCCCCCACACCTCTGGTACTTTCTTCTCTTTCTTTCGGCACCTCCTGTTCCTGCCCCGCACATCACATCACATCACATCAAGGGGCAATCAAACTGCTGGGAGTGTACTATAGACCCCCAAATAGTCAGAGGGAGATAGAGCAAATATGTAGGTAAATTTCTGAGAACTGCAAAAACAATAGGGCAGTAATAGTAGAGGATTTCAACTATCCTGTATTAACTGGGATAGAATCAGTGTAAAAGGTGTAGAGGGTGCAGAATTCTTAAACTGCATTCAGGAGAACTTTTTTAGTCAGTATGTAGCAAGCCCAACAAGAGTTCTGGACTTAGTTTTAGGGAATGAAGCTGGGCAGGTGGAAGGGGTATCAGTGGGAGAGCATTTTGGTGGTAGTGATCATAATTCAGTTAGATTTAGCGTTTTTATGGAAAAGGACAAAGATAGACCAGGGGCTCGATTTTAATAGCCCTGAGGAGGTGGGTTTGGAGGTGGGTCGGCAGCGAAAATCGGAAAAAATGGCTTCAGACTGCCAACCCGCCTCCATCCCGCCCCCACCCAATTTTCATGAGTGTCGGGTCAGCCACTCCCAAACTGACCCGACAGGAACCGCTGGGACAGGTAGTTAAGGCAGTTAAGAGCCTGTTAACTGCCTTGCTCATCCTATTTTTATCGTGGTTTCCCATTTTCGTGCTTCTAGCTCCAGTTTCCCTTCTTGTCAGAAACACGCCAGCTGCAAGGAGATGAATTTCTCGAGGACATGATTTGTAGTCATTGGTGCAGCACTTTAAAAAGACTCCTGTAACATGGCTGACATTCAAATGCAACAACCTTGTTGTTGGAGATTTGGGATAAGATTTTGCAAATCTACTGACATTGTGACTGGTCAAGTTGACACACATCTGCTGTTTGACTGATTGGAATAATTTCAGGCCACTTTGAGTGTGCGCTTGCAAGCTTCTTGCCTCAACTGAAATCTATAGCAACGGGATGGGAACCATTTACATCCTCTCATGCTGGTCGTCAGATTCGGAGGAAGAGCAGCCGTGGCAGCGCCACAACCAGCCACAACAGCAGTACCAGCACCAGGAGCGCAAATCTTCTCCTCGCCCACCTGATGCTGCACTGGACGCAGGGCATCAGCCCCAGACAACATTGCTGCTGGGAGGCCAGCGATGGCATCACCATGGCCAGATTTACTTCACTTGACACTGTAAACCCTGGCTGCCACATGATGCACCAGGTTGACACAAGCCCACACCAGCACCGTGAAGCATCCCTTTAATGTCCAAGCCATTCCATGCACACTCATCACTATAGCGGGGGAGGGGGGGGGTGGAGTTATGTCTGAACAATCACTGGAACTCAGTAAGACACTTCTCAATGTGCGCTCAGATCTGTCCAATAAGGGGCACTTTTGGAAAAAGATATTACACTGTATGACAACACTTTACCAGAAACTTCACGTGGACATTGGCTAAACCTTTCAAGTGTCTACCCTTGTGTGTTGTTAGTTGTTATGCTTGCAGTAGGATGAGGGTGAGTGTGAGGGGTGGCTAGTGAGATGGGAAAGTGATAAAGTAGATAGAGAGGGTTGGGTGGAGGTGCAAGTTAATTTGGTGTCCTGGGAAGGTCTCTTCCACCCTTGGAAGGAAGGAGAACCTCCCTGCATGCTGTGATTCCCTCCAAAAGTATATGGACAGTGTCATTGAGAGCCTGGGGGCAAGTGTTCACCTTTGTGCAGTGCTTGTCAGTGTTTGCAGCACCTTAATGCTATCAAACACTGACAGAACAACTGTCAAAATAAAATTGTGCATGGTCCCTTTAAGGAAACCAGCAGATGACGTGTCATTAAATGACGTCATCAGACCCGCTTCCTGTTAATTGGCCGGGAAGCCCGCAGGGCGGGCTTAACAAGGCCAATCAAGGGAAAATCACGTCTGCAGAGTGGAGGCAGCTGGGGGCGGGACCGGAACCTGGAAACCAGCTGACCCGCCCCCATCCCACCTCCAGAATTAAATTCACGGCCATAGAATTAAATTCACGGCACAGGTGTAAAAGTTTTCAATTTTACTAAGCTGAGATGTGATTTAGCAAAACTGGATTGGAAACAGGTACTTGAAGGTAAATCAGTGTCAGAGCAGTGAGAGGCATTCAAGGAGGAGATTGTGAAGGTTCAGAGCAAATATGTTCCCACCAGGAAAAAGGTTGGGACTCCCAAATCTAGAGCCCCCTGGATGTCAAGGGGCATACAGGGTAAGTTAAGGCAAAAAGGAAAATTTATGTCAGATACCAAGACCTAATTACTGCAGAAAGCCTAGAGTGTATAGAAAGTGAAAGTGTGAAATTAAAAGGGAAATTAGGAAACCAAAGAGAGGGCATGAAAAAATATTGGCAAGTAACATCAAGGAAAACCCAAAGGTGTTTTATGAATACATAAAGAGCAAGAGGATAACTAACAAATGAGTAGGGCATATTAGAGAGCAAAAAGTTAACCTGTGTGTGGAGGCGGAAGACGTGGGTATAGTTCTCAATCAATACGTCTGTCTTCACAAAAGAGGGACGATGTAGACATTGTAGTTAAGGAGGAGGAGTGTGAAATATTAAATGAGATAAACCTAGTGAGAGAGGAAGTATTAAGCAGCTTAGCATCTTTGAAAGTAGATAAATCCCCAGGCCCGGATGAAATGTATCCCAGGCTGATAAGAGAAACAAGGGATGAAATAGCAGAGGCTCTGACCATCATTTTCCAATCCTCTCTGGCTACAGGTGTGGTGCCAGAGGACTGGAGGACTGCTAGCGTCACACCATTGTTTAAAAAGGGAGAAAGGGATAGACTGAGTAATTACAGGCCAGTCAGTCTAACCTCGGTGGTGGGCAAATTATTGGAAAAAATTCTGAGGGACAGTATTAATCGCCATTTAGAAAGGCACGGATTAATCAAGGACAATCAGCATGGATTTGTGTAGGGAAGGTCGTGTCTGACTAACTTGATTGAATTTTTTGAGAGGTAACAAGGAGGGTCGATGAGGGTAGCACGTTTGATGTAGTCTACATGGATTTTAGCAAGGCTTTTGACAAGGTCCCACATGGCAGACTGGTCAGAAAAGTAAAAGCCCATGGGATCCAAGGGAGAGTGGCAAGTCGGATCCAAAATTGGCTCAGTGGCGGGAAGCAAAGGGTAATGGTCGACTGGTGTTTTTCTGACTGGAAGGCTGTTTCCAGTGGGGTTCCGCAGGGCTCAGTACTAGGTCCCTTGCTTTTTGTTCTATATATCAATGATTTAGACTTCAATATAGGGGGCATGAATAAGAAGTTTACAGATGATACAAAAATTGGCTGTGTGGTTGATCGTGAGGAAGAAAGCTGTTGACTGCAGGAAGATATCAATGGATGGGTCAGGTGGGCAAAAAAGTGGCAAATGGAATTCAATCCGGAGAAGTGTGAGGTAATGCATTTGGGGAAGGCTAACAAGGCAAAGGAATACACAATAAATAGTAGGATACTGAGGAGTGTAGAGGAACAGGGGGACCTTGGAGTGCATGTCCACAGATCCCTGAAGGTAGTGGGACAGGTAGATAAGGTTGTTAAGAAGGCATACGGGATACTTTCCTTTATTAGCCGAGGCATAGAATATAAGAGCAGGGAGGTTATGCATGAACTGTATAAAACACTAGTTAGGCCACAGCTAGAGTACTGCGTGCAGTTCTGGTCACCACATTACAAGAAAGATGTGATTGCACTAGAGAGGGTACAGAGGAGATTTACGAGGATGTTGCCAAAACTGGAGAATTTTAGCTATGAGGAAAGATTGGATAGGCTGGGGTTGTTTTCTTTGGAGCAGAGGAGGCTGAGGGGAGATTTAATTGAGATGGAAATAATTATGAGGGGCCTAGATCGAGTGGATAGAAGGACCTATTTCCCTTAGCAGAGAGGTCAATAACTAGGGGCATAGATTTAAAGTAATTGGTAGAAGGATTAGAGGGGAGTTGAGGAAAACTTTTTCACCCAGAGGGTGGTGGGTGTCTGGAACTCACTGTCTGAAAGGGTGGTAGAGGCAAAAACCCTCATCACATTTAAAAAGTACTTGGATATGCACTTGAAGTGCCATAACCTACAGGGCTACGGACCAAGAGCTGGAGAGTGGGACTAGGCTGGATAGCTCTTTTTCGGCCGGCACAGACACGATGGGCCAAATGGCCTCCTTCTGTGCTGTAAATTTCTATAATTTCTAAATTTCTATGATTCTATCTCCTTTAAAATCCTTGTTCTCTACCGCAGCCCCGCCCCACCCCGCCCCTTGCCCCCCCCCCCTCACCCAAGCCCCATCTGAGTTTCTCTGAGATATCCTACCTCCTTTCCTCCCTTAGCCTCTGCACTGAGCAACTCCTCATTCTCGGTGATCTCAATATCCATCTGAACTCACCATTCCCTCTCTCCTCTGCCCTCCTTTCCTGGCTTAACCTCTCCCTCCATAGAAACTCTCCGACCCACATTCATGGCCATCCCCTCGACTTTGCAATCTTCCAGCCGGGAAGTCGCCAGGAAGTGGTGGAAAATCACATGCCCTGGAGGCCGCCTGCCGAGAAAAGTTAGGGGTCTGGATCAGCTGTCTGGACTGCCCCGTGGGAGTCTTGCAACCTGGAATGTGAGTCCATGGCAGGGGAGACCTAAGCTTTGCTTGTGGTGCCTTTAGGAAATTTAAAACTAATTATTGTAGTTATATTGTTAAGTTTGCACTAGTTTATCCATTTTGAGACTACCTGCCCAGCTCGTAAGACTGTGGAATGGAGAATGGCCATGCATTTTTATTCATTGGAAGCATATGGTTTGTTTCAACATTCCAAGATGGTTCATAGATTTTCAAACAAATTTAAGAGCAAATTCAAATGTCCCGATATTTCTTACCACAGGAGCATGTTATGAGAATGTGGGCTCTGTTGTGCCCTTCACATATATGCATGATACTGGAAGTTACTGAGTGGTGTTATCATGCGAATGCTTAATATGTTTGTCTCAAATTCCCTTCTCTATTTTAATGGAGATGTTAATCCATTTAAGATAAATATGTTAAGGCCCCTGTTAAATTCCTTTCTCCACTACTTTACTACAATTATATTAAACATTTGTACGATAACATTGGTCACAGTAATTCTAGGCGGTAATGTCTCATGGGCAGGAAAAGAAAAGAACCAGTCAGATAATTTGAAAAGTATGTTTGATTATAGGTCTGTCTCAGAACCTCAGGCTAAAAGTGTGACTGTTTATTTAATTATGGACATGTGACAACTGTTCCCACTAAAACTCTCACCGATGGTCTGACTTTCATTATTCATGCTTTATATGTGGAGCTTCAGCTCATTAAGTTATGTTATAAACCACAAGAGTAAGCTCAAGTATAACTATCATCTGGAAGCATTGACAACAACAACTTAAGCGTCTTTAACATAATAAGACATCCCAAGGCGCTTCACTGGAGCATAATCAGACAACATCTGACACCGAGCCGAAGAAGACATTGGGACAGGTGACCACAAGCTTGATCAAAGAGGTGGGTTTTAAGGAGCATCTTAAAGGAAGACAGAGAGACGGAAACGTTTAGCGAAGGAATTTAATATGAAGAAAATAAAATTTATGAAATGGAAAGTAAATATACCCCAAACCCTGCTTGTTAGCAGTACTGCTACCTCTTTCCCCCTCTCACTCAGAAATGTCAAAATATGATATTTTATTTTGATTCATTTTTAACCCCAATGCCTGCCTTTCTTAAATCATTTTGAATACGAACATAGCCAAGGCTTAAGTCACACTATTGGCATTATCAGGAGCTTCTGCTTGACAGAAACTGGGAGGGAGGCTGGCACAAACTGGGCAGTAACTACGAAGAAAGTAAAAGAACTAAAGAAATTGCATTTATTTAGTGCCTTTCACATCCCCATGTGTCCCAATGTGCTTTACAGTCAATGAATTCGTTTTGTAGACAAAGATATGAAATACAATTATCATCGGCTGAATATTGTATCTGTGCAGTTCTTGCCACAGGGCTGATGGCAGAAAAAAACACCCAAGAGTGGGAAGTCAGGATTAAGACGTCAATTCATTTAAAGAAAATAAAAGGGCACATTCCTCATGAAAAACTGTTTGGCAATATTTTTCTTTTGGGAGGAAGATGAGCCAAAACATTAATGTCATATTCATGACTCACTGGTGAACTTTAATGTCTTTTACATCATATTCAATCGTGTATTTGCAAAACTATGAACAAAGGAGTAAACTATACGATTTATCACTCCTGCCACAGAGCTTCACATGAAGGGATCACATATTGAGAATCTGATCAGAGGCCAGCACACACTTCGAAGACCTGCATGATTTTCCATCTATTAACTTTAATAACTTTTAAATCGTAACATTTTCCCAAGGTTTTTTGTCTAAAACTTGTTTGTAAAGATGATGGTCTAGAAATTGGTTCGCGCTGTAGAACAATCACAGTGCCGGAATGGTTAGGCTCAAGGCACACCCGATATTAGCCTCGGCTCTCATTTACATGAGACCGGCAAGCTGCGGACACCTGCTGGGCATCCCCAGGCAGCTCGGCAGCGAAGTTTGGGCCGCCACGTCGCCAGCAGCGGCCCTCAGGTAGGTCCTGAAATGGCAGGGGTGGAGGTAAGCTACTGGAAGGGGGCCGAACGAGAGCCTGTAATGGTCTTTGGCTCTGCTGTGGGGTTGGGAGAAGCAACCCTGCTCCTCCCAGCTCCGTATTCAGGTAAGTTTTTTTTATAATAACCTTTTTGGTGGCAGCCTTCAGCGGCCCCTTTAAGGACCACTGATTAGACCACATGTTGATCAGGTTTTCCTGAACACAGCTGGCCCAACGCCAACAACGTTCAGGGCAGAACAGCATTGGGACTGGGACCTGAAACAGGCCTTAGGCCCCTTATTTGTATATCCAAAGGGTCTAACGCCTGTTTCAGGCACAAGCTCATTTTCCAGCTTCACCAATATGGCAGGCGGCACACTTCTGCCGCGCAATGTGCACATGCATGCCGCCTGCCATTTTGGAAACTTTGGTGCACATTTTATGCATGTAAAATGGGCATGGCGACAACCAATTTCTAGGCCAACGTTCCTTGAAAAAATTAGAAATATGCCCATAGGGTTGATAAAAAAAAGTGGAAGAAAATGAAATAAAGTGGTATTGGTTACTAAGCCAAAAACAAATAGGAACATATAAGAGAGAGAAAGTAGATTGGGTTCAGCAGGGAGGATAGAAGAGGAGAGGCAATGTCACGAGTCCTGCCTGTACCCCAGTACAGACTTACAGCAACACACTGGTTTCAAAAAATATAAAAGGCTGCTTAAAATTATGCTATTGTACCGTCACTGACTGTGTCTGCAGCATAACTGAGCAGCTTTTACATAAGCGTCTACCATTTCGATACAAGAACCAGCTGCAATTGTGGCAAACTAACTGCTCATCGCTGCTTTTAATTTATATTACTTTCAATTTTTGGTTTTACAAATTGGAAGTTTGCTCAGTTTATTGCAACAAAACAGCCAGCAAACCAGACATTCATCCTCGCTGAGGTTTAGCACACTGTGCTATGCAATAACTTAATAAGAACTCACAATTTTATTCTGGTGAGGTCTGTCAGGCTGAGGACGGTTTTGCACTGCAATGCCATGAGGGGGTTCAGAATTTGGGGTGGAACCCAGATCTTTGGAAAAATGGCATGGAAGGCACTGTGAGATCTGGGGTTCTGTAATAGGAGACCATTCAGACCACCATACCTTAGTCCATTATTGGAAAAGGTTGGTGCAATATCTACTGAATTAAATTTTCCAAAGGCAGGGATGCAATGTAAATATAATTCAATAAAAGTGCTGGTAACATCTAGTGGCAGAAGATCAATATTGTGCCAGCTTTTTAAAAAAAATTCCTGTATTGACAGGCTGACTAATGTGATTCTTTCTATGGCATCAAGTTGGAATGTTGACCTTCAGGTGGACGTAAAAGATCCCATGGCACTATTTCGAAGAAGAGCAGGGGAGTTATCCCCAGAGTCCTGGTCAATATTTATCCCTCAATCAACATCACAAAAACAGATTATTTGGTCATTATCACATTGCTGTTTGTGGGAGCTTGCTGTGCTCAAATTGGCTGCCGCGTTTCCTACATTACAACAGTGACTACATTTCAAAAAAGTACTTCATTGGCTGTAAAGCGTTTTGGGATGTCCTGCGGTCATGAAAAGCATTATATAAATGCAAGTCTTTCTTTCTTTCAATTCAACAGTTGAACATATGTTTAGACTGAACACAGACAGGAGGCCCAGATTTGGACCCAGACCTGACAATTGTGAAAGTACAGTACATGAAATGCACTGTATAATTATGGCGATGGCTTCACGTACAACTAAATGATACTGTGTATGCTTGTACCAGTTTGAATATTTATCAGGTATATATTGGAGTTTGAGATAGCTATTGCCGTTTGCTGAATTCGAGTTAGTAATTTTTACTACTCTCTAGCTTTTTTCCCATTTTCTTCTCTTTCTAGCTTCCCTAGCGATGGATTTCCGGTGATAAAAAGGGCAGGCAGGTTATCCGCTGTCATGTCGCTGTCTCTTCTGATCTTGAGCCCAACTATTAGGAAGTGTGTGAGATGTTCACAGATTACTCTCACTCTGAATCTTCCTGTCTATCTGTGGATAAGCTCCCGGCCTCTGATCAGTGCCTCCCAGCAGTGATGCAGCTGAGATCAGAAACTTAAATCCAGGGATAGAGCCTACTTCCCACTATTCCACAACATCATGTGGCCTCAATATACCACACCATTATACCATCAATGTTACTGCCATTAGGTAGTGTTGGAGTTCAAAAAGTAAAAACAATATTGCAATCCCCCACCACTGGCATTCCTCATCTTTGATGTAAAATTACCGCAAGAACGGTTTGAGATTTAAAAACTATAATTGTGTGTTAGGGTTAGGGTGCAGTTTTAAATAAGGTAACCTTGTTTTAAGAATACTAACCTAATGCACGGGTAAAAAATTAGTAAGCTTTAAAGAATGTACTTTTTTATTACATTATGGAAGAGTTGAGATATAATCCACAATAGTGGACTTGTGTGTGTTTAGATAATTAAAACATTTGGAAGGAAATCTACATGGGAAATTTGAAAAGTCAAAGAGGATATGGAAAGTGAGACACCACTCGTTAAAATTTCCTGGCTTATCTGATATGGAATCATGCATAAATTTGTGTATGCTTAGAAATTAAGCTACAATGAATGGTTTTGAGTTGCATGACCCAGATGGCGTCTGTAATCTAAAAGGCATTTTTAGGTCAAAACTAGATAACAGTGTAGAGTAATGTAAGCTTGGTGAAATACATCCTGCCACAGGAAAATACTGTTTGCACTAGTAAGGCAGTAAATATCTATTTAAAGTTAAACTTTTATTGTGAAATCTGACTATTCCACATAACAATCCAAAAGGTTTAAATAATCCTAAAAAGCAGATATGGAAATGTACTAAAAGTTATAGCCTGTCTGTTTTTCATTCGATTCGGTTCCTTAACTCCCTCAGACTTGCCTTCCTTTGACAATCCACAGGCTGTTAAAACTGAAGTTCTGCCTCATGGTCAATCGCGCCATCCTCCGCCATTGTCCAAATCCGTGGGACCGCCCTCGTGTTGTTTCCCTAATACTAATTCAGAAGCAGCTAGTGGATCTCCAGCACTGTCTTCTCATCTCACCCCGACACAGTCACCTTCAGAGTCCCAAGAGGATCTGGCTCCCTCTTCCACATAGTGGGAGAGTTAGAAAAGGTAACCAAAAGCTTGGTCGAAAATATTGGCTTTCATAAAATCATAGAATGATACAGCACAGAAGGAGGCCATTCGGCTCATCGTGCATGTGCCAGCTCGTTGGTAAAGCCCACTCCTCTGCTCTTTCCCCATAGCCCTGTAAATTTTTGCCCTTCAAGTATTTATCCAAATCTCTTTTGAATGTTACTGTTAAATCTGCTTCCACCAGCCTTTCAGGGAGAGCTTTCCAGATCACAACTCATTGTGTAATAATACTATTTGCCTCAACCACTCCCTGTGGTAGCGAGCTCCACATTCTCACCACTCTCTGGGTAAAGAAGTTTCTTCTGAATTCCCTAGCTGATTTCTTGGTGACTTTCTTATATTGATAACCTCTTCCCCACAAGTGGAAACATACTCCGTGTCTACTCTATGAAAACATTTCATAATTTTAAAGACCTCTATTAGGTCACCCCTCAGCCTTCTCTTTTCAAGAGAAAAGAGACCCAGCCTTTTCATCCTTTCCTGCTGGGTATAACCTCGCAGTTCTGGTATCACCCTTGTAAGTCTTTTTTGCACCTTCTCCAGTGCCTCTATATCCTTTTTATAATATGGCGACCAGACTGCACACATTACTCCAAGGGCTAGAAATTGGGCTCCTTTGCGCCTCCCGTGGGCTCCTTTGCGCCTCTCGTTAGCGTCTCCGGGGGCACTAACGGGGCATAAATGGGTTTGTGACCGGGCGTGGCGATATCAACACCTCCCGCTAAATTCGGCGAGAGTTTTGTGGCGGCGGTAAGACGTTGCGCCCTGATCTCCTGCGCCCGGAGATCATGACGTCTTTACCGTGCACAGCGCCCAAGTAGCGCCCCCCAATGAAAAATTCCCTCTCGCCCCCTGCTTGTGCTGCCGTTAACAATGACAGGTAGAGGAGGCAGCTTTCAGTCGGCTGCCCCCTGGAGGAGCGCTATTTAAAGGCATCCACACTCGGTTTAGTTTTCGTCGGCCAACAATACTGCGTTGTTAGTTTCACATAGGCAAAGATGTCAGCGTTTTGCGTTTTAATGAGTGTTCTGGCACATAAAGATTCTTCAGTTTCATTGACGGGAGATTTGGAAGTGCAATATTTGTATCCTTTCATTGGGGCTCTCCAAGCACTGGACCTCGCCCTCCAGCATCAACGTCTGAGGCACAGAGAAAGAGTGCAAAATGTGGCCAGAGGTGGAGGGCCAACAGGGCTCTCAACAGGAGGTCGAAGTCATCCAGGGTATTCCAGCACCAGTTCTCCTGCATGAATTTCACTGAGGACCAGTGTGTTAGAAGGCTCCGTTTCAGCAAGGACGTGGTCACAGAGCTCTGCCACCTCCTGCAGCCAGACCTCGAGCCTGAGATCAGGATCACCACGGCTCTCTCAGTGTCAGTCAAGGTCACCATTGCCCTCAATTTCTACGCCAGCGGATCATTCCAGTGTGCGACAGGCGACATCTCCAACATCTCCCAGTTTACCGTCCATTGCTCCATCCGCCAGGTCACAGATGCTCTGCACAGAAGGAGAAGGGACTACATTTCCTTCCCCATGACCAGAGAGAAGCAGTGCAAGCGTGCATGTGGTTTTGCCAGGATAGCAGGCTTCCCCATGGTGCAGGGCGCCATTGACTGCACCCATGTCGCTTTGCGGGCACCTCATAACAATCCTGAGGCATTCCAGTAACCGCAAAGGCTCCGACTCACTTAATGTGCAGTTGGTGTGCGACCACACATGGCGAATCCTGGCCGTCAATGCCCGCTATCCTGGCAGCAGCCACGATGCCTTCATCCTGTGCCAGACCAGTGCTAGATCTGTTCCAGCCACCACATGAAGCTTGCGGCTGGCTGGTCGGAGACAAAGGCTATCCGCTCTCCACCTGGCTCATGACTCCCCTCCGCAACCCTAACACTCGTGCCCAGCACTCCCATAATGAGAGCCATGCTGCCACCAGGAATATCATTGAGCAGACCATCGGAGTGCTCAAGCAACGGTTCTGCTGCCTTGACTGCTCGGGATGAGCCCTCCAGTACTCGGCTGAGCGGGTGTCACTTTTCATCATGGTCTGCTGCGTGCTGCACAACTTGGCCATCATGAGGGCCCAGCCATTGCCACCAGGCATAACTCCGCCATCTCAGGAAGAGGAGGAGGAAGAAGAGGACCAGGAGGACGAACAGCAGCGACGGAGGAGGCAGCCACTCAATCGGCGTTCTGCAAGGTCAGTCTGTGACCGCCTCATCAGACTTTGTTTCCAGTGACTTTGAGACCTCGTTCCGGTTGCTGAGCACGCCGCCATCATTCCATCACTTTGTGATTCCATACCACACCCCAGAACAGAAATGAGACACAGCACCAAATCTGCAACATTCCAGTAATAAATTTATCAAAAACCATTAACCACATATATACAACAACAATATTGACAAATCACCCTTGTGCAAACCCTTGCCTCCCCTCTTTACTGTTCCCTTTCCTAATATAGTGCTCCTACGTAATGTCTCCCCAGTGGCTGTAGCAGGGCTGGTGGAAGGCTGCTGAGTGTCGGTGCCAGAGACTTCAGATGGCCTTGCAGGACGCCCTCGACCAGCTCTGGGCCTGGAAGGCCCGGCTATAGACTGCACCACCTCAGGCTGGGCGGCGGCAGTCTGGGCTGGCTGGATGACAGGCAGCGACAAGTGCAATGGCGGACTGGCAGTGGAGAGATCAGGAATGCTGTCATTCTTAGCGAGGACAGCAGGTTCCTGCTCCACTGACCTACTCCTACTCTCCCTAGCAGTCTGCTGGAGCACAGATTGCCGGCCTGCTGTGACACCGTGAGATCCCCGGTGGACTGTGGTGGACCCAGCGATGATGTCAGCAGTCAGAGCTTTCGTGGCATCAAGCTGAGACTGCGTGAGAGCAGTCTGAGATTCGATGCCACCAACCATTGACTGCATTACAGCACTAAGATGTTGCGTCGCTTCTGCCTGTGCTGTAATGGAAGCTGCCACATCGCCCATGACACGCGTCATGAGGTCTGGATCCACACCATCTCTCTGGAAGTCCACTATCCTCTGCACAGTGGAAATGTTGGGCTCCATGGTGTGCGCAGAGCTCTGTGCAATGTTGAAGGCGGGCTCCTCCACGTTCCTTACCATTGCCGAGAGGCTCTCGGGCACCCTTGCCATTGGACCTATCATCTCGGTGTGCATGGCCATCACCCTTCTTGTGAACGCCTCCCCATTGAGGTCCTCATCTGAGTCCTGTGCATCAGAAGTTGCGAGCGAACTCACCCTCTGGGGAGCTGGCTCCCGAGCTACCCTTTCCCCCTGGCCTTGCTGCAGCCCGCTCGTCCCCAGTGCATCACCCAGTGCAGACCCCTCTACTAAAGTTGCCTCTAAGGATCGGGTAGTGCCAGTATCTGAGGTGGTGCCTGCGGGTGAGAGATGCAGTGACGCGATGCTTTGCTCCTCCTCCTCTTCTCCTTCCTCACTCTCAGTGGGGGGCTCAGGGACAGGCTGGTCATCTGGTTGCTGATTATCTGAAAGCATAAAGGCACAAGACTCATGTTAAGGTGAGGGCAGGGGGGTAGGAATGGAGCAAGGAATGCAGGCATTCTCAGGAGGTGGCAAGTGAGAAAGGTTTATGATGTGAGGGGGAAGTGGGATGAGAGGAGAGGGGCTGAAGATACCGTTTTTGCCCCCATCGGGGTCGACGTCGCCGACGGCCACGCCGCCCACCACCTGCTGCCTAATGAGTCGCAGCACTCGCTCCTCAAGGTCTGAGAGCTGCTGGAGCTGCACATCACCCCCGCCTGTTCTCTGCTGCTCCCTCTTATTGTGGGCCATCTTGGCCTGCAAGAGAAACAAATGTGAGTGAGTCAGAGTCCAGCTATGTGTTTGGGAGATACGCCTGCCGTCGTTGAATAGCTGTGATTGTAGGCAAGGCGTGAGATGTGGATGTGAGTTTGAGTAGGTGAAGATGTTTGGTGGGTGAGTGGTGGTGGTGTGGTTGTTTGCGCAGTGTGCACAGACTGAGGTTCAGATGCTGGTATGTAGGAGCTGTTGAAGCATGTACTCACCTTGACCACCCGACTGAGGTCGTTGAATTTCTTGCGGCACTGTGTCAGGCTGCGTTCCAGCACACTACTGGCCGAGACCTCCTGGGACACTTCCCTCCACATTGCCCTGAACACCTGAGGCGATGGCCTCCTTCCAGTGGCTGGGAACAGCATTGCCCTCCTTCGCTCCACTCCAGCCCCAATGCCACGTCTGTGAACCAACGAGCTCTCTTCCTGGGAGTGGGAACAGCCGTAGCCATCAGGAGATTCAGTTGCTCGCAGGTCGCCTCAAAGCCAGCAATGCTGAAAATGAGCATCTGCACAATGATGCAACCTCCCCTTTAAGAGCTGGAAGGAACCAATGTCAAGGATCATTGCTGAATGCATTGCACCTGAAATTCATCAGTGCTCTGCTGGTAGCGCCCCACTGAGCTCATTAGCGCTTGATTTAGCTCCCCACTTTCTTCCTGGGGCGCTAACACCCAATTTACTAGACGTTCAGAATCCTTATCACCTGGCGCTAAATTTTCAAATTTTCAAAAGTTAGCGCCCCAAACAGGGCAATACCCAATTTCACCCCCCAAGTGTGGTCTAAGCAACATTTAATACAAGTTTAGCATAACTTCTCTACTTTTCAATTCTGTACCACTAGAAATAAACCCTAGTGCTTGGTTTGCTTTTGTTATGGACTTTTAGTGATTTGTGGATTTGTACTCCGAGATCCCTTTGCTTCTCTACCCCATTTACATTCTTATTTTCTAAATAATATGTGACCTCCTTATTTTTCTTACCAAAATGCAATACCTCATACTTATCTATGTTGAAATTCATTTGCCAATTATATGCCTATTATGCAAGTTTATCAATGTCTTCTTGTAATTTGTTGCAGTTCTCCTCAGTGCTGACTTTCCCTACCAATTTAGTGTCGTCCGCAAATTTAGAAATTGTTTTTGATTCCAATGTCTAAAACATTAATATAAATTGTGAACAACAGTGGTCCCAGCACTGATTCTTGTGGGACCCCATTTCCCACCTTCTGCCACTCTGAATAGCTATCCTTTACCCCTACTCTCTGCTTTCTGTCTGCCAGCCAGCCAGCCAGCTATCCATTCTGCTACTTGTCTCCGACTCTGCATGCTCTGATTTTTGGAAATCTAGATATATTACATCTACTACATTACCCTTGTCTACTCTATTGTCTATTTATCATAAACTTCCTTTTTCTGTTTCATTTTACTCTTTAGTCTTTAGTCTTCCAGGGAGGTCTAGCTTTGGGTGCCCTTCCTTTCCCCCTCGTGGGAATGTGTCTAGTCTGTACCCGAACTTTCTCCTCTCTGAAACCCTCCCATTGCTCATTTACTGTTTTACCTGCCAATTTTTGATTCCAATCCACCTGGGCCAGATCCCCTTTCACCTCACTGAAATTAGCCCTCCTCCAGTTGAGTATTTTCACATTTGATTTTTCCTTGTCCTTTTCCATAACTACTCTAAACCTAATGATATTGTGATCCCTGTTTCCCAAATGCTCTCCCACTGAAACATGCTCCAGTTACCCCACTTCCCTCCCCAGAACTAGATCCAACACTACTTCCTTCCTCATTGGTCTGGAAACATACTGATCAAGAAAGTTCTCTTGTACGCATTTCAGAAATTCCCCCCTCTCTTTGCCCTTTACACTGTTATTTCCACAGTCTATATTAGGATAATTGAAGACCCCATTATCACTACTCTAAAGTTCTTGCATCTTCAATTTGCCTGCAAATTTGCTCCTCTATCACCTTCCCACTATTTGGCCTATAGTATACACCCAACAGCGTAATAGCTCCTCTATTGTTCTGTGCTGTAACATTTTATGTAATTCTATGTAAAATAGATTCTGTCTTTGAACTCTCAAGTTTATCATCCCTTTCTTGTGCTGCAACAGTATCTTTGATCAATACTGGCACCCCCTCCTTTTTTCCCTTCCCTATCATTCCTGAATACACAGTAGCCAGGAATATTAATTGCCCATTTCTCCCTTTGTTTGAGCTAGAAATCTGTTACTACCATTGTATAAAATCCCATGCGTCTACTTGTGACTGCAGCTCACCAACCTTATTTACCATGCTCTGGGCATTTACGCAATGCACACTAAACCCATCTTAGTCTGCTTTATCCCTCCTATTTCTGAACTACTCTTTATTCTAATGCTGTTTGTCTCTCCCAGTCCACTGTGCACCTTGTATCTCCCCTCTAATGCTTCACCCTGGTGCTCCTCCCCCAGCCAAATTATTTAAACCCTGCCCCCCACAGCACTAGTTAACCTCCCTGCAAGGACATTGGTCCCAGCCCTGTTGAGGTGCAATCCGTCCATCTTGTACAGGTCCCTACTGCCCCAGAACTGGGTCCCAATGCCCCAGGAATCTGAAGCCCTCCCTCCTGCACCATTTCTCCAGCCACACGTTAACCTGTTTTATCTTACTGCTCCTACTCTCACTAGCACTAGGCATATAAATAGTAAAAGGGTAGTAAGAGGAGGGGTGGGGCCAATTAGGGACCAAAAAGGAGACCTATACATGGAGGCAGAGGGTATGGCTAAGGTACTAAATGAGTACTTTGCATCTGTCTTCACCAAGGAAGAGGATGCTGCCTATGACATAGTGAAGGAGAGGTAGTGGAGACACTTGATAGGATAAAAATTGATAAAGCGGTATTAGAAAGGCTGGCTGTACTTAAAGTAGATAAGTCACCAGGAGCTGATGGGATGCATCCTAGGATGCTGAGGGAATTGAGGGTGGAAATCACGGAGGTACTGGCAGAATATTCCAATGCTCCATAGATACGGGGGTGGTGCCTGAGGACTGGAGAATTGCAAATGTTACACCATTGTTCAAAAAAGGGTGTAAAGATAAACTCAGCAACTACAGGCCAGTCAGTTTAACCTCGGTAGTGAGGAAGCTTTTAGAAACAGTAATCAGGGACAAAAAGGTGTGGATTAATTAAGGACAGCCAGCATGGATTTGTTAAAGGCAAATCGTGTTTAACCAACTTGATTGAGTTTTTTGGTGAGGTGGCAGAGAGGGTTGATGAGGGTAATGCAGTTGATGTTGTGTACATGGAATTCCAAAAGGCATTTGACAAAGTGCCACATAATAGGTTCACCAGCAAATTTGAAGCCCATGGAATAAAAGGGCATGGATACGGAATTGGCTAAGTGACAGGAAACAGAGAGTAGTGGTGAACAGTTGTTTTTTGGACTGGAGGAAGGTATACAGTGGTGTTCCCCAGGGGTCGGTTCCAGGACCACTGCTTTTCTTGACATATATTAATGACTTGGACGTGGGTGTACAGGGCACAATTTCAAAATTTGCAGATGACACAAAACTTGGATGTATAGTGAACAGTGAGGAGGAGAGTGATAGACTTCAGGAAGACATAAATAGGCTGGTGAAATGAGCAAACACTTGGCAGATGAAATTTAATGCAGAAAAGTGTGAAGTGGTAAATTTTGGTTGAAAGAATGAAGAGAGGACATATAAACTAAGTGGTACAATCCTAAAGGGGGTGCACGAACAAAGAGACCTGGTGGCAAGGCAGGCTGAGAAAGCAGCTAAAAAGGCTTATGGGCTTCATAAATAGAGGTATAGAGTACAAAAGTGTGGAAATTATAATGAACCTGTATAAAACACTGGTTCGGCCCCAACTGGAGTACTGTGTCCAATTCTGGGCACCACACTTTAGGAAGGATGTGAAGGCCTTAGAGAAGGTGCAGAAAAGATTTACGAGAATGATTCCAGGGATGAGGGACTTCAGTTACATTGATAGACTGGAGAAGCTGGGGTTGTTCTCCTTGGAGCAGAGAAGATTGAGAGGAGATTTGATAGAGGTGTTCAAAATCATGAGGGATCTGGACAGGGTAGATAGAGAGAAACTGTTCCCATTGGACACAGATTTAAGGTAATTGGCAAAAGAACCAAAGGCGACATAAGAAAAAACTTTTTTACACAGCGAGTGGTTAAGATCTGGAATGCACTGCCTGAAAGGGTGGTGGAGGCAGACTCAATCTTATCTGTCATAAGGGAGTTGGATAAGTATCTGAAAGAAAAGAATTTGCAGGGTTACGGGAAAAGGGCAGGGGAGTGGGACTAGCTGAGAGTCAGCACGGGCTCGACGGGCCGAATGGCCTTCTTTCGTGCTGTAACCATTCTATGATTCTATGATTCTAGCACGTGGCACTGGGAGTAATCCAGAGATTACTACCTTTAAGGTCCTGCTCTTTAACTTCATCCCTAGCTCCTGAAATTCTATCTGTAGAACCTCAACCCTTTACCTACCTACGTCATTGGATCCCACATGGACCATGACTTCTGGCTGTTCCGTGTCCCCCTGCAAAATGTTCTGCACCCGTTCAGTGATGTCCTTTACCCTGGCACCAGAGAGGCAACCCACTATACAAGACTCATGTCGGCGGTTGCAAAAACGCCTGTCTATTTCCCTGACTAGCGAATCCCCTATGACCTCTGCATTTCTACATTTGGTGTGCCCCCGTGCAGTCTTTTGCTGTACAGTGCCGTAGATGTGCTCTAGACTGCACTCTCCCGAGGTGCCACCACCCCCCTGACGCAGGAATCACAGGCAACGGGTCTCAGCTGTCCCATCATTTTGCTTAAAAGCCTATCTACTTATGTTATATATGAAGATGTTTTTAATTTAGTATCCCGTACTCCTATTTATTATTTAATTATTTATGTTTACCAGATTTTTATTCGCCCAACTCTGCTCACAGCTCTGTGCTTCAGCAGATATCCCTCTAAGATATACCTTTTAGAAACACACTAGTTACAACTGGTCAGTCAACTGCCAGCTACAATAATTAACACCTAGTCAGGGACTCTCATATAGCTGATTGACTGTTAACTGTAACTGACTTGCAGTTTTAAACTAGGTTGAATTTCACTTTGATAACAACACACTATCTGTACTGCTCACTCACTTATTTACCAGTGAATTTCCACTCTCTCCAAATTCCTGTCGCCACTCTGTTGAGAAAGCCATTCCGGTTAGCAGATTCACCCAACTCTGTCTTGACCCAGCTCTGTGCTCACATGGGATCATAACCTAACTGGCACAATTGAAGTGCGCTGGTAATGTTGCCCACAGAAGCCGCATTTCTGTCCCAAAGGTAAGGCATGACTAACCCATGCCTGACAGATGGCTGACAGTAAATGTTCAGAAAAACTTCAACTCAGCTAACAATCTGCAGTGCTGAGAAAATAGATTGCAGCCTCAGCTAGAATAAATCTTCATTAGTTATAATAAATCTGCTAAAGCACAGTTGTTCTTCAAAAAAAAATGGAGAGGTTTCAGCTTATCTGCTCATCAAATTGAAGGATGGCATTGCTGGGAACCGGAACATTTGCTATTTTCTGCATCCAGCATCAGCATCGACTCTAAGTGAGCTAAAGCATGGGTTAGTTATACCTTACCTTTGGGACCGAAATGCTGGCTTCTGTGGGCAACATTATCAGCACACTTCAATGGTGCCAGTTAGGTTATGATCCCATGTACTGTGTGCATGCTGCGCGTGGATGGTGAAGGTTTTGGAGGAAACTGGAATGCGCTGAATGTATGGCAAATGCAAAATTCCAATTGACCCTTCATAGGTAATGGACAAAAATTCATGGGGAGCACGTGCCCAAAGTCTCAAAAGGGGTGATTGCATGAACCAGCAGACTAGACAATTGTTCTGCACAATTGTTCAAGGTGCTGGGAGCATTGGATCATGGAATATCAAGGACATGTGTTCCCAGTGGGCAAAGCTCTGTGCTGGGAGCGCAAATTCATAAAATGATCGTTATCATGTTAACTCATGGGAAGGAAATTTTAATGTTCTGACGCGCTGGGAGCGGGGAGGCCCGGTAGCGAGCTGGAAACACGGACGTCTGGGTTTCCCCGCATGCTATGGAGATTTAACTCCACAGCATGCGTGTGACATCACTGACAGGTTCTCCACCCAGAAGTCGGCCTTATTGACAGGCTTGGCTTCTAGTTGGGCAGGGAATACTGGAGAAGAGACCACAGCCCCAGGTAGGTCTGATCCCCGGTGCGGGGGGATCCAATCCCCAACCCCAGTGAGGGGGTCCGATCGCGGGGGGAGCACTGTTCTCTTTAAGCTGCGCGTCATGCGCAGCCAGTGAGCTGGCTTTTAAATTGAAAAAAATACGCATTTGCGGACCCACAGCCTGGTAAAGGGGCTGCGCGAAACAAAAAAAAATTACAGGGAACATTGGGGAGGGGGTCCAAGCCCCTCTCCTGGGTAGGGGGGGGGCAGGGTTCCAATCTTGGGGGGGTGGGGGGGTTTGTATGGGGGGAGGGCTGATGGTGGGGGAGCTTGAGGGGCCGGGCGGAAGCATTTCTGCTCCTCTCAGCCCACGAGGAGAGCTCTCCGAGGCTGTCATCACCTCGCTGCAGCTGCCGGCATTCCCAAGGCCCAGGAACCCCAGCCGCCCGCATCCCAGGCTTCCAACCTCAGTATCATATTTAAAGTGCCAACCCGCCTCCCTATCTCACCTCCATTAAAACTGGAAGTGGGCGGGTTGGGGTCGGGATTCAGATTTTTAACACTTTAACATCCCACCCGACCCAAACACGCTCGTTTTTTGGGGTTAAAGTACCCCGCCTATGGAGTTGGGCTCACACTGATAGGTAAGTATAAACAGTGAAGTCGAGACATGGATTGAATCCTGAGCATAATGTCTGGTGTTGCACCAGAGCCAGTGCAGTGCAAATCCATTGGCTGCAATGGCTCTCATTTCTGCTGGCACGGTTCAAAGTGGATCTGTGCTGCCAGGTTTATGCTTGGTTTTTGCATTTGTATTTGCATATAATTACATAGAATATACAGCACAGAATCAGGCCTTTCGGCCCAATTAGTCTGTGCTGGTGTTTATACTCCACACGAGTTTCCTCCCAATTATCTACCTCATCTCAGCCTTTCAGCCTATCTTTCTATTCCCTTTTCTCTCATGTACTCATCTAATTTCCTTTTGAAAGCATTTAAGCAATTTACGTTCACCACTTCCTGTGGTAGCGAGTTCCACATTCTAGCCACTCTTTTTTTTAATATTCGTTTATGGGATGTGGGCATCGCTGGCAAGGCCAGCATTTATTGCCCATCCCTAGTTTCCCTTGAGAAGGTGGTGGTGAGCCACCTTCTTGAGCCACTGCAGTCCGTGTGGTGAAGGTACTCCCACAGTGCTGTTAGGGAGGGAGTTCCAGGATTTTGACCCAATGACGATGAAGGATCAGCGATATACTTCTAAGTCAGGATGGTGTGTGACTTGGAGGGGAACTTAGAGGTGGTGGTGTTCCCATGCGCCTGCTGCCCTTGTCCTTCTAGGTGGAAGAGGTCACGGGTTTGGGAGGTTCTGCCAACGAAGCCTTGGCGAGTTGCTGCAGTGCATCTTGTAGATGGTACACACTGCAGCCACGGTACGCTGGTGGTGGAGGGAGTGAATGTTTAAGATGGTGGATGAGGTGCCAATCAAGTGGGCTGCTTTGTCTTGGATGGTGTCGAGCTTCTTGAGTGTTGTTGGAGCTGCACTTATCCAGGCAAGTGGAGAGTATTCCATCACACTCCAGACTTGTGCCTTGTAGATAGTGGAAAGGCTTTGAGGAGTCAGGAGGTGAGACACTCGCCGCAGAATACCCAGCTCTGACCTGCTCTTGTTGCCACAGTATTTATGTGGCTGGTCCAGTTAAGTTTCTGGTGAATGGTAACCCCCAGGATATTGATGGTGGTGGACTTAGCGACGGTAATGCCATTGAATGTCAAGGGGCAGTGGTTAGACGCTCGCTTGTTGGAGATAGCCATGGCCTGGCACTTGTGTGGCGTGAATGTTACCTGCCACTTATCAGCCCAAACCTAAATGTCGTTCAGGTCTTGCTGCATGCGGGCATGGACTGCTTCATTATCTGAGGAGTTGCGAATGGCACTGAACACTGTGCAGTCATCAGCGAACATCCCCACTTCTGACCTTATGTTGGAGGGAAGGTCATTCATGAAGCAGCTGAAGATGGTTAGGCCTAGGCACTGCCCTGAGGAACTCCTGCAGAAATGTCCTGTGGATGTGATGATTGACCTCAACCATCACAACCATCTTCCTTTGTGCTAGGTATGACTCTAGCTAGTGGAGAGTTTTCCCCCCCGATTCCCATTGACTTCAGTTTTACTAGGGCTCCTTGATGCCACACTCGGTCAAATGCTGCCTTGATGTCAAGGGCAGTCACTCTCTCCTCACCTCTGGAATTCAGTTCTTTTGTCCATGTTTGGACCAAGGCTATAATGAGGTCTGGAGCCGAGTGGTCCTGGCGGAACCCAAACTGAGCATAGGTGAGCAGGTTACTGGTGAGTAAGTGTTGCTTGATAGCACTGTCGACGACACCTTCCATCACTTTGCTGATGATTGAGAGTAGACTGATGGGGCGGTAATTGACCGGGTTGGATTTGTCCTGCTTTTTCTGGACAGGACATACCTGGGCAGTTTTCCACAATGTCGGATAGATGCCATTGTTATTGCTGTACTGGAACAGCTTGGCTAGAGGCACGGCTAGTTCTGGAGCACAAGTCTTCAGCACGACAGCTGGGATGTTGTCGGGGCCCACAGCCTCTGCTGTATCCAGTGCAAAATTGAGAGGTCGCACAACACCAGGTTATAGTCCAACAGTTTTATTTGAAATCACAAGCTTTCGGAGCTATCGATCTCCGCATCGTATCCACATGGAGTGAATCGAATTGGCTGAAGACTGGCTTCTGTGATGGTGGGGACCTCAGGAGGAGGCCGATATGAATCATCCACTTGGCACTTCTGGCTGAAGATGGTTTACTCTGAGTAAAGTAATTGCTCCTTATTTCGCTATTGGATTTTTTAGCAACTATCTTGTATTTATGACCCCTAGTTTTGGATTCTCCCACAAGTGGAAACATTCTCTCCACATCTAACCTGTCCAACCCATTCATAATTTTAAAGATCTCTATCAGGTCACCTCTAAGTCTTTCTTTTAAGCCCCATCCTGTTCAATCTTTGCTGATAGCTGTAATCTCTCAGTTCTGGCACCATCCTTATAAATCGTATTTGCACTTTCTCCAGTGCTTCTATGTCCTTTTTATAGTAATGAGAAGTCGCACAACACCAGGTTATAGTCCAACAGATTTATTTAATTTTACAAGCTTTCGGAGCTATCGCTCCTTCGTCAGGTAAGTTAGCAATGAGAGAATCTCCCAGAATTCACAATTTAAACCCAGACAAAATCTATTCACATTATTCGCTACAACAAAGAGCACTTTTTATAGTATGGAGAGCAGACTGTGCACAGTACTCTAAGTGTGGCCTGACCAAGGTCCTATACAAGTTTAACATAACTTCACTACTTTTGAATTCTAATCCCCTAGAAATAAAGCCCAGTGCTTTGTTAGCATTTTTAATTGCTTTGCTGACTTGCGATGCAGCTTTTAATGATTTGTTCACCTGTTTCCCTAGATCCCTTTGCTCTTTTACCACATTCAGTTTCACATTTTCTAAGGTGTAGGTGATGCTTGTACAGGAAACTATTTCGTATCCGGCACCGATGGGACCGGGATGGTGCCGGTTGATTAAAAATTCCGGATGACGGAGATGGTTATCTACCGAGGCTATTTTTAACAAACAAAAATAAAAAAATCAAGAAATGTGCAGTATACAGTAATTGGGTACTCACCTACAGAATGTTGTGTTAAATGGATGGTGGAAGATGTTTGATTAAATACAGTACTGCCAGTTGAGGGTAATCCATAACTCTTTAATTACTTAACAGTAAAACAAAACGGTTATTGAGGTGTTGTTTTCGGAGTATGAATTTTGCCGGTTAATAGAGAATTCCGGATATTTAGGTGCCGTTTAAACGAGAGTTTCCTGTACTTTGCCTACTAAAGTGCATTAGCTCACATTTATCTATGTTAAAGTTAATTTGCCACTAAACTGCCCAGTCTGCAAGTTTTCAAATGTCTTCTTGTATTATGTTGCATTCTTCCTCCGTGTTAGCCATACCCACCAATTTGGTAAATCTGCAAATTTTGATATTGAGTTACTTGTTTCTAAGTCCAAGGCCTAGAAACTCCCTAACTTACCGTCACGAGTTATCGCTGCAATCCTGGAAAAAAATGGCGGCTGCCGCTCCAATACCCTTCTCTGGCGTGGGACTCGGTAGCCGGCATTTTGGTGAGGGCCTTAGCGTGCTCATAGCAGTGCTGGCCCTGGACATGTAAATCGGGAGAGCATGATGTCACGCCGACTTAATGATATGCTCTGCGAACTTGGACCTTAGCGCTGGGTCCTAAGCTCGCTCTGAAAAGCGAGTGTGCAACAGACTGACACTGACACTGTCAGCACTTCTTGAAGGGACACACACATCTTTCAGGTAAGTTTGCATTTAAGCTTTTGGACTGGGATTTTTATATTTTGTTGAAGTAGTGACTTGGTGCAATAGATGTTAAAAGTTTTTGAAGTGTGCAGGGATTGCTGCTGGACACTTGCAAGGCCTTGGCTGGTAAAGGAAGGCCTCTGAGAAGACAGAAAATGCTGGAAATACTCAGCAGATCAAGCAGTGTCTGTGGAGAGAGAAATAGAGTTCACATCTCAGGTGGAGATGCTGCCTGACCTGCTGAGTATTTCTAGCATTTTCTGCTTTTATTTCAGATTTACAGCAGCTGCTCGCAGAGGAAGAAGCTGAAGAGGAGGAAGCAGAAGGAAAGATGCAACCCAGACAGCCCCTTTCTGGCCGGATATCCAGGATGGAATCATCCACCTGCGGTACCAGTGACCACAACCCCAATTCCCTTTCAACATTAGTCCCACACCTTACCTTCCCTCTGTTACTGACCATCACAGCGTCCTCTTGGCCACAATGTTGAAATAAAAGCCACCACAAAGCATGCTTTCCAATCCAACTTTATACATCTATTCATCCAATATGACATCAAGAAATCAACTCATCACCTTTGTGCATTCCCTTAGTGACTGTCTTGTGTGTGCCTTTGCCTATCCTACTAATGTCACACAGTGCTACCCCAGTGGCTGGAGCATGGCTGGTGGAAGGCTGCTGACTTTCAGTGGGGGACACTGCAGATGGCCTTGCTGGTCGACCTTGAGGAGCTGGTGGCTGGGAGTGTGAAATCGAGTGGCGGTCCTTCTTCTCCTCCGTCTCCTTCTCCTTCTTCTACCACTGGCTGGGCAGACTGGATTTCTTGGGTGTGTAAAATGAGGAAGGCACAAGGGTGGAGTTGTGGTGAGGGGAGGGCGGGAAAGCAAGAGGTGCATGCGAGAAGGAGGATAACATATGAAAATACTAGCCTCTTGTATCCTTTCAGCCCCACCACTGGCCAAGGGCTCAGCCATGCTCCTGCCAAGAATGGCCAGAACCGTCTCCTCCAAGGGGGTGAGGTGAAGCTAGGAATGTGAGGTGTGCCTCGTGTTTGGTACAGATTGTTGGTAGGTGAGTGATTGTGGGGAGGGGCTGGGTGTCGTGCATTGAGAAGTGTGTGAGGCTAGTTGGTAGGAGACGGCTTTTGAAGATGCATTCACTGACCTTGGCCACTGGTCTGAGGTCATGAAGCTTCTTTGGGCACTGGAGCCAGGTCTTGGGGGTGACACTGCTGGCAGTGACGGCCTTGATGATCTGGTCCCACATCATTTTTTCTGGAGGGCCTCCTGGCCCCTGTAGGTAGAGGACCGCTCTTGCAGTGTTGACCCTTTGCACAAAGCTGGAGTGCTGCGTGTGAAACCCTGGGTGCCCCTTCTCTGGCTTGCTGAGCCATTTGTGTTAGTGCTGAAGCACTTTTCCCAATTTTTTAGGTGCAGAAGGCAATTCAGCTTTAAGAGCTGAAGATTCTCATTTGGGAATTCTTGGTAATGTTCGTTTTTTTTTCAGAAGGCAGTTGAGCTGTAAGGGCTAAAAACTTTTTTTCATTTTAGAATGCAGTTCTCCTTTAAGGACTGCTTTCTGAAATGACAGCCTTGCTTTCAGAGCTGGCTGTTCTTGCTGCAATGACGCTACAGCCACACTACATTGGGCCTCCTGCCGGGACTACTGCCCCCAAAATGGCTTTGCACTGTGAGGTTAGCGCTGGGCTAATGTCAATTAGCAACCAGCACAAATATCCCGGTCCTGCCAGCGCCATCAATTTCGGCGGCCATTAACTCCAGCCCGTGGTGGCATCAGCAGGTTTTTAGAGATCTCTAATTTCTAGGCCCAAATGTTTAATGTAATTTAGGATTAACAGTGGTCCCAGCACTGATCCTTGTGGAACACCGCGTTTCTACCTTCCTCCAGTCTGAATGACTACATTTTTTCCCTAATCTCTGTTTTCCAACTTTTAGCCAATTTGTATCCATTCAGCTATTTGTCCCCTGACTCCACATGCTCTAACCTTTATCATGAGCCTACCGTGTGTTACCTTATCTAAGGCCTTTGCAATTAGAGAGTAATGAATGTCTCCACTAAAAATCAATTACAATAGGAGGATCAGGCAACCAGCCATCTCCCCTAAAAGTAAGGTAAACGTTACAATCTATTATGTTAGATTCACAGGCGTAAAGTGAACGTAGCTGGTTTAAAAAAAATGGGCAGAATTCTGTTACACCACATTTCTACACATGTAGAACTCCAACAATTTTACATTCAGGTTTTGTACTGGTGGAGAAGCACCCCAACCAGGAATTGAACTTGGGAGTTTCTAATACCACACCAGATGGTGCATTGACCCACTAAAGGCATGAGTGAGTATTTACTTATATGATAGCTCTTCAGATTAGTTAAACAGTTCAGTGATATGTGCCTATTTCTATTGTGCAGAATCTGCCCCATTGATGTGATTTGACAACATGAACTGAGCATATGTGAATCTTGCACTGTGCAGTTAATGAAAAGTTGCATTAGTAATTTTTTGGATTTGGCTGCAGACTTGATATTTTCACTCAGAAAGCAGATTTATCCGAAAGAAAAATCTAATATACCATGTAAATCTGATTGAAAGGTCAACTAACAATATTTAGTACACAGTTCGGGCAATACTACTTCAAGAGATTACCATTTCAGATCTCCTAAGCATGGGGATATTTTCAAAAGTTGATTAGAAGGATAGGAAGGCATTGTATATCCTGGTATATGGTAGGCCGAAGCAGAATACAGTCGCTGACTCAAAGTTGCAAGACAAAGGAATTATAATGAATGAAAAGTGCAAATTCTTAAAGCCTTTTGTGAAGTTCTTAGGACACATGACAGACTCATCCGGAGCTAAGGCCAACCCTGCCAAGGTCCAGGTAATCACTGACATGCTTCCTGCAGTGAAGTTTGACAATTCCTAGGTATGCTGAAGCTGCCTATGAAAGTTCACACTATACCTAACAGTATTACTGAGGGATCTGCTGCATAAACACAATGCCTGGGATTGGAGTGGTGCTTAGCAGCAAGTATGGGGAAAATTAAAAAAATTGACTGAGCAATTCACTCACCCTGTCAGTCGGTGCTTCACACTTATGGCTTTGGTATTGTATTGTATTATTATGGAAATCACAGAAAATACACTGGTAGGTTATGATTCAAGAGCAATGGGCAACATAGAACATAAGAGAATTGAACTAAACTGAACTGAATCGAATCTTTTACCATAACAACAACAACTTGCATTTACAACAACAACTTGCATTTATATAGCACCTTTAACATAGTAAAATGTCCCAAGATGCTTCACAGGAGCATTATCAAACAAAATTTGTCACCACATAAGATATTAGGACAGCTGACCAAAAGCTTGGCCAAAGAGGTAGGCTTTAAGGAACATCTTAAAGGAGGAGAGCGAAGTGGAGACATTTTAGGGAGGGAATTCCAGAGCTTAGGGCCTAGGCAGCTGAAAGCATAGCTGCCAATGGTGGAGCAATGAAAATCAGGGATGAGCAAGAGGCCAGAATTGGAGGAGGATATAACATATGAAAGATTCAACAACCATTCCACCATTATCCTTGCTGCTGCCTGTCAGCCAGCCAGCCCAGACTGCTGCTGCCCAGGCCGAGGTGGTGCAGTCTACAGTCAGGCCTTCTAGGTCCACAACTGGTCGAGGTCATCCTGCAAGGCCATCTGAAATCTTCCGCATGGAAATTCAGCAGCCTTCCACCAGCCATGCTGCAGCCACTGGGGGAGCTCTGCATAGGAGCACCAGAGTTGGTAAAGGCACACGACTGACAGGCACTAAGGGATTGCACAAGGGTGATTAGTTGATATTGTAATGTGAATTGAATAGTTATAAATTTATTAATTATGGCAACACGGTGGCATAGTGGTTAGCACTGGTGCCTCACAGCGCCAGAGACCCGGGTTCGAATCTGACCTCGGGTGACTGTCTGTGTGGAGTTTGCACATTCTCCCCGTGTCTGCGTGGGTTTCCTCCGGGTGCTCCGGTTTCCTCCCACAGTCCAAAAATGTGCGGGTTAGGTTGATTTGGCTATGATAAATTGACCCTTAGTGTTAGGGGGGGATTAAATATGTAGGGTGATGGGATATGTTAGGGGGAATTAAATACGTGGGGTTACGGGGGTAGGGTGGGAAATATGTACTGTGGGGATTAAAGCAGGGACAGGGTACTGGATTTGGATGATCAGCCATGATCGTATTGAATGGTGGAGCAGGCTCGACGGGCCGAATGGCCTACTCCTGCTCCTAGATTCTATGTTTCTATGTTTCTATGCTATTGAGAAGATTTCCACATTGAGACTGATCACAAGCCATACATATCATTACTGGGATCTAAAAACATGGATGAATTGCCATTGCAATCAGAGATTTTTCTTAAGCCATATAACATTTTGATATACAATTTCTCATGTGCCAGGAAAGTATCTGACAGCAGCTATACTCCATCATGAGCTATAGTATTGGGCACAACAGAAACCGTTCAGAGTTTCCCAGAAGATATGGATGCTTAAGTAAACTTTATATCCAGATCTACCAATGAGTGAAAACTGCCTGTGTGGAATAATGACTCAGCTACAGCATAATTAAATACATAGTCTGATGATGGAATACAGTATGACAAGTTAAAAAAGAGAGTAGAGGGCAGTACTGGCCTGTAAAAAATGAATATTGCTGCAAGAATGATTGCTCTCAAGAGACATTCATCGAGTGATTCCTACATTGATATGACCTGGAACCCAAACCTGACATACACACTGGATATCAATGCATCAGGTTATGTAAAAAGCATGCTCAAGGGGCAATATGTAGTCTTGATTAAGTAAATAACTCAAAGAAATTGTTCAGAATTATCTGAAGTGTTCCAAGAAAATGACAAATCTAGTCAAACCCATGAGACAATCTTCACTGCCTGAGTGACCCTGGCAGAAAGTCAGGACAGCTCTATTCAACTGGACAGGTAACAATTACTGCTTGGTTGTAGCGTATTTCTTGCATTTCATAAGGATAGTTTAGCTGACTTGCACCAAGTGACATACAAGAGATTGTGGAACATCTGAAATCACTATTTCCACATCATAGAATACGAGAACAGGTAATTTCAGATAATGGATGACAATTTTTCATTCTAAATTAATGTATCTGGAAAGCCATATGGATTTATTCACATTCTGAACTGTCACAAACATCCCCAAAGTAATAGTGAGGTAGAGAGAACAGTACAAACTAGAAAGAGGCTGCCCAGGGCATCAAAGATCCACAGTTAGGTATCCTTATGTATTGTAACACCCCACGAGCAAATGCATAGCCCCCTGGTATACATTCAATGGAGAGGTCGCACAACACCAGGTTATAGTCCAACAGTTTTATTTTAAATCACAAGCTTTCGGAGTTACAACTCCTTCGTCGACGAAGGAGTTGTAACTCCGAAAGCTTGTGATTTAAAATAAAACTGTTGGACTATAACCTGGTGTTGTGCGACCTCTCAATTTTGTCCACCCCAGTCCAACACCGGCATCTCCGCATCACATACATTCAATGGACAGGCAATTAAGAACCACCCTACCAGTGCTTGCAGGAAACTTCAGCCTGAAATTGTCGGCATACCCAGATTCAGAGAAAGGGAGGAAGCATGTAACACACAACAATTCATGACATAGAGGGAGGGAACTGCAAGAAAGAACACTGTGCATCAAGTCTGGATAGTAGCCACAAGAAACAAAGCTGCTGGGAAAATGTGGCATTCACACCTTGATCATGCATTACTCAGACACTCAATGGTTCAGACAGTCATCTTGTGCCTATGGCAAAACCACTAAAGGCTGATGTGACGGGAAGCTCTTACACATCTGATTTGGTACCAAAACTCAATGTAAAGAGGCACAGAGCTCGACTGAGTCCAGCAGAGTATTGCCACCCAATGAGAATGAAGTATCCACACTCCTTCTGTAAGCCTGTACCACCAAATAGACCAGACCTTTAATAATAGTCATTTCCAATGTGGGTTTAGAATGTATGATCACAAAATGTAAGGATATATATGAAGTATAGAGATAATTTTATGAATTGGTGCTCCTGGCACGGACCTCGCCCACCAGAGTCATATATCAGGAATTTGGTTGTGTCTTCTCATGATATTCCAGCAATTAAATTTAAGGAGTGGAAAATCATAGATAAAGTGCACATGAAGTCTGATCTATGGGGTGCGATTTTGTGAATGGGGGCGCGTTGGAGGCGGGACTGCTGCTTGTCGGGTCGATGTCCTGCCTCCATTGATTTGTGGCCAACCCACGCTATTTTCCCTTGATTGACCTTGTTAAGCCTGCCCAGCGGGCTTAGCAGGCCAATCAAGGGAAAGCCGGTTGCAGAGCATGTCAACGTATGACATTTCATCTGTCAAAAATTTTTGACAGATGAATTGTCATCGTTTGACAGCTCTGTGAAGCTGTCAAACAGTGACATTCTCTGCAGTTTGATGAGGTCTTGCATACAAGACCTCATCAACCTTCTTTCTTTTACAGAAATGAGATGTTTGTTGCATCTGAGAATGCAACGGCCATCTCTCATCTGCAACACGGAGGTGCAAGACTCTCCACATACAAACCGACTGAAGCCTGCAGGAAGAAACAAAGGTAAGTACACTTTTAAAAACACTTTGCACTTACCTCAGATACTCACCTCTACACTCTTGCACCCATCACTTACCTTCACAGCACACTTTTGCACCCCCGCAGACCCAGTACTCGCTGAGCTGAGCTGGAGGGTTTTGGAGCCTTCGGGAAGCCCGCACTTGTGAGGGCAAAAAGGGGATAATCCTATTTTCTGCCTGTTAACTACCTGTTAACAGGCAGTTAATGGGCTTCAATCCCTTCCCGTCTACAAGGAGACAGGACCCAACACGGGACAGCTACCCGCCTCCTGTGAAGATGGCATGGAGGCGGGTTGGGGCGGGTTTGGCACCCACCCCCAAATTCTGCCATTTTCCCGGCAGTCCCGCCTCCATACCCACCTCCCCAGGGCTGGCAAGATTGTCTCAGTGGGCGAGGTTCCACTCTGGGAGCACAATTATCCATTTTAAGCTACCTTTGAAATAAAAAAGCAAAATACTGTGGATGCTAGAAATCTGAAATAAAAACAGAAAATGCTGCAAATACTCAGCAGGTCATGCAGCATCTGTGGAGAGAGAAATTGTTTCAGGTCGATGACTTTTCATCTTATTTTGTTAGAAATAAAGAGCAGGAGAGTTATCCCCGGTGTCCTGGCCAATATTTATCCCTCAATCAACAACACTAAAACAGAGTATCTGGTAACTATCACATTGCGTTTGTGGGAGCTTGCTGTGCGCAAATTGGCTGCACGTTTCCTACATTACAACAGTGACTACACTTCACAAAGGACTTCATTGGCTGTAAAGCACTATGGGATGTCCGGTGGTCATGAAAAGCGCTATATAAATGCAAGTCTTTCTTTGTCTCCATAAATTTAAAGACCTCTATCAGGTCACCTCTCAGTCTTTTTTCTAGAGAAAAGAGCCCCAGGCTGTTCAGTCTTTCTTGATCGTTGTACTCTCTCGGTTCTGGTATCATCCTTGTAAATCTTTTTTGCACTATCTCCAGTGTTACTATATCCTTTTTGTAACATGGAAAGCAGAACTGTACGCAGTATTCTAAGTGTGGTCTAACCATGGTTCTGTATAAGTGAATAGATTTTTTAATTCTTTCAGATAAAGGAAGTAAAATATAGGGTTATCCAGGATTCATATTGTAATTACGCTATAACAAGGGACACTGAGGTTGAGGGAGATGCCCACTTCAAACAGAAGGGAGTGCGGAGTTGACAGACATGGTGCTGCATGGGGAGTGTTCTAGGCATTGTGTTATTAAATCTAGTTTCTTCGAATTCAATAAAAACAACCATTGAGCTATGTATAACAGGGGTATAGGTCTCAGATTCCTTACTACCACATTTATACTGGGAATGGAATTTGGTGATCTGGATCACTTCCAGTTGGGTCCCAGATCAATCAGTTTTTTTGAAATGTCTCCATTCTCCTGAGGATAGTAGCTCATATTGGGTACTGTTCCACCAGTGCTAGCAGTGCTCTGCTACCTCACCGAAAAGACCATTCTGCACCTGTGGGCACTGGGGAGCTAACTGTCCAAGAGTCATCTCAGCCGAACCTCATCCTGTCCTCGTCTAATGGCCTTTCCGGTGAGGTCAGTGGATTGGTGGATGACAGTCAGCAGCAGGGACCTTGGCTGATTTTTCCCGGTATTAGCTTTGAGGCATTGAGGCCATCCTCCCATTGGCTGAGATCAGGTAACTCTGCACAGGGGTCTAGCCTGGCACCCTCCTAGTCTTTACAGCTCAGTAAACTACACCTGTGTATTTACCCACTGAGCCATGAGAACACCCTTCTGCTTTTCTTTTCTGTAGTTGACATGATTTGATATTAATGCAAACCCGCAACAAATATGACCATACAGCTGCCCCCTGAATGTGGTATCAATGACAGTGAAGTACTGAAGAATTTGTAGCAGGATCTTACTACAGTGAGGTTACAAACCTTTTGTGAGAATGTCAGCCTTGGGGATTTCAGTAGCCTGTAGTAATGGAAGTCACAGTTTAGTTAATGAGACTGAAAGTACCTATGAACTGGGGATGCAAAGGGTTTCAGCACTTTGAAGTCTGTGGTTATTATTGTGGTTCACAGGTCATAGTATGAGACCAAAAAAAAATCAGGTATTTAGTAAATTGTTGACTAGAACCAACGTTCCCGACGTCCCGCGCAGGCCGCTCACCGGCTTTTACTTGGAAGAAACCGCGCATGTGCGAAAATTTGAAAGGAACGGCACACAAAAAAATAAATTAGAGGGAACATTGCCTGCAACCATGTTTTAGTTTTACCAATTTTTTGCAAATCTTCATTATTGTACCAAAAAGGAGTTGAAACTGACAAATTCCTAATGACATACACTTGGTGAATCTAAATTCCAGTATGATTTTAATCTCTGCCTGTAGTGGGTCAGTTTTTATTTTATCACAGTACCTCTAAGCATAATTGATTCGCAGCAGTTTACAGCATCAGAGATCAGAGTAACCTGGGACCCACCATTGTACCTGACAGAACTGATTCCAGGTCCACTGAGTTTCAGATGCTTTAAAAACAAACTGTGAAATGAGAGAAGGAATCCCAGGGGTCCGGCCATTTGGTGGAAGCTTTCTGTTGATATTAAATAGGGGAAGCACATGGGTCGTCATCTGTTTTTACAAGTGGAAACTAGGCCTTCATCTGTTTGTACAAGTGAAAGGTGGTTTCAAATAACTAGCCTGTCGCTGGCTGGGAACAGCTATTCATTGTGGAGAAATAAAAAGCCACCACAGAAATGTTGCTAAACTGAATCCATTTATTTCTTATTCAGGTTCTTATTTCTACCGTCAAATCAAAATTCTTGATATCAAAAATCCTTACAAATTAATACTGACAATTGCTTCAGCGACCAAATAAACATTTTGGTTCATCAGTAATTGTGTCCGTTGTACTGTATTATTAACTTATATGAAAGGATAATTCTTCCAAACAAAGCTAGAGTCAAAAGGTAGGATTGTCATTGTTTATTCAGGGCTCATGTCATTGCTATGTTGATTGGCTGATTGTATGGGATGTATGATGGACAGAAGAAAACCCCCAGATCCAGGATTCCACTTCTGACTAGAAAATCTATATCTATATCTATAGCCATAATGTATTAAAAATCTCACATCTGAGCGCATTTCCTGTCAAATACTATGTTCACATTTATAATGGAAACTGTACTATGTAAGCTGTAATTACAATTTTTTCCACCAATGGAGCTGCTTATTTTAAAAATTGCTGCATTATGCTCCTTATTTTAAAAATTGCCCTGTTGTTGCTCCTTATTTTAAAAGTTGAACTTTATTTAGTAACCCTGTTGTGTTTTTTCTTAATACCTCTGGTGTGCTGCTTTCCTCTGTGCCCCAGTCATGCTGCTTTTGTTCCCACTCAGACCTCAGCTGACTGTGGATTTAGGGGCCTCTGTTTCTTCTGTCTTTTAGGAATATCAACATGTCTCTTCTGAGATTTTCAAGAACTCTCTTTGCTTCCCTGAGATTTTTCAAAACTGTCTGTTTCATGGGATTTTACAGCAGCCACACTATTAACCATAATCGCCCAGAAGAGAGTTATCTGGTTTTTAAAGGCTAGCCACACAATTCCAAAGGAAGTATCCATCAAATAGAAACTGAAGTCTGTATATATGAAAATTGTGTGTTAGACTTTCTCTCAAGCCTTTTACTAGGGAGACTATAACAACATGTATCAGGAGAGGCTTGATACAAGACTTTGACCTCAGCTGGCTGTTAAATTCCCTATGCACAATGATTGATGTTTAAAGGGGCAGCCAGTAAAACCAAAACTGAGACAAGATAGGTGTATTTTTTAAAATGATGTATTTTGTCTAATTTCTGATTTGGTAATTATTCCAATTAAACTCAGTCATTGTGCATGGGGCATTTAACAGCCAGCTGAGGAAAGTTATTGATGTAAGCTCCTTCACTTCCTGCTCAGTGTCCTCTCTCTGTCCTCTCATCCGTCTTTCGGATGAGACGTTAAACCGAGGTCCCGCCTGCCCTCTCAGGTGGATGTAAAAGATCCCATGGCACTATTTCTAAGAAGAGCAGGGGAGTTATCCCCAGTGTCCTGGTGCCCTGCCTCATGCTGGGTTCCGTGGGCACTACAGGCCTCGAGTATGTTGCTCAAGTGGCCATTCTTCCTGCGTGGACTGGAAGATGATGATGAGAATTATGTCAACACCATTGTAAACTATATAGTGCTCCTCATGTAAAGGGCTGTGGACGCTGAGTTGTTGAGTATATTCAAGGCAGAGATAGATTTTTGACTCTAGGAGAATCAAGGGATATGGAGATCGGGCGGGAAAGTGGAGTTGAGGTCGAAGATCAGCCATGATCTTATTGAATGGCGGAGCAGGCTCGAGGGGCCGTATGGTCTATTCCTGCTCCTAATTCTTATGTTCTTATGATAGTAGTCTGGACTCCCAGGGGAGCCACATAACTACTGATTGTGGAGCAGGTAAGCCTGCTCTGACCAGCCATTCCTCCTTGAACCATATGCCTCTTTAAGGCCCTGTGTGTGAGAACTACCAATGTAGGGAGTCCCTGCCGTCCCCTCCCCCCCTTGTTAGGGGTGGGCAGAGGTTCCACACTCACATGGCAATCCAGATACCTCAAGGCCGGGACTTACTGTATCCAGGGTCCCATCCTACATTCCTGCATTTCCAGCAGAATCCTGCCCAAGTTACAGCAGGACTATGCCAGAACAGCCATGAATTTATGAAGTACTAGGTTTTAAATTTAGAAAAAATAGGGAGAAATTTAGAATTCAGAATAAAAAAATATTAGTTAGAAAATTGTAAATGAAAAAAACAGAGAAAGTAAAGTAAGGAAAAGGAGCAGAGGATGAGCACAGGCAAAATCTTCAGTTTTTTATGTGGAATTGTGTTTTGGGTATTTAATTTTGTAAGTTAATTATGCAATTTAGTTTTAAGATTACAGTAATAAAGCTATTCCTCGTATTTGAGCAACTTTAATAATGTAATATTGGTATTTTTTTAATTAAGGTGAAAAAAATCTAGTGGGGAGACAGATATTCCTTAAACCTACTCTACGTCTAAGGGCTAAAAGAATACTTAACAAAACCTTAAATTAAATCCAAGCATAATAGCAATATATATTTACAATGTGAAGTCCAATAAATGTAAACACATCTGCACACAAATAACTCATCCTGTAACCTTACTGTCAATTCAGTGAGAGAGAGCAGTTCATAGAATTCGGACATATGGCACTTAAATTGCCTGCAACAGATGGTACATTCAAAGTGTTCCCATCTAATAAGTGCAATATCGCCTCATTACCACAACATTATCGAAGTTCTTTCAATCATGTAAAAGAATGTTACAAGTCATTAACTTTTGCATTCATACTGTTAAATTACTTTGTTTAATGTCCATGGGTAATATTAATGAATCTCTACAGGACTTCAGTCATTAGTTCAAACATAGAAATATAGCCTTTGTGGAACCCTGCAGCGCTGCAATGTGATCCATTCCATTCCAGCACTCAGTATGAGGACAGGGCTGATAACATAATCCACATCTTGTAGGAGGTTTGCATTCCATCCACTGCTGTCAGTCTAGTTCAGTACAGGAGCTGGAGTCTAATCGTATTCAACAGGTTTTAGAATGTGAAATTCTAGTTTCTGTGAAATGAGGCAATACTGAGACCAGTACAAGAAAATTTAAATCTAAATGCCATTAAAATTATGATTTCAGAAATTAAAATAAAGGCTCCCACGTTTACATTGCTAAAAGCAGCTCCCATATCCTGATGACAGAATCATAGACCCACAAAATTGAGTGCACTTGCTCTGTTTGTGAAAATCCAGTTAATATACAGTGGGGTAGATTTTGATTTTGTGTGATAGTGTAAAACAAGTGATCCCAAATCGGCAGCCCACTTTACATCTCTCCCGATTTTTATTTCCATTGAAGTTAACGGAATTAAAAATTGGGAGGGATGTAAAACGGGCTGCCAATTCGTTATCACTTGTTTTACGCTATCGCACAAAGTCAAAATCTACCCCAGTGTGTTTGCCTTGAAGCAATATACACTAGGCCAAATACAATTGCAATTCATAGACTAGATCATCATTTCACATTTCAGTAAGCAGGTATAAAGGAAAGCCTGAACATAGCACAAAATTATAAGCCAAAAATGATAGGTGACATTATGTTGTTATTTCACAGACGAGGGAAAGCACAGACCTATCATACAACACTGTGCCATTCCAGCTTTAGTTTATCAATTCTACACAATGTAAAATTAAATTTAAGAATGTTGATCTTGTACAAGACTTTAATTAGGCCACAGACATCCCAGTATAGGAAGGATATGTGCAAGTCTCAAGTCTCTAACTTCTCAAGTCTCTCTTCATCACTGTAGCCCCTCATCCCTGGTCGTATCATAATGAATATACACTATACCTTTTTCATTACTTTTATATCCTTCCTATAATGGGATTCCCAGAACTGCACACAATATTCCAATTGCATTCAAACTAAGGTCTTGTACAAGTTCAACCTCCTATCTTTTGTATTTTAAGCTCCTAGGTACAAAACCAAGTATTCATTTTTGGCTTTTTTTATGGCCTATCGACTTGTGCTATCACTTTTAATGACATATCAAGGCCCCTTTGCTTCTTTACTCTGTTCAAAATCTTACAAGTGTATTTTAATTATTCTTATTACTTCCAAAATGTATTACTTCACATTTATCTACATTTAACTGTATCTGCCACCAATCTGCCCTTCCAGGTAGCCTTCTGTAGTCTTTTACAATCCTCATCACAATTTGTCATACCACCAATTTGGATTATCAGCAAATTTTGATATTGTTTTTTCAATGTCTAAATTCAGATATTTTATGTATCTAGTAAATAAGAGCAGCCAAAACATGTGAAACACACCACTCACCACATCTTTCCAGTCTAAGAAACTGTCTGTTACCCCTATCCTTTGCTTTCTAGCCTCCAACCATCTCTCAATCCATGTCACCACATTCCCCTTAATTCCAAGTGCCATTATCTTTGCCATAAGTCTTTTATGTAGTATCTTATAAAATTTTATGTGATATGGGGCAGAAATAATGAATAAAAAGTAACGAAAATAGCAGCAAAGGGGTCATTTATCTTATTGTCTGCCTATCTCTATGTATAACACTGTTACATTATTTAACTTCATGTCCATTTGTAAAATTAATGAATCGCTTCAGGACTTCAGTCATTAATTAAAACACAGAAACAAAGCTGGTGTGGGACCCTGCGGCCCAGCAATGTGATCCCATTCCATAACATTTTCGGTATGAGAAAAGAGCTGGTAACGTAATACATGCCTTCTGGGAGGTTTACTTTCCATCCTGAGCTGTCAGTCTAGTTCAGTACAGGAGCTGGAGTCTAAACCTGTTCATCCTTCTTTTAAAACATTTTCTCGGGATTGGGAAACACTAGCAAGGCAGCAGTTATTGCCAGTTTTAGTTGCCCTGCGAGGTGGTAGTGGATCTTCTCCTTGAACCAATGCAATCCTTATGGTGATGGTGTTCCCAAAATAGTGTTAGGTAAGGAATTCCAGGACTCTGACCCAGCAACGATGAAGGAACAGTGATATATGTCCAAGTCGGGGTGGCATGTGACTTGGAGGGGAACTTGGAGGTATTGGTGTTTCCATGACATTGTTGCTCTTATCCTTCTTGATGGTAGAGGTCACAGGTGAGGGAGGTGCTGTTGAAATAACCTTAGTGAGTTGCTGCAATGCATCGTGTAGAATGTACATACTGCAGCCACAGTGCAAGTAGCACTGTGCAACTCTAGTTTCTCTGAAATCAAGCAAGGCTGTGACCATTGGAAGAAAGGTAATTATCAATCTACCCATCTATCTAATACCCCACTAATAGTACAGAATCATTTTACGAAGAAGTTTCTGTAAAACCCAAGACCCACGCACCAGCAAGCCCATGTGTTCATGATTGTTAGAAAGTCACAAGCTGTAACTTTTGATCTGGATCTGCCTGATGGCTGGGCATGGCCTGTATAGACCAACAATCAGGAAAACCTCTTGCTTGCTAGCACAGCCAGGCTGAAGACTCGGGGTGAAATTCGATACCGCTGGAAAAACTGGCGCGGGCACTGCAATGCACGATATGCCCTCGCCTGTTCACGGAGCGCAGGCAGCACATCAACTTCGTGCTGCCTGCTAATTATAATGATTGAACGCACTGCTGACAGGCTGTGTGCTCAGCAGGGGGCCAAAGTTGGCAATGTTCGAGTGAGGCTAGCTTTACTCTTAAAGGTGAGCTGCCTTCTGCTGATGAAAAATGGTAAAAGTGCTTCAGCACCAACACAAATGGCTCAACAGGGCCAGGGAAAGGGCACCCAGGGTCTCAGACACAGCACTCGAACTTTGTGCAGGGGGTCAACACTGGAAGAGAGCTCCTCTACCCACAGGGGGCCAGGAGGCCTTCCAGAAAGAAGCATATGGGACCAGATCGCTGAGGCGGTCATTGCCAGCAGTGTCGCTCCCAGAACCTGGCTCCAGTGCCCAAAGAAGTTTCATGACTTCAGACCAGTGGTCAAGGTCAGTGAATGCATCTTCAAAAGCTGTCTCCTACCAACTGAACCACTAGCCTCACACACTGCTCAATGCACGACCCCACCCCAATCCTCGCCCCCCCCCCCAGTCACTCACCTACCAACAATCTCTAACAAACACGAGACACACCTCACCTCATCCCCTTGGAGAAGACGGTGCTGGCCATTCTTGGCAGGTGCATGGCTGAGCCCTTGGCCAGCAGCGGGGCTGAAAGAATACAAGATGCTGATATCCTCATACGTTATCCTCTTCTCACATCCCACTTCCCCCTCGTCCCACAATATCTTCTGATTTACAAGCTGCACATGGTGTAAGCATACACCTCTTGCTTTACTCCCCTCCCCTCGCCACAATCCTACCCTTGTGCCTTCCTCATTTCAGACACACAAGAAATCCAGCCCGCCCAACCAATGGTTCACCAAGAAGAGGAAGAGGAGAATGAAGAACAAGAAAAAGAAACACCATCACTCGATTTCACACTCCCAGCCACCAACTCCTCAAGGTCGACCTGCAAGGCCATCTGAGTTCTCCCCCACTGAAAGTCAGCAGCCTTCCACCAGCCATGCTGCAGCCACTGAGGTAGCACTGCGTAAGATCACTAGGATAGGCAAAGGCGCACGCAAGGCATTCACTAAGGGAATGCAAAAGAGTGATTAGTTGATTTTTTTGATGTAATATTGGATGCATATATGGATAAAGTTGGAGTGGAAAGTTTGTTTTGTGGTGGCTTTTACTTCAGCATTGTGGCCAAGAGGTCGCTGTGATGGTCAGTAACAGAGGGAAGGTAAGGTGTAGGACAAATGTTGAAAGGGGAATTGGGGTTGTGTTCACTGGTACCTCAGGCGGATGAATCAATCCCGGATATCCTGGCCAGAAAGGGGTTGTCTGGGTTGCCTCTTTCCTTCTGTTTCCTCCTCTTCTACTTCTTCCTCTTCCTACTCCTCCTCTTCCTCCTCCTTGTCCTCCTCCCTCTGCGAGTAGCTTGTCCCCTTTGCTGCCTCTGCTCCATTTCCATGTCATGCGGCAGCCTAACTCGATCCCCAGGACTGGGAGCAAGTGGTGCTCTCAGAGGCCTTCCTTTAAGAACCAAAGCCTTGAAAACATCCAGCAGCACTCCCCGAACACAATGTTGGCTACAGACACTGACAACATTCCAGCTGTAGTGCTGAAGGCCTGTGCACCAGAACTAGCTGCATCCCCAGTCAAGCTATTGCAGTGCAGCCATGACACTGGCATCAACTTGACAGGGTGAAAAATTGCCCAAGTATGTCCTATCTACAAAAAGCAGGACAAATCTAACCCAGCCAATTACTGGCCTATCGGGTTTTCCCAATAGAAATCATCAACAGTACCAGAGAGCGACACCTACTCATGAATAACATTCTCGCTGCCGCTCAGTTTGGGTTACATCAGAATTGCTCATCACAGCCTTGATGCAGACATGGATGCAAGAGCTCAATGCCAGGGAAGAGTCGAGAGCTGCTTTCAAAGTATAACACCAAGGAGTTCTAGCAAAACTGAGGTCAGTGAGGGTCAAGAACAAAGTCCTTCAATGACTATATAACAGATGATCTTTTCCCATCCCTTTTTCAGATGGTCAAATGTTCACTGTGAGTTAACAATGCACCCTTCAAAGCATTGCCCCACAGGTGTCAGCTGTGGCTCAGTGGGTAGCACCATCGCCTCTGAGGCAGAAGGTTGTGGGTTCACCTCCCACTCCAGAGACTTGAGCACATAAATCTAGGCTGACACTGCTGAGGGAGTGCTGCACTGTCGGAGGTGCTGTATTTCGGATGAGACATTAAACCGAGGCCCCATCTGCTCTCTCAGGTGGACGTAAAAGATCCTATGGCACTATTTCTAAGAAGAGCAGTGAAGTTATCCCTGGTGTCCTGGCCAATATTTATCCCTCAAGCAACATCACTAAAAAACAGATTATCTGGTCATTATTACATTGCTGTTTGTGGGAGCTTGCTGTGTGCAAATTGGCTGCCGTGTTTCCTACATTACAACAGTGACTACATTTCAAAAAGTACTTCATTGGCTGTAAAGCACTTTGGGACATCCGGTGGTCGTGAAAGGTGCTATATAATGTTATTATTCATTACTTCAAAACATAGCATTTTTTCCTTTGTAGGAGATAATTCTTACTTAGTAGGTCATTTCTCATCTCAGAAAGCTTGGGTTCCCAACCTGCACTAACTTTCCTGAGTTGTCCACCTCTGGATTCGCCTATGTGATGGTCTGGGCACTGAAGAGCTGCTCTGGGATAAGTAAAGACTGTTCCCATGATATATATTGGCAAAGCAGTTCCAGGTGCAAGTGGAAACCTGAAATTGATGATGCTCACAGGAGGGAAAATGATTCACCAAATAAAAGACCTCTATCTGCAGGTAGAAGATAAGTTATTTTGAAGGCAGTGGGAAATACTTTATATTAAAAATACTTCTAACCTTTCCTTTTTCTCGTGTGCATCTGAAAACTTGTCCTAACCCAATAAACAGTTAGGATTCAATAATATAATCTGAGGCAATCAACTGAAAAATATATTTACTGCTACTATTTACAGTCTGTCAAGAAATCAATAGGAATCTGATTTTGATGTATTGCTGTCTATCAGACTGTCTGTGGTCAAAAATAAGGATTAGGATCAGTGTGGAAGAAGGTGACTAGGAAATTACCTATCAAAACGCATGAGAACAGTTAGAATGGAACATAGGATATTATTAGGATTCATTTTCATGTAACAATTAGATAATGTCAAGATCGCAATCATCATTATATTTGAAGACCTGTCTGTTGAATGAACAGAACATCAAGAAACTTAAATGTAGCACTGAGCCCTTCAGAGCGTAATATTCAGACTCTTTATTATATAAACTGTTTGAATTCACAAATAAGTTCATAAAGGTGGATTGATTTTTGTCCTCTTGGCATTAAGGGCTTACTTCCTTCACCTATTTACATTGGCAACATGAGAATAGTGTCCAAGGAATCAGACCCACTTCACTGCCAATAATAGCAGAGTAATGCAGCAATGTAAGAGGGGTTTACCAGGTAACAAGGGGGGCCCGTTACTTCTTACATCTTGCTGCTAATCATGGTAGAGATAAGACCAGTAAGAAAGTGATACTGATCTCATCTGTGTGCAGATCATTGTAACTCGTTTGAATCATTGTATTCCAATTAAATATGTGCTGGCATTACATAATCAGATTTTCAAATGTACATTCTTTATTAAGAAGGTTTTGTGTGGAGACTGCACTTTGAACCCAATGACAAAATGGTATTAGCACAAAGCTCACAGCTGAGCTACATTGGCCCAGAAATGAAAGACGGAGCCTTCCTGCGGGGGTAAGGCTTCCCCGCGATATCTCACTGCGCGCCTGCCTTTTCCTTCCGAGCTCGCACGAACTTGAGTTTCTAGACAGCAGCTGTGCAGTGTGTGCGTATACCACAGACGCAGTTAATTCGTGCGAGCTGTGGGATCACGTGATTCAGTTAGAGCCAATGGCAGCACACCATCTTTCATTCATAGTTTTCATAGCAAGGGCTGTGAAAGCTATGAATACTATACCACCCCCCAAAAGAACAGCTGAACCTCAATTAAATTTTTTTTTTAAAACCATCACATTAATAAAATAAGTATAGTTAAATAAATTAACCACTTTAAACAAAAAATTAAATTTTTGAAAAAATTTAAAATCTTTTTAAAAGTTAGAAAAATAAACTTACCTTTCTTTAAAGTCTCTAAAAAAGATATACCTGTTGAAAAAAATTCAAAAATAATACTTAATTAACTACTTACCTTGTTAAAAGAGGGTCTTACGCCTCCTTTCTTTATGTGCAAAATCTTCCATGCTTACCTGCGCGTTCAAAGCACTAAGTGCACTGCGTGCGCGCAGCCTGTAGCGCGCACGCGGTTCACCTAGGAACCGCCCCTTTTGAAATCACCAAGTGCCGGTTTTCAGTGCATGCGCAGTGCATGCTGGAAACCGGCAATTGGAGACAGAATACGCGAGAGTACTCTTGCGTACTGATACTAATTTTTGGGCCATTATGTACCATCTCAGATATTATGCTGAACCAAGAGTTTTCATATAAGATCAGCCCGATCCGTTGCTACAGTAAGACAGCCATTTAAGATCAGTTATATTCATATTAAGCAGTGAAAGTGTACCATAGTCAGTGAATGATAACCCCAACCCACCATAAAAGCCTCACTTCTTATTCAAAATTTGTCTCCCTTTTCAATGAGTTTGTAAATTGGACATTTTTGACATTGTTTAAAGAAATTGTTTCATTCTTCAGAGAAAAGCTAGTCCCCAACAATATCCTTGAACAGAGGCCCAACCAGTCCCCATCCACTACCACCCTCCTGGCTGAACTTGTTCTGATGCGGAGATGCCGGTGTTGGACTGGGGTGGACAAAAATGAGAAGTCGCACAACACCAGGTTATAGTCCAACAGTTTTATTTGAAATCACGAGCTTTCGGAGCGCTGCTCCTTCGTCAGGTAAAGGTAAACTTGTTCTCACATTGAACAACTTCTCCTTTGATTCCACTCACTTCCTGGAACCAAATTAAAGGTGTTGCTATGGGAACCCGCATGGGTCCTAGCTATGCCTGCCTTTTCATGGGATATGTGGAACATTCTTTGTTCCAGTCCTAATCAGGTCTCCTCCCTCACCTCTTTTTCTGGTACATTGATGACTGTATCGGTGCCGTTTCCTGCTCTCGCCCTGAACTAGAAAATTTCATTGACTTTGCTTCCAATTTCCACCCTTCCCTCACCTTCACATGGTCCACCTCTGACTCTTCCCTTCCCTTCCTCGACTTCTCTGTCTCCATTTCTGGGGATAGGCTATCGACAAACATCCACTATAAGCCCACTGACTCCCACAGCTACCTGGACTACACTTCCTCCCACCCTGCTTCCTGTAAGGACTCTATTCGATTCTCCCAGTTTCTCCGTCTCCGTCGCATCTGCTTTGACCATGTCACCTTCCATACTAGTGCTTCCGATATATCTTCCTTTTTCCTCAACTGAGGATTCCCCTCTACCATGGTTGACATGGCCCTCAATCGTGTCCATCCATTTCCCGCACTTCTGCTCTCACCCCATCCCCCCCTCCAAGAACCACAATAGGGTTCCCCTTGTCCTCAACTTTCATCCCACCAGCCTCCACATTCAATGAATCATGTTCCGCCATTTCGCCACCTCCAGCGTGATCCCACCACCAAACACATCTACCCCACCCCTCCCCTTTCAACATTCCGAAGGGACCGCTCCCTCTGCGACACCCTGGTCCACTCCTCAATCACCCTCAACACCCCCTACCCTTCCCACGGCACCTTCCCATGCAAGCACAGGAGATGCAATGCCTGCCCTTTTACCTCCTCCCTTCCCACTGACCAGGGCTCCAAACACTCCTTCCAGGTGAAACAGTGATTTACTTGTACTTCTTGCAATTTAGTATATTGTATTCGCTGCTCACGATGTGGTCTCCTCTACATTGGGGAGACCAAATGCAGATTGGGTGACTGCTTTGCGGAACACCTCTGTTCAGTCCGTAAACGTGACCCCGAGCTTCCGGTCGCCTGTCACTTTATTTCTCCACTTCACTCCCACTCTGACCTCTCTGTCCTCGGCCTCTTACACTGTTCCAACAAAGCTCAACGTAAGCTCGAGGAACAGCACCTCATCTTTCGATGAGGCACTTTACAGCCTTCTGGACTCAACATCGAGTTCAACAATTTCAGACTATAACCTCTGCCCCTATTTTTTCACATGGCAGCTGTTGATGATTCTGCCATTCCCATTTACACCTCATCTAGACTCATCTTTCTTAACTTGTCCCATTACCAATCTACTTTTGCTTTGCACCATCATCCCCTTTGTCTTTTAATCTCCATCCTATCACAGACCTTCCCTTTTGTTCTTTGCTCCCCTCAGTATAGAAAGCTATGCAGAATGCAGCACATGACCAGAAATCTGCTGAGTTCCTCCTGAACGGTCCATGCAGTGGAAGTATTGCTTGAGCACGGCAATGGTCAGAATTCACGTGTGAAACACAGAAAATAGCCAAAAACAGCACAGAAGTTAACCAGCAGCCTAAGAGAACAAACCAGCAACTAACCTGTATGGAGGAGATGAGCCTTTTAAATAGCGCTCCTGCAAGGTCTTTGCTGACTGTTAGCGCTATGAGTTGCTCGGCGAGATTATCACATGGTGAGTCAGGCACTGGGCAGACCAATTACAAACAAGGTCCCACATGTAGCATAGGACCCTTATTTAGATATATAAGGAGCTTCTTGAATCATTACAACATGCGCGCTGAACACCTAGAGCAGCCCAATCCAACCGCTGGTGGCGCACTTCTGGCGTGGGATGGGTGTGCGCCTGCCATCTGCCATATTGGACCCTTAGACGCCCATTTTATGCTTGAAAATTAGGTGCAGCACAATCGAATTTCTCGCCCAAGGAATCCATTTTACCAGCTGAAATGGGTACTATGTATTTGCATATTCCAGGTTAATAGCGAGGAGAGTGTTAGTAATCTATCAACCAGTAAAACAAAACATTCCAGACTCCTTAGTAATATCTGAGAGATATTAGCCTGGATTTGATGCAGTGATCATTAAGGTGGTCAGTTAATAAAGTGGTCAGTAAAGATTTAGGCCTAGAAATTCGTTTTCCCCCTAAAACGGATGCGGGAATCGTGATGCACTAGCAATCCGTGCCCGTTCGGAGGACTGCAGGCAGCACGTGAACATTTCCATGGCTGTGGCATTCAACCCAGCGCTAAATGCGCTGCTGAGTGGCTGAACGCTCAGCAGGGGCCGCAGTTCATGCGAGTCTAGCACCAATTAAAGCTAGCCTGCACTTCTTAGAGGCGGTTTGCACCTCTTAAAGGGGAGGTGCATTCTGCCTGCAGCAGCTCCTTCAACATGGAAGGGATGGGCAGATCCATCAGTGCACTTGTGGACCCAACCATGATGCAGCGTCTGATGGCTGATGTCTCAGCTTCCATTGCAGCACAAGGACAAGCCACCCTACATCTGAGTGCTGCAATGGAAGCTCAGACTAAAGTCATGCAAGGTCAGACTGCTCTCATGCAGTCTCAGCTTGCTGCCACACAAGCTCAGACTGATGCCATCGTGGCTGTGTTTACTAGTGTGGAAAAGGGCTTGCAGGATATCACATCATTCCAGCAATCTTTCCTCCAACAGATGACTAGGAATGCTGAGGCACTGCCCCGGGGGAGTAGCAGTGGCTCCGTAAAGGACGAATCTGCTGTCCTCTCTCAGGATGACAACATGCGTCCTCCCACCACTGATACTCCGCCAGTGCCCTTGCTGTTTCCTATCAGCCAGCCAGCCCAGACTGCTGCTGCCCAGTGCCGAGGTGGTGCAGTCTGCAATCAGGCCTTCTAGGCCTAGAGGTGCTCAAGGTCGTCCTACAAGGCCATCTGCAATCTCCCCCACTGAAAGTCAGCAGCCGTCCACCAGCCATGCTGCAGCCACTGGGGTAGCACTTCTTAAGACAGGCAAAGCCACACTGAAGGCAGGCACTAAGGAAATGTACAAGGGTGATTAGTTGACTTTGTTAGGTTATATTGGATGGATAGATGGATAAAGTTGGGTTGGATTGTTTCTTTTGTGGTGGCTTTTATTTCAGCATTGTGGCCAAGAGGAGGCTGTGATGGTCAGTAACAGATGGAACGTAAGATGTGGGATTATTGTTGAATGGGGAATGTGGGTTGCGTTCACTTGTACCGCAGTCAGATGAGTCGATCATGGACAGCCCGGGCAGAAAGCGGCTTTCTGGGCTGCCTCCTCCCTTCTGCTTCCTCCTCTTCTGACTCCTCCTCCTCCTCTTCCGACTCCTCCTCTTCCGCTTTCTCCTCCTCCTGCACCTTTTACTCCTCTTCCTCCTCCCCTTCAGCTGCTTGCCATATGCCTGGCAGCAAGGGCTGTACCCTCATGATGGCGAGTTTGAGGAGAATACAGCAGACCACGACGAATCTTGAGAATCCTGCAGGGCTCCGCCAGAGCGGTCCAGGCAGCGGAAGCATTGTTTATGGATGCCAATTGTCTGTTCTATCAGATTCTGTGTGGCAGCATGGCTCTCATTGTCTGCATGCTGCCCACGTGTGGTTGGGTTACAGAGCAGAGCCAGAAGCCAGGCGGTCAGCGGATAGCCCTCATCGCCCAGTAGCCACCCTCTGGTTTGTCTTGGTGGCTCAAAGACTGAGGGAACAGTGGACTGGTGCAGAATGAAAGAATCATGACTACTGCCTGGGCATTCACCTTCATGATGTGCTGAGCATTGTTGCATACGAACTGCACATTCAGCAACTGGTAACCTTTGCAGTTGTGGTACATCTCAGCATTTAGATGCGGCGCCCGCAAAGCCTCGGGCATGTAGTCGATAGTGCCCTGCACCATGGGGAAGCCTACTATCCTGGCAAATCCACGTGCCACGCTACGCCTGCTTTTCTCTGGTCAGAGAGAAGACAATGAAGTATCCTTTCCTGGCATAAAGAGCGTCTGTCACCTCTATTATGCAGCAGTGGACGGCAAACTGGGAGATGTTACAGATGTCATCTGCTCCAGCCTGGAAGGATCTCAACATGAAGAAATTCAAGGTCACAGTCCACTGGCAGCACTGTCCTTATCCTGGTGTGAGGCTGCAGGTCTGGTTACAAGAGGTGGCAGAGTTCTGTCACACCTCCTTCATAAAGCACAGATGCCTCACACACTGCTCCTGGCTCAGGTTGAGGTAAGAGAATTGCTCTCAGAAGACCCTAGGTGGGTAAGGCCTCCTGCTGATAATCCTTCTCCCCCCTCCTCCTCCCTATGTGAGCAGCTTGTCTTCTTCGTTGCCTCTGCTCCACCTCCCTGTCATGCTGCAGGCGAAGGGGGATGACATCTAGAGCCCCCATGACTGGGAACAAGTGGTCTGACCAGAACCCTTGAAGTCAGAAGCAAGGCCTTCTCCACTTGCAGCACCACACCCTGTCACCTCACCAACTTTAAACAACTCTAGAATGCTCCAAACACTTCCACAAACTTACACAGAGCCAGTAGAAATTAATCAGCAACTGACCCGAGAGTGGTTAATGATCCCTTTAAATACCACTGGTAAGGGGTCCTTGCAGCTGCTGAACACATGTTCAGCTGTGCAAGGTTAACTTACAGCACTGAGGACGAAAATGGCAGCGCTGGCGTCAAATCAGCGGTGCATGCTGATTGACGTCACAATCTGCCCACTCTACATACTTCTGGCGCACACTCGCAATGCCGACGCTATCGCCCTCACCAAGATGGCATCCAGCACGGCCCGCTCCAGAAATGCGCACGCTGCTCGGATGCCATTTTTGCTCCAAATCAGCACCCATAGTGCCCAAACAATGGATGCTACGCAATCAAATTTTTAGCCCTTAGATTTCAATTAAGTAAGAAAGAAAGACTTGCATTTATATAACGCCTTTCACGACCACCGAACATCCCAAAGTGTTTTACAGCCAATGAAATACTCTTTGAAGTGTAGTCACTGTTGTAATGTAGGAAACGTGGCAGCCAATTTGCGCTCAGCAAGCTCCCACAATGTGATAATGACCAGATAATCTGTTTTAGTGATGTTGATTGAGGGATAAATATTGACCAGGACACCGGGGATAACTCCCCTGCTCTTCTTCGAAATAGTGCCATAGGATCTTTTACGTCCACCTGAGAGAGCAGACGGGGCCTCAGTTTAACGACTCATCCGAAAGATGGCACCTCTGACAGTGCAGCACTCCCTCAGCACTGCACTAGAGTGTCAGCCTAGATTTTTGTGTTCAACGCTCTGGAGTGGGACTTGAACCCATGACCTTCTGACTACCCACTGAGCCACTGGCTGACACACATGTCTAAAATTAAAGATACTTTTTGGGGGAAATACAATGTCATGATTTTGTTTTCAAAGCCTACGTAATATTTTTTTAAAATCCTTACAGTACCTTTCAAAACTAATTGAGTGTACTGTATGTAATGAGCTCTTAAACAAGACAGATGTCGATGTAACAAAATGAGTATTGTCTAAAAGCATAAAACGAAACACTCTAGAGCCTTGATATGTAGTCTGCATTTCTACAAGCAGACAAAACGTTAATGTTGTCTTATTACTGCAAGAAAGAACATGAACTACTCAGATGTCTGTTATAATCACTAGCGATGGCTCAAAGGAGAGACAACAGAGTCTGTATATTTAAAATCAAACACAAGCATCTGGAAAGAAAACTGAACAGCTTCTGCGAAAACCATCAAAGTCTAGCATTACATTTTAAATCAGGCTGTTTATATTTTTCTCCTTTTCTCCCCATTCCATGGTTAATAATTATCTTCACTTTCTTCACTTTAGTCATGATGATGACAGGAGCCTTTGGTGTGCTCATGGTGCTTTGTTAGTGGTCTTCTGTAATTGGCTGACAGAAGCACAATTAAATGAAATGGCATCTACCAAGTTTTGCCTCCCCAGAGATGGTACACATAGCATTCCATCGAGCTGCCAGCTTAAAACTACTGCAAGTCATTCTACTGAGGTAAGCAAGTTTAAATGACAGGCACCCTTCAGACTTGAGTATGTAGTTTGGGGAGTATCTGTTGGGATGGTCATCAACAAGTTAAGTTATGGGGTGCGGGGGAGGGCGAGCGGAGTCGGAATCACAGAGGGTGGCGGTCCCGGGGCGACAGCAACCCAGATTACTGCTCCTCCGAGTCCCGCCAAAATAATTTGACCCTTACTTTGGCCGGCCTCTTCGGGACCATCGCCGTGGAATTGATGTGCCTAACGCAGTCTCCAACCAGTTCCGACCTAAAATGGCAATTAGGGTTCCATTTACATCATAGGACCCCAATTTTCATATTTAAAGGGGCCTACTGCCTGAAACAGGCGAACATTTTGAAAACCTGGCGGTAGGCCCCTTTAAAAATGGACCTGGCTGCATCGCCGGTGTAACGGGGCGGTAAGGCTACCGACCCCATTTTGAGGCTGTTAATGCCAGGCAAAGGCAGTGAAAACTAGCCTCAGTACTGTTCATAACTTGCATTTTCTCTGAAACGCTGTTTCGTCTGGCTGTTTGGTTCAGTCAAAAATGACGGATTTTTTCCAAGGCCTTTGCCACATTTACAATAATATTAAAGCCTATATTTGACCCACAAGACATATCAGATGTTTCATATTTATCATGATGGAATTGTGTTATACTTTTTTTATTATCTTTGTTTTGTTTTAAAATTACAATAAAAGAGGTTGTCTGTTCCTGCCTAAAGAACCACCGCCTTATGTGCCCCAGCAGCTACAGTTTATTCAACAAGGTGAGCAATTCTGAGTGGTGGGCAGCCTGAGGCTTGGGGTTCAAACATTCATTCACTGTTTTCATTGTGAAATTAGTTGTGAATGCTGCATGTTCCATTGTGCAAAGTCATGTCCATGTAATGATGGTGGTGATGGGAAAATAGAAGGTTCTGTTGCACTGAGATCTCAGCTGTTGTCTGATGAAATTCTAGAAGACAAGCTATATTTTACCCAAATTACATACCTAACTGATACATTGGAGGATTACTGGAAAAGTATGTTGTATTCTGCCAAATATATACTGCTATATATACACACAGGGCAACAAAGGCTCTGAGACCCTGTCTCCTGAATGAACCTCCTGATGAGTGCTATCCACCCCAGTGCCCCGAGGAAGTAATTCATTTTCAAAGTAAGCACTGGGACTTGTTGTGAATATGTCCTCAGCACATTACCCTCTTGTTTCAGGGCTCCACATCAGGATTCGTTATTATTTTTAATTTTTGGTGAATTGTTGTGCATATCGTGGTAAAGGATGTCAGTGCTGGGGAATGGAGGGCTTCTCCATTTCAGGAACGCAGTGTTAGCATTAAGCACCTGCGGGTCAGACATAAACACACCCACAACAGAGCAAAGCTCCCTCTACTCTGCAGCACAGTACTCTACCTCTACTACAGCAGTGATGTCTTTCTATTTCTCACATCAGCCAACTTGGTAGAGCAAAATTTTAGTTTGACAGATCAGTGGGGCTGATGTGGAGTGGGTGAGTAGGGCTGGATAATCAGGCGGATATCCATCTTACGGGATCTCTGCCCATTTTGTACGACAAATTGTGCTCAGCTGTGGCTCAGTTGGTAGCACCCTCACCTCTGAATCAGAAGATTGTGGGTTCAAGTCCCACTCCAGGGACTTGAGCACATAAAGCTAGGCTGACACTCTGAGGGAGTGCTGCACTGTTGGAGGTGCTGTCTTTCAGATGAGACGTTAAACCGAGGCCCTGTCTGCTCTCTCAGGTGGACGCAGGAAGGATGTTCGCGATGGTGAGGGAGTCCAGAACCAGGGGTCACAGTCTAAGGATAAGGGGTAAGCCATTTAGGACTGAGATGAGGAGGAATTTCTTCACCCAGAGAGTGGTGAACCTGTGGAATTCTCTACCACACAAGGCAGTTGAGGCCAATTCATTAAATATATTCAAGAAGGAGTTAGATATATTTCTTAAGGCTAAGGGGATCAAGGGATATGGGGAGAAAGCAGGGACAGGGTACTGAATTTGGATGATCAGCCATGATCGCATTGAATGGCGGAGCAGGCTCAAGGGGCCGAATGGCCTACTCCTGCTCCTATCTTCTATGTTTCTATATCCCATGGCACTATTTTGAAGAAGAGCAGGGGAGTTATCCACGGTGTCCTGCGCCAATATTTATCCCTCAATCAACATCACTAAAACAGATTATCTGGTCCTTATCACATTGCTGTTTATGGGAGCTTGCTGTACGCAATTTTGGCTGCCACGTTTCCCACATTACAACAGTGACTACACTTCAAAAAGTACTTCATTGGCTGTAAAGCGCTTTGAGACGTCCGGTGGTCATGAAAGGCGTTATAGAAATACAAGTTCTTCTTTATAACATGTCCATTTCCAGTCAGCCTAATTTAGTTCTCTACGTGGTTAATTTATGCAATTAATGTTTTTTTATTGCCCTGGTGTTTCCCAATAATTACTGTATATTTTGTGTACCAACCTATTGCTCAGTCTAGAGTTAGTGAGGTGGCTTGCTACTGAATGTCACAGGGACCCTCTTGGGATACAGGTGGGCCTCTGCCTCCTTGTGTTGGGTCATGAGATGACCCTAGCTTTAGGCTCCTAGCTTTGGCCCTGCCCGGACCCTACCTAAACAAGTCCAGTCATCACTGTGATAGCAGATCACCAGCCAGCAACAAGGACAGGGGGAAGCTCAGCAAGATAGCTCTTTCCATCCAATGCCCAGCATGTTGAAGCCAAGTGAGACAATCGCTTATTGATTGGAGCCTGGGGGCTCCATAGCAACTGTGTGAACATTCACAAATGATTGTCTCATTGTAAAAATGAAAATGATCTCCATCTCTGCAGGTCCCAGTGGAATTGCTACACGCTCCATAATAGTCTACACTTCAGATAAACGGTCATGTATAATTGCACAAATCCGGATAGTGAACTTCTTCACAGCCGAGGAAGGACAACAGGTTCTTGCTCCCTCACTGTCACCATCACATGCTTTTGCTTACCCATGCTCTGTAATTCACATAGAGCTCCTTCCTCAAAGTACCTAAATCCAAGGGTGGATGTACCTGTGCTGGAATTTGCTATGATTGGAGTGTTTGACGTAGGGTTCTGTGAGGTGCTGGGTTGCTGGCCATTTGCAGTAGGTGAGGTTTAGTCTTTCTTCTGCGGGGGGTGGGGGGGGGGGCGTCATTTACGGAAACAGAAGGGAGACATATATTAGAATGCTAGCTGCAAGATACACCTTCAAACTGCATTTAAATAGTTAGACTGTGCCTCACAGTGGTGTGCTAGAATGCAAGTCAAGAAGGAAGGAAGTAGTGCTGGATCTAGTTCTGGAGAATTAAGTGGGGCAAGTGGAGTATATTTCAGTGGGAGAACATTTGGGGAACAGTGATCATAATATCATCAGGTTTAGAATAGTTATGGAAAAGGACAAGGTAAAATCAAGTGTAACAGTACTGGAGGAGGGCTAACTTCAGTAAGTTGAAAAGGAAACTGGCCCAGGTGGATTGGAATCAAAAGTTCGCAGGTAAAACAGTAAATGAGCAATAGGAAACCTTCGAAGAGGAGATAGTTCGGGTATAGAGTAGACACGTTCCTATGAGGGGGAAAGGAAGGGCATCTCAGATGCAGCTCTGGAGGCACTGGTGGTGGCTGTGGAGAGAAGACGGGCTGTCCTTTTCCTGCAGACTGGCAGGAAACCATCTGCCCATACATCTGGAAGGCTCTGGCAAGAGATAGCTGGGTACATGACGACCAACAGTGTGGTTCCCAGAAAATGGATACAGTGCCGAAAGAAGTTTAATGACCTCACACGGCAGGCCAAGGTGAGTGAAGGCTTCAGCAAATGCCATTTCCCACCATCTGCACCACAAGCCTCACACACTGCTCAATGCACCACAGTCCCATCACTCACCACCAACAATCTCTAGCAATTGCCACTCATACCTCACAATAATAACTTCACCCTCACAACCTTACCACAGCTGCAACACTCACATCCACATCTCACACCTTGCACACACTGACAGCTATTCAACTATTGCAGGCACATCACCCAAACACATTGCACCGCACTCACTGACACACTTCCCTTTCTCTTGCAGGCTAAGATTGCTCACAATCACCAGGAGCTGTGGCTGACAGGAGGCGGCCAAACCACAATACAGGCCTTGAGCCAACTGGAGGAGTCGGTGCCGAACATCCCTGGAGGGGAAGTCACCGAGGCCGTGTCAACAGGCAAAGTTGAAACCCTTGAGGACAATAACGGTATGGTCTTTCCTAATCCTTCTTCACACATCCCACTTCCCCCTCATCCCACAATCTCTTCCCACTTACAAGCTGCTGACACTGTATGCATGGATATCTTACTTCCCCCGCTCTCCTCACCATAACCCAACTCTTGTGCCTTTCTGCTTTCAGATGACCAGGAACTGCCAGCCACAGAGCCTGTACCCGAAGCAATGAAGGAGAGTGAAGGAGAAGAAGTCACACCCTCATTGCATCTGACACTCGCAGACACCAGCTCAGAAACTGGCACTGCGCGGAATTTAGAGGGTAGTGCAGATGCAGGATCTGCACAGGGTGAGGCACTGGACATGAGTGGGCTGCAGCAAGGCCAGGGGGAAAGGACAACTGAGAGGCCAGCTCCCCGGAGGCTGATTTTGGGCACCTGTTCTGCTGCACATGACTCAGGTGAGGACCTCAGTGGGGCGGTATTTAGAAGAAGGGTGATGGGCAGGCACACCGAATTGCTAGGTGCAATGGCAAGCCTGCCAGAGAGCCTCTTGTCAATGTCAAGGAGCATGGCGGAGACCGGCTCCAACATTGCACTGGGCTTCGCAGACCTTGGAGCCCAGGATTTCCAGGATGGAAATGATGGACAACTCCAGGAGAGACCGTGTCAACCCAGCCATGATGCTGGGTGTGATGGGCGATGTCGTGGCTTCCATTGCAGCACAGGCGGAAGTGACCCAACGTCTCAGTGCTGCAGTGGAAGCTCAGACTGCTCACCTGCAGGCTCAGCTTGCAGGCCACACAAGCTCAGACTGCTGCCATTGTGGCTGGGTTTACCAGTGTCGAAAGGGGATGCAGGGTGTCGCAGCAGTCCAGCAATCTGTCCTCCAACAGCTAGGAATGCTGAGGCGCCGCCCCGGGAGAGTGGCAGTGGGTCTGTGGATCAGGAACCTGCTGTTCTCTCTCAGGATGACAGCATTCCTATTGCCACCACTGCCATTCCACCATTATCCTTGCTGCTGCCTGTCAGCCAGCCAGCCCAGACTGCTGCTGCCCAGGCCGAGGTGGTGCAGTCTACAGTCAGGCCTTCTAGGTCCACAACTGGTCGAGGTCATCCTGCAAGGCCATCTGAAATCTTCCGCATGGAAATTCAGCAGCCTTCCACCAGCCATGCTGCAGCCACTGGGGGAGCTCTGCATAGGAGCACCAGAGTTGGTAAAGGCACACGACTGACAGGCACTAAGGGATTGCACAAGGGTGATTAGTTGATATTGTAATGTGAATTGAATAGTTATAAATTTATTAATTATGTTTGGAATGTTTGTTTTGTGGTGGCTCTCATTTCAGCTTTGTGCCCAGGAGGACACTGTGATATTCCGTGACAGATGGATGGTATAATGGGGATATGGTGAGCAATGGGGATCTGAGGTTTTATTCACTCGAATTGGAGTCTGATGAGGCGTTCACGGACAGCCTGTCAGGAACAGGGGTCTACGGCCTGCCTCTTCCCTTCCTCCTCCTTCTCCTCTCCCTCGTCCTCCTCCTGAGGTGGTCCCGCAATCCCTGCTGGCAAGGGCTGTGTCCTCATGATGGTCAAGTTGTGAAGCATGCAGCAGACCACCACGAAATGAGACACCCGCTCCGGTGAGTACTGGAGGGCTCCTCCCGAGCGGTCAAGGCAGTGGAACCATTGCTTCAGTAGCCCGATGGTCTGCTCTATGATGTTCCTGGTGGAAGCATGGCTCTCATTATACGACTGCTGGGCACGAGTGGTGGGGTTGCGGAGGGGAGTCATCAGCCAGGTGTAGAGCGGATAGCCCTTGTCTCCGAGCAGCCACCCTCGAGTTTGGCGCGGTGGCTGGAAGTTTGCTAGCACTGGCGCAGAATGAAGGCATCATGACTGCTGCCAGGATAGCGGGCATTGACCATCAGGCTGCGCTGGGCGTGGTTGCACAACAACTGCACATTAAGTGAGTGGTAGCCTTTGTGGTTACAGAAGATCTCAGGATTGTTATGCAGTGCCCGCAAAGACACGTGGGTGCAGTCGATGGCGCCCTGCACCATGGGGAAGCCCACTATCCTGGCAAAGCCACATGTGCGCTCCTCCTGCTTCTCTCGTAGTTCCTTCTCCTGGAGCACAGAGCCTCTGTGACCTCCCGGATGCAGCAATGGATGGCGAACTGGGAGATGTTAGCTATGGCTCCTGCTGCAGACTGGAAGGATCCACTGGTGATGAAATTGAGGGCCACGGTGACCTTGAGGGCCACTGGAGAGCCGTCGTCACCCTGCTCAGAGGCTGCAGGTCTGGTTGCAGGAGATGGCAGAGTTCTATGACCACCTCCTTGGTGTCGCGGAGCCTCCTAATACACTGCTCCTGGCTTAAGTGGGGATAAGAGAAGTGCTCTCTGCCGACCACAGGTGGGTAAGGCTTCCTGTGAGAACCCTCCTGGCTCTCTTCCTTCTCCCTCTGCGCGCAACTTCTCCTCTTCTTCGCTGACTCCGCTCCCTCTCCCGAAGATACTTGAGTGCGAGGTGGACGGCCAGTACAGCCCTCATGACTGTGAGCAAGTGCTGTGAGCAGAAGCCTTTAAATAATAATGAAGGCATTCTCCACTTGCAGCAACACTCCCTGTCACCTTAGGACCTTGAAAGTAGGTTATTAAGCTGCTGGAGTTGCAGAAAGTTGCCCAGAGCCAGTCAAACTGAAGAAGCATGTCAGGTGCAAGTTGTTGCTGATGATCCCTTTAACTACCACTGCTGGAGCCTCCTTCCTGCTGGTCAACACTTGCTCAGCTGGTCGTAATTAACACAGGCTGGTAAGTTGAGTGGCGCACTCCAAAATGGCAGATCGGGCGTCAGGTGAGTGTTGCACACTCACTGATGTCACAATCTGCATAATCTCCATATTGCTGGCGAGCACGGACATCGGCAGTGCTGCTGCCCAGCCGGAAATGGCAGCCGCTACGGGATCCGCTGGTAGCAGGCGGAAGTGCGGTGGCCGCCATTTTTTCCCCCTGAATCGGGCCTTAACGGCCGGCGCAAACATTACAAATTTCTCAGCCCTGAGGTTAAAATGAGACAGAAAAAGGAGGCTTATGGTAAATGTAAGGCTCATAATACAGTAGAGAACCAGGCTGAATACAGAAAGTGCAGAGGAGATCCATAAAAGGGAGCAAGAGGGGCAAAGAAAGAGTATGAAAATAGATTAGAATAGAAAATCATTGGCAAAAGATCTGGAGGGCAGATGAGGAGAATTTTTTTCACTCAGATAGCTGTAGTGATCTGGACGCTCTACCTGAAAAGGTGAAGGAAGCTGATTCCATAAATAATTTTAAAAGGAAGTTGGACAGGTACTTGGGAATGTGGAACTCATTGGGTAACAGACAAAAGATAGGGTTGTGGGACTAAGCATGACTGCGCTTTCTAAGAGCCAGCATAGACACGACGGGCCGAATGGCCTCCTTCTGTGCTGTACGTTTCTATGATTAGCAGGTAACATAAAAGGGAACCCAAAAGTCCTTTATAAACACATAAATAGTCAAAGGGAGGGTGGGGCTGATAAGGGACCAAAAAGGATATCTTCTTGTGGAGGCAAAGGGCATGGCTGAGGTACTAAATGAGCACTTTGCAGCTGTCTTCACTAGAGAAGAGGATGCTGCCAACTGGCATGCCAGGAGCAGCACCAGGCGTACCTAAAAATGAGGTGTCAACCTGGGGAAGCTGCAACACAGGACTACATGCATGCTCAACAACAGAAGCAGCATGTTATAGACAGCTAAGCGATCCCACAACCATCAGATTAAAGCTCTGCAGTCCTGCTATATCCAGTCGTGAATGGTGGTGGACCATTAAACAACTAAAGGGAGGAGGAGGCTCCACGAACATCCCCATCTTCAATGAGGGTGGAGCCCAGCATGTGAGTGCAAAAAACAAGGCTGAAGCATTTGCAACCATCTTCAGCCAGAAGTGCCGAGTAGGTAATCCATATCGGCCTCCTCCTGAGGTCCCCACCATCACAGAAGCCAGTCATTAACCAATTCGATTCACTCCACATGGTATCAAGAAACGGCTGAGCACACTGATATAGCTAAGGCTTTGGGCCCTGACAATATCCCGGCTGTCGTGCTGAAGACATGTGTTCCAGAACTAGCCACGCCTCTAGCCAAGCTGTTCCAGTACAGCTACCCAACAATGTGGAAAACTGCCCAGGTATATGCAGTGCACAAAAAGCAGGACAAATCCAATCCGGCCAATTACCGCTCTATCAGTCTACTCTCAATCATCAGCATAATAGTGGAAGGTGTCGTCGACAGTGCTATCAAGCGGCACTTACTCACCAATAACCTGCTCACCGATGCTCAGTTTGGGTTCCGCCAGGACCACTTGGCTCCAGACCTCATTACAGCCTTGGTCCAAACATGGACAAAAGAGCTGAATTCCAGAGGTGAGGTGAGAGTGACTGCCCTTGACATCAAGGCAGCATTTGACCGAGTGTGGCATCAAGGATCACTAGTAAAATTGAAGTCGATGGGAATCAGGGGAAAAACTCTTCACTGGCTGAAGTCATATCTAGCACAAAAGAAGATGGTTGTGATTGTTGGAGGTCAATCATCTCAGCCCCTGGACACCGCTGCAGGAGTTCCTAGGCCCAACCATCTTCAGCTGTTTCATCACTGACCTTCTCTCCATCATAAGGTCAGAAGTGGGGATGTTCGCTGATGATTGCGCAGTGTTCAGTTCCATTCGCAACTCCTCAGATAATGAAGCAGTCCATGCCCGCATGCAGCAAGACCTGGATGACATTCAGGCTTGAGTTGATAAGTGGCAAGTAACATTCGCGCCACACAAGTGCCAGGCAATGACTATCTCCAACAAGAGAGCGTCTAACCACCGCCCCTTGACATTCAACGGCATTACCATCGCCAAATCCCCCGCCATCAAAATCCTGGGTGTCACCATTCACCAGAAACTTAACTGGACCATCCACAGAAATACTGTGGCTACAAGAGCAGGTCAGAGGCTGGGTATTCTGTGGTGAGTGTCTCACCTCCTGATTCCCCAAAGCCTTTCCACCATCTACAAGGCACAAGTTAGGAGTGTGATGGAATACTCTCCATTTGCCTGGATGAGTGCAGCTCTAACAACACTCAAGATGCTCGACACCAGCAACTTGCCAAGGCTTCTTTGGCAGCACCTCCCAAACCCGTGACCACTACCACCTAGAAGGACAAGGGCAGCAGGCGCATGATAACACCACCACCTCCAAGTTCCCCTCCAAGTCACACACCATCCTGACTTGGAAGTATATCGCCATTCCTTCATCATCGCTGGGTCAAAATCCTAGAACTCACTCCCTAACAGCACTGTGGGAGCACATTCACAAGGACTGCAGTGGTTCAAGAAGGCAGCTCACTACCACCTTCTCAAGGGCAACTAGGGATGGGCAATAAATGCTGGCCTTGCCAGCGACGCCCACATCCCATGAACGAATTTTAAAAAAGCACTCCCAAACCTTTGCCTTCCAAACTCGCTTACTAATTTTCTGCCTTTCATCTTTGATGGATTCCAGGGGTTAAATTACGAGGAGACATTGCACAAACTAGGGTTGTATTCCCTGGAATTTAGAAGTTTAAAGGGTGATGTGATCGAAGTTTTCAAGATATTAATGAGAACAGATAGGGTAGATAGGGAAAATCTATTTCCGCTGGTTGGGGATTCTAGGACTAGGGGGCATAGTCTAAAAATTTAGAGCCAGACCTTTCAGGAGTGAAATTAGGAAACACTTCTATACGCAAACGGCAATTGATGCTAGATCAATTGTTAATTTTAAATCTGAGATTGATAGTTTTTTGTCAACCAAAGGGATATGGAGAAAAGGCGGGTATATGGAGTTAGATCGCAGGCCAGCCATGATCTCATTGAATGGTGGAACAGACTTGAGGGGCTAAATGGCCTACTCCTGTTCCTATGTTCCTATGATGAAGTAAAGGAGAGGGTTAATGAGGGTAGTGCGGTTAATGTTGTTTATACAGACTTTCAATGGCATTTGACAAAGTAACACATAATAGACTTGTTAACAAAATTAAAGCCCATGTGATTAAACAGACAGTGGCAGCATGGATGCAAAATTGGCTAAGGGACAGAAAGCAGGGAGTAGTGGTGAAGGGTTGTTTTTTAGACTGGAGGGAAGTATACAGTGGTGTTCCCCAAAGGTCGGTATTAGGACCACTGCTCTTTCTGATATATATTAATGACCTGGACTTGAGTATAAAGGGCACAATTTCAAAGTTTGCAGATGATACGAACTTGGAAATGTAGTAAACAATGAGGTAGATAGTAACAGACTTCAGGATGACATAGACAGACTGGTGAAATGGGAAAACACATGGCAGATAAAATTTAATGCAGAGAAGTGTGAAGTAATACATTTTGGTAGAAAGAATGAGGAGAGGCAATATGAATTAAATGGTCCAATTCTAAAGGGGGTGCAGGAACAGAGAGACCTGGGGGTGTACGTACACAAGTCTTTGAAGGTGGCAGAACAAGTTGAGAAGGCTGTTAAAAAGCATATAGGATCCTTGGCTTTATTAATAGAGGAATATTAATCACAGAGCCATTGAGGACTGTACAGGGCAAATTTGGGTGGATTCCGATGATACAAAAGGAAGGAAGTTATGCTAAACCTTTATAAGACACTGGTTAGACCTCAGCTGGAATATTATGTTTAATTCTGGGCACCACATTTTAGAAGGATGTCAAGGCATAGGAGAGGGTGCAGAAGAGATTTACTAGAATGGTACCAGGGATGAGGGACTTCAGTTATGTGGAGAGACTGAAGAGGCTGGGGTTGTTTTCCTTACAGCAGAGATGGATAAGAGGAAATTTGATAGAGGTGTTCAAAGTTGTGAATGGTTTTGATAGAGTAAATTAAGAGAAACTGTTTCCAGTGGTAGAAGGGTCGATAACCAGAGGACACAGATTTAAGGTGACTGGCAAAGGATCCAGAGGCGACATGAGAAACATTTTTTTACACAGCAAGTTGTTGTGATCTGGATGCACCGCCTGAAAGGGTGGTGGAAGCAGATTCAATAGTAACATTCAAAAGAGAATTGGATAAATACTTGAAGGGGAAAAAAATGACAGGGCTGTGGGGAAAGAGCAAAGGAGTGGGATTAATTGGATAGCTCTACCAAAGAGCCGGCACAGGCACGATGGGCCGAATGGCCTCTTTCTATGATTTTATAGTGCTATGAAGAAGCCATGTATGATCTCAGGGTTAAAAGAAGGGCACATGGTAAAACAAAACCAAATTGGCTAACTGGGAATGTTAAACTAAAAAGAAAATATTTGACCAGTTACAAAATAATCGCATCTCAAGAGAATAGGGCTAGGGATCAGATTCCATTGAAGGCAACAAAATCTGCTATCAGATTGGACAGAAGAGCAAAGAAAAGTGGATAGTGGATTGGTTTGGCAGTGATAGCAAGGCCTTAATATCTTTTTAGGAGTCAAAGAGCCATTGAGGACTGTACAGGGCAGATTTGGATGGATTCCGATGATATGGCTAAGATTTAAATTTTTATTTGGTATCAGCCTTCACCATTGAAGATGATGCTGTTACCAATGGTGTTACATGGAGGTGTAATAGATGCTAAAATTGAACATGTAGAAGTGGAAAATAGTCCTCATTAGAATTACAGATGTTGAAGCAGGTTGGGCTGCTGGTCCTGATTGTGTTCACCCTTGGATGAAAAGAAATGGGGGCTGTATTATATGAACCACTGGCTCATGTACTTAACAGCTCACGGAGGTCTGGGATTGTTCCCATCGACTGGAAAATGGCTCATGTGATGCCAATATTTTAAAAAGTGCAGTAAGTCAGAACCAGGGAAAAATAGGTCATTAGCTTAGTTTCAATTATAGGCAAATCACTAGAAGCTGTTATTACAGATGTGTTGTACAGTCATCTAGGAAAAGCAGAGGCTATTATGGAATCACAGCATGGCTTCTGGAAAAGGAGGTCCTGTCTCAACCACTTGACTGAATTTTATGAGTAGGTTACAAAGCTGGTGGATAATGGAAGACTGGTAGATATTATGAACCTTGATTATCAAAGAGCCTTTAATAAAGTGCTGCACAGAAGACTGTTAAGTAAAGTTGCATCTTGTGCAATTGATGGGCAGATATTAGGTTGTATAGGGAATTGGTTGCTTTTGTGTAGATGGAGGGTAATTATTAATGGCATCAGCTCTGTGTGGGAGGTGGTCACTAGTGGAGTCTGTAGAGTTCTGTGTTATGTTTGCTGCTCTACACCATCTTTATTAATAATCTGGATGAAGACATCGGGGGGGGAACAGTACACAAGTTTGCTGATGACACAAGTTAGACAAAATAAATAGTCTTCAGATGGCTCTACACCCATTGGGGTAATTGGCCCATGTGTGGTAAATGTCTTCCTCTGTAGACAAGTGCTGTATGATGCATTTGAGCTGGGGTAATTCCAGGCATGTATACACCATGCTGGACTGCCCATTCCAAGCTGCTGAGTGGGAGAAGGACCTGGGGGTTGTAGTTGATGAAACACTGAAGACTTATGATCAGCTGTCAGAAAAACAAATAGAATATTAGGATGTATAGCTGGAACAATTAAATATAAAACTAGAAGTGCAATTCTTACCTTGTACAAGGCCTTGATTTAGCAGCATTAAGAATACTGTACCTGGTTTTGGTTCCCTCACATGGAGGTGAATATTACGGCCCTGGAAAAGGCCCAGATGAAGGTCACTTGATTGAAACCGAGTTTTGTCAGCTGTGGCTCAGTTGGTAGCACTCTCACCTCTGAGTCAGAAGGTTGTTGTTTCAAGTCCCACTTCAGAGACTCGAGCACAAAATCTAGGTCGACACTCCAGTGCAGTGCTGAGGGAGTGCTGCACTGTTGGAAGTGCCGTTTTTTGGCTGAGATATTAAACCAAAGCCCCGAATGCCCTCTCAGGTGGACATAAAAGATCTCATGGCACCATTTCGAAGAAGATCAGTGAGGTTCTCCCCAGTGTCCTGGCCAATAATTATCCCTCAACCAACATCACTAATACAAATTATCTGGTCATTATCTCATTTCTGTTTCTGGGACCTTGCTGCGTGTAAACTAGCTGCCACGTTTCCTACATTACAACAGTGGCTACACTTCAAAAGTACTTCATTAGCTGTAAAGGTTGTGAAAGGCACTATATAAATGCAAGTATTTCTTTTTTAAAGGTCCTTAGTTATCAGTATAGTTATTAGGGAATTGGGCCTTTTTACTCCTGGAAAAGTGTAGACTTAAGCGATATGATTGAGGTATTTAAAATATTGAAGGGATTAGTTCTGTCCAAGTGGATGGATTATTTGAGCTAGATAGGCAGGGGTGTCTAGGGGTCATTGGTACTAATTACAAAAGCACAGTTAGGCTAGGTGCCAGTAAGTACTTCTTTTCCCAGAGAGTCATCGACCTCTGGATTAGATTGCCTTTATATGTGGTTCGTGGGATTTGATGCATGCCTTCAGAAGGGAGCTGGATGAGTCCCTGTGAGTGGAAGACTTCTCGAGTTATAGAAGTTGGTGGGGTAAATGGTATTAATGATTTCAGTTACTGCAGTCTCCTGGAGCTTGTTTGTTTGCCTTTGGGGGATGGAGAGGAATTTCCAGAGATGTTTCCCTAAAGTTTTTTTTCTGCTTTTGAGATTGTATGATTGCAGTGGGTAGGTTGATGCTGCATATAGGTTACACTGGTAGGATGGGACAGGCTTGATGAACCAGCTAGTCTTTTCCTATCCTACTTCATGGCCCGTATTTTCCAATCCCTATGGGTATGTACGAGGTGTGTACACACCCGTAGGGACCTCGCAAGTGCCGGTTTCAGGCATGTGAAACACATGCGCTGAAAACCGGCACTTCCGATCTGTCAAGAATCCTCTTGACAGATCGCACGCCTGCCCTGGAGAAGGGCCTCTGCGGGGGGAGAGTTCGGCTTTCTGCACAACCTCCGCCCGCTGAAATCCTTTAAAAATCTTATGCCTAGTAAAAGTAAGAGTTTAAAAAATATATATTTTTTCACTCATTTATAATTTTAAAATACTTTTAGAAAAGGTAAGTTTATTTTTAGCCCCATAAAAAACTTTAATTTTTTTTTCAAAAAATTGAATTTTGTTTAAAATATTTAATTTAATGTAATTTTAACTAATTTTAAAAACGTGATTTAAAAAAAAATATTTAATGTTTTAATGTGTTTTTGGAGTGATCTCCATTCATACTTTTGACGGGTCTAAGCTGAGAGACCTGTCAAAAGTATGAAGGTGGTTTCCCTTCTTCCTTTGGTTCCCCATGGCCCACGTGATCCCAGGGACGCTTGCGAACTGCATGCGCCCCTGGGATACCTGGGCCCTGTGCATTTCGTAGTGGAGAAGCCCAGGATCGGAAATGTCCGGACCTCCGGGGCCCTCAGGTAAGGGTGTACATTTTTTCCAGATCGGAGGCCTCCGCACGCAGGAAGCCTCCGATCGGAAAATATGGGCCCATATGTTTGTAAGAAGGTTGGTCAAGGCAGCCAGAACCACAGTTCCCCCACATTTCGGCTAGCAAAGCACGAACCCCAGAATTTCATGCCCTATGCCTTTAAAGTTGTTCCACTTGTCCTAGGCCCCGTCTGCTCTCTCAGGTCGACGTAAAAAATCCCATGGCACTATTTCAAAGAAGAGCAGAGGTGTCCTGGCCAATATTTACCCCTCAATCAACATAACAAAAAGAGATTATCTGGTCATTATCACATTGCTGTTTGTGGGAGCTTGCTGTGCGCAAATTGGCTGTCGTGTTTCCTACATTACAACAGTGACTACACTTCAAAACTGTTTAATTGGCTGTAAAGTGCTTTGGGACGTCCGGTGGTCGTGAAAGGCACTATATAAATGCAAGTCTTTCTTTCTTTCTTCTTTCTCAGCTGAAGTGTTGTTGAATAACCTTGCCTAGTCAATTTTCTTAAGTTTACCCTTCATTTCTTTGAGATTAGCCCTTTTAAAGACATTTGCTGGCTCCTGAGGAGCAATTTTCAACTTCTGCCCATAATAGGTGCAAAGTCGGCAGAGAAGCCAAACCTCATTTGAATGTCACCGGCGAGCTGCAGGTGCTAAACAACAACAACAACAACTTGTATTTATATAGCACCTTTAACGTAGTAAAACATCCCAGTGGTGGTGAGGTAGAGTTGGGTGTCGTCAGCGTACATGTGGGACCTGACATTGTGGTTTCAAATAATGTCGCCGAGGCTGGCACGTAGATGAGAAATAGGAGGGCCCAAGGATAGATCCTTGGGGGACACCAGAGGTAACCAGTGCCCTGAAGCAGCTCCTCAGTTGTGGGAGGGCAGGAAATCGCATGGTGAGCTGGTCAGCGGGTCGGGTTGAGGAAGGGGTTGTGGGGTCCCAGGAAGGATTGAGCAGGGACTGGCAGTAGGCTGCAGTATTTTTCTGGAGTCAGGAGGAGCATTCCCGCTTCTCTTGGCCCCACAAAAATTCTTCCAAAACAACTCTTGGGCCTTCTCTTGACCACCGTGGTCCCTTTAAGGACTGCTGGTTAGGCCGGTCAATGCCTGGTATAACTGGGTGAGCATGCACAGGGCTGCTCTGCCGAATTGTACCTGAAAGTTGCAATCATGGTCCTACAAATAGTGTAGGACCCCAATTTTCATATTTAAGCAGCCTCCCACTGGACACAGGTAGCCATGCTGCTTGCCTCCCTGAAATTTGTATCAGGCGGGCCTTGGGCACCAATGAGGACAAGAACCCAAAATCTATCATTACCTGACTCAATGGTTTGGAGCATCAGTGCAACACAGCTCCATGCTGTTGACTTCATTGCTTCTGCTTTGGTTCCAGCAGGGAATCTCAAATGTAGTTTTTTCCTTATAGAAAAAACAGCTTTGGAAACAGATGGACGTACTTAGCCACTAAACAGTTTTATATACTTAAAAGCTATATTGTCAACAAATCTAACAGAATCACAGTCAGTCAGATTAAGACATCTGGCCAGATTTCCTAAATTTGAAATTGTAACAGCCAATGGCATTTTGGACACATGACAATATCAGATTCAGTCATTACTGGCCATCTGATTGTGAACCCACAGTTAAGACTGTGGGAAAATACAAATTCTGTTTTTCAGGAAAGTGCACTGCCTCGGGTGCTTCCCTGCTAATCTTCCAAATAAGAAACAATTTGCTGAAGGATAACTGCCAAAGTATGTGAGTCCTGCGGAACGGCAAGACAGCTTCCGTAATATTCCATTATTTCTCTCTCAGTGGGAAAAATTAAGTGCTTTCACCAACCTATCAGCAAGACATCTTATCCTAAAAGTTTATTTAAGTAAAATAATGGCGTAGAACTTAGTTATTACTCATTAAACTAAATGGAGAATAATAGATACCTGGTAACAATTACAAGGCAGTAATCTGATCTAGGAGGTTCAAATGATGTCACAAACCACAAGAGTGAAGTTTCAGCAGTTGATATCTATCATATGACCCATGTTGAAAAGTGTACATGCATAGATAATGGGTAAGGACAACAATAGGCTCGGCTGTGATGCACCCTATCGTAGCATAGTCCAACACGTACCAGCTGGGCTCAAGAATGAAGGATGTCTACTTGGGTCATGTACTGCAGGGCAGTCAACACTTGTAGAAATGTATCCCAGCATTAGTCAGCACCGTCAAGAAAGGAAAATAAAATATAATTAATCTTTTTAATTATTCTGTGAAATACCTAAAATGTAATAATATAAAACATTTTACACTAAACATTGTTTTAATAAGGTAAAATAAAATACAAAACAATCTTGTCCTCTTGCATTGCATAACTCTAATTTTTGCCTTTATTTCCTATTAATATTGAGACTGATTTGTTTAAGAGTTCCTTACGTTTTTAACTGATTTCTTTGACCTGTATTGATCTGTTATAGCTTACTGAAGGTCATCAACAGATATGAAAATTTAATACAGTGCAGAGTCACTCTAAAGTCTGTCCCATGTGTATTCATGCCCAAAGGCTGCTTAGAACTGTTCCAGTGTGTGCTTATGCTTGGTTTTCAGTGATACAAGAAGCAAGGTTAGCCTGTTATCTGATGGAGTTTCAGTCAATTGAGGGCAGTCAATAGGCAAGTCTACACAGCAAACAGTAAAGCTTTTCACTGTCTCTCGCTCTCTCCCTGCCTCTGTGTAATTCAGTGAATTAGAGTGAACAAAGAACGTTCTCATTACCAGGTGCTGAGAGATGCTGAACTGATAAGAAAAGCCTTTTATTGTACTATTAGAAAACAAGGCACAAGCTAAAGGATGTAAATCCTAGAAATTATTTAATTGCCGTCTGTGTTTATTCAGAGATTTTGAAGGATTTTACGATACTTTAAAAATTGTAATGTCATGGTATATTAGCATAGTGTGATAAAATAATATGTAACACATTTTTTGAATTCTATCTACTCTGCTTTTTTTTCTCTGCAATGCTTTTGCAGGGCACCAGCCTACAAGCCTACTTATAAATAAAAAGTGTCAATCTTCTCATAGTATGATAGGGAACAGTTTTCTGATAACATTGTGACAACTTCAAGAAGTGTGCCCAGAGACTAATACACCAGCCTCAACCCTCAGCGTGGACTGGGCTGCACCTTAAAAGATGGGGGAGGGGAGAAATAGTCTAATAGATCATGTAAGAAAAATTAGACTAAGCCTGACATTTTGTAATTGAGAAAAGGTCCTCTTAACTAGGAGGTAAGCAAACAGCATATTAGCCTCTCTTCCTGTCCCCTCCTCATTACTGAATATACAAGGCATGCAGAGTTTGTTGATTGATTCAGTTACAAAGTTTAGATTCCTGAAGTGAGGACAGAGGACAGCCGGGTAGACAGAGAACAATGGGTGCTAATTAAAGGTCTTCAGAAAAAATACATCTGAATCCAGGGACCCATCGCATAATAGTGGGATAAAGGATAAGGAAAGGATGGTTTGCTTGTACTCTGTGTTCATGCATATGCAAGCATATCCTGAGTAAGGAGGGCTGGCTGTGCGTCAGATGAGCAGTACAAAAGATCGAGGCTTATAGAAACAGCTGTATTTTCAAGGCAAGTCGAATAGTCATAGGAGCAGCAGCACAGCCGTGTTTGGCAGGATCTGAAGTATTCTTTTCAATAACAAAGTTGTGTTTGATATAGTCTACAGCAGCTGAAAGGTATGAGAGTTACTGCATTCTGTGGGTTGTTTCTGTCATTCTGGGACTGTAACTGTAACATGAATATAAGTGAAGGATTCAGCTAGTTAGCTGTTTGCCCCCAGTGCAGCAAGAGAGAGGATCCTGTCAGCTAACCTCTGTGCTGTGGAATCATGTTGGGACTGTTAGCAAATGTCATGAAATGGTTCATTTATTTTCAGAAGCTGTTAGCAGCAGTTTGTTCTTTGTCTGGCTCTGTGAATACTGGTTGCTCTTACTTTGTGGAGATAAGTTAGAGTTAGTGACTTTCTAATTCAATATTTTTTCTGTAATTTGAACACCTCACTGATTTTGTGACTATATAATCCTTCTTTGATACTTGCTTTTCGGGATACATTTCTTATGGATATACATTAAAATGAATTAACAGTAAGATTTGTTTTTTTTTAATTGAATTTATTTAACATGAATAAAAAATTCTCAATCAGTAATGAGACAAACAGATTTCTTTTACATTTAAATAGGGATCTAGTAAAAGTGGAACCATTAATCAGGCAGTATCTGTATTAAAGTTATATTTTATTGAGATGAGTACTTCCTTGTATTAGCTTGAAGCTGAATATATTGAGCTCTGGATACAGTAACATGTCTGATAGAGTAACACAGCTGAGGACCAGACTGAGACTTAAACTGCCTGAAACAGTTCTTGTTTGTTCATTTGCTGGGATTGAATGAAAATTTACTCCAGGCCCCCAGATTGCTCACTAGTTTTCTTAAATATAATCTTTTGAACAATTAGTACACGTTGTCATTATTTTCAGGTGTTTTGTCAATCTGGTGCCTACCTACAGAGAGGAAAGAAAAAATTATATATGCTAGAAATCTGGAATAAAAATTAAAAATGCCTCAAACACACAGCAACATCAACAACAACAACATGCGTTTAGATAGCACCTGTAAACGTCCCAAGGCACTTCACAGAAGTGCAATCAGACAAAAATTGACACCAAGCCAAAGAAGGAGATGTTAGGAGTAGTGACTATAAACTTGGTCAAAGAGGTGAGCTTTAAAGAAGGTCTTAAAGGAGATGAGGGAGGTGGGAGGCGGAGAGGTTTAGGAAGAGAATTCCAGAGTTTAGGGCCGAGTCTCGGCTGAAGACACGGCCACCAGTGGTGGGGCGAAGGGATTGTGGGATGCACAAAAGGCCAGAGTTGGAGGGATGCAGACGTCTCAGCGGGTTCTAGGACTGGAGATGGTTATAGAGATAGGAAGGGGTGAAGCACTCCTGCTTCTGCTGGCCACACAAAAATCATTTTAACACTTACCTCTTTGGGCCTTTTCTTTTTGCCCACTAGGCTTCACTGAGCGGACGCTCTGTCTAGTAGGCCACTGAAATGACATCGGAGTCCCATACACATCCTAAGATCCCGATTTGCATGAATGCATAAGGCTCCTGCCTGATTTAGGTGGGCGCCTCAGCCACCCATGAAAATACTGGAGGCAATATGGCAGCGGACGAGAGCGTGGCGGTAAGAGAATTAAGATCAGGGGGGCCCCTTAAGTCTGTGGAGCGGGGTTTGAACCCACAACCTTCATATGCAGAGGCGAAAGTACGACCAACGTAGCCAAGGCTGAACTAGAGGGAATTTTCTCAGACTTTCTGCCGCTGTGCCATTGTAACTTTGTCAGAAGTGCGTCAGAAACCCTGTTTACAAAGTTACGGTAGGACAGCAGCAGAAAGTCTGAGGAAATTAAGACCCATTATTATAAGTTGATTGTGGGAATACATAAAGTGACTACTGAAACTTCTTAAGTAAGTTATTATATTTTATTTTGTAGTTTTTTATGCTCATTTATTTTGTGACCTCCAAATGTAAGCTGTAGTTAGCTCATATTTATTAATAACCTTAAAGCCTTGTAAAAATTAGAACTTATAAGGATCAATCTTCCTCTCCGGCACTATCGAGAGCAATTTGGGCACAGCACACCAGAAGTGTGTCATGCCAGGAGCATGACCTCAGCATCCAAACTTCCTTTCGAGTCTAATTTCAATACTATTGCCACGCAATGGGCACACATAGGGGCACACTTGTGGGCATAGGCCAAACGGAAGAGGAGGTCCAGGCGTTCCTGGGATCTTAAAGGCAGCATGATTGTGTGTTGTGAGTTTCTCAACTTCTCAATTTAACTTTAAAACTTCTAATAAGAATATAATTTTGGCGGTTCTGTGGGGAAAGAAACAATATATTCTTTTGCGAGGTGATTGAAAATCTACAGCTACATTCTGTATGTTGAGTTGTCTTTGCTCCAGCATTTTTATTTCCCTCTCGCATGGGAACAAGGTTGCACTAATCGGGTCGTCTTTCAAAATTATGCAAGTGAAGTAATTCAACAATGGATTCATTGAGCAGTCACAGCTTTCGATTTAAAAGTTTTCAAATCCATTTTGCCAGCCAGAAGAAAAAAATTGCATGACTCTGCTCCTCTCATTTATTCCAATGTGTTTCCCCTGTCAACTTGCTCACGCTGCTGTATCAGGCTGAGGTGGCAAGAGTACCCAAGCAGAAATCTGGGTGTTCCTGCTGTCTGGTTGGAGGGAGCTGGTATGAGCGCAGCACCGTGGTGCCAAGCAGTAGGTGGTGGATCTGGGAAAACAAGAGTGGATATGAAGAATGATGGTGCAGGAATAGGAGCAGGGTGCTGGTTTGACGGTGAGGTTTCTCTTGTTATTAAAGGTGAGATGGAGTAGTTGCATGGTCAGAGAAAGGGAGGATTCTTCTCGATGGTGAGGCAACACATAATAATGGCTCTGGAGAGGGCTAGTTGAATTTCTTCCAACAGCTGTCAAGGGGGCTTGTGGAACTCCAGATAAGCCATATCACAAAAAGAAGATCTGCACAGTACTGAAGATGCCTGCATCACCAACTGTTAAAGACTAACAACCTTCAGCAACTCGTTCTCAAGGTGCAGCAATATTGTAAATGGCAAAATGCAAATATAATACCCTTTGAGGAAAATAGCACCTAAATGGCAGCTTTGGAAGCAATAGTGGCAGGTTTTTATGAGAGCAGTCTGCCCTGATCCACCCCAGGCATGTGCAAAGCCATTTATATGTTAATTCCATTTCTGCGTCCTCTTCAGGCGCTGTCAGATGCAGCCGCCTAAAAAGCTGCAGAGGACGTTTGGATGCAGCACATTCAGGTGCACAACAAGGCAAAAACATTAATGCCCATTTTTTTCTCTGCATAGCACCCGTTCCAAGTGAAGAATGAGGCAGGCGATCAGCAATGCTTCCCCTACCTTATTTATATAGTATGGTCAGGCTTGCACCTACTGCAGGCTCAAGCCAAGTTGTGCCTCCCCTCTGACCACCCCAGCGCCATGAAAACTCCATAAAATCCCAGAGCAGTGTTAAAGGAATAAAGTCTCCAGCCCCTTTTTCCTTGAACTGGGGAACTGAGCATCCCCTGGCTGCAAGGGCCAGGAAAATAAGCCCTTAAAAGTCCTCATGAGTTCAGGCAGCCTCAATCCAGTTCCAAATGGGCATAGGATTCGTAATACATGCCACTAATTGGCAATCTCAGGCAAAAGGCCACTGGATGGCTGGTGTGGGAATGGAACAGTTTCAGACTGATGCTCTTCCGAGGTTGGGCCAGCGCACATTGTTGAGGCCGAGTAACGGGAGCTTCACTGGGCCTCGAACTGCGCTGCACCTGACCTGAGAATTCTTGAATTGACTCTGAGTTGACAAAACAGAAAATGTTTCATTCTCCATTGTAACAATTTTACTAATCCATTATATTCCAAATGGTGAAAGGACTGAAAGTCAGCAACTCCTGATAGCAATTAGAAAAGCGAAAGTTGTGTGCAGTTTAATATAAGCAAGAAAAAGTTGATTTTTGTACAGACTGAGATCCACATTTTAATTTTGAAGAGCCTACGTCAAAATGAGCCTGAAAGTGAGTGCCTTGTGAAGTCAGAGCGGCAAGAGGTTTGGCTTCAGGCTGTTCATCTAATGATGACTGCTGATAGATTTATAGAAATAATACACTTACACTCACCCAGAGGTAATTTGGTTGCAAAACCTGCAACACCAGCTCTTTCCTGTCTTGAGTAAACACGTGTGACTCCCATTTATTTTGTGCCAAACGAAACAACTATTAGTGATGCACCTGACTGAACACTGCCAGCTGAGAACTAGTTAGCTGTCAATTTCTGAATACGTTTTCAAAGTTTCTTTTCTAGGTTTATCCTCTTTCTCCCCCACCCCCTTCCTGTGCTGACTATTGTTAGGGGAAAGAAAGAAAGAAAGACTAGCATTTATATAGCGCCTTTCACAACCACCAGACGTCTCAAAGCGCTTTACAGCCAATGAAATACTTTTTTGAAGTGTAGTCACTGTTGTAATGTGGGAAACGCGGCAGCCAATTTGCGCACAGCAAGGTCCCACAAACAGCAATGTGATAATGACCAGATAATCTGGTTTTGTTATGTTGGTTGAGGGATAAATATTGGCCAGGACACCGGGGATAACTCCCCTGCTCTTCTTCGAAATAGTGCCATGGGATCTATTATGTCCACCTGAGAGAGCAGACGGGGCCTCGGTTTAACGACTCATCTGAAAGACGGCAGCTCTGACAGTGCTGACTATTGTTAGGGAAAAGAAAGAAAGACTTGCATTTATATATCGCCTTTCACGATCACTGGACTCCCTCAGCACTGCATTGGAGTGTCAGACTAGCTTTATGTGCTCAATTCCCTGGAGTGGGACTTGACCCCACAACCTTCTGACTCAGAGGCGAGTGTGCTACCAACTGAGCCACGGTTTCACTGGTGTTAGACCGCCTCTAGTACCTTACCCAAGTGGCCATTATTTATGTACCAAGCTTGACATGGGGTTTCAGCACCTATTTAACCATATGGGGCATCACTGTCGAGTGCGATCCTAATCACATCCAATATCAGCAACTTTGTTCAAGGCTGTGGCGAGGTTGAGGAGGGCAAGGAGGGATAATGCACTATGGTTACAGTCATAAAGAATGTTGTTTGTGACTTTGGTGCTGTGGGAGGGGTGGAAGCTGGAGTGCAGGGATCCAGTTGTGGGGGAGATGAGCAGGGATCGGGGCGGCAGCAATACATTCAAGGGCCTTGGACAGGAAAGGGAGCTTAAACATGGCAGGGTAGTTATTGAGAGCAGATGTTTAACTACGTTAAAGGTGCTATGTAAATGCAAGTTGTTGTTGTAACTTTACCTGAGGAAGGGGCGACAGCTCCGAAAGCTTGTAATTTTAAATAAATCTGTTGGACTATAACCTGGTGTTGTGCGACTTCTCATTTTTGACAATTTAGAGACAGTGGAGGGGTCGAGAGAAGTGGTGGTGAGGTAGAGCTTGTTGTCGTCAGCGTACATGCAAGATATTGTTGTTGTTGCTTCTTGTCCGACATCCAGTATTGGATGAGTAGAAACATTTCCTCCAATTAAATATTGGGAAGACTGAAGCCATTGTCTTCAGTCCCCGCCACAAAAGCCGTTCCCTGGCCACCGACTCTACCCCTCTCCCTGGCCACTGTCTGAGGCTGAACCAGAATGTTCACAACTTTAGTGTCCTATTTGACCCCGAGCTAAGCTTCCGACCACATATCCTCTCCATCACTAAGACTGCCTAATTCCATCTCCATAATATTTTCTGCTTCCGCCCCTGCCACAGCTCCTCTGCTGCTAAAACCCTCAACCATGCCTTTGTTACCTCTAGACTCAGCTATTCCAATTTTTTCTGGCCGGCCTCCCACCTTGCATTCTCTGTAAACTTGAGCTCATCCAAAACTCTGCTGCCGGTATCGTAACTGGCACCAAGTCCCATTCACCCATCACCCCTGTGCTCGCTGAACTACACTGGCTCCTGGTCCGGCAAAGCCTTGATTTTAAAATTCTCATCCTTGTTTTCAAATCCCTCCATAACCTCGCCCCTCCCTATCTCTATATCCTCATCCAGCCCTACAACCCCCCGAGATATCTGCGCTCCTCTAATTCTGACATCTTGCGCATTCCCAATTTTCTTTGTTCCACCATTAGCAGCCGTGCCTTCAGCTGCCTAGGCCCCAAGCTCTGGAATTCGTCCTAAACCTCTCCGCCTCTCTCTCCTCCTTGAAGACACTCCTTAAAACTTACCTCTTTGACCATGCTTTTTGTTACCTGTCCTAATATCTCCTTATGTGCCTCGGTGTCAAATTTTGTGTGATAATGCTCCTGTGAAGCGCCTTGGGATGTTTTACTATGTTAAAGGTGCTATATAAATACAAGTTGTTGTTGTTGTTTCTGTTGTAAGAGAGTTTATATGGAGGATGGGTATTTCTAGGTTGGCATGTGTGCGCCTTGGTTATACTGAGTGTTGGTATGCAATCTTTTGATTCTAAATCCACTGTGAAGAAGGTAATTGACTTAATACTGTAATGTTTAACAAAATGTAATTTGAAACAAAATCTGATCTTTTTTCTTGACTATTTCAATGTTATAGGGACAACTTTTCAGGTCCAGACTTCCATTTTGGAGAGTTCAAAATTAGGATTTCTTGGGGCTGAATTTAAGTTAGTCCACCAGGCAAGAATGGGGCAGTAGTAGCCCAAAAATCACGGTGCTGTACTTACCCATTGGCACCAGACGTTGAGCAGCCTAACCAGCGTTCCTTAAAGGGATCGCTGCAGGCTGCTCCAAAACCGGGTAAGTTTATGTGTTTTTTTAAACATTTTTGTGGGGCCTGGAGGAGTTCACCAATACACTAGGCAACAAGCAACAAAGGTAGATGTTTTCCTTTTTATTAATCTCTTTAAATTTGTGGTTTTAAACTTGTGGTTTAAAGAGATTAATAAAAAGGAAAACATCTACCTTTGTTGCTATTGTTACAGCCTCAAATTCCAATCAGTGGGCCTGATGGATGGGAAACTTTCGGCTGGACACCCATCAGACAAACGGTTGACAATTTCCGGCACCATGGGAACGCCTTTGAAATCACTACAAGCGGAATTTTACTACCGATGGTTATGCATTAATGTTTCAATTCATTATACTTCCAAGATCTTTTAAGAGTGAAATTTACAAATAAAAAATGAAAAGGTTGTGCTTTCAACTAAAGAGACTTATATTATGCTGAGAGGTTGTGTTGTAATACAGGTTTTATATATTAAACACCTGCAGGTGGATTAATAGAGCTGCCCCGGTTATATGAATGCTCTATTGGGAAAGGGGAGTTGTCTGTGTGCAGATTTCTTACATATGTATGCATCACCAAATTATATTTATTTCATGCAGCATGAGCAAAGTTGAAAGCAATTTAAAAAAATAAATAAGTAAAAGGATGGAGTGATCCACTATTGAGTACACCAGCAGGTCATGCTGACTTGCATCATGCATGTGACCTGAGGTAAATCTGCTTTACATTGTCACCGATTTGAATTATGGGTTATGTTTAAAACTGGAATGGTCATCACTTGCGCTTTTCCAGGCTCTCTCCGTGGCTCAATTAGTTAATGGGAAGATCCCACGTTGGATCCCTGGAATGTGCTGAGCTTGCTGATCTCAGCCTGGTCAGCGATAGAAGGTTATCTCCACGATCAGTTTCTGGACACTATGCAGTGACCCCTGCAGGAGTGGGTTTATGTATGGATGTCAGGAAAGGCAGTTTAGGGCTCAGCTGTGTTTGAATAGCCTACCAGCCTTAAAGTCTAGATTTTCCAATTGACATTATTTTATATACGGCAGTAATCCTTTTATTGTAAAATGTCTTGGCTTGTACGGGTAGAATGGCCACTTAGATGAGGTACCAATGGGCTGCCAGTTTTCATGAACTGTACGCTACATAAGTCATTGCCTTCAGGAGAGGAGGGGAGAAGAGAGGAGGAAATGTTAAACAAAAGGGAAATAAAGTATTAGGACCTCAGTGGAAATCCTGAAAGGCACTGCAAATGTTTTCTGAAATGATTCGCATGCTGATATAATACTGCTCCTGGGGTTCCAGGGACAGAACCAGTTCAGTTCTTCTAATGCTGGGAGTGTGTCATGAATTACAGAAAGTGAAAGGTGCTTTCTATAAAAAGACCCTAAATTATGGATGACAGATTGTACACAGGACATTTGCAGCCACTCTCACGTTAATTGCTGCAGTTATTGAATGAGCTGCTTGCTGCAGGCAGGTAGGTAGACCAACAGCTTATTATGGGGTTGTTACCATGGCTTCCGTCTGGCATAGTACGGAACTGTTTCCATAGCATTCTTCTGGCATAATAACCAGCTATATTAGTGTGAGGTACGATGTAGTAGTAGTAGATGGAGGAGGGACTCTGCTGCCCAGATTAAAGATCAGGCCTCACAGCGCCAGGGACCCGGGTTCGAACCTGACCTCGGGTGACTGTCTGTGTGGAGTTTGCACATTCTCCCCGTGTCTGCGTGGGTTTCCTCCGGGTGCTCCGGTTTCCTCCCACAGTCCAAAAATGTGCGGGTTAGGTTGATTTGGCTATGATAAATTGACCCTTAGTGTTAGGGGGGGATTAAATATGTGGGGTTACGGGGATAGGATAGGATATGTTAGGGGGAATTAAATACGTGGGGTTACGGGGATAGGGTGGGATATGTGTCGGTGCAGGCTCGATGGGCCGAGATGGCCTCTATCTGTACTGTGGGATTCTGTGTGAGAAAGCAGGGACAGGGTACTGGATTTGGATGATCAGCCATGATCGTATTGAATGGTGGAGCAGGCTCGACGGGCCGAATGGCCTACTCCTGCTCCTAGTTTCTATGTTTCTATGTTTCTAGGTTAGAGTCAGTAATATTTAGTATAACCAGAACACTAAAAGACAATTCAGAACTCCAAACCATTTCTATTGGTACATATACATTGGAACATCCTGTGATCTGTAATTCTTCAATTTATTTCTCATTGCACTTGCACAAGTTTCAAAGTGAAATCTTTCCACTTGAACGTCCCTTCTGATGCCAAATCACTGAAAAAAATTGGATTATTCAGCTTCCATCTGCCACAATTAATATTGCAAATTTAGCCATTTCGATAAGTAAAACTCACCTTAATAGGTGAGATATGTGTAGGGTGGGATATGTGTACTGTGGGGATTAAAGCAGGGACAGGGTACTGGATTTGGATGATCAGCCATGATCGTATTGAATGGTGGAGCAGGCTCGACGGGCCAAATGGCCTACTCCTGCTCCTAGATTCTATGTTTCTATGTTTTATGTTAATAGACTTTCATCAATACTCTCTATTTACATAGGATATACGGCACAGAAACAGGCCATTCGACCCAACCAGTCCATGCCGGCGTTTATGCTCCACTCAAGCCTCCTCCCGTCTTTCCTCATCTAAATCTATCAGCGTAACCCTCTATTCCCTTCTCCCTCATATGCTTGTCCAGCCTCCTCTTAAATGCATCTGTACTATTCGCTTCAACCACTCCCTGTGGTAGCGAGTTCCACATTCTCACCACTCTTTGGGTAAAGCAGTTTCTTCTGAATTCCCTATTGGATTTCTTGGTGACTATCTTATATTGATGGTCTCTAGTTATGCTCTTCCCCACAAGTGGAAACATTCTCTCTGTATCCACTCTATCAAAACCTTTCATAATTTTAAAGACCTCTATTAGGTCACCCCTCAGCCTTCTTTTTTCAAGAGAAAAGAGATCCAGCCTGTTCATCCTTTCCTGATATGTATACCCTCGCATTTCTGGTATCATCCTTCTAAATCTTCCCTGCACCCTCTCCAGTGCCTCTATATCCTTTTTATAATATGGCGACCAGAACTGCACGCAGTACTCTAAGTGTGGTCTAACCAAGGTTCGACATAGGTTTAGCATAACTTCCCTACTTTTCAATTCTATCCCTCTTTTTTTATGGCCTTGCTAACCTGTGGCGCAACTTTTAGTGATCTGTGTATTTGTACTCCAAGATGCCTCCACCTAGACTCGCACCCTCCAAGTGATAAGTGACCTCCCTATTCTTCCTACCAAAATGTAATTCCTCACATTTATCTGAGTTGAACTTCATTTGCCAATTATTTGCCCATTCTGCAAGTTTATTAATGTCCTCCTGTAATTTGTTGCAGTCCTCCTCAGTATTGACTATCCCCCCCCCCCAATTTGGTATCATCCGCAAATTTAGAAATTGTGTTTTTGATTCCAAAGTCTAAATTGTTAATGTAAATCATGAACAACAGTGGTCCCAGCACTGATCCTTGTGGAACATCACTACCCACCTTCTGCCTCTGTGATTAGCTACCCTTTACCCTTACTCTCTGCTTTCTGTCTTGAAGCCAGCCAGCAATCCATTCTGCTACTTGTCCCCTGACTCCACATTCTCTGATCTTATTCATTAGTTTATTATGGGGTATCTTATCAAAGGCCTTTTCAAAATCTAGATAAATTACATCTACTGCATTACCATTGTCTACCCTCTCTGTTACCTCCTCAAAAAATTCAATGAGATTGGTTAAGCAAGATTTTCCCTTTTGAAATCCATGCTGACTATTTATTATTATACTTTTTGTTTCTAGATGTTCTTCTATTCTCTCCTTTAGTAGCGATTCCATTATTTTTCTGACCACCGATGTTAAGCTGACTGGTCTATAATTCCCTGGACATGTTCTATCCCCCTTCTTAAATATAGGTATTATGTTAGCTATCCGCCAGTCCTCTGGCACTACACCTTTTTCGAACAAATTATTAAATATGTGTAGTAATGCCTCTGCTATCTCTTCCCTAGATTCTTTTAAAATGCATGGGTGCAATCCATCTGGACCAGGGGGATTTATCGTCTTTGAGTTTGATTAGTTTATTTAATATATCCCTTTTTTTTATTTTAAATGCACTTATCTCATTACTCAGCTCATCATCCAGTTGTTTTTAAACAAAAATATTAATACTGACCAGAAATGAAAAACATGAATAATCTGTGGAATTCAATTAGGTCAGCAACAGTCAGGCAGCAGCCAGTGCAGAGCTATATAGAAGTTACAACATGGAAACAGACTATTCAACCCAACCAGAGCATGTACCCTCCATGTGAGCAAATAGTCGTAATCATATTTACCCACCCTGCTCTCATATCCCTTCATCTGCCTATCCAATCTAATATTAAATGTTGATATTGTTTCTCCGTCAACCACAAACCATGGAGTGAATTCCACAGCCTCACAACTCCTCTGCGTTTAGCAGTTTCTCTTGCTCTTAGAAGTTTCTCTTGCTCTCTGTTCTAAACCTCTTGCAATTAATCTTGGATCTATGGCCCCTCTCAACTACTGGAAACAGTCTGGGCTGGATTTTACGAACCTCGGTGGGTCCGTGGCGGGCGATGTCGGTGGCGGGTCCCGATCCCGCTGCTGCTTCCATCCCAGCCTCTGAAATGAATTTACCGTGATTGGGCTTGTTAAGCCCGCCCAACACGTTTGCCAGGCCAATTAGAGGAAGTGGGTCTGGTGAACTCATTTGATGATGCGTCATCAGCCGATTTCCTTAAAGGGACCATGGCCAACTTTAATTTGACAGTTGTGCTGTCAGTGTTCTACAGCATTGAGGTGCTGCAAACACTGACAAGCACTGCACAGAGGAGCAGGGCTGCACCTAGGCTCTCCCATGACTCCCTCATATACTTATATGCTTATGGAGGGTGTCACATTCCACAGGGAGGTCCTCTTCTCTTCCCATGGGCAGAAGAGGCCTCCCTAAGAGATCAACACAGCCTGGTTGCACATTGCAGAGGAGGGAACAAGCAGGGATGTGGTCAGGAGGACCTGGGTGCAGTGCTGCAAACGTTTCAATGATCTCAGTAGATCACGAAACATTAGTACAAAGCCACACTCAACCTCATCCTGCTGTGCCACTCATCACATTCCCATCACTCTGCCCTACCCTACTCCTGCACATCCTTACTCACACCAACTTACCTTGCACCTCCACCCATCCCTCTATATCTACATTATCACATCTCCATCTCACTAGCCACCCCTCACACTCACCCTCATCCTAGTCCAATCATACCAACTAACAACACACAAGGGTAGGCACTTGGGTGTTTTAGCCAATGTTCATGTGAAGTTTCTGTTAATGTGCTGTCAAACATTGAAACCTTTATTTTCAACACTTTGCTTTCTTGGACAGATTTGTGTGCACCTTTGGAAGTGGCTTAGTGAGTTGCAGCGAATGGTGAGACATAACGGTACCCCCCGCAATGGTGATGAGTGTGAAAGGAATAGCTTGGACATTGTAGGGTTGCTTTATGGTGTTGGTGTGGGGTGGTGTCAACCTGGCGCATCATGTGGCAGCCAGGGTGTACAGCATCAAATGAAGTAAATCTGGCCATGTTGAGGCCATCCCTGGCCTCCCGGGCAGCAATGTGGTTGGGTGCTGATGCCCTGTGTCCTGTGCAGCATCAGTTGATTGCGGAGAAGGTTGGTGTTGCTGTTGGTGCTGCTAGTGTGCCTGGTGCTGCTGGCTAGTGTGCCTGGTGATCCTGGTGTTCCTGGTGATGCTGGTGTTCCTGGTGATGCTGGTGTTGGGGCTGATCATGGTGGGATTCTGAGGACCAAGGTGAGAGAGTTTCAAGGGCACCCATGCTGATGGAATAGATGGCAGGTGAAGTACAGATGACAGAAGTAATCTGTCAATAGTGGGAGAGGTAATGAGGTCAGACTGGATGGAGACTTGTGTAAAGACTTGCAGCATCCTGAATCTGTAGTGGAAATGCAGTTTAGAGAAGCTCGTGCATTAAGGGAACATTTCTCAATTAGCTGGGAGCTTTAACTTGACATTTGAAGCTGTCAACTCAGCAGCTGATTCAATGGCCACTGACCTTCCGCCTCAGCTTCCCTGACGTGGTCTAGGCACAGCGAGAAACCGGTGGGCGACCTGTCAAATCCAAAATGTAGGGGAAACCCATTGATAAGTGGCTCTAAACAAGCCACGAATGATTTTAATTGCCTCCCCCGCCGCTGCGTGTCGGGTCTGCTCAGTGCTGGCAGACCTGACACTTGATAAAGGCACATGGCGGCAGGTTCACAGCGGGGTTCCGACCCGCTGGGGGAAAAAAACACTTCCCACCCGACCCGCCACCGAACGCGCCTGCTGACCCCCCGCAAAATTCAGCCCCAAAGTTTTGTACTGTTGAGCCTGGCTTAAGTGAAGAGCTCAGGAGATAGATGGAATAGGGGCTAAGGTACAGAGCCATTGGTGGGAGCCCAACTGGATGACTTGGTCTTGTCAATGTAGAGTTGAAGGAACTTCTTGCTTATCCAGGACCTGAAGTTGGCTAGGTAGTTGGGTAGCCCAGTGATGTTTGAGGAGTCCACTGACCGCTGACACCCCACAAAATCCAGCCCTCTGCTTTTATCTACCCAGTCCCATCCTTTCATTTTAAAAACTTCTGTCATTTTGCTCTGGAATCTGTGATATTCTAATAAAAAAAGGATGTAGAACAGAAGTACTATTATGATATGTTATATAGAATTTATTTTTCCTTTGGACAAGCTAAAGGAGGGACATTTTTTGTAAGTTTATTTTTACACACAAAGATTTTTTTTTAAATTATGGATTGGACGGTTTCTCTGTCACATCACTTAGAAATTACACAATGTATTTCACGGGAAACCAGTTGAATTTTTTTTTGGGGGGGGGGGGTGGAAAATGGGGGAGATCAAAGCTATGCTTGGTTTCCGCCCCTTTTGTGTGGGACAAGAAATTCTTAATTCAGGAGGTTGAGGCTTCTTCTGCCTCATCCCTTACATCCCAGCAACAGTTATGGGGCACATATGGGACGTTGCCATGTTATCCGGGAATCCCACCAGACATGTCAGCCTTAGGCCCAGTTGAAGGCATAGATTCCATTCTGAGCTGAACATGAGCCCCACAGTAATCAACGCAAACAGCAATTGATCCTAAAGGGTTTGATTGCCATTGGATACAGGGCTTTACATCCCAGAACAGCAATTATTAAAAATTTTGGAGGCTTACCTTCTTTGGGTCAACCGACCTCTGACTGACCCTTTTGGAGCAGTGCCATGCTTACACTTCCTCAAGGGGATGGGTGCCTGTTGCACCATTACAGGCATGGGTGCCCGTTCCTATTATATAAATGATCCCATTCCACAGCTTTGGTTCGGGATTACGGCGGCATGAAAATTGGAAGTTCAAAAGAGACAGAGACATATGTGGTCATTTTAACATTTTAACATATCCCACCCAACTGGAATCTGACAGGATTGGATCATCCACCCATTTTACACCCCACCCAATTTTACTTTCCATTGAAGTCTGCCCGCTGCGCAGGTTAAAATTCCCCCATATTCTTCCCCAACATTGTAATGTTTTTTCTAGTTGGTGGCTTCTACACAGAAGAGTTACACCTCCAACTCTTCCATTCTGCCCATCGCTTGCTGCTTACACAGGAAAACTAGAAATCCCAACAATAGAGGGGTTTTTTCTTCTCCAAAATAATGCCATGGGACATTCAACATATGTCTTTTCAGGTGGATTACATCACACTATTTTGAAGACGAGAAGGAGTTGTGGCCAACATTGCTCCCTCAACAAGCACCACCAAACAAATCCAGATTAACTGGTCTTTCATCTCATTGTAATTAAACAGGGGGATTGTGCTGAAAAAAATGCGCCTTGAAACACCAAACTTCCAGAACTTAATCTTAGTCAACACCAAGTCCCGTGACAGCATCTATTGACAAAAAAACTCTTCAGAATCTTGTAAAAGCAGTTAATATCAGTATCTGTTTTTATAAGACAGTGATTCTCATAATCTCCCGCTCCCCCACCTATGGCCTTCAGCAGACCTACTTTTTGATCTGCCCTTGAGTTGTTCTTTGAGTTGAGATTCAGGGGAGTGAAAGCAAGAAACACAAATGTTGACTTTTTATCTGCATGGTCAGAGGCGCCAGAATTGCCCAGGGGTCAAAAATCAGATGAGATCCACTTTTGTACGTCGCAATGTTCCTTGTGAATGTTCATTTTGTATCAACTTTTCAGGCTAGCCTAAAGTGTTCTCCTTGAAAATGTCTTACAAAAACATTGAAATTTTTGTAGTACATCTAAATTCAGCAATTTTCTGTCCATTTAGGATGGGATCACACTGTGTATTCCATTTGCCCATAAGAAAAGTTGTATATACAACGGGCAAAGGCTCTTTAGGCAATTTCTCATTTCCATCTTTACAGTATATTTTTAGTACTGGACTATTACATTTTTGGGGCACTTTATAAACATTTTTTTTTATTTTTAAAGTTTTTTGTTGTAACAGTAGTTAATGTTTATATGGAATGCCAAATATTCAAATATTGTCTGCTAATTCAATGGCAAGCTGGCTGTAATTGAAGCATTTACAAAACCTCAAAGTGGGGGGGGGGCATGACAAAGGAGATCTTACAATACAAACTTTCACTGGAGCTCAGGGAACAAGAAGGCATCTAAGTGCGAGCTATAGAGTCCTATGGTAGTTGCCAAATCAAGTTAAAATTAATGATGCCCAATGTCACTGCACTGCTACATTTCCCAAAATTGATGGGTCATTGGTAGCAACCATGTGATAAGCAGGTTCCTGCTTCTCTCCATCTCGCCTCTACACGGTGACTCATCTAGTGCTCTTTTTCTTTTTGTTGTCCAAATGCTTGCCCTTGGTGATGTCATTCGTATGTATGGAGTCACTTTCACATGTACACTGATGACACCCACATCTATCTCTCTGCCACCATGCTTGACTCCTCAATCGTCACTGGGCTACCCAACTACCGAGCCAACTTCAGGTCTTGGATAAGCAAGAAGTTCCTTCGGGACTCAACATCGAGTTCAACAATTTTAGATCATAACCTCGGCCCCTATCACATTTATATTTTATTTTTCCCTCCACCCTTTTGTTTGCCCCCCCCTTCCTTTTTTTTTCCTCCCAGAAGCTGGCAGCTGTCCTTCATTCTGCCAGCGCATTTCACACTTCATTTAGCCTCAACCTGTCACATTAACACCTCCTCTTGCCTTGATTATCTCTTAATGTCTCTTAATGTCTCTTAATCTCTCCTTTTGTTCTTTCATCCCCTCCCCCTTTTCCCAGCTTTATTCTTGCTTTAAATCTATTTCATTTCCTGCTTTTTTCCAGTTCTGACGAAGGGTCATCGACCTGAAACGTTAACTCTGTTTCTCTCTCCACGGATGCTGCCTGGCCTGCTGAGTTTTTCCAGCGTTTTCTGTTGTTATTTCGGATTTCCAGCATCCGCAGTATTTTGCTATCGAAGAAGTTCCTTCAACTCTACATTGACGAGACCAAAGCTATCCAGTTGGGCTCCCACCAAAAGCACTGTACCTTAGCCCCTATTCCATCTATCTCCCAAGCTGTTCACTTAAGACAGGCTCAACAGTACAAAACCTTGGTGTGCTGCTTGACCATGAGTTGAGTTTAAAACCCTACATCCCAGCCTCCACCTCCTTAATATTACCACCTCTGCCCCATCTCCATCTCACCTCTACTGCTGCTGAAACCCATACCTATACCTTTGAAACCTGTATACACAATTACTTCAAGCTCTCCTTTACAACCTCCTGAATTCCACCTCTTCAAAAATTACAACTCATCCTAAACTCCACCAGATACATCCTATCTTGCAGTAAGCGTTGCTTCACTTTTACCCCTGTCTTTTGTCAACCTTTATCAGTTCCGCATTCCAAAATGTTTTCATTTCAAAATCCTTTTCCCCATTGACAAGCCCATCCCCGGCCTCGCCCCTCCCTACCTCTTTGACCTTCTTTGCCCCTATTTTCCAACACTTACCGTCCATTCTCTCCAACTCTAGCTTTTTTCCCCTCTCCCCCACCCGCTTCCCCCCCACTCTGCCTTTGGTAGCAGATCCCTCAGCCGTCTTGGCCCCAAATTCTAGTGCTCTCCCTCAACCCTTCCAGCATGTTTCCCTCTGTCAAAAGCTTCCTCAAAACTTATCTCATCAATCATACCTTCAACTACCATCCATAACTCTTCTTCCACCACTTTGGCACTTTGGATGTTTCATTATGTTAAAGTTGCTACATAAATGCACATTGTTGCTGCATTCCCTGGGTTATAAGTAGCTGTGCTCACCTTAAAATGTTAGTTAGAGGGAAGCAAGCCGTTGTTTTGTTCTGGGCCATTGGCAGTGCTGGCAGGCTGCTTTTCCATGCTTAACAATGACTGTTTTAATGCTGGGTCCAGGACAAATCTTCAAACAGAGCTCACATTACAACATACTGTGTGCCATATTTGTCTGATTATTTGTATGTCTGCATGAGAGTAAGTGAGAAGGAAAACCAGACAGAAGGGCCGAGAAATTCGTAGTGTTTGCGCTTGGCCGTAAAGGCCCATTTCGGCAACAAAAATGGTGGCTGCCTCACTTCTGCCCGCCTCCGGCACGGGACACAGCAACTGCCATTTTGGTAAAGGCCACAGCGCTGCCATTGCCAGCGCTGGCCCCTGAAATGCAAATGAGCAGACAGTGACGCCGACTTGATGCCACGTCTGCAAACTTCGACCTTTTCACTCTGTTTAATGCTGGGACCTAAGCATGCTCAGAAAAGTGTGCATGAAGCAGCCCTGTAGAAACGCTGTCAGCACTTCTTAAAGGAACACACACATCTTTCAGGTAAGTTTGCATTTAAGCTTTTTGACTGTTTTAATATATTATTGAAGTAGTGGCTTGAAGCAATAGATGGTAAAAGTTTTTAAAGTGTGCAGGGAGTGCTGCTGGATGCTTGTAGGGCTTCGGATGGTAAAGGAAGGCTTCTGAGAAGACAGAAAATGCTGGAAATACTCAGCAGGTCAGGCAACATCTGTGGAGAGAGAAACAGAGTTATGTCTCAGGTCGAGATGCTGCCTGACCTGCTGAGTAGTTCCAGCATTTTCTGCTTTTATTTCAGATTTCCAGCATCCGCTCGCCGAGGGAAGAGGAAGATGCAGAAGAGGAGGAAACAGAAGAGGAAGAAACAGAAGAGGTAGAAGCTGAAGAGGAGGAAGCAGAAGAGGAGGAAACAGAAGAGGTAGAAGCTGAAGAGGTAGAAGCTGAAGAGGAAGATGCGGAAGAGGAAGATGCAGAAGAGGAGGAAACAGAAGAGGTAGAAGCTGAAGAGGAGGAAGCAGAAGAAAGGATGCAATCCAAACAGCCCCTTTCTGGCCGGGATATCTGGGATGGAATCATCGGCCTGCGGTACCAGTGACCACAACCCCAATTACCCTTTCAATATTTGTCCCACACCTCACCTTCCCTGTATTACTGACCAGCACAGCATCCTCTTGGCTACAATGCTGAAATAAAAGCCACCACAAAGCAAACTTTCCAATTCAACTTATGACATCCAGAAATCAACTAATCACCCTTGTGCATTCCCTTAGTGACTGTCTTGCGTGTGCCTTTGCCTATCCTACTGATGTCACGCAGTCCTACCTCAGTGGCTGCAGCATGACTGGTGGAAGGCTGCTGACTTTCAGTGGGGGACACTGCAAATGGCCTTGCAGAACAACCTCGAGGAGCTGGTGGCTGGGAGTGTGAGATCGAGTGACGGTATTTCTTCTTCTTCTTCACTCTCCTCCCTCTTCTTGGTCAACCATTGGCTGGGCAAGCTGGATTTCTTGGGTATGTGAAATGAGGAAGGCACAAGGGTAGAATTGTGGTGAGGGGAGGGCAGGAAAGCAAGAGCTGCATGCTTACACCATTCGCACCTTGTAAATCAGAAGATATTGTGGGATGATTGGGACGTGGGATGTGAGAAGGAGGATAATGTATGAGGATTCCAGCATCTTGTATCCTTTCAGCCCCACCGCTGGCCAAGTGAAGAGCCATGCCCCTGCCAAGAATGGCCAGCACCGTCTCTTCCAAGGGGGTGAGGTGAAGCTAGGAATGGGAGATGTGCCTCATGATTGGTACAGATTGTTGGTAGGTGAGTGATTGTGGGGGGTGGGCGGGGGGAGGCTCTTGGATTGAGCAGTGTGTGAGGCTAGTGGTGCAGTTAATAGGAGACGGCTCTTGAAGATGCATTCACTGACCTTGACCAGTGGTCTGAGGTCATGAAGCTTCTTTGGGCGCTGGAGCCAGGTTGCGGGGGCGACACTGCTGGCAGTGACAGCCTCGGTGATCTGGTCCCACATCCTTCTTCCTGGAGGGCCTCCTGGTCCCTGTGGGTAGAGAACCTCTCTTGCAGTGTTGACCCCCTGCACAAAGCTGGAGTGCTTCGTGCGAGACCCTGGGTGCCCCTTCCCTGGCTTGTTAAGCTATTTGTCTTAGTGCTGAAGCACTTTTACATTTATTTTTAATGTTTATTGTTTTCAGAAGGTAGTTGAGCTCTAAGGGCGAAAGACTGCCTATTTTGAACTGATTTTTATTTTTTTCATTTTAGAAAGCAGTTTCCCTTTAAGGGACCAACACTGCTTTCTAAAATGACAGCTTTGCTTTAAGACAACACTGCCTGGCTCCAGAGACGCAACGGCCACACTACATTGGGCCTCTTGCTGAGACTACCGCTAGAAAACCAGTCTCGCACTGTAGGTTTTGCACTGTGCTAATTTAAATACGCCAACATCTTCATGCACAAGTTCGAGCAAGACTTCTTCGCTGCACAGGACCTCCAACCAACGCTGTACACCAGATACATCGACGACATCTTCTTCCTTTGGACCCATGGTGAAGGATCACTGAAAGGACTACACGATAGCATCAACAGGTTCCATCCCACCATCAAACTCACCATGGACTACTCCTCAGAATCGGTTTCATTCTTGGACACACGAATCTCCATCAAAGACGGACGCCTCAACACTTCACTCTACCGCAAGCCCACGGACAACCTCACGATGCTCCACTTCTCCAGCTTCCACCCTAACCACGTTAAAGAAGCCATCCCCTATGGACAAGCCCTGCGAATACACAGGATCTGCTCAGACGAGGAGGAACGCGATGGACACCTACGGACACTGAAAGACGCCCTCGTAAGAACGGGATATGACGCTCGACTCGTCGATCGATAGTTCCGACGGGCCACAGCGAAAAACCGCATAGACCTCCTCAGAAGACGAACACGGGACACAACCAACAGAGTACCCTACGTCGTCCAGTACTTCCCCGGAGCGGAAAAACTACGCCATGTTCTTCGCAGCCTTCAACATGTCATCGATGACGACGAACACCTTGCTAAGGCCATCCCCACGCCTCCACTACTCGCCTTCAAGCAGCCGCCTAACCTCAAAAGTACCATCGTTCGCAGCAGATTACCCATCTTTCAGGAGAACAGCAACCAAGACACCACACAACCCTGCCACGGCAACCTCTGCAAGACATGCCAAATCATGGACACAGATACCATCATCACACGTGAGAACACTACCCACCAGGTACATGGTACATACTCATGTGACTCGGCCAACGTTGTCTACCTGATACGTTGCAGTAAAGGATGCTCCAGAGCATGGTACATCGGCGAGACCATGCAGACACTGAGACAACGTATGAACGGACACCGCGCAACAATCGCCAGGCAGGAGGGTTGCCTCCCAGTCGGGGAACACTTCAGCAGCCAGGGGCATTCAGCCTCGGATCTGCGGGTAAGCGTTCTCCAAGGCGGCCTTCGAGATACACGACAGCGCAAAATCATAGAGCAGAAACTGATAGCCAAGTTCCGCACTCATGAGGATGGCCTCAATCGCGATATCGGGTTCATGTCACGATACAGAACGTGACTTGACATCATGGCCGGTCTTCCCAGGTGTTTTTTTTAAAAAAAAGACTAACACAAGAACCTACACAAATTGACAGGATATGCAGCCAGCAGGTGGTTTGACACGTTGGACCCCCTGGGACACATCTCATTGTCTTGGCTGTGCTCTTTGATGTAGGGAAAGATGTGAATAGATTTTGTCTGTGTTTAAATTGTGAATTCTGGGAGATTCTCTCACTGCTAACTTACCTGACGAAGGAGCGAACTGCTCCGAAAGCTTGTAAAATTAAATAAATCTGTTGGACTATAACCTGGTGTTGTGCGACTTCTCATTTTTGTCCACCCCAGTCCAACGCCGGCATCTCCACATCATGACCTAATTTAAATTAGCAGGCAGCACCAAAATACCGGCGCCGCCTGTGCTATTATTTCGGGCGGCCATTAACTTCGGCCAACTTTCCGGCCTACTCCAATTACTAGACCAAGTGATTGGTTCTAGGCCTGAGCTTGGGGGAGGCCTGTGCCTTCACTTTCCCTGCTACTCCCTCCATGCTCTAATATACAAGGATGTCCAAGGTGGATTTCTTCAAGAGAATCTAGGCTTGCAATTTTTGAGCCCTCCTCTAGTTCAGGTTGGTTCTCTTGTATTATGTGCCATCTTGCAGAGAAGTAGTCTTCAGCTATTATAAGTTGAAGGAGCACATGCAGGGGACAATTTTTGTCTTGCTACCGCCCTGTTTGCACTCAAAAACAGGGTGGTAGTGGAACAAAAATGGAACGCCTGCTCATCCGCTACTTTGAGATGTTCCAATTTTCGGGCAAACTTGAATCCCGGCGGGGCGAGCTACCATCTGAAATGAGGGAGCCTCATGCATACATGCAAATGGTGTTCAAGTGTCATCATTTAGACTCCAATGTCAATTTCCACCCTTACTGCCTTGACTATCTCGACTTCCTACTCCTGCCCACCAATCACAGGTGGTACAGATGGAGAAATGACCATTTCCAGTGATACTTAATAGGATCCTCACCAGCTGTTAGGTAAAGCTGAATGGAGCTTTTGGAGACCTTTTTATAGCTTGTGGTTTCCCACCAATAGATTTGAAAGGTTACATAGTTGCTATTGTAGGTTCTGCACACATGTTGTCTGATGCTCCACTGGGTTGCCTTTCTGTTCCCAATAAAAAAGTAGTCCTCCATCACTCTGCTGCTGCATGCCCATGACAGTTTCCTGCACCGCCCAATTACCTGTCTTCAAATTGGCGAGCTGCCAATTGGGAGCACGTTTCATTCTGGCAGCTCGCCAACTGCATGATAATGAGGGCCAACCACAAAAATGACACCGGTTCCACACTGACTCCTCTGGGCGGCCGCCACACGCATCTCACCCACCTGTTTACCATGCACAGATGGAAATTGCCCCCATACAGTGACAGGTATGTGCCCAAATTGCTGTCTATCTTGGTGCCAATAACTGTATTCTGTTACAATGATTTTATGGGTGAACATGTTTGAAGAGGTGGCGCATGCCAATGCTTTCACTTGTGAGCTGACACTTGAATATGTGACGTGCTGGAGTATTGGCATGAATGAGAACCAATTAAAGATCTTGGGCTGGATTTTGCCAATGGGGAGCTTTTGGAGGCGGGACTCCCACTTGTCGAGTTTCAGTCCCGCCTCCATCGACTTCTGGCCAACCCACGCTATTTTCCCTTGATTAACCTTGTTAAGCCCGCCCAGCGGGTTTAGCAGGCCAATTAAAGGAAAGCCGGTGACAGAGAATGTCGGCGTATGACGTTTCATCTGTCAAAAATTTTTGACAGCTGAATTGTCATCGTTTGACAGCTCTGTGAAGCTGTCAAACACTGACATTCTCTGTTGTTTGATGAGTCCTTGTATTCAAGGCTCATCAAACCTCTTTTGTGAGCAGAAATTAGATGGCTGTTGCATCGAGAATGCAGCAGCCATCTGTCATCTCTGCCGGTCAGATGCGAGAGTCTCCGCATCCCCAACTGTTGAAGCCTGCAGGAAGAAACAAAGGTAAGGGAACTTTTTCTATCACTTTCCGCTCACCTCACATACTTACCTCTCCACACTTGCACCCATCACTTACCTCCACAGCCCACTTTTGCACCCCTCCGACCCCCGCAGACCCACTGCTCGCCTCGGTGACCCTGGCGGGGTTTCCCGACATCGGGAAGCCCACGCCTCTGGTGGAAAAATGGGGATAATCCTCTTAACTGCCTGTTAACTACCTGTTAACAGGCAGTTAAGTGGCTGTAATCCCTTTCCCGCCTCCAGGAGACGGGACCCGGCACGGGTCGGGTACCCGCCTCCCAGGAAGATGGCACGGAGGCGGGTTGGGGGCAGGATGGGCACCCGCCCCCAGATTCCGCCATTTTCCCGGCAGTCCCACCTCCAAACCCGCCTCCCCAGGGCTGGCAAAATCCAGCCCCATATGTTTTGTGCAAGCTTGATAGAGGCCAACTGTAAATGTGGAACAGATTGACAGCCAACATTTTATGGCAGGTAATCTTGGGCCATCTACCTGTTAAATTGTACTGCTTTGGGTAGTCTTACCTTGGCAGCTTCCTTACAGAAAGAAAGTAATTGCATTTATATAGCGTCTTTCACAACCTCCGGGATGTCTCAAAGCACTTCACATCCAGTGAGCTACTTTTGAAGTGTAATCACTGTTGTAATGTAGGAAACGCAGCAGTCAATTTGTGCACAGCAAGCTCCCACCGATAGCAATGAGCTGAATAACCAGATAATCTGTTTTTTGTGATGCTGCTCGAGGGATAGAAATTGGCCAGGACTCCAGGTCATAAGGCTAGTGTTGAGCCTGCTGACCACCTACTGCCAGGCATGCTACACTACCAATTGAGGAAGGTGTCGTGGAATACAAAACGAGACGACCTTCTTCAGCCCCACCTCATGCAGCAACACATCCACTTCACCAGGGGGTCCAGATGTTGTGACACTTCATCACTTGCACACAGACTCTGTTTCCCGACTTTACATTTGTTATGCCTTCCCTTGGATTTTGCCAGATATTTCTTTTTCATCGTACAACCTTTGGAAAGACTGAAACATACATTTAAAACATCTGTAGCCTTTGGAAAATTACATTGCGTAGAACTACATAGAAAGTACAGCACACAAACAGGTCATTCAGCCCAGCTGGTCCAAGCTGATGTTTAAGCTCCACACAAGCCTCTTCCCATCTAACCCAATCAGCATAACCTTCTATTCCTTTCTCCCTCATGTGTTTCTCTAGCTTCCCCTTAAATGCATCTATGAAAATCTGAAATAAGTTCCACATGCAGCCACTTATTATAAGTGGATACATCCCTTTAAATGTTGCCTGCAACTATTTAAGTGCTGACGACCAACACAATTTCTAGCCAACGCCTTTCGCAAGCTCATAGTGCCAAGCTGATTACCTCCAGAAATCCCACCTGGAAATTTGCCACAATGTTGCCACGTGCCAAGCTCTCTGCACTTAGTGCTCCTGTACTTTAGTGTTGGTCCCGGAAAATCGGGCCGAATGTTTACAAAAAATACTTCTTTGAGAGTGCCACTGGAGCAGGCTACCACTCAGGACTGCTAAAGGAAATCAACAAATTTGTGATCTAAATAGGCAGCAAGGAACACAGCTCTGGAGCAAAAGTAATAGGGAAATCAAGGAGTTCATTGTTAAACTATGCTGCTGGTGGGTATTTGGAAAATTTAAATTTAAAGATGCTTCTACATTTGAGTACAGCTGACAGCAGATGTGCAGTTCTCTCTCTGCAGGCTGCATGCCATGGGTCAGTTTTCCCTCTTAATACACTTGGGCATAAAGGAATGTCCAGTGAAGAGGGGAAACTAGGGCAAACCCCATTACAAGTGTGCGATCCTCCCCGCCCTATTTTCCTCTATGGGCCCAAAATGATCCTTTCTGCCCAAGTGCAAGAAAAGGAAAATTAACCATCATAACTTCATCAGAGACCAAATTTCAGGCTATGAATCCACTGCCGGGTTAAGTTTACCTGTTTCAGCAAAGTAAACACAGGGACCTGGTGCTGCACATTTCTCTCCGCATCTCCATACTATACAGCAGGGCCCATCAGGGCTGTAAAGAACAGGCCCAGCAGTGTACATAGATGCAAGAGAGTGGCGCACGGAGGCTGCTCACCCAAAACTGGATCCAGGGTAGATGCTGAGAGGTCGTTTCCCCTGGTTGGATAGTCTAGAAATAGGGGGCATAGTCTCAGGATAAGGGGTCGGCCATTTAAGATTGAGATGAGGAGGAATTTCTTCACTTTGTACCCCAAAGGGCTGTAGATGCTGAGTCATTGAGTACATTCAAGGCTGAGATAGATAGATTTTTGGACTCTAGGGGAATCAAGGGATATGGAGATCGGGCGGGAAAGTGGAGTTGAGGTCGAAGATCAGCCATGATCTCATTGAATGGCGGAGCAGGCTCAAGGTGCCATATGGCCTACTCCTGCTCCTATTTCTTATGTTCTTATATTTAACCTTCAAAATGATCACTGCAAGTCCTGAACATGGATCTAAACAGAATCAGTTGCATGGCCTTTATGTGGGCTCAGTATCTTTCTTCACCCTTACGTACCATCTTGTGTTCTTAAGGAGAAAGTATTCATTGTGAAACTTATTTTCTTTGCACAGATGAGATGATAAACATTAAATTGGTGCTGTGAACCAGAGTCGGAGGAGGATTCCGTGTAACAGCTATAAGCTTCCATTTCAAAAGGACAGTTCAGGCTTTGAGTAGGTTTTTGCTTGTGATTATCATACAGCAATATTTTTGCAGAAAATCTCTGAGCACATCAGCTTCCAGAATCTAGAAAGATAATTTTTTTTTTGCAGAGTCAAAATGAACAAAGGTTTTGTTGCAACAACAATTCTAATCTCGAGCAATCACTCCTGAAAAGAAAATCCGGGTCCAGTCATCCTGCATAACTTGTTCCTCCCGTCTTATCAGGACTGTATCTGAAACTGTGATCAGCCAGGTGACAATCAGATAATCCCATCTAGAGTGGACCAATCCTGGTGCAGGTGCCGAATGGCAGAGCCGACCCCCAAGGTTGAACTGTGGAGAAAACTTAACATCAAACAAATTCACAGAGCTCAGAAAATTCAAGGTCACAGTTTAACCCTTGTTTTGTACTTGCCCTTAGCTGGAGAAAAGAGAGAGACAATGAGGTTTAGAACCAGTGCACTGTATCACTACTGAAAAGATTTAAGCTGCATTTACACATGTTTGTACAAAGGGTAACTCCAATGGTTAGATAAAGCCTGGGGTCTCTCCGGTGTTTACACTGCTGCAGGCCTCACTCCTTAGAATGCAGTTATACAGGCACACAGGATGGAGGGCATTGCAGTGATATTGTGGCACCTCGCTGTTGGCCCCTGTTGCCTAGAGACACGTGGCTCAGATCAAAGGTTGATTACACTCTGGGTCTGTTTACATTGTGCTAGTGGTCTCACACTGGTCTCGAACTTACGGTTAGAGGAAAAAGCAAAAAAACTGCAGATGTCGGAAATCTGAAACAAAAACATGCTGGAAACACTCAACATCTGTGCAGAGACCAGACAGGTTAACATTCAAGTATCAATCCTTTGGCAGAACGAGAAGAATTAACAGATGAACATTTTATAAGGAACAAAACAAAGGGAAGGGGGAGGGAAATCACACACAAGGAAATAGAAAGACCAGTGAAATGCTTAAATGGATAATAGGAGATGGTTAAATAGATGAAATGATATTAACACAAAAGAGAAAGAGGCATAATGAGATAAATTAAAGACATTTAGGAAAAACAAAGAACATGTAAATTATTTGAGGTTGGGGGCGGGGAGGCGGTGAGGCGGTGATGGGTAAAAATGGAAACTAGAAAAACTGGCAAAGCTCCAATGGCCCAGGAGCCTTGCAGAAGAAAATACAGGTCAACACCAAGGGTATAGACCTCCCTGCTGGCACAGTGTGTGTGTGTGGGGTGGGGGAGTGGGGGGAAGGCACAGGTTGGTGCTTGGGTGTGAACCGGCTGTTGGAACACTGTGTGGGCACCCTTGGGGTTGATCTGCTTTTTTCTTCTCCCAGGCTCTTGGGCCTCACTACAGCCTGATCTGCTTTCCCAGATTTTCCTGCTTCTATCTCTATCTCACTAACCCCCACTGCCTTAAGCGATTCACACATTTTCAATCTCTCCTAATTGTCTTTAATTTCTCTCCATGATGCGGTGTTGGACTGGGGTGGACAAACATGACTATAACCTGGTGTTGTGCGACTTCTCATTAATTTCTCTCGTTATGCCTCCTATTGTCTCAGCCATTCAACCATCTCCTGTTTTCCATTGAATCCTTCTCTTCTTCTTAGGCAGTCCCTCGGAACCGAGGATGACTTGCTTCCACATTAAAAATGAGTTCTCAGGTGACTGATGAGCCCAATGCGGGACCTACAGTCTCTGTCACAGGTGGGGCAGACGGTGGTTGAAGGGGCAGGTGGGTGGGGTGCTTGGGTTGACGTGCGCTCCTTGCGCTGCCTGCGCTTGGCTTCCGCTTGCTCCCAGCGAAGAGACTCGAGGTGTTCGGCGCCTTCCCGGATGCTTCTCCTCCACTTTGTGCGGTCTTGTGCCAGGGATTCCCAGGTGTCGGTGGGGATGTTACACTTTTTCAAGGAGGCTTTGAGGGTGTCCTTGAAGCGTTTCCTCTGCCCACCTGGGGCTCTCTTGCCGTGCCGGAGCTGCGAGTAGAGCGCTTGTTTTGGGAGTCTCGTATCGGGCATGCGGACAATGTGACCTGTTCATCGGAGCTGATCGAGCATGGTCAAAGCTTCGATGCTGGGGATGTTGGCCTGAGCAAGAACACTGATGTTGGTGCACCTTTGCAGATCACTTTGCAGATCAATCTACCTCCTCTCTTATACGCACGTATGTGTTGGTTTGTGTGTGTGCTTTCCCCCCGCCTGTGTTCTGTTCCTTTTTAAATGCCGCTCATCTGTCATTTTTTTTAGGTCTGATGAAGAAACCACACCTGAAATGTTAACGTGTCTGTTCCCTCCACATATATTGACAGACTTGCTGTGTGTTTCCAGCATTTTCTGTCTTTGTTTCTTGGTTGGAGGAATAGGTTTTGTACCAGTGCACACCAGATTGAGGAATTTGCACTGCATCTTTCATTTCAGATTTGAATCTGAATCAGACATATACAAATGAGATTTAATATTGCTAGCTATGGTTCCATTGATGTTCTGGTGACTTGACCAGGTGGTCATTCTTCATCTGTGGGCTTTGACAGTAAGGCGGAAAAATTGGCCCGTGCCCCCTTTGAGGTGCTAACTTTGCCGGGGCGCTACCCAAAAAAGTTAGCGCCCCCGCACCCAAAATTGAATGGTAGCTCCCCAAGCAGGAGGCGGGGCGTTACTGGAAGCACTCCCCCTCCCTCTTGGGGCACTCCCATTGAATATCACAGCGCCACGCACGTCGGCACATAGCGCTGCGGTACTACAGGCCTCCCTCCCCTGCTTTCCCAGTGCAGTGCCACCGGGGAGCGAGGTGCCGGCAAAAGACCGATTGTGGCCGACACCCCGCAGGATGAGGTGAGACGGGGCAGGTGTTGGCAGGCGGCCCAAAAGAAATGGCCGCCCGGCACCTGCCCTTTAATTTGTGCCGCCCCGGCCGCAAAAACGCCACCCTGACCCTGTCGGACATAGCGTCCGGCGATAGGTCAGGGGGCACGAGCCAAGTTTGCAGCTGGGGCGCTGACCACGGTGATGACATTATCGCCAGAGGTGCAGCGCCGCAGGGCGCTATCGGCTACCGCTGCCGCTAACCTGCCGCTGAATTTCGCGGGAGGCGTTAGCGGCGCCGTGCCTGAGGCGCTAACGGGAGGCGCAAAGCAACCGAATTTTTCCCCCTAAGTGTCATCAAGCTATTCAACAGTAGGTTGGAGGGGCATCACAGTTGAGATTGGTCCTGTCCAGGAGAGGTTGAACGATAGTGATCAGGAGCAGGAATTTAAGCTGGCATTCCTCTCCTCAGGGTTCTGAGGCCAATTGTAGCACCTCTGCTGCTGTGCCAGCTGTAATCAACTAACTCAGTGCAGACAAGAGATTGAATCTGAGACCATCCAGGCCTGTATGGCTCAATAATTCTCTGCTTTAAGTGGCAGAGCAATATGGGGGAACAGCCAATAGAACTTAATCAATTTGTATCTTGAAATTAAGCTCTTTGAGTATTAGCATACAAATGTATAACTGGCTTGGATGAAATTTCTCTCTACTCTATTGCACTTTAAAATAAACAAGGTGATGTCTGTTAAAATAGTAAACATTAGTACAGGAAACTCTTTATTAACCGGCACCGACGGGACCGGCGTGGTGCCGGTTAATCAAAAAGTTCGGATAACGGAGAGTTATATCTCCCAACGTACGAGAGCCCCGTACACATTGACATGCGCCTGCATTCGGAGCTCCGTCTCCCCGGGGACCGCCAGCTGACCATCTGTCGTGTCCGCTGCCTACCCGGGCTGCACATTCCCCTCCCAATCTACACGCTCCGATACAAGGCAAACGCCTCGGGGTTTTTTTTAAGTTAATTTTAAATGAGAGATGAAGGAAAACCCTGGTTACCTACTCAAGAATTTTGCCGGTTAAGAGAGATTTCTGGATATTTGGGTGCCGGTTAATAAAGCGTTTCCTGTATCTTGCAAACTTGCTGCTTTTTTAAAAAGTTCATTAAGTGTGCAGTTTTGTTTGTAACATCTAAAAAGTGATGGACGAGGTCGCATCAACTTGAGAGGAAAAATAAAACTGGATTTACACCATCATTTAAATACATTAATATCATGCAAGAATAGGGGGAGGATGACATTATGACCATGATGCCCGGGTGTGCTGATCACAGTGATTGTCTTTTGATGCCAGTCTCCTGACCCTAACTGACTGCTTAGTATAAGCAAGAAGTAGTTCTGGGAACATGAGGCCTATAGCTGTATTGTGGGAAGTGCTCACAGTGCACTTATACTGCATCGGCTGTTTGATATTGTGTAGTAATTACAGAGTGATATGAATAGGCGATAGAAACCTATATTGCCTGGCTCAAGTCACTTTCCTCATGGACAAACTAAGATTTCTAGAGATATACTTAAAGGCTTAAAAAAGATTTGACAGGACATTTTCCAGCAGACACCTGAGTTCTTCAATTTTGACATTTAACATGTTGGCTTTGTACTGGCTGTAATTAAACCTCTGCAGGTGATCTCACACCCAACGTTAAATGCTGAATTGGTGCAGTTATAATATGGAAACCTCTTCATAAGTGTGTGTGCAATATAATTGCATTATTTGTTAAAATAATTGTTTTTCTTATTTAAAATGATGTATTGTTTGGCAATCCTGAGTCCATTGATCAAAACAATGTGGAGTTAAAATTCCTCAGGAACCCCGTTACTTTCCCACCGTAACTCTGGTGGGAAGCCGGCGAATCCTCCGGAAGAACAATGGAGACTCAGTTGTGCCAGATCTTTGCAATGTCCGGTAGTTTCCTGGCTGTCTTGTCAGGCGCAGAACTTTCATCCACCCCTTACAAGGCAAATGTAGGCCGGGGGCGGGGCCAGAGGCTTCCTAAGTTGGGAGTTTCTACTTGTGAGCCTGGAAGGGGAGCTGGTGTAGTAGGTGGCGGCCACGATGCCGATTGAGTGGAGGGGTTTGTGGGCTCCATCAGCAGGGCTCAGGCCATGCAAATGGCTTGGACCCCCCGAGGACTTTTTATTTAAAAATAGAATTGCCAAGTTTGGTCCCCTCACTCAAGAGGTCAAGGAGAATGTGGCCGGGGATGAAGCAGGGGCTGGGCAACCCCACCATGGGCGGGTAACCAGGCAAGTTTCCCTCGGGGTGGGGCAGGCAGGTGCCAGGTATGTGCCTGTCGTGGGGATTGCGCCCACCTGCCACATGCTAATGAGGTGCCTTCTCATTAACCCCGCAACCTCCAGCGGGTAATGGAGGGCGTGATCCTGGGGTAAACATTGGCATCGCGACCTGAGTAATTGTGGGGACGCTTTATTTTTCAGATACACACCATTTCAGTCAAATTGTGTACTGATAGAATCGTACAGCACAGAAGGAAGCTATTCAGTCCGTCGTGCCTGTGTCGGCTCTTTGAAAGAGCGATCCAATTAGTCCCACTACCCTGCTCTTTCCCCATAGCCCTGCAAATTTTTCCATTTCAAGTATATATTCAATTCCCTTTTGAAAGTATAATAACTAAAACATGGCACATATACCACAATGGAACTCAATATCTCTCAGCGCACTGACTGAATAGTGCTCAGTATCATGCTTGGAGTTAAAATTTGGGCCTGGTAGCCCTGAGTTATGCTAAATATGAAATCCATCAGGTCGGCAGTGGAAACAGGGAATTTCTGTCTCAGGAAATTTTCTGCTATAACTCCAGTCACCTACAAAAACAATTAAAAACTTTGTCTCATTTTCTGATGAAACGTTGTGCTTAGTTAAACGAATGAGTGCAAGTCCTGGAGCATGCCGGTGATTGCTCGCTGTGCACGGCCAATGGGCAAGGTGTCTGTGGTTATCCTGCATTCATACAATTAGCTCTCTAATCTCAGAGACTACAGAAATAGTTGTAAATGCATTGTCCAGTGTGATACTGAGCTGGGCAGATCTAGAATGTCCCAGGTACGATCCCCAGTCTCTGCTGAATTAGTTGACTTCAGTCAGGGCATCAATTGGGGTGCTACAATTCGACAGAGTGGCCCCGATTTTAACCCCTCCTGCCGGGCGGGATCGGGACAAACAAGGCTTAAAATGGACCGAGTGTACTTACCTGCCCCAAGTCGCTCCGTTCCTGTCTAGTGGCATTTAAATGGTGGCAAGTTTCTTCATGGGCCTGTGGCTGATGACACCCCTTCGAAACCCCACCACTCCTGAGCTTAACAGATATAACAACAGCCATCCAGCTCAAGGTGCATCATTGAGCACGCCACTGGGACTCTCAAGCTGAGATTTAGGTGCCTTGATAGGTCCGGAGGTTCCCTGCAATATTCCCCAGCTAGAGTCTCGCAAAGCACTGTGGCATGCTGCGTGTATGGCAGCCGTCTGAGCTTACATCGAAGCTGCAAAGGATAGTGATACAGACGGCTGCTGAGATGGCAGTGTCCCTGGAGATGGCCTCATGGTCCAGTGTAAATTGCAGATTGCAAATGCTCTGCGACATCACCCCACACACGCTGGAGTTGGGCTCTGCCATCCTTCCCGCCAGAGTGCTCAAAGTGTTTTGCAGGCCTGTCAAGACCTCATACATTTGCTGGTTTGCCTCAAGCATTTGCTTTTACATGGCTGGGTCCTGGAGATCCACATCACTGTCCTGCCGAGCAGAGCTAGGAAAGGACTGCGCCCTCCGGCGGGTCGTCTCCTGGGTTGTCCCTGTCACCACTCTCTGCTTTTGCTCACTTGTGTTGAGTGACTTACCTCGCTATCAACCCCACGTGGAGTGCCGATGCCTGCTCTGGTGCCTGGGAAGGATGTACCGTAGGACGCTGGATCCTCAAGAGGGATGTCTTCCTCTGAGGTGCCTTTTGCCATAAGAGGCAGCGGTTGTTCTTACTGAGAAGGATATAGCAGGAAGAAGAAAGGGAGAAGAGTTGGGATGGCAATGAGAAGCTGGATAGCAGCTCATGAAAGATTTAACCATATTGGTTGATGTCTTGAAGTTAGCTGACGGTGCAGTTGCTTGTGGTAGATGAAGGGGTACAAGCGAGGAACAAATCACCCTGCTCAGTGGAGCTGCCAATCTTGCCATCTCCAATGCTGACAGTGTTGTCTGGCACACTCATTTCCAGTGCTTCTTCCTCTGCCTGGGTAAGGGTCACAAACTGGCATGATCCTCCACCGGTCCTGTCCCCCTCCTTGTTATTGTACACTCTGTTCTCCTGTAAAAAGAGGAGAGAGTTATGAGTGGCTCTCGAAGATGTGTAGTGCTTCTGAAAGTAGTGCATAAAATGAGAAGGAAAAGAAGAAAGATGGTATGAGAATGGGGCGTCATGAATGGTTTGAGTATGAATTGGGGAGTGATGAGAGGAGCTGCAGGTTAAGCAATGGAAAGCAGATGAGAAGTGTGAGTGCCAACAGTGAAGAGAGGAAGCTGGAGGCGAGTATGTGTTAGGAGTGAGGATGAGTGGTAGCAGAGCATGCCCGTGCCGTTGTGATTGGTGGTAAGGGAGAAGAGGGACTTGAGCAGATGCACTGCAAGAGATGGGTAAAGGAGGAAAAAAATCACATTTCCTGACCTGGTGAGGTCATTGATTCTTTTCCAGCACTAGATGCAGTTCCTCTGGGTGCTGCTCCTGCTGATCACTTCTTGTGCCATCGCCAGCCATGCTTTCTTGGAGAGAGTGTTGAGCTTCTTCATCCCACTTCTGGGGAATAGGACATCCCTCCTGCCCTCGAGGCTGACAGCATCACCTCCAGTGAGGCGCCAGAGACCCTGGGGGCCACCTTCCCTCTCTTGCCAGCCACCCTGAATTTTTTACAGCTTCCCTATAGCAACTTCACTTAGTGATGCATTCATGCTTTAAATATTGGCCGCAGTAAAGGAAAATACGTCATATGGGCGGCCAATCATGTGGAACTTCAGGGCTCGCAGCAGCATTGCCGCTCTCCCGTTACAATCGGGCCCAATATCTCTGACTCAGAGAGGAGAAACTCACCCAAGGTTTTGACTCCTGATTGCTGTTGAGTGATGCCTGATGGATGGATGTGTGTGTGCATTTTGAGTGAGGTCCAGATTGAGCTTGACTGCAATGCCCCCCTCACAGTACTGGAGGACAGCCAGAAAGAGTCACTGCTTTCCGGAAAGAAGCAAAGAAAATTGCAGGAAAAAAATACGAAAAGTCATTATTTTTTAAAATGTTGTTTAGCATTGCAGACATTATCACGTATTTGCAAAATGCAATTTAATTCCCTTGTTACAAATGCTACATTAGTTTTGCACCTTATAACAGAATAGCTCTTGTTTAGTTTTGTGAGTATTTATCTGTGGGGTAAATTTTATGAGTTAGCACTCCCAGCACGGAGCCTCCCTTGGTAGGAGGGGAGATTGGTTAAACAGTTGCTTGCGTGTGAATTTTGGCCCACCCAATTTTCAAGTTATTCCCCACATATTTATCTTTAATACTATAAAAACTGTACATATGCACATAGTTCCTCTTCACATTTCAGAGGTCACATAGCGTCTAATGTAAATTTCTGTAACACTTTGAAAAAGCATAAAGGCAGTAATTTGCATTGTACTGGAACACATTCAATGAAGGAGGCGGGATGACGGTGAGCCCGCTGCTCAGCATCTTCCGGACCCGCTCCTGGTTGCTGCCGCCCCGCAGATCAGATTTTAGGTTAATTGGCTTCGTTACAGCCGACGTGCGGGTCCCTCCAGGCAATTGCTTGCAGAGTGTCAGGTTCTCGCCTCTGATGACACGTTGTTTCAGGAAAGATTTAAAGGGGCCATGTCCCCTTTGCAGAAGCATTAGCTTTTTTCTGTTGAAAGTGCTGGCTGCTGCAGGAATGGCAGCCCCAAAAACTAAGGCTGCACCCAGGTTCAATGAGGGCTCCCTCCATGCTCATGTGGAGGGAGTTAGAGGACTTCAGGAGCTCCTCTTCCCTGGAAACGGAAGGAGGAGACCTCCTCAGCAAACCAAGACAGCTTGGCTGCAAGTTGCTGAGGAGGTGAGTTCGAGGTCTGTGTGCAGACACCACATGGGCTCAGTGTCAAAAAAGGTTCAATGATCTGCTGAGATCACCTAAAGTGTTCTGGGAAATGGAAGTTCAAGAGTGAGGGCTCAGGGCGAATTCCATGTAGAATGTTGATGGTGACATTGAGCGCAAACCACTGTTTATTGGGCAGATGATGCCTGGGGTTTTGAGAATGTCGGACTTATATTCATCTCCATGTGCCAGCCACCTGTGGTTGAAGCGTAAGCTTACGTGAATCTAGCATGGATGAGTGCATCCCTTGCCTGATGGCCAGCAATGTGGTCGCCTGCTGCTGGATTGGCCACATCCGGCCCCGCAAGGCATCGCTCCCCGTCCTCCTCCTCATCCTCCTCCTCATCCTCCTCCTCGTTCTCCTCCTCGTCCTCTTCCAAGGAGTGTGTGCGCTGAGCCACTTGTTCATCCGGCAGCACTAAGCCACGCTGCTGTGCGATGTTGTGCAGGGCACAGCAGACCACGACGATTCTGGACACCCTGGCTGGTGCATACTGCAAGGCTCCACCAGGTCTGTCTAGGCATTGGAAGCGCATTTTGAGCAAGCTGATGGTTTGCTCGATGATGCTTCTGGTGGATATGTGGCTCATATTGTACCGCTCCTCAGCATCGTTTGATGGCCTCCTCATCGGTGTCATAAAACACCTTTTCAGGGGATAGCCCTTGCCACCAAGAAGCCATCCAGAAAGTTGGGTTGGCGGATTGAAGAGCTGAGGCACACTAGACTGGCGCAGGATGAAGGAGTCATAGCAACTGCCAGGGTACTTTGCACAAACATGCATGATGATCTTCCTGTGGTTACACACCAGCTGGACGTTCAGGGAGTGAAAGCCTTTGTGATTGATAATACAGCTGGGCTGTGATAGGGGGCCCTCATGGCTACATGTGTGCAGTCTATGATGCCCTGCACCCTTGGCAAGCCTGCCATATTGGCAAAGCCAACCGCACGCGCAGTCACACTTGGGCCATCCATGGAGAAGTGGATGAAATTGTGCACCTTTGCAAAGAGGGCATCAGTGACCTGCGTGATGCAGGTGTGTGCGGCCGACTGGGAGATGCTGCTGATGTCTGCAGCTGATCCCTGGAAGGAGCCCGAAGCAAAGACGTTGAGTGCGGTGGTGACTTTGACAGCCACTGGTAAGGAGTGTCCACACGCTTCTCTGGGCTCCAGGTCTTGGTGCAGCATTGCGCAGATGTCAGCGACTACCTCTCTCGAAAGTCTCAGCCTCCTTTGGCACTGCTGCTCAGTCATGCTGAGGAAGCTAATCCTCTGCCTGTAAACCCTGTGTTGGGGGTATCTCCTGTGCTGAGGCCCTCTGCCCTGTGCATCATCAGGTGGGTGAGGAGGAGGTTGGCGCCCCTGGTGCTGGTGCTGCTGTTGTGGCTTGTTGTGGTGCTGCCGCGGCTGCTCTTCCTCCAAATCTGACGACCAGGATGAGAGGATGTAAATGGTTCCCATCCCATAGCTATAGATTTCAGTTGAGGCAAGAAGCTTGCAAGCGCACACTCAAAGTGGCCTGAAATTATTCCATTCAAGTAACACTGCAGATGGGTGTCAGCTTGACCAGTCACATAGTCAGTAAATTTGCAAAATCTTATCCCAAACCTCCAACAACAAAGTTGTTGCATTTGAATGTCAGCCATGTTACAGGAGCGCTTTTAAAGTGCTGAACCAATGACTACAAATTATGTCCTCGAGAAATTCGTCTCCTTGCAGCTGGCGTGTTTCTGACAAGACGGGAAACAGAAGCATGAAAATAGGAAACCACTATCAAAATAGGATTAGCAAGGCAGTTAACAGCCAGTTAACAGGCTAGAAATTCATTATAGCCAAGAAATGGGCAGTGTTTAGACTAAAAATGGTTAAGTAGCACCAGTTGAAAATCGTCCAGGCTCGCACAGAATTCGTCCTCACTCCTCATTAAAATGATTGCAGTCATGATTCTACTCTAAAAGCTCAAGCTCGTTGGTATTACACTGAAAAGATGGACCAATATCGGAGGCAGTCTAAACGCAAGTAATGATTGCCACAGGCTTTTTTCACTATTTAAAGGGGAGGTTCATTGATGCTGCAACACCTCATTCTCAGCATTGTTTGGTGTGCAGCTGCCTCAACAACCATAAGAAGAAAGACAAGGAGAAGGAGCACTTATTTACAAATCCTGATGGCAGATCTCTGCCCCAGGGAGAGAGCCTGGAGGTTTTCCAAGGAAGCTTTGGGGGCATTGGTTTTAGCGGTGGAAAGAAGGCAGGCGGTCCTGTACCCTCCAACTGGCAGGAGGCCCTCGCCACATGTCTGCCAGACTATGTAGAGGGAGGTGGCACACCATGTCACGGGCAGTACTGTGGTCCCCAGGACTCACACCCAGTGCAAGAGGAAGATTAACGAGCTCACATGGGTAGTCAGGATGAGTGAAGGTTTCAACAAATGCTACATACCACCATCTGTACCACAAGCTTCACACACTGCTCAATGCACCACACCCCCAGCACTCACTCACCAACAATCTCTACATATCAACACTTACACCCACATCTCACACCTTGCGCACAATGACAGCTATTCAACTATGGCAGGCACAAGGGTCTTTAGTTATTAGAATTCATGTGATATGTGTGATATGTTTATAGATAAATTTATTAATTGTGTTTGGAATATTTTGTGGTCTCTCTCATTTCACCTTTGTGCCCCGGAGGACGCTGTGATATGGCATGAGACAGGGATTGTATGATGGGCATGTGGTGAGCTACAGGGATCTAGGATTTCATTCATGCAAATCGGAGTCTGATGAGCTGGTCACGGACAGCCCATCCAGAAGACCGATTGTCTTGCTGCCTCCACCCTCCTTCCTGTTCCTCCTCCTCCTTCTCATCCTCTTCCTCCTCATCCTCATCTGCCTTGTCGTCCTCCTGAGGTAATCCCACAGCCCCCATGACTCTGAGGAAGTGTTGTGAGCAGAAGCCTTTAACAAATAATGAGTGACTTCTGTACTTGAATCAACACTCCCTGTCACCAAAAAAACTTGAAATAACTAAAGAAAACTGTTTCAGTCGCAGGAAGTAGCAAACAGGCACTGAAACTGCAGAACCATGAGCTGATTGGGGATGGTACCTTTAAACATTGCTGCTGCAGCCTGCTTCCTGCTGGTAGGTGCCAGCTCTCCCTGTCATTGTTCTGCGCTGCCGTTAAGGTAAGTGGCTATAACGAAGTTGGGAGATCAGACGTCCAATGAACGTTGCACACTCACTGACGTCACGATCTCCATAATGACGAGGTCTCTGGTGATCGAGTTTACCGGCAGTGCTACTGGCAACACCATGGCGTGCAGTGCTGGAACCGGCATCAGCTGACATTACAGCTGTCAATGGCATTTTAGCGCCATCTTGTGGCGTTAACCACACAAATTTTTCCCCAGGGTTTTATGATCCTTACGTATAATCTGTGCACTCGCTCTAAGAAGACATAGTACTTCCAGCTCACATTGTTATGCTCAATGAGCTTTCCATTGCACTATCAGCCTATTTATGCCCTTAAAGGGACACAGATCCACCGTAGCAGTGGAATAATATGCTCTTGTCCTTGTAAGATAGCAAACTTCTGATTCACCATGAGCAATTCCACGGGAGATGTCATATAGTAGACACCACTCTTCAAAATGTAACATTTTGTTCCAGAAGATAAATAATCTTACAACAAAAGAGACAGAAAGTCAATCATTGACCTGGATCCTGAAACTTACAAGCAATTACAAATGTCCTCCGATTCACCTCAGCAATGTATAAGTAGCTCCAGTGACCTGGAGTTGCCTATTAAATGGTCTTAAAGGCACAGACCAGATTGGAAGCTAAGCATGCAGACTCAAGACTACCCATGAGTAATGCCATAAGAAATCTTGTAGATTTACAGTAGGTATTTAAAGTTCTTACAAATGGTATTTCCGGCAATTAGAAACCATAAACCACTCTACTCTCTCTGCAGTAGACGCTGTTAGATTTTTTTATTTTAAAGTTTGCACCCTGGTATTGTGCTATTTCTTTCTTGCTTTTGTGGATGTTTGAGTGCAGATGAAACAGCACGTCATTTGTTTGTATTGTCTCCATGTGTTCAGAAAGATTTGGCTGTTAAAATGCCAGCTGTTTCACTCTGTGTGAGCTAACTTCATGACCCTGAGTAAGTGTATTCTGAAACATGCAAAACAGTTTCTTTGAGTTCATAAAGACATCAACATGCGAGTCCCTCGAGAAGCTAGAAGGAAAAATAAAGGTTTAGTTATTGAAATAGGTTGCCCCTTGGGGCTTTATGTTCTTGTAGAAAAGAATACAAGCAGCAGGGGACACACAGACCTTGAAATGACTAGAAAATAAAATGTTTCCACGGACTGGAAACAAATTCGTTTCAAGGTTGGACTTGGGTAAAATCATTGTCCTTTACTAGGAAGAGATTTAGAAAGAGCTAAACTGAGACTAGTTCTCGGGTGGCTGGAGTGGAAAACCCTCGGGGAACTTCTGTGCGGCTTCATTGGTCCTGAATAGAAACAGACAATAGAAAGAAAACAGGAAAATACATCCAGTGTCTCACACAATCCAGCCTTAAATACTATAAAAGGATAACCACGCTAAGGTGAGTAATATGTCTTCAAGTGAACGTATTATTTTACAGTAAGAAATTGGATTAAAGTGAAGCCTGCCCAGAGATATAGTTGCTGTGGTGCGCATTTAGATGTGCTGTGCTATGCGATGTGTTACAAACAGTGAGTGAGATAATAGCCCATTGGGTAACACAGCTACACACAGCCATTTTCTCTGCTACATTAGTTTTCTATGGGCTGCATTCGGGCTTTGACAAAACAGGATAGCAAAGGTCACAGTATTTGAAGCAGTTGGAGAAGGAAAGAAGGACAGCTATTACAATGATGGGGAAATGCGGGCCACCAGCTTTGAATGTGTGCAGATGACATGTGTGAAATTGACAAGTAACAATCTGATTTAAGTCCAAGAAAGCACAGGAAGTAAGTACTTGGTGTTTTTTTTTCTGATTTTGAGGAGTCCTTGCACTTGGTGTTTGTAGCAGTCATTTGCTAAAATGATCCTGTGATCAATGAAGATATGCCTCCAAGTGGAGTTGAATTCTTTCTACTAATAAATAAGTATTGGGCAGAAGCAACAGTTTATAGAGTTTCCTCTTAACTATACAGCTGCAAAGGGAAAAGATTTTTAACTACTGAATCAAAGGTGGCCATTTTAAATGGGTGGGTTTGGGTCGGGTGAGAAGTTAAAATTTAAAACATTTCAAACCCAACCCCAACGCGTCTCAAGCCCATCCTCTTCCGGTTTTAACGGAGGTGGGTCGGGGGATAGGTGACCAATCCGCTTTCAGGAGACGGGTCAGTCGGTAACAACTTTTAAGATGGATGCGGGCCTCCATTTTAACAAGCTTTTTATTTTAACCCATTTTGGCCAGGTTTCCCGGGCTTTGGGAAACCCGGCAGGTAAAAGGAGGCAAGAAGGGCTGGATCTATTAGATAAGTGCCTTTACAACACTGCTTGTGGACCCGAAGGAGCAGGAGTGTTTCTCCTCCAACCCATCAAGCTTACCTGCTTCCAGCTTCATGATTGCCGACTCCCCACGATCTCGACCCCCCACCACGATCTCTCAACCCTGACCACCATCTGCCACCCTGACCACGCTTTCCCACACCCCCCACGCAATCTCTTCCCCACCCCCCAGCCCCACCCTCCCGGCCGCGTTCTCTCCCTGCCTCCCTACCTGATCTCTGCTCCTCGGCTGCAGCCTTGTGGTGCAGGCTTTCCCATCCGACAGGCCTGTCAATCAGGCTGGCTGTCGGGCGGGAAACCTGCAGGAATATTTAAAAAGACGTTGTGTAGTTAATATCTGCAGGACGTCCGGGAAACCCGTACTTCTGGGTTTCCCATCCACATTCCTCCATCAATTTGCGGTCTGACCTCAAAGAAAGCTACCCACAAAGATGTTGCGATCTCTGTGGCGAAAACTTGAGCTTTCTCAACGTTAAATTGATTGTAGCGCTGTCAAAAGGGGATCCCTAGCGTATAGCAGCAGTGATGTCATCAAGCTGTCTAAGCAACCAATCACATTGAAGAATTCTCACAGCCAGCAAACCAGGAAATAAAAAGCACTGATTAAATTCATTAAAAAAAAAAATTACAGAGCGAAATAAAGATTAGGACATACACATGGGGTTATGAGAGAGGCTGAAATATCATAAACAAACTTTAAAATTTTAAAAAAAAATGTAAAAATTATTTTCAAAATCTAGTAATTTTCTATCATAATGGAGAAATTTGACATTCCACAAATATAAAATTTGTTGTTCAGCAGTCAATACGCCTTTAAAACCCCAGTTACACCTATTCCAACAAGGCTTAACTTTTTATGGGGTGTTTAACAGCGATAAAAAAGCAGAAAGCTTAAGTTTTCGTCAGTTCAACTGATTTCACTGATTGCTGGCTATGGGGAGTTCCACAGCACAGCCTGTGGTGAAGCAAGGAATGACTGACCACAACTTCAGGATTTCCGCATTTAACTGTGCATGCGCTAAATCCTGAAGTTACAGTCACTTTCAGAGGGGTAATGATGGCAAACACTGGCAGTTCACTGTCATCACCACCGCAAAATCCGGGCCATTATAACGAAACTTTTGGCTAGCCAATTGCTTCTTCGCTGACCCTGGGGTCAGCCTAATTAACATAATTTTGGCAGGCTTTCAGACTACATCAAGCAGGGGGAGGGGGGTGGTGTGGGGTGGGGGGGCGGGGGAGTGGGAGGGGGTGGAAAGAGAGTAAAATGGCTCCTGCAGGAGTCGTGTACCTGCAGCAGTGGAATGGGATCAGCTGCCACCAGGGGAGCTGAAGAGCAGGGCTAAATTTTGAAAGATTTTAAAGATTGAAGGACTGTGGCGTGCAATCGGTCACCCTGCGATCAATTGAAGTCCCCTGGAAGAGGCTTTGTAAAATTTATATCCCCTCCCATATGCTAAAGCAATGTTTGATGCCAATTACATGACAGCATCCCTTGAATCTAGTGCTGCTGGTGCTAATAAAGAAAGAAAGACTTGTATTTATATAGCACCTTTCACAACTTCAGGACATCCCAAAGCACTTTACAGCCAATGAAGTACTTTTGAAGTGTAGTCACTGTTGTAATGTAGGCAAATGACAGAAAATGTGATGTATAATATTACTCCACCATTTCCGTGCAATTTGGGTGGACATATTCCATGGTCACCGTCCTGCCAGTGAGAAATTGGACAGGATGGGAGCAGACAATCCCGCCCTTCAGTTTATATTGAACTATTTTTAATTTGGATTCCAGAACACCTGATCTGTGAACCATCTGCAGCTATCCCAGTAGTAGACTTGTATACCCAGCCTTTTATGGGTCTACGGGTCTGCTCCTGTGATAAGTAAGGTGTATTTAGCAGCATAAATGCCAGCCGCCAGCTCATTGATAGAAAAGCAGCTTTTATCCCACCCATATGAACTGGATTTAAATCCAGAGCAAAAATTGAAAGGACAATTAACCCATTGCATCACCCTGAGTCCCTGTACAAAGTTCAGTGTATAACAATGAACTAGCTGCTGACTCAGCTGTGTGCCTATGCTTTCACGTGATCTTAGCTCACTCAACACTGGGCTCGGTGGATCTGCTTTCTACCAATTTCTATATTATTTTCTGCCCTGTCCAATGTCTGTACATGCACACTTTTCAGCAGGGCTCAATGGAGAGCAATCAAGAGTGTAAAAACTGATTTTTGTCACCGTTTAGCATGTGGACGCTGAAAACAATTGTAATACTCCACTTTACCCTGACCATGATTGGTTAATCAGATCTGCATAGACCAGGAACCAAACAAGGGGACAATTCTGGTCGTTACAGCTGAGCACCACACCATGGGGTACATTTACTCACTGAGCCATCAAGGCAGCTCTCAGATATAGAGTTAATGACCACTTAATGAGTCAGGGTTCTTGGAGCATGCATGCAACCATGAAAAAGTTCTGACTGCCCACTGGATTCTCTTTCTCTCACTCTGCTTCCTCATAGCACAGTCCCTACTGCACTGTCCCTACTGCTTCAAGAAACAGTTATAGACCTTGCCCAAGTAGGATAAATGTCTTTGATGACAGGCAGCCTGGAAGTCACACTCATGACCTTCTAGTTGCATGTCAAGCACTTGTCAAGAAACTGCCCAATAACATTTATTTGAAGGTACTGTATCAAAGTACAAAAGAGAGCCAAGCGTATTTTAAAAAAACCAAAGTAAGACAAAAGTAACTATTCATTTCCAGTGTAGTGTTTTGGCAATAAAACAATTTCAAGCTGTTGGTTTTTCCCTCCAGTGAAGCAAACTGTTCTTGTGTTAATAATAGACTCCAGGTGTCAGCTAGCTGTCTTATATTCCAGCTTTACCAGATGACTGCTTTAAAACAAGGATTAACCATTTAAACAGCACTCAAAAGAATAGTAATCCTTGGATGAAATGTCCAACATGTTACACTAACGTAAGGCTATTGCAGAAATAACTGTTTTTCTTCTAGTCTTTGGGTAAATGACCATGTTTGTGGTAATACATGAATGCCAAAACCAAAGCCTGATTATAACCCAGTTGTGATCTTGATGTGTTGAATGTGAAGCTTCAAATAAACTGTGGCTTATGGAGCTACTAATTTAAATAAGCAGATCCTTTTAAGTCAAACCTACCAGCAATTTCCTATTTATATTAAAGGAGGAGCAGGATTCTTTCAAACCACAACTTTCATTCAGCATGTTTAGTGGAATTTTCAACATCTAAAAGATCTGATTTAGTTACATAGCTACAGTGTCAGGTGGTGCTTGCAGCTGCTACACAGCTGTTGCTAAGAAGGAATATTTATTCTGTTTGATTCCTGCCACGAGCTTCGCGTGGTAGTGACAACCACAGTACCTGGTTTTAAGTTAGGTGGTGCCTGGTTAGATGATGACTCTGCCTTATGCTTTTTTATTATTTGGTTAGTAATGACTGTTGGTTGGAACTCCAACCCACAGTAACAGCTGCTCAGAGTGTATCCAAGATGCTTTTATGATTATTTAAAATGAGGGGGAAACTTTTTATTGCTCTGAAGTACACTGGGTGTAGATATAGGCATCCTGCTTACCATACAAGAAAAATTGTCCTATTATATTTTTGTGTAAAGTGCAAAAAACGGCAGATACAGGAAATTTAAAACAAAAACAAAAAAAGCTGGCAACAGCCAACATCCGTGGAGAGAACAGACAAGCATATTAATACAATCAAAAAAGGGAGAGGAAGATAAATACATAAAAGAGCAGGCAAACCCTGAAAGGAATCATGAGTGGAATGATGGAAACAGATCATCTCACTCAAGTAATGGACAAAAGCATTTAAGCATCATCACCGTGGCTGCAGTGTGTACCATCCACAAGATGCACTGCAGCAACTCGCCAATGCTTCTTCGACAGCACCTCCCAAACCCGCGACCTCTACCATCTGGAAGGACAAGGTTCAGCAGGTGCATGGAAATACCATCACCGCCAAGTTCCCCTCCAAATTACACACCATCCCACTGGGACATATATTGCTGTTCCTGTGTCAGCTGTGGCTCAGTTGGTAACACCTGCGCCTCTGAGTCAGAAGGTTGTGGGTTCTAGTCCCACTCCAGAGACTTAAGCACATAAAGCTAGGCTGACGCTCCAGTGCGAGCACTGAGGGAGTTCTACACTGTCGGAGGTGCCGTCTTTTGGATGAGATGTTAAACCATGGCCTCATCTGCTCTCTCAGGTGGGCATAAAAGATCCCATGACACTATTTCAAAGAAGAACAGGGGAGTTATCCCCGGTGTCCTGGCCAATATTTATCCCTCAATCAACATCACAAAAACAGATTATCTGGTCATTACCACATTGCTGTTTGTGGGAGCTTGCTGTGCGTAAATTGGCTGCCGTGTTTCCTACATTACAACAGTGACGACACTTCAAGAAAGTACTTTGGCTGTAAAGCGCTTTGGGACATCTGGTGGTCGTGAAAGGCGCTATATAAATGCAAGTCTTTCTTTCCTTCATCGTCGCTTGGTGAAAATCCTGGAACTCCTTACCTAACAGCACTGTGGGAGTACCTTCACCACACGGACTGCAGCGGTTCAAGAAGGCGGCTCACCACCACATTCTGAAGGGCAACTAGGGATGGGCAATGAATGCTGGCCTTGCCAGCGACACCCACATCCTGAGAATGAATTTATAAAAAACAAAGGGTATGTAAATAGGTAAAGAAGCGGGAGGCCTGGAGAAATACAAGTTTTCTTAGCTACTTCCACATCCTTTGTCTCTTTAATGTCTTAATGTTTCTGTCCATTACTTGACTAAAATGATCTGTTACATCACACTAGTCATGATTGCTCTCAGGGTTTGTATGTATTTCCCCACTCCCCTTTATCTGATTTCATTAATATGCCTGTCTACCTCTAATTTTTCAGTTCTGAAGAAAAGTCTGTACCCGAAACATAAACCCGTCTGTTATCTTTACAAATGCTGACTGACCTGCTGTGTGTTTCCAGCACTTTCTGTTTTTTTTTACTTTAGATATTTTGGTTTTCATGTTTCAGACGACTCTTGCAGTTGAGAATTGATCCCTATGTCTGCAAGAGTGTATTCACTTGCCCTGATATCTAGGTAAATTCCACAGTGTGCCCAGGATAGCAAACACACAACTCATTTTCTTTCCTGCGCCTCCACAGGATCCTCCTTCTCTTCAACAACAACAACTTGCATTTAAAGTAATAAATTGTCCCAAGGCACTTCACGGGAGCGTTATCAATCAAAATTTGACACCGAGCCACATAAGGAGATATTAGGGCAGATGACCAAAAGCTTGGTCAAAGAGGTAGGTTTTAAGGAGCATCTTAAAGGAGAGAGAGATAGAGAGGCAGAGAGGTTTAGAGAGTAACTGTTACAAATTTTGGGTCTGTTGTAGCTATCTTCTGGGATTCAGTGACTTCATAAGCAGATCCTATGTCCCTTACATTCTGGCATCGACCCACACTGTCCCATGATACAAAGCTGGGTGGGAACTTAAGTTGTGAGGAAGATGCAAGGAGGCTTCAAGGGGATATAGACAGGCTAAGTGAGTGGGCAAGAACATGGCAAATGGAATATTATGTGGACAAATGTGAAGTTATCCACTTTGGTAGGAAAAATAGAAAAGTAAGAGTATTTTTTAAATGGTGAGAGATTGGGAAATGTTGATGTTCAGAAGGACCTGGATGTCCTTGTACACAAATCACTGAAAGTTAACATGCAGGTACAGCAAGCAATTAGGAAAGCAAATGGTATGTTGGCCTTTATTACAAGAGGATTTGCGTATAAGAGTAAAGACGTCTTGCTGCAATTATATAGGGCCCTGGTGAGACCACACCTGGAGTATTGTGTACAGTTTTGGTCTCCTTACCTAAGGAAGGATATACTTGCCATAGAGGGAGTGCAACAAAGGTTCACCAGACTGGTTCCTGGGATGGGGGGATTGTCCTATGAGGAGAGATTCAGTAGACTCGGCCTATATTCTCTAGAGTTTAGAAGAATGAGAGGTGATCTCATTGAAACATACAAAATTCTTACAGGGCTTGACAGGGTAGATGCAGGGAGGATGTTTCCCCTGGCTGGGGAGTCTAGAACCAGGGTCACTGTCTCAGATTAAGGGGTCGACCATTTAGGACTGAGATGAGGTGAAATTTCTTCACTCAGAGGGTGGTGAATCTTTGGAATTCTCTACCCCAGAGGGCTGTGGAGGCTCAGTTGTTGAGTATATTCAAGACAGAGATCGATAGATTTTTGAATATTAAGGGAATCAAGGGATATGGGGATAGTGCAGGAAAGTGGAGTTGAGGTAGAAGATCAGCCATGATCTTATTGAATGGCGGAGCAGGCTTGAAGGGTCAAATGGCCTACTTCAGCCCCTATTTCTTATGTTCTTATGTTCTTAAACCTACTTGTACGATAGCATCACCCAGGGATGTAACAATGCATCCCCCTTGACATATGAGCTAGATACCATAAATCTGCTTGTGACTCCAGTCGTTTGATAGGTAAAACCAATGATCACTCTGGTAAGGTGAGGTCACTGACGGATCTAAAAGCTGATTTATTTTACAGAATACAGGTGACTGAGCAAAACTAGAAACTCCAGACTTTTTAAAACTTCTCCTACAGCTGGGAAAGCTGACCTGATATACCTCAATTCCCAGCTCAGGCCTAGATCTGCCTTTATTGGACCTGACTAATGTTGAACATGGGTTTTTCTCTCCTTTCTGTTAATTCTGACCCCAAGAAGTGAAATCTCATCAGACTACCATGGCAACTACTCCTGCTGAGCTCAAATCAATCAAGTCATTTCAACCAGAATAGGTGTGGCCAATCACTGAAAGGTCCAAACTAACTTTCATTGTCTGAAGCACACTTGTTCAGACACCCTAGCCTAGAAATCCGATAAGTCCCATAAACAGGCAGTGCCATGGCGGGGCCAGGTTTTCTCGTGTCTGTAAAAAGATCGCAGTCAGCACCGGCACCCGGGTCCGGCTTTTCCAATATGAAATTTCGCGCATGTGCGCAACGTTGAATGGGCTGCGCAGCCCGTTAAAGGGACCGCACACCACCCAAAAAAATTAGTGGGAACATTGGTGAGGAAGTATGAAGCTCAACGTAAGCGCGAGGAACAGCACCTCATCTTTCGATTAGGCACTTTACAGCCTTCTGGACTCAACAGCGAGTTCAACAAATTCAGACCATAACCTCTGCCCCTATCATTTTTTTTCTCTCTCTCACATGGCAGCTGTTGATCATCCTGTCATTGCCATTTACACTTCATCTGGAGTCATCTTTTGATTCTTAACTTGTCCCATTACCATCTCCTTTTGCCTTTCACCATCATCCCTTTTGTCTCTTAATCTCTCCTGCCTTCCACCCTATCACAGACCTTCCCTTTTGTTCTTTTCTCCCCTCCCCCCTCTCCCTGCCCCTACACTTGCTTAAACACCTGTTACATCTCCAACTTTTTCCAGTTCTGACGAAGGGTCATTGACCTGAATCGTTAATTCTGTTTCTCTCTCCACAGATGCTGCCTGACCTGCTGAATATTTCCAGCATTTTCTGTTTTTAGTTCAGATTTCCAACATCCGCAGTATTTTGCTTTTGTATTATTGGTGAGGAAGTGTCGCTTGATGGCGCTATTGATTGCTTCTTTCATCACTTTGCTGATGATTGGGAGGACGATGGAGGGTGGTAATTGGCTAGGTTAGATTTGTCCTGCTTTATATGGATAGAACATATCTGGCCAATTTTCTACATTGTTGAGTAGATGCCATTGTCACGGCAGCACTTCAATAGCTTGGCTGGAAGCAGGCTAGTTCTGGTGTTCAGCACTACAGCTTGATATTATTCGGACCCATAGCCTTTGTTGTGTCCAGTGTGCTCAGCCACTTCTTCATGTGGAGAGAACAGAATTGGCTGGACACAACAACAACATCTTGTATTTATATAGCGCCTTTAACGTAGTAAAACGTCCCAAGGCGCTTCACAGGAGCGTTATAAAGCAAAATTTGACACCAAGCCACATAAGGAGAAATTAGGGCAGACAACCAAAAGCTTGGTCAAAGAGGTAGGTTTTAAGGAGTGTCTTAAAGGAGGAAAGAGAGGTAGAGAGGTGGAGAGGTTTAGGCAGGGAATTCCAGAGCTTAGGGCCTAGGCAACAGAAGGCACCACCACCAATGGTTGAGCGATTATAATCGGGGATGCTCAAGAGGCCAGAATTAGTGAAGCGCAGATATCTCGGGGGGTTGTGGGGCTGGAGGAGATTACAGAGATAGGGAGAGGCTAGGCCACGGAGGGATTTGAAAACAAGGATGAAAATTTTTAAATCAAGGCGTTGCTTAACCGGGAGCCAATGTAGGTCAGCGAGCACAGGGGTGATGGGTGAACGGGACTTGGTGCTAGTTAGGACACAGGCAGCCGAGTTTTGGATGACTTCCAGTTTACATAGGGTAGAATGTGGGAGGCCGGCCATGAGTGCATTGGAACTGTCAAGTTTAGAGGTTACAAAGGCATGGATGACGATGGGAACCTTGGGAGGCGGCCGAGTGGTGTTATGATCTTGGCACTTTTAGCTGGTGACACTTGCAAACACTACAACCTTGTCTCTAGCACTCTTGTGCTGAGCTCTGCCATAATTGAGGCTTGGATCTTCATGGAGCCTCCTTCTCCCGTTGGTTGTCTGATTGTCCACCATCATTTGTGACTGAATGTGGTAGGGCTACAGAGCTGTTTGTTGTGAGACAGTTTAGTTCGGTCTATAGTCTGCTGTTTTTGGTGTTTAGCAATTGCCCTGTGTTCACTAGGTTGATGAGAATTTAATTTAATCTACAGGGGTTGAGGTAAAACCTGCAAGAATTTATGAAATATTTGGGGCAATTTTAACCTAACCTGGCAGGCAGGCAGGAAAGGGCAGGTTTGGGTCAGATGCCTGATTTACCACCTCTTGATTTTACTCTCCATTGACTTCAATTCCCAATCCCGCCTGTTATTGAGGGCAAAATCGAGCGAGATGTAAAACAGGCATCTGACCCAGTTCACCCCATTTCCCACCGAGCGGGTTTGGGTCAAATGACCCTCATGGGGACTAAAGACCTCTACGGATGATTACAAAGAGGAATGTATTATAAAAAGTAACTTTCACTGATGCAGAGAACAACTTCACGAGCCAGGCCATAAAAGCAGTTTTGATGTTGTAAATCTACTGCACCCTCTCAAAGAGCCACAATATCCTTCTGATGGTTTTATGACTGATCTGCATACAGTTTTCTACATTGTTTTATGAAATAATTTATCAGAAGGCAATGCCCCTTTGTAGTTTATTTTAGTACTAATCAGTGTCTTATACAGTAACAATATCACCTCTTTTGATTTGTATTTTTCTTCCTCTTGGTGCAGCCTAGTAGCTTGTTTACTTTGTTTTACTGCACCCATGTACTGGGTCGAGGGTTTGAACAATATTTCTAAAGTAGCCCCCTTTATTGGACCTGTACTGGGGTTACAGTCTTTTGAATGGAAGCAAAGCACATAGGAACAGGAGAAGGCCATTCAGCCCCTCAAACCTGTTCCACCATTTAATTAGATCATAGCTGATCTGCATCTTAACTCTATCTACCCGCCTTGGTTCCATATCCGTTAATACCCTTGCCTAACAAAAAATCTTATCAATCTCAGTTTTGAAATTTTCAACAGACCTAGCCTCAACAGCTTTTTGGCGGTGAGAGTTCCAGATTTTGACTACCCTTAATGTAAAGAAGTGCTTCCTGACATCACCCCGAATGGTTTTACGTGCAAATGTGATTTGCCCGCTATACGTGATGGCCGTTATAACGTGTGATACAGAGTTTGAGTCACCAATTATATTTAAAATGTCAAGCCTGTCTTTACATTTGACTCTATGGGCTGAATTTTGCCAATGGGGAGCTTTTGGAGGCGGGACTCCCACTTGTCAGGCTTTAGTCCCACCTCCATTGACTTCTGGCCAACCCACGCTATTTTCCCTTGATTGACCTTGTTAAGCCCGCCCAGCGGGTTTAGCAGGCCAATTAAGTGAAAGCCAGTGACAGAGAATGTCGGCATATGACGTTTCATCTGTCAAAAATTTTTGACAGATGAATTGTCATCGTTTGACAGCTCTGTGAAGCTGTCAAACATTGACATTCTCTGTAGTTTGATGAGTCCTTGTATTCAAGACTCATCAAACCTATCTGCTGAGCAGAAATTAGATGGTTGTTGCTTCGGAGAATGCAGCAGCCATCTGTCATCTCTGCCGGTGAGATGAGGAGTCTCTGGTTCCCCAACTGTTGAAGCCTGCAGGAAGAAACAAAGGTAAGTAAACATTTTCTATCACTTTACACTCACCTCACATACTTACCTCTCCACACTTGCACCCATCACTCACCTCCACAGCGCACTTTTGGACCCCTCCAACTCCCGCAGACACACTGCTCGCTTCACTGACCCTGGCGGGGTATCCCAACGTCAGGAAGCCCGCACTTGCAGAGGTAAAATGGGGATAATCCTCTTAACTGCCTGTTTACTACCTGTTAACAGGCAGTTAAGTGGCTGTAATCCCCTTCCTGCCTCGGGGAGGCGGATCCCAGTGCGGGTCGGGTACCTGCCTCCTGGGAAGATGGCACGGAGGCGGGTTGGGGGCGGGATGGGCACCCGCCCCCAGATTCTGCCATTTTCCCGGCAGTCCCGCCTCCAAACCCGCCTCCCCAGGGCTGGCAAAATTCCCCCCTATACTTCTGGTCATAATTAATGCACCCCTGGTTATGCCATTTCCATTTTTAATATAGGTTTTTAATATGGTAAACAATCCCTTCTCGGCCTGTCTGCAGTCTTTGACATGGTTGACCACACCAGCCTCCTTCAAAGCTTCTCCGCCGTCGTCCAACTGGGTGGGACTGCCCTCGCCTGGTTCCATTCCGATCACTCCAGTCGTAGCCAGAGAATCACCTGCAATGGCTTCTCTTCCCGCTCCCTCACCGTTACCTCTGGAGCCCCCAAGGATCTCCCTTTAGCCCCCTCCTATTTCTCTTCTACATGCTGCATCTCAACGACATCATCCAGAAACACAATGGGCCATAATCTGCGACCCCTATGGGTGTGTACGCGCCCGTAAGGGCCGCGCAAGTTCCGGGTTTAGGCATGCGCTAAAACCTGGAACTTGCGATCTGTCAAGAATTTTCTTGACAGATCATCTGCATCCCCGGGAAAAGGGCATCTGCGGGCAGAGAGTTGCGCTATTTGCCCAACGTCTGCCCAGCGAATGCCCGTGAAATTCTTATGTCTGGTAAAAGCAGGCGTAAGGCTTGCTTTTACCAGCGTAAGAATTTAAAAAAGCAGAAAAATAAAATGTTATCAATAATTTATACATTTAAAAACTTGTTAAATAAGGTAAGTTTATTTTAGCCCCTTTAAAACATGTAAATGTATTTTTCAAAATTTTTTATTTTTGTTTTAAATATTTAATTAAATGCCATTTTCATTCATTTTAAATATGTGATTTTTTTTATTTTTATTTATTTGATGTCTAGGTGTATTTTTGGGGTATTCCCATTCATAGTTATGGGGTTTCCGTATATATGGAATCCCAATAAGTATGAATGGGGATTCCCTTCTGTCATTCGTTGGGCTGGCCCACGTGATCCCAGCGGCGCTCGCGAACCGCCTGCGCCCTGAGATACGTGGGCCTCTACCCGCGGGTACCCAGAGAGGCCCAGGACCACAAGTCTCCGTACCTCCCGGACCACCAGGTAGGCACGGATTTTATTTGCGGATCGAAGGCATTTCCCCGCGGGAAGCCTCCAACCGCAAATTCAGGGCCACTGTCACATTCCACATGTACGCTGATGACACCCAGCTCTACCTCACCATCACCTCACTCAACCCCTCCACTCTCTCTCATTTGTCAGGCTGCTTGTCCGACATCTAGTACTAGATGAGCAGAAATTTCCTCCAACTAAATATTGGGACGATCGTTGTCTTCGTTCACCGCCACAAACTCCGTTCCCTAGCCACTGACTCCATCCCTCTCCCTGGCAACTGTCTGAGGCTGAACCACACTGTTCGCAACCTTGGTGTCATATTTGACCCCAAGATGAGCTTCTGACCACATATCCGCCCATCACCAAGACCGCCTGTTTCCACCTCCGTAACATCACCCGACTCCGCCCCTACCTCAGCTCATCTGCTTCTGGGGATGGTGGGGCGGGCAACCAATCTGCTCCCAGGAGGTAGGTCGTCATTTAAATATTTTAATGAGGCTGTGTGCCTCACATTTTAGCTCCATTTTAAATTTAATCCTGGCCAGCTGGGTTGCCCGGGCCTCCGGCAACCCGGCAGCTAAAGGACAGTGAGGACTGATGCGTGGAAGCACTGCTTTTGGGCAGGAGGAGCAGGACTTCCCCACATTCACCGACCCCCCCCCCACCCCACCCACCATCTCTGCCCCTGAAATGTCTCTGACCCTCCGCGATAACCCCCAACCCTACAAGCCACTCTGTACCAACCCCGCCCCCCCCCAACTCCGCGATCTCTACCCTGAGCAGCATGAACTTACCTGCTCCTGGGCTGCGGCCTCTTCTGGAGCGATCCCCACCCGACAGGGAGCCAAGCCTGTCAATCAGGCTGGCTTCCAGGCAGGGATCCTGTTTAGAAAAAAAACACGCACGCTGTGGATTCAGTAAATATCGGGGCCTTTAACTTCATTAGTTCATGCAGTCATTTGGCTATTGTTCTTAGTTATGTACCAAGTTAATCTCACAGCCGGAATCTTGGAGGCTCTGTATTTCATGCACGTTACCCATTTGCATTAACGTCGGTTTCAAGCAGTGCCTGTGTCTGTAGCTCCCCTGCTGTAATACTGCTTGTTTTATTCACTCCTTCAATCACTGAGCAGCTAACACTCCTGTTCTAGTTTGATCTAATGTGGTAACAGTGGCTAATGCCTTTCTAGTAGGCTGATTATTGGCTGGTTCAGCGAACTAGTGAGAAAGTACAGCTGTTTCTGGCTGAAATAAACGGCGCACTTAAAACGCTATAACCGGCAGCATTGAAATTGGTGTTGATGCAAATGGATAATGGTTTTCACTTTTTGACAGATATGAGCGACTGCCGGTTTTAAACATGGACATTTTAAGTGGTGGAGACCAATGATCCGGTTAACCTGCGTAGGCCGCTCAGTGGCTTTTTAACATGCGGAAATTTGAATGGCCCACGCAGCCCGTTAAAGGGGCTGTGCACCAAAAAAAAATGAGTGGGAACATTGGTGGGGACTATACTGGGTTTCTTTGCTCCCGTTTGAGGAGCGTGACTTCTGTATGCTGCCCTTTCCCTTTTTAAAGTGCCATCAGATGTCAGTCGGTCTCCATTGGCATGCTGGCTCCCCTATGTCATACAGAAACTCAGAGTGCAAGCATGCAGGCCGCTTTACTTCACTGAGCAGTCTTAACCCGGTAACAGATACTAGAGCCATATTTTTGTGGTTCTATAATGCCATCAGCTCCCACTGACTCTTGCTGCTTATGCTCAGGATTGCATCCAACAGTGGGAGAGCTGCACGTCTGCAGTCAGATGTACTCTTGTAATGTAAAAGCCCCTTTCTTTGTATCGATATAGAGGTACAGGGTAAAACAGTCTTACCAGTTTAGTTACCCTCTTCCTGAAACAGCTTTTCTTTGGGGCTGAAGCAGCCCTCATTTATTATTTAATTGCTGCTCAGGAGCTTTTAAGATGCTGGCCAGTCACGGCTCCAGTGTTTTCGGCTGAATGTCTGATAAGGACAGAATAGAGCTCAGCTGCGATGCCCTCTGTAGCCAAATAGCCTGCCGACACCTTAATCAACAGTGACAACTTACATTTAGATAGTGCTTTTAACATAGAGAAATGTCCCAAGGTGCTTCACAGAGGTTTTTGGAAAATAGACATGGAACCAAGAAGGAGGGATTAGGAGGGATAACCTAAAGCTTGGTCAAAGAAATGTGCTTTCGGGATGGTCTTAAAGGACAATATGGACATATAAAGTATCGCCAATTGGGTGAATTACCAGGGTGCTCCTGACAATTGTCGAACCATATTGCAGTGTGAGCCATCAACTTCAGGGAGCAAATTAGGAGATACAAGAAAAAATGTTTCGAATCTAATGATCACAAGGTAATTATGAATGAGGGAGGTCATTCACCCATCTTAGCTCATTCAGCAAAAAAGACCCCAAAGTGCCCCACTGCAGCATCTAATTGGTTCTTAAATCATTCCAGGGTTTTCGCCTCCACTGCTCTATCCTGAGGTTTGCTCTAAGTGTTGATCACTCTTTGTGTGAAGGTGAACTTCCAGATATCAAAATGCGCCTTTTACGAGTTTGAGCCTGTGTCATCTTGTCGCACTCTCACAGTTTAGTTTAAAGTAATATTCTAGATTTACCGTTGCATAAAAACTGCATTGCAGTGCACCCTGCAATAAACATGTATATTATTTGCTTCAGCACAATTTTTCCAAGTGGCAATATAGAGCTTCCTGAATGTTTTCAGGGCAGACTGTTGAGATGTTCTAAGAACTAAGCCTATCTCAAAACCATGATAATTCCCTTTTAATTTGCAGTTGGATTTTCCTCATTTATATGGAGAACTGAAAGGTTCCTCTGAAAAAATATTCCCCGCGCTATCCATTTGAAAATAGTTAACTTTTGTGTAGAGTTTGACTCTAGTAATGTGTGCTTTATGTGTTCACACCTTCCCTTTCGGTCTCTGCCAATCACGGAACCTGAAGTCTGAGGTGAAGAATGAAACTGGTGTGTACTTTAAAAAAAATAAACACCTTCTAGGTGTTGAGCGTGGCTCAGTGGCAGCACTCTCGCCTCTGAGTCAGAAGGTTGATGTGTTCCAGCCCCACTCCAGGACTCCAGGTACAGCAGATCTTCCTTGCATCATGCCTCTGCAACTCCTTCTCATCTTCACACTCCCTGAGGACAAGAGGAATTCCCAGAGGAATGTCCATCTTACCGGCAGGGAGTGTTTGAATTGAAAGTGGAGCCTCCTTCAGTGGTAGGTGATGCAAAAAGAAATTAAAACAAAGCAAAAGTGAAAACATGAAGCACAAAATGACCAAACAAATCACACACAAAACAAGGACAAGCCAAAAGGCCAAAGATCCTTTACGCTGATTCCCAATGAAGCTAAACACGAGTTACCAAATGTGCCCACTCAAAATGGGCCTTCAGTCATGTTGTCACATTTTGTGAGCAGAGCATGCAAAGTGTTGACTACAGAAGATTACCTTAACATCACTTTCAGATCCGTGCACGTCAGCAACATAAACCTCTTGAGTCCGGAGCACAGCACATAAAATACTAGGCAGCGCACACCTGCTCCACATTAGGGGCAATCATTCTCGCCCAGATTTTCTGGCCCCCTCCCCCACACATTAGGTGTGCTCATGTGCCACCAGCACAAAGCAGTAGAATATTTCCGGTACAGAAATATTACAACTGTACTTACAGTGATTTTTCCTTATTGATTAATTACGAGCTCAGTTGATTAAAGACCTTTAGTGTGTAAACCCTGAGACAATAGACGTGGGACTTGAATGCTGTACTAGGCAATTTGGGAAGGCAAGAATGCTGCAGGGAGTCTGAGACTTATCAAAGAGTGTGCTGGGCTGTCACTGGAGCAGCCTAGCACAACCACTGCTATGTTAACAGTTTTATCAGCAGATCAGATAGGATCTGTCTCCACCTCTAAAGCACTGTAGCTGTTAGAGGAAACTACTCTCAATGAATGTGTTATGAATGTTGTGAGTGGGACTAATGTGCTTCTGTTTACCCTATTGTGAAGTTTCCTTGGAGGTGGGGGGAAGGGTGTCCCTTGGGATTACAGGGAGTTGTGTTAAATAACAGCTAACTATCGGGAAAAAAATCACTCTCCCCCTCTACTCCTCCAGTACCTCCCCTTCCCCTCATTTATAGCAGTCTCCTCTTTCACACGCTCTCAGGTTACTGGTGCTTAGAGTCTTAAAAACTAAAGTTTTTATGTCCTTGTCCCAGCCTCCTGCTTTTAAGAGCCACCCAGCTCCAGTGATTGGATTGGGTAGGCTGTCTTGTGCTGAGTGGTTGAGGACGTGTTTCAACAGATGGTTGGGGTTAGTGTGTGTCATCACATCTGAGTGGGGGTTAGAGAGGGAAGGCTGTACAGTAGGAACTGTGTGGTCCTGTGAGAGTGCACTGCGAGTGGAAAGCAGATCCTTTCAAGAAGATCTCTTTAGAAAGGCAAAAAGAAATACAATCTCTCAGGTACAGGAAAATGCATTTTGTTTTTAGAGAGGGAGTTTTGAAGTGCTTAGAATGTAACTACCATAAAACTGTTGCTCCTTTCTCTCTATCAGTTACTATTGTATGACTAAAAGATTATAAGTATGGCCTTGATGCTTGAGCATTAAAGGTAATTTGTTTTTGTTTAACCTTTTTAGATTTGCAATGTGGAGATCTGTGATTCTATCAAAATGCCTCAGTCTCAGTGAGGGGCAGGGTTGCTTAAGCTGCTGTGGGAAAGTAAGAGCTCAGGAGGTTAGGAGCCTCTCAGTCCTCAATCAGCCTTTACTTGTTTCTACTGATACCACTTTGGAGAATCACAAAGGCAGCAATATGCACTCCTGATGGGACTGCAGGAAGCACAGCCTGTTGCAGTCACCGACACTTGCAGTTTTCTATCCGTTTACACACTATTACTGGTAAATTACCAGACATTTTTAAAATGTTTATTTGCAGGATTATTTGGAAATAATTGAATTATCAGCCAACAGGGTAAAAGCAACTTTTTAAAATGCTGCTTTTTATATTGTAATGTTCTTAGTATTCAAAGAAGTGCTGTTTACTGATTACAGCATAAAAATGTTGGTGTGATCTTTCCAACTGTAAGAATGTAATAATTATAGCAACATACTGTATGTTTCTAATTACAATTACACAAGATACAGCAAATAGTTTGGGCACAAGTTCTTCTCTTATTTATTAACCCTTTGAGTACTGGAGGGGTAATTCTGCATAAATTCCAACATTTGCAAGAGTTTTGTCAAATAGGGTTTGAGATTGGTGCTTTCTGCATTTTTTTGTACATTTTTTATTGACCAATGTTGTAGGACAGAGAATGCATAAATAGAGGACTAGGTGGAACAACGAGTTTTGAACAGACCTTTCACCTCAGGAATATGGGTCTAAGTGCAGTCTATTTAGTTGTAAATAATGTTTGCGTGTGTCTGTTCTTGTGCATCAAATGGATGTGAGCTTTCGTGGACAGGTACATGTCTCGCTGTCTCTCTTATGTGCAGTTCTTGTGGTAGTGGATTGATGGAGAGCTCAGTTATATTAGTTGTACGCACCTGTAGATTTACTGTGCAGCACTGTAATAGCAGCAGCCTGTGACAGCACGCTGCATCACAATCTTATGGGACAGTAATAATATGTAGGGTTACAGATAGAGAGAGAAAAATATATAAATTTTCAGCATTAAATACTGTGAGAGAACGTGCTAGAAATAATAATAATAAAACAACTAGGAAGAAGGGGGAGAAAGGTCTCCTCAATGAAAAATGCAGACATTTCTTCTTTTATTTCCAACCCTCTAGCCCTACATTAAAGGTGCTTTTGTTTTGTCTCTGGGTTCTCAAGCACAGGTCGCTCACAACTGACAAGCCAAATGTAAATTGCCAGGACTCACCGGCACCAACTAGTTTTCCCGGCATCCAGTCGTAGCATGTGCCAGCAATTATACTTTTGAGTTGCAGTTGGCCACGCAAAATCCGCACTTCAGGAATCTGCCAGTACTCATGCGGGTCCCACGCAATGTAAAAGCTCCTTTAAATTCCTTGAGCCCTCACCTCTAAGCACCATGAATTCTGTACAGCTGCGGCGATGTCCTGCCAGTTAGCATCAGAAGAAGCAATTGTTGTCCCCAGGCATATTTAATGTATGGGTACCAATACACCATAGAGAACAAATCATACTTAAGCCAATACACTTTGTAGTTGTGCAATAAAGCTTCTATTGCCATACTTTTCATCATCCAATTGCTCCTATTGCTTCACCACCTGTGACAGACCTGTAGCCATCAGTACTGCACCCTATTGTTATGCAGCTCAAAATGCTCTTCCCAGACATAAACCATATTTGGAAGGACAAAATCAACAAATGCCCCATGGTGTTTTCAAAGTTTAATGGACAAGTATGGACATTTCATACACCCAGCATTATATTTTACTGAAATGTTAGTGACAACGCTTAAGTATTGGGTGCCTTCCTATTGACACAAAAGAGTTAGTATGGCATGGAGATCATTGTACTTAACTTTCAGTTCTGGAGTTTTGTTGCTCTTGGTGTGAACCTGATACTAAAAGTTAAGCATAACAAGGTATTTTTCACACTTACACTTTCCCGGTCTCGTGCCTTCACTGCATCACTGGCTCTGTCACTTTCTAACATAGAAATTAGTCTGGGCCGGTTTTTGGGCCCAGTCTCTGTGCTGCACAACCAACAGGCACCTGAACCGAGAAGCCCGTGGATCGAAGGAAGTTGATCCTTGGGCCTAATAAACACGAGCTGACGGCGTTGAGTGAAGACATCAATGTTGGACAGTCTACCTCACCGGCAGTGGCCCTCAGGTAAGTCCTGGGAGGGGGATTGAAGTGGGCTGCAGGGGGAGGAGATGACCAGGACTCCTGTGGAGCCAGGGAGCACTCCTGCTCCTCATGGCTCCAAAAGATGGGCTTTTTAACAAATTGCTGGCCAGTAGCAAGCTTTGTGTATCAATGCTCTCCCAGAACCACATTCAGATAAGTATATTGTAAAATCTTACCCTTTTGGTGGCGCCTGCTGCAGGTCCCATTAGGAACCACATGTTAGGCCGCATATAGACCTGATTTTCCTGAACGCAGCCGGCGCTGGCTTTCTGGTTGCCAAATTGGAGGCTTAGAACCCGTCTGGTGATCAAAAGACGGGCAGGGCGCCATGGAATTTCTAGGCTTCAGTTTCTCACTCTCTGGAGCTTCATCTCACTCTCTGTCTCACTCACTGGCCCGCACTTTTTTCACTTCTCTCTCATCTATAGCACATACGCAGTATTAAAAACAGCTGCTAAATACATTCAACAGGTTCAACATTTGGAGTGCTGTTAAATAAATTCTGAGCAAGTAAACTTTCCAAGAATTTGAACCAGTTTTTCGGGTTTTTGAAAGAAAAAAAGGGAGTCTTGCATTTTATATTGTGCCTTTCACAACCACCGTCCAATGAAGTAATTTTTGAAGTGCAGTCACTGTTGAAATGTCAGAAACACAGCAGCCAATTTGCGCACTGCAAGCTCCCACAAACAGCAATGTGATAATGACCAGATAATCTGTTTTAGTTATGTTGATTGAGGGATAAATATTGGCCAGGACACCGGCAATAACTCGCCCTGCTCTTCTTTGAAATAGTGACATAGGATCTTTTTGAGAACTTGACTCAGTATAGAACTCAGCTCACATTTGTGAGAAATATGAGATGAAAGTTGTAGCTAGAGTTCAATACTGTATTTTATGGAGTGAGGCCAATAATAAATGGAACCTTTTCGATGTGTTGATGACTGCATTTAGGAAAAAATGTCCAAAAGATTATCTTTGCTAGTGACTGAAAGAATCATTTAACAGCCTACGCATCAAATCAGAAATGATGACAAATGTTCTGTAAACATTAATGTGAAGATAAATGTGTATACTTACATTATCACTGAGTCCAATGGCATATTCTATTTTTGGTACATTGAGTAAGGTGAGCTGTATTGCATTATTACACGTGTATAGTCTACTCTTAAATCAAAGTTACTCAATTTGAGTAATCTGTTAACTCAAATCGAAATTGTGCAGAAGCTCCTCACATGAACATTTTTTGCTTAGTTCAAACCTAATTTATTGCCCATTCCTAGTTGACCTGAGAAGGTGATGGTGGGCCTATTCTTGAACCACTGCAGTCCAGGTGGTGAAAGTGCTTCCACAATATTGTAAGGTAGGGAGTTCCAGGATTCTGACCCAGCGACAATGAAGGTATGGCGCTATATGTCCAAGTCAGGATGATGTGCGACTTAGAGGGGAAATGAAAGGTGATGGTGTTCCCATGTGTCTGCTGCCTTTGTCCTTCTAGTTGGTGGAAGTCACGGGTTTTGGAGGTGCTGCCAAAATTCAACCTCCTTCAAGCAGGCCAAAGGAACTAACACTATTAGGCTAGCCAGCCTCACCTTGCTGAAAAAGGAGAATTAATTTGTTGCAGAATGTGGAATGACCCTGTTTCAATGTTGTGGTTGAGCCATTTCTACAATTGTGAAGAAATAAAGTCTAGGTCCATAAAGGAGAGGCAAATGATTTTCCCATAGAAAGTGCTGACAACGGGCTGCGTGATAGAATTCCTGAAATTTTATCTTGTTACGAGTTCAAAGCCAATGAGAACAACTTGCATTTATTTATATAGTGTTTTTAATGTGGAAAAAATGTCTCAAGGTGCTTCACAGCAGCATAAGGAAAAATGAATGTCGAGCCAAAGAAGGAGATATTAGTTGGGGTGAGTAAAAGTTTGATCATGGGTGTTAAAGAAGGAAAGAGATTGAGAGGCAACGTGGTTTAAGGGAGGGAATTCCAGAGCGTGGAGCCAAGGTGGCTGAAGGCACAGCCGCCAATAGGTAGTGCAAAGGGTAGGGAGATACGAGAGGCCAGAGTTTGGTGAGGGAGGTCTAGAGCTGCAAGAGGTTACAGACGTAGGTAGGGTCAAGACCATAAATGGATTTAATTACCAGAATGAAAATTTTAAATTTGAGAGGTTGGATGACCAGGAGTCAATACAGATCAGCACGGACAGGGGTGTTGGGTGATGTGGAGTTCGTGCGGGGCTGCAGGGTTTTGGATGAGCTGAAGTTTAATGAAGGTGGAAGATGGGAAGCCGGCCAGGAGAGCATTAGAATAGTCGAGACTGGAGGTGACAAAGGAATGTATGAGGGCTATAGGAGCAGATGGGCTGAAGTAAGGGCAGAGGAGGGTAATGTTACCGAGGTGGAAGTAGGCAGTTTTTGTAATGGAGCGTATATGGGGTCAGAAACTCAAATAAGGGTAGAATAGAATGCCAAGGTTTTAAACATGCTGGTTCAATATGAGACAGTGGCGGGGAAGGAGATCGAATCAGTGTCAAGGGTATAGAGTTTATGGCGGGGGCTGAAGATGATGGCTTTGATCATACCAATGTTTAGCTGAAGGAAATTTCAGCTCATCTAAGACTGGATGTTGAGCTAGCAGTCTGACAGCACAGAGGAAGTGGAGGGGTTGAGAAAGTTGGTAGAGAGATAGAGCTGGGTGTTGTCAGCATACATGTGGTTGCTGATCCCATGTCTGTTAATGATGTTACCAATGGCACATGTAGATGAAGGAGGCCAAGGATAGATCCTTGGGGGATTCCGGAGCTAACGATGCAGAGACAGTAAGAGAAGCCATTTCAGTATGTAGTCTGGCTACGATCAGATAGGTAAGAGTGGAAACAAACGACGGTAGTCCCAATGAGCTGGACAACGGAGGCGAAGTGTTGGAGGAGAATGTCAACCGTGTCAAAGGCTGCAGGCAGGTTCAGGAAGACGAGGAGGGGTAATGCACTCGGGCCACAGTCACAGAGGATGTCATTTGTGACTTTGCTTAGGGCCGTTTTAGTGCTTTGGTGAGGTGGAGACCTGATTGGAGTGATTCAAACATGAAGTTGTGGAAACAATGGGCACGGATTTGTCAGGTAGCAACATGTTCAAAGACTTTGGAAAGGAAAGGGAGGTTGGAGATGGGGCGGTAGTTTGCAAGAACACAATGGTCAAGGGTGGGTTTTTTGAGGAGGAGGGTGATGATGGCAGATTTGAAAGGGAGAGGGCCGTTTCTGAGGAGAGAAAACCATTTGTAACATCAGTTAGCTTGTGTAACAGGAAGGAACGTTGGATGGACAGCAGTTCAGCGGGAATGGGGACAAGGTAACATGATGTGGGCCTCATGGACAAGCTGAGCTCGGAGAGGGCATGAGGGGAGAATGGAGAGAATCTGGAGAGAGACACGGGCTCAGGGCGAGGGCACAGGGAGCCTGGGGAAAGGGGAAGGGGGGAAGCAGTAGAGGCAGCTGATCTTATGATCTTGACCTTAATGACAAGAGAAGTCCATGAGTTTCTCTCACTTGTTGGTGAGTTGAGGGGCGGGAGAGAAGGGTTTAAGGAGGTGTCTTTAATGCTGATAGAACTGATGAAACTGTCTTTTTTAAAGGCTGCACCCAAGCAGAATGCTTTCTTTCATCAACAAAAACTGCTCAGGTGGGATAAAAGCTAAGGAACCAAATGTCGTCATGGTTTGTGCTAGCATGACCGGGAGGAAGAGAAAACTGCCGTTGATTAGGGAATTCTTAAAATCCCCTGATGTTTTAATCCCCTATTGTCTTCATGGTAGTGTTATTTACCTGGAACCTGCAGAAATGACAAAAAGGCAGGAGGGCTGGTGCTTTTTTTTGAGAAACTGTTGCCACTGGCAGGAGGGCCAGTAACCAGAGGACACAGATTTAAGGTAATTGGCAAAAGAACCAGAGGGGAGATCTAATTTATCTTTGATTAGGAACTGTTTCATCTTCCGATCAGGCTGATGAGTTGTAAAGCTGTTTTCAAATTACGTACTGCTGTTTTAGCCTGACTTCCGGGAGGCCAACATCCACGAGCCAGCTCCTGGCAGCTACACTGCTGAGTCGTAGACCCAGTTCTTTGCAGATTTATGGGAAGAAATTTCAACTTTGGTGAGGTGTGTAAAATGGGCGTTCGCAGATCGGCACCGGTTACACAGCCCGCCTGACTTTCCTTTCCATTAAAGTTGAAGTTGGAAGTTCCGTCTTATGATTCTGCCACCGGGATGAGGGAGCCAGATTTGAGTCTCCTGGAATCCAGATTAAAACAGCAATATAAAAGTAAGCTTAACTTCCTTCAATGAGATATAGTGCTGCAAGGGATGACACTGTGCTTGTGTATGCAATGTGGAAATTCTTGGTACAGAAAGAGAGCTTTGAGCCACATCAAAACATACACCAGAGCTGACTCAACAACACTGCACTGGGTGCAAAAAGATGCCGGGATCCTTCACCATAATACAAATAAGGATTCACCCTAGCATTCAACATAATCAAACTAAAGAAAAAGAAAGACTTGCATTTATATAGCGCCTTCCACAACCTCAGGACACCCCAAAGCGCTTTACAGGCAATGAAGTACTTTTGAAGTGTAGTCACTGTTGTAATGTAGGAAATTACATTAAAGTTAAACCAATGTATAACTTTATTATTTTGAATAATATAGTACTACTAGCTTGTATTTATAAAGTGACAGAATAACAGATAATATTGAAAGTATCTGCTGTGTTTACATACTACTATATTCAAGAAAACAAAGAAACCAAAACCCAGGAAAGACTGGATCTGGAAATCCCAAAATGTGCAGAGCTCGATTCAGTTCTTCCAGGAAGCAAATATTTCTGACTGTTACGTACCAAGCCCTAATGTTTTTAATTTTGACGGGCGCTGCAGCTACTCAAATGTTCCAAGGGCTGCTGCCACGCAACTCTGAGAGCAAACTGCAGACCCTTTAAGAGCTGCTCATTCATGCCATTTACAGATTCTATTGGGGGGAATTTTTGGGGGTATCAGCGGGCGCGTTCGGTGGCGGGTTGGGTGGGGAAAATGTTTTTATTGGCAGTGGGTCGGGACCCTGCTGTTAACCTGCCGCCATGCGCCTTTCCCAAATGTCGGGTCTGTCGGCACTGAACAGACCCAACACGCAGCGGCAGGGGAGGCAATTCAGGTCATTATGACCTTGTTAACAGCCCATTAAGAAGAATTTTGAGCTCACCTTTACATTTTACAAGGTCACCCACGGAGTCCACGCTGCTCGGGGATCACGTCAGCTAAGCAGGTCAGGAGTTGGATGACTATGGAATCATCTCATTACTTGACAGCTGCAAATGTGCTATAAAAGCTCCCATCTCACATCTGTTCACTTTCCAAGCTCAGAAGCTGTTATTACTGAATTTGGAAGAAAGATTGAGCTTTATGCAGGTTGCAAGTGTTTGGAGCAAACTCCCTATCCAGTGTCACCTCATTGGAACAACCTCTCTCACCACTGACAGATCGCTTCTGTCATCTCAAGTTTACCTGCCATCTATTCCATCAGCATCGGTGCCCTTGAAGCTATCTCGCCTTGGTCCTCAGAATCCCACCACGATCAGCCCCAACACCAGCAGCACCAGCAGCACCAACAACAACACCAAGCTTCTCCACAATTAACTGATGCTGCACAGGACACAGGGCATCAGCACCCGATCACATTGCTGGCCAGGACGCCAGGGATGGCCTCACCATGGCCAGATTTACTTCACTTGACGCTGTACACCCTGGCTGCCACATGATGCGCCAGGTTGGCACCACCCCACAACAACACCATAAAGCATCCCTACAATGCCCAAGCCATTCCTTTCACACTCATTGCCATTGCAGGGGGTAGCGTTATGTCTCACCATTCACTGCAACTCATAAGCCACTTCTAAAGGTGTCCAAGAACGCAAAGTGTTCAAAATAAAGGTTTCAATATTTGATACTAGATTAACAGAAACTTCACATGAACATTGGCTAAAACATACAAGTGCCTACCCTTGTGTGTTGTTAGTTGGTATGATTGCATTAGGATGAGGGTGAGTGTGAGGGGTGGCTAGTGAGATGGGGATGTGATAATGTAATTATAGAGGGATGGATGGAGGTGCAAGATAAGTTGGTGTGAGTAAGGATGTGCAGGAGTAGGGTAGGGAAGGCAGAGTGATGGGGATGTGATGAGTGGTACAGCAGGATGAGGTTGAGTGTGGCTTTGCAGTAAGGTTTCATGATCTACTGAGATCATTGAAAGGTTTGCGCCACTGCAGCCTGGTCCGACTGATGACATCCCTGCTTGTGTCCTCCTGTGCAATGTGCAACCAGGCTGCGTTGGTCTCCTGGGGAGGTCTCTTCCACCCATTGGAAGGGAAGAGAACCTCCCTGCATGCTGTGATTCCCTCCATAAGCATATGGAGGGAGTCATGGGAGAGCCTGTGCAGTGATTGTCAGTGTTTGCAGCACCTCAATGCTGTAGAACACTGACAGCACAACTGAGAACTGACAAACTAAATTTGCGCATGGTCACTTCAAGGAAACCAACGTCATCAGACCCGCTTCCTTCAATTGGCTGGCAAACTCGCTGGGCAGGCTTAACAAGCCTAATCAGGGAAATATCATTTTGGACAGCAGGCTGGAGCCGGCAGCAAGGTCAGGACCCGCCACCGACGTCGCCTGCCACGGACCCACCGAGGTTGGTAAAATCCAGCCCTTTCTCTCGATAGCTTACTATTGAGCTTGAAGCTCTAATGTAAGAACTGAGAAGGGGTTAGACTTTTTTACACAATTGTCAATACAACAACAACAACTTGTATTTTTATAGTGCCTTTAACGAAGTAAAATGTCCCAAAGCGCTTCACAGTTGTGTCAAGTGTCAGCTGTGGCTCAGTTGGTAGCACACTTGCCTCTGAGTCAGAAGGTTGTGGGGTCAAGTCCTACTCCAGGGACTTGAGCACATAAATCTAGGCTGACACTCCAGTGCAATGCTGAAGGAGTGCTGCACTGTTGGAGGTGCCGTCTTTCGGATGAGATATTAAACCGAGGGCCCGTCTGCTCTCTCAGGTGGACGTAAAAGATCCCATGGCACTATTTTGAAGAAGAGCAGGGGAGTTATCCCCAGTGTCCTGGCCAATATTTATCCCTCAACCAACATAAAAAAAAAGATTATCTGATCATTATCACATTGCTGTTTGTGGGAGCTTGCTGTGTGCAAATTGGCTGCCGCGTTTCCCACATTACAACAGTGACTCCACTTCAAAAGTACTTCATTGGCTGTAAAGTGCTTTGAGACATCTGGTGGTCGTGAAAGGCGCTATATAAATACAAGTCTTTCTTTTTTTATAAAACAACATTTGACACTGAACCACATAAAGAGAAATTAAGGCAGGTGACGAAAAGCTTGGTCAAAGTGGTAGGGTTCAAGAAGCGTCTTAAAGGAGGAAAGTGAGGTAGAGAGGCGGAGAGGTTTAGGCAGGGAATTCCAGAGCTTAGGGTCTTGGCAACAGAAGGCACGGCCACCAATGGTTGAGCGATTAAAATCAGGGATGCTCAATAGGCCAGAATTAGAAGAGCGCAGATATTTCGGGGCTGGAGGAGATTACAGAGATAGAGAGGGGTGAGGCCATGGAAGAAATTGAAAACCAGGATGAGAATTTTAAAATCGAGGCGTTGCTTAACCAGGAGCCAATGTAGGTCAGCAAGTACAGGGGTGATGGGTGAATGTGACTTGGTGCGAGTTAGGATATGGGCAGCAGAGTTTTGGATGACCTCAAGTTTACGTAGGGTAGAACATGGGAGGCCAGCCAGGAGTGCGTTGGAATAGTCAAATCTAGAGGTAACAAGGGCATGGATGAGGGTTTCAGCAGCAGATGAGCTGAGGCGGGGCGGGGCGGAGTCAGGCGATGTTATGGCTAGACAGTGGATATTGTTCATTTCCGCCCCCACCCCCCCAACCATCATCTATTTATTGCAGTTTTGCTTTACAGAAGTGGTCGGGGGGTGGGGGGCGAGCGGGGCGGAGTGGGGGTGCAGAGGGAAACAGAGACCCATGACCTTCATGTGCTGCTCTCCCTATTTACTTGTCTTCCAGCCACCACTCCAAATCAAGGCCAGAATCCTGTGATTCCAATAGTTAAAACAACAAATCCAAATCCGCACTTTTAGTTTTAACTGGAGACCCAACTGTAGCTTGCTGGACCCAGGAACATTTGAGTCATTGATGACATTGGATCTCTGGAGACCCAGTTATTTAAATTGAAGAGTCCCAATCAGTAGCACCCGCCAATAACATTCCAGCAATGTAAAACCATTTAAAAATTGCATGATTTAAGGTAGGACCCCAGATACCACATGGAGTCCTGTGCAGACAGGAAAGTCCATTTTAAATTTGCTATACACAGGGACAGTTCCTATCCACTGCCAGTCCAGGCCAGCTATGAGTTGTCAGGAAGGGTGGGGCTTTTCCATTTAAGTTAACTGAATAATAACTAGAATTTTCCTAATAGCTAGGAAACAAGATAGTGCTTATTTATAATACAGCACTAAGTTTGCAATTTTTTCTATATTTTTTCGGCTGTATTTCGGTTTTTTTAAATCAGCAGACAGGAATACACAGGAGGATGTTTAAAGCTAGAAATGGATCCATAGCAACATTTTGGCAAAAGATTGTTCAAGAGCTGGCAACTCTGTCTGGGCCAGTGACTCTGTTAGCCGTGCTCCACAGTTAGCCAACAGGAAGCCAAATCTAGCGTGATCTGGACAAAGCAGGTTCTGCCAGTTTTCCTCTGTCCCTGCCCCTTCAGATGGAATGAATGCCTTATTACTGAAAAAACTCAGCTATTAAGCACTCACCCAACTGAGGCAAGTAAAGCTGCTTCTATATTGGCCTTCTTTTAATTCAGATTCCAGGAGACAGGCTTTCTGTTATTACACTGCTAAATATGGTTTCCTTATCCTAACAGCAGACTCTCGTACCCAGTTTTTTGTGGGTCTGTAACTCTGCTGCCAGAATAAAAGAGCCAGATTTAATAGCATAAATGCCTCATGAATGTTGGTTTCCCAGAATCTGAATGAAACAGTATTTTATATTTTAAAGAAAGAAAACACAATCTTTCACTTATATGGCACCTTATCAAATCCTCACTACACCCCAAAGCACTTCACATGCAGTGAATTATTTTTGAAATGTAGTCATTGTTGTTATGTAGGCAAATTACTCACAGTAGTGTCCCACAAACAGTAATGGCTAGATGGCCTGTTGAGGGGGGAATGTTGCATAGGGCCCCATCAGAACTCCCTGCTCTTCTTCAAAGAGTGAAAGACAGCAACCTCCACAATGTAGCACCCCCTCAGTATTGCACTGCAGTGTCAGCCCATATTGTGAGCTCAAGTCGTGGAAAGAGGCTTGAATCCTCAACCTTCGGCTGACATTTTTAGTAAGCCAACTAGGTCTACAAGCCTGCTGCTAGCCTACAGATTTAGCAGCATAAATGCCAGGAGTTGGTTCATAAGCTCTAGGATGTGAGAAACCAAATTAAAAGGCCAATAGTGCTTTAAAACAGCACCACCGTAAAAGCAGCTTTAATCTGTGTGAGAGGCAGCTGTGCGTACTCCACTCCTGACCTTTGTTGGAACTACTGGGCCACAGTTAGCCACTTGCAATGTCTGTGTAGCGGGTTATCCCCCCATTGGGGGGAGGCTTACTCGGTTATGTCTTTGCAAATCTTCATGTGTTAATAGTGTTTTAATGTGTACAACAAAGTCTGTACTAAATCATAGAATTGTAGTATATACAAAATGTTAAGTGAGAATGATCTGAATAGTGTTAGCAGTTAACTCCAGTAGGGTTAATTTCCAATAATAAAATCAGAAAATGCTGGAAATACTCAGCAGGTCAAGCAGCATCTGTGGAGTGAGAAACAGAGGTCGATGACCCTTCGTCAAAACTGGAAAAAGTTAGAGATGGAACAGATTTTAAGCAAGTACAGAGACAGGGAAAGGTGGGGGGGGGGAGGAAAAATGGTCTTTGATAGGGTGGAAGGCAGGAGTGATTAAATGACAAAAGGGATGATGGCGCAAGGCAAAAGGGGGTGGTAATGGGACAAGTAAAGAAACAAAAGATGGGTCTAGAGGAGGTGTAAATTACAACAGCAGAACCATTAACAGCACCTGCTGTCCAAAAAATGAGGGCAGTGATTACGATCTGAAATAGTTGAACTCTTGTGTTGAGTCCAGAAGGTTGTAAAGCGCCTCATCGAAAGGGTTAATTTCCACCTGCTTTTAATTCTTTTCTAATGGTTCTTAAATTTAGTTGATCTGATTTCCATAGACATTTATACTGAGGGAAAATATCAGCTTCGAATTGATGAGAATTGCACTGTTGAAGCTGCACAACACCCTTGAGCTAGAAAAAGTTAATGAACTAGCTGAGGAAAGCTTGCCTCTACCTTGCTGAGATGTACAGGATTAGCTGTTTTACATTGTGCGTGTGGTAGGTCGGACTGGCAATTCGCTCCATACCTTGCATTTTTGATCTGTTTGGGGTTTTTTGAGCTCTCTTTGTTGTCGAGGTTTTAGGCTCTATTGTCTGCTAGAAATAGATTCCAAGGTCTGATCACAGAACAGACTAAACATTTGCTGATTCTTAGGTTTCTTTCAAAACACTAAGGCCGTGCATCACTGGCACTGAAACCATTTTATTCACTTTTCAAATAAACTGGGTGTCGTTTCCTACTTCAGGCTGTAAAATTTTATGTTTTGAAAGAAGTATTTTTTAATAGGCCGACTGATTTCTTTAATCATTGTGAATGCAAATAAAACATTATAAACTCTGCATGAATATGGATAGCTTCAGTTAAGAGAGTTTGGCTGAACTAGAAGTAAACCCCCCACAGCACAGAATAGAACAAACTGTAGAGAAATGGAGAAAGGATGAAAGAACTAGATATCTGATAAGCAGCGAAAGCAGAAGGAAAGGAATGTTATCTGGGATTATTTTCAAGACTGTGGAATATCAAATATAGTATGTCAATCTGACTTTCTTGAACTGTGGGAGATACACATGTTCTGTTTGATGACAATATATTTAATTTTAGGTTCCTTTTTAATTCATCCTTTTTCGTCCAAGCCGCTTAAGAATAATCATAATGCTAATACAGCAACAAAGTTGATCCAATTTACTTTGCTCTAAAATAAACACACTTGAGCAAATATACACTGTTAAAGGTACAATTTACTGGATTGTGTCTGCATTTTAGACAAACTTATCCAATTTATCTACAGGATATATATTAGACAAGATATTCAAAAATGTCCATAATACGTGATTCTAGGACTTTCCATTTATGCGGTTGTGAATTTTTAGTTCAATTTTGGCTTTTTGTTTTTCCACTGCATGCAATTACTGAAAACCCTGCCTCTTTTCCCCACGAGAAATATTATAAAGCACATTGTAGTGGGGTTCAAAAGGTGAAAGAGCAGGTGTTTTAGGCTGCATTTTCCAGTTGGTCTGGTTAAGGTTGAAAGACGCATTTTAGCTGGAAAGTCAGTTTAATAATGTCTCTTGAAACAAAGGATGCAGTCTTGCCATCTGGGGCTGTTCACATTTACTTACATTCAAAATAATTTTTTTACTTCCCCTTTTCTGATAGAGTCATGCTAATTGTAAGCAGAAGTGAAGGCAGCTATGGGCCTCCAATTGTTAACTTGAGGGGTGATTTGAATTTCTTTTTTGGTAAAGCAGAATGCAGATCAGGCAGTCTTGGTGGCACTTTAGCATCAACTAGTCCAAACTAAATGAAGAACTTATATCTTTATTTTCTTTCTGATTTTTTTACATTTTTATTTAAACCTTTTGACATTTTGGAGAGAATTGTGACATTGTGAAAGAGATGCATCAACTCAATATAGATTTTCCGAGTCCTCACCCTTGGCAAGATCAAAAATGAGAAGTCGCACAACACCAGGTTATAGTCCAACAGATTTATTTAATTTTACAAGCTTTCGGAGCTGATACAGACTGACTTGTTGCTGGCTCAGTGTGAGTGCCCACTGTACTTGGCAAGATCAGTAATAGATTCAGGCAGGAGAAGACTTTCGGTCCATCTAGTCCATCTAGTCCACCTATCGACAATATTCACTTGGTGCATTTCTAATAACATTGAATCCCATTTGTTGACTAGAATCCTATCTAGTTCCTCTTGAAAACCATTAAGGTTTCTTGTTCCACCACTTGTGCCACATACTTACCACCTTTTCAGTAAAAAGTTCCTCCTATTGTGCTTAAATTTTGTACGCTTAAAAGCTTACTCGGATCCAACCTTTCATCATTTTATACATCTCTATCATATTCCTTCTCAGTCTTTTCTTTTCAAAAGAGAAAAGACCCAGAGTAGTCAATCTTTCCTCATATGTTATTCCGTTAAATTTTGTGATCAACTGTGTAGCCCTTCTCTGCACCCCTTCCAATAACTGAATATCTTTTTAAAATAGGGTGACCATATTTTTGAAACCAAATCCAGGGACACTCAGATGGAAGCACAGCAAAGTAGCCAGGACAGAAAGTGTAGGTTGCGCAGCGTAGTGGGGCAAATTTTTTTAGCAGCCTATATTTTAACAGTTGAACATATGCAAAACAAATGTGCATATAATTACTGCGAATGTAACATCACACTATTGAAGCATATTCAGACACCTGACCCCTCCCCCAGTGACTGAGGTCACACCTGATTCTCCCCACAGTGTCTAGGATTAGCCCGCCCCCCCCTCCCCCCGGTGACTGTGACCGGGCCCTCCCCTGTGGCCTTTCCTTCACCCACTCCGATTGTCGTGTTCAAAGGCACTTCCAACGCAGCCAATCCAGCAGCACGATCCCGGCCGGAAACCCAGAAACAACAACCGGCACATGCACAGAAAGACCGCCCAGTCATGCATGCGCAGTGAATCACTCTGGCCATTGTACAAGTTCTTGTTTAATTTAGCCTTAGAGCCACAAACTGACAGCTCAGGGGGGTAAACTCACTGCCCAGAGGTCCACTTTGGGGACTCTTCCGGGAACATTCTTTGCCCGGGGACACAGTACCTCATCCGGGGACTGTCCCCGGAAAACGGGACGTATGGTCACCCAATTTTAAAATGACCTCTCTGGATTTATATGTTATACCCCTTACTATGCACCCAACATTTTGGAGTTTGGAGATGCTGTCTCCAGAGTGAGAACAAAAGTGGACCCAGCAGTGACCCCTGGGGTATACCACTTCCAAATCATCTCCAATCTGTGCAACACCCATTTACCCTAACTCTTTGGGCTGGATTTTGTCAATGGGGGCGCGTTGGGGGTGGGACTGCTGGTTGTCGGGTTTCAGTCCTGCCCCCAATGACGTCCGGCCAACCTACGCTATTTTCCCTTGATTGACCTTGTTATGCCTGCCCTGCGGGCTTAGCCGGCCAATTAAGGGAAAGCCGGTGAGAGAGGACGTCAGCTGTCAAACACTGACAATCTCTGTTCTAAGCTGAGCCCTTGTACTGAAGACTCCCCAAAAACCTCTCTCCTCAGCAGAAATCAGATGGCTGCTGCATCGGAGAATGCAGCAGCCATTCTGTCATCTCTGCCCTTGAGATGAGGCACCTCCGGATCCCCAAGGGTTGAAGCCTGCAGGAAGAAGCAAAGGTAAGTAAACTTTTTCTAACACTTTTCACTCACCTCTCATACTTACCTCTCCACACTTGCACCCATCACTCACCTCCACAGCAGTTTTCGATCCCTCTCACCCCCGCAGACCCACTGCTCGCCTCGCTGACCCTGGCGAGGTTCACAGCCGTCGGAAAGCCTGCACTTGCAGGGGTAAAATAGGGATAATCCTCTTAACTGTCTGTTAACTACCTGTTAACAGGCAGTTAAGTGGCTGTAATCCCCGTCCTGCCTCGAGGAAACGGGTCCCTGCGCGAGTCGGGGACCCGCCTCCCAGGAAGATGGCATGGAGGCGGGTTGGGAGCGGGGTTGGTACCCGCTCCCAGTTTCTGCCATTTTCCCGGCAGTCCCGCCTCCATTCCCGCCTCCCGAGGGCTGGCAAAATTCCCCCCTTTGTTTCTTGTCAGTCTACAACTTTCTAACCATGCTACTACATTTCTTTTTATAGGCCTGAATTTTAGTAACAGGCCTTATTGAATGCCTTCTGAAAGTACATATACACTACATCTACTGCATTCCCTGTATCTATCCAATTAGTCACTTCTTCAAAAAACGATAACCATGAATTTCCTTGGACTTCCTGCCGCTGCCCCCACCGTACGCTCCACACAAATGAGGATTCTGAGCATTTCCAGTGAAGTTCCAATGGAGCAGTGGCAGAAAGTCCAAAAATATTCAAGGCTTATGACATTTTTCAATGCTGATTTCCTGGGGTAGATGTTATGATTTAGTGTTCCCAGTGCAGAACTATGAGATGGGAATGCGTATCGAGAATTTAGGTGTAAAGGTCAGCATTCCCAATTAATGGCCTGCATGATTTCCTCTCAGTTCATCAGAAGATAGTGCGAGATGTGAATTAGGTGTACAGACCTCTCTGCTCAAATTCCTGACATGTGCTCCTGCCATTTGAAGCTCTGTGCTGGGAGTGTTAAATGGTACCAGCCCAGCATACAACTGCACAGCATAGAATGGGTGGCGATCAAGTGAGATGGACCTCCGCCTGATTTCTCGACCCACCAGGATTGTCTTGGAGTCTCTAGGAAATAAAGATTAATCTCCTGGACACTGCTGTGAGCAACCCAGAGAAAGATTAAAGGAGAATTTAAAAAGTGATGTGGCTTTTCATTTTCTTTGAACATTTTTGTTTATTAGTTAAAAAAAAATATTGGAGATGGGAAAAAGACTGTTTGACTGGGGCCTTGCGGTTGGAGTGCCGAGATGATGTGATGAAATTTCCAGGAAAATGTCTAACCAGAGTTGGCAAACTTATAACACACGAGTCACACTATCTGCTGACACAAGTAATAGTAATCAGAAAATTTCTCCTAAAATGGCCTGTTAATGAACAATGGCAGAATAAAGAAAAAGTGAAGTGTAAATGACCAGACTCCAAGGAGGTGATTTTGCCAATGGGGGCGCGTTGGGGGCGGGACTGCTGCTTGTCGGGTTTCAGTCCCGCCTCCATTGACTTCTGGCCAACCCACGCTATTTTCCCTTGATTGACCTTGTTAAGCCCGCCCAGCGGGTTTAGCAGGCCAATTAAGAGAAAGCCGGTGACAGAGAACGTCAGCGTATGAAGTTTCATCTGTCAAAATTTTTTGACAGATGAATAGTCATCATTTGACAGCTTTGAGAAGCTCTCAAACGCTGACATTCTCTGTTGTTTGGTGAGTTCTTGTACTCAAGGCTCACCAAACCCATTTCCTGAGCAGAAATCAGATGGCTGTTGCATCAGAGAATGCAGCAGCCATTCTGTCATCTCTGCCGTGGAGATGCCGGAGCCTCCGGATCCCCAACGATTGAAGCCTGCAGGAAGAAACAAAGGCAAGGAAACTTTTTCTAAGACTTTTCACTCACCTCCCATACTTACCTCTCCACACTTGCACCCATCACTTACCTCCACAGCCCACTTTTCGGCCCCTCCGACCCCCGCAGACCCACTGCTCGCCTCGGTGACCCTGGCGGGGTTTCCCGACGTCGGGAAGCCCACACTTCTGTTGGAAAAATGGGGATAATCCTTTTAACTGCCTGTTAACTACCTGTTAACAGACAGTTAAGTGGCTGTAATCCCCTCCCCGCCTCGAGGAGACGGGACCCGGCGCGGGTCGGGTACCTGCCTCCCGGGAAGATGGCACGGAGGCGGGTTGGGGGCGGGATGGGTACCTGCCCCCAGATTCTGCCATTTTCCCGGCAGTCCCGCCTCCAAATCCGCTTCCCCAGGGCTGGAAAAATCGCCCCCCAACAGTCTAATTGAGCAATTGAACAGAGTCTGATTGAAGGCCTCACCACTGGTTATTCTTTAAAACAGTCACCACACTGAGATTTGTGATTTATGTACATTTTGTGACTCCTGACAGCCGGAATGTAAAATTAATAGAAAAACAATTGATTCTACTCAGACCAGCGACTGTTGTATCTTCCAACATCTTCCACTTCTGTTATCATCATCTTCTACCTCCCTAAGGGCAGCAATCCCTTCCTCAGGCCTCTGCTACTGCACTTCAAAAGACCACAGCCACTTCCCTCTCGGACATTCCCTGTGGCTTATCCTTCGTAAGACCCCCATTACACTTGCCAAGGCCACTGCTATCAGCTACAACCCTCTTATAAATGCAAGAAATTAAAAAAAAAATGTGAACTTACACAGTTTCTGATGAATTCTGAGGCCCCTACCCACACGCACTGCTGTATGATTCTGTTTGAGTTCATCAGAGAAAATGTTGAATGTATTTTTCATCCTCTTTCGATCACCCTGCACCTTTCCCTAGCTGAATAGGTGGGCAGTCATCTACCCCTGCACTTTTCCTGACCTCTGTGTATCCTGCTCTTGATCCCACATGTGAATCGTTCTGGCTGACCTGCTTTCAGTGTTACCTCCCTGCCTCCATCTTTCCCTCTGGGGAAGCAGGAAGCTTTTGTTCAAAGCCAACCTGTGAACACCAAGCAGAAATTGGTGACTTGTCGTGGGTCGGGTTGTGGCACAGCATAATGCAGCACCAGAATGCTGCGCCAGCTCTACCTAACTTACTTAACCTGAACACTTGTCTCTGTGCTCTGTGTAACTGTGAATCTTCATTGAAGACAGCTCTGCACTGCACTGTGCATTGGGTGACAAGGTGAGTGGTGTAAAGTTAGTTTGGGCAGATATGTGTATGAGTGGTACAATGATCTGTTCAGCTACACGCACAAAATGATCTCATATATATATATATGTTTCTAATTCATCAATTGGCCAGCTGTTCTTTTACACAGTACCCTTTTTTTCTTGTTCCTTTTATGAATCATGGCCAAGATGTAGTTAATTTAAATGCGAGGCCACACTGAATGGTATGGCAGGGCACTGGGTTGCCAGTCCTTTGTGCCATCGAGCAGTATTCTACTGGTGTACAATATTTTTGCAAATCAGTTCTCGGTTTTTAGCCGTGCTGCTGTGAGAAAATGCTGGCCTGAGACTTCCCACTAGTGATGGGACAGGTAATCAGAATCTGAGTCAGTTCTTGGCAATTCTCAGAGTGCATTGACACTATAACTATAGTGTTGGTGTGAAGTGGTTTTGCTGCACACCAATGCTACATTATAGAGTAATTGCAGGCTGAATCCAGTGTCGAGGCTCAATCCGACCCCAGAGCAAAGTGGAGTGAGACTCCCTGGAGATGGTAGCCTTACTCCACTTCCCTTTGGAGCCAGTTTGTACCTTGACAGCTGGTTCAGACTTCAAATTTAGCATCCATACAAAATTGTTTTGGCTTATGTGCAGTGTGAATGCACCACCAATTGGCAAAGGCCCAGAGCAAGCCATATGCTCTTGGTGCACAGTGCAGGGGCAACATAGGAAAGGGTTTTTTCAAAGATCATTTAGGTTATTTTCCCTACAATGGAAATGGAAAAACAACATTGTGCAATGAGTGCAATAATGCAGCACTGGAAATCATGTGCAATGTAGCACACAGGCACTTGCAACCTGAAAACTGCTAATAAATCCAAAAGACAGCATCATAGATAGACAGAGGCAGGTTATGTACTTGCAAAATTGTAAGTTGCCAAATTATTGAGTTAAATTGAGGTTAAGATGGATTTAGACAGAAAGGCAATTGTGGGATCTGGCTCTGTTTTGCATACAGGTAGCTGGGGGCCAATGTGGTATAATGAATGCACCCTCATTACTGCAGGCATAGCAGTGGTCAGCAAGCTAAATCCCAACAGGACTTGAAACTAGATTTAAATGGAAGCTGGAATATAAACATAAAATGCTGCAAATACATAGCAAATTTGTCAGCATCTGTAGAGAGATAAGATCCCTGAAATTCCGAGCCCCTGGTGGCAAAAAGCCACTGTTACCTGGTAGCAGGGGAGGAATTTGGGGTGGGACCTAATTACACTGGGTGTCCATCCCTTTTTTGGTCTGTTCAAAATTCTGCTGGAAGTGCAGGTGGGCAATTCTTGCGGGACTGGTCATCATTTTATGGAAATAGCGCCAGTTCTTGCCTCCAACGCTATGTATACAGGCATGAAACAAGCATACTCATGTGCCAGAATCTGATCCTGACAGTAGTGCGGCCCACTATTATTTTAAAGGCTTGTTTACCCACAGCAAACAATCACATAACCCAAAATATACCAATACCCTGACCCTGGCATTTAGAATGGGGTCAGAGCACATCTCCATTGCAGATCCACCTACAGGAGGTCAGAAGAGGAATTACTAGGTTAAGATGTGTATTGTTTCAGGTGTAGACCCTTTGCCAAGAACCCACATAATTTCTGATGAAGAGTCTACACCTGGAGAGTCAGTGATGAAGGGTCATCAAATTAAAATTATCATCGAGAGTGAGGATAGGTTCGGAGAAATTGCGGCGCATCCAGGACTGGATGTTGGGCATGCAGTCTTGACAGCACAGAGGCAGCAGAGGGGTCGAGACAGGTGGTGGAGAGGTAGAGCTGGGTGTCGTCAGCGAACATGTTGAACTTAACCCCTCGACTCCACATCTTTTAATGGTGTCACCAAGGAGCAGCAGAAAGAGGAGGGGGACTCCAGAGGTAATGGTGCATGGACAGGAAGAGAAACCATTGTTGGAGATGTTCTGGCTACAATTGGATAGGTAAAACTAGAGCCAAGTGAGATCATTCCCAGTGAACTGGACAACGGAGGAGAGGCGTTGGAGGAAAGAAAGAAAGACTTACATTTATATAGCACCTTTCACAACACCGGATGTCTCAAAGCGCTTTACAGCCAATGAAGTTCTTTTTGAAGTGTGGTAATGTGGGAAACGTTGCAGCCAATTTGCGCACAGCAAGCTCCCACAAACAGCAATGTGATAATGACCAGATAATCTGTTTTTAGTTATGTTGATTGAGGGATAAATATTGGCCAGGACACCGGGGATAACTCCCCTGCTCTTCTTCGAAATAGTGCCTTGGGATCTTTTACGTCCACCTGAGAAAGCAGACAGGGCTTCAGTTGAATGTCTCATCCGAAAGACGGCACCTCTGACAGTGCAGCACTCCCTCAGCACTGCACTGGAGTGTCAGCCTAGATTTTTGTGCTCAAGTCCCTGGATTGGGACGTGAACCCACCTGACTCAGAGGCGAGAGTGCTACCAACTGAGCCACAGCTGACACTGTTGACCATGTCAAAGGCTGTAGAGACATTGGGAAGGACAAGGAGGGATCATGAACCATGGTCATAATATCAGAGGGTATCATTTGTGACTTTAATTAGGGCCGTTTCGGTGCTGTGGCAGGGGCGGAAACCTGATTCAAGATACTCAAACATGGAGTTGTGGTGAACATAGGCATGAATTTGGGAGGCAACAACACGTTCAAGCACTTTGAAGAGGAAAGCAGGAACACTGACTAGCAACATAAATGGGCAGGCAGAACATGACTGTTAACTGGGCAAATGGAAGGTAACACAGATATTGACCTAGAAATTCAGGAGCACCCATTTTTGGCTGCATTGGGGGCACAGGGTGCAATCCCTGCATCTGAATGGTGAAGCCTGAGGCACCCCTGTTACTGGGTCTCCAACCTCATTCCCATGAAACAGTCAAGCTGTGTAGAGTGAGATGCAACTCACCCAGCGAAGCGTCGTTGAAGATCGGGGCTATGTGACTCTAGCAGTGGCCCTCAAGTAAGTGAAGAAGGGGGGCAAAAGGAGATGCGATTGATGGTTGGGGGGGGGGGGGGAAATCACTAGCCAGATGGGGGGATCACTAGCCAGATGGGGGGATCACTAGCCAGATGGGGGGATCACTAGCCAGATGGGGGGATCACTAGCCAGATGGGGGGATCACTAGCCAGATGGTGGGATCACTAGCCAGGACGGGAGAGGGGGAGCAATCATTAGCCGGGGAAGCAAATGATCATTAGTTGGGGTGGGCGATTGGTGGCTGGAGGGGGAGGCAATCGGGCCTTGGGAGGAGAGATTGGGCCTCAGACTTGTCGGGGGGGGGATGGTGGTGGGGGGGTGGGGGGTGCGGTGGGGGGGGGGGTGGGGGGGGGTGCGGTGGGTGGGGGAGAGATCGGGTCTCGGACTGGGGAGGAGAAAGATGGGGCCTCGGTCTGAGTGATTGGGGGACGGAGACATAGGTGGCTGGGGGGAAGGCCTGCGTTTTTTTAATGTGGGGTCGGGAGAGGTACTGCTGCTGAAGTGTGCTAATGAGCACTATCCCGGTATAACCACCAGGATTGTGACCGAAGGAATTTCAGCCGCCCCGGCCCCCCCCACCCCCCCCCCCGCACCCCCGCCGTTAAAAATATCTCTTGAACATTGCTGATTATTAACACTGTTGGATTGTGAATGTGTCTCTTAAATAAAGCACTGCAGTGTTTCATCAAGCTTCGAGTTCTAATGGGCCGTATTAGGGATCTTTCTACATATTCAGCTCTGAGACTGCTAGATATAACCTGTAGTGAAAATTGCAGCTACCAGGCTGCCATGTTGGCCCACCGCAGCAAGTTAGTCAGATTGCGGTGACATGCACTTCTGGAATACGATTCTCACATCTGTATTTTTTTTTAAACCAATATATTGACAGATTTTTTTGTAAATGCAGTGATATCTTTGCCTTGGTGAGTTGTGAAAAATGGTAATACACGTTACCATGGAAACACAGGCCCCTTTAGATCATGTTTGAAATGACCATGCTGAACTGCAGCTTATTCATATAAGTTGTTACACGTCGTTCCATTCTGCTCTAAGCAAGTGTAAGCTGACACCTGAGGACTGAGTTTGCACGTGCAGCATTGGTAGCTGGTGAAACAGACTGATTATTATTAACTGCAGATGGACGCTCATCCATTTACAAGTAGCTGTGCTTATACTGCTGCTCATTTCCTGCCTCATTAGAGAGCTAAAAGGCTTGATGACATCTGTTTCTAGCATTGTTAACTGTTACAAAAAGTTTCTAAACTGTATATTGAACCTCTGAGTGCACACAAGGAAGTCATTCAGAATTGTTCAATAAACAAGTTGTTGGTAGTAGCAGATGAAGAGCAGTTATTGTAAAAATATTAGAGATATTGCGCTTGACAACGAAAAGATTTATTTTTAAATAAATTATATTGTTCAAATGTGCCACCTATAAAGCAGGGATGTCCCAATCTATTGATGGTTGGTTCTGAGTAGAAAGGGTGTAATTTAACCAAGGCAGTTAGATGACATCATAACCTATAAAAGCAAAGTTCAAGTGGTTTTATGGACCTTTTTGGACTACAAGTTTAAAGGGGTGTGATCTTTATTCAAGGGAGTTTAGGACATGCATTTTATTTGCCAACCAGTTGATGCAATGGCACAATTCAAACCAGAACATCATGCGTTACAAAACTCTCTTCTGCATGAAGCTTTCCTGATAGAAATGATTCTTGGTGGCTTTCTGTCTCTCTCCTTCCCCAGGCTGAAAGACAGTGCTTCTTTAAATGACTGCCTATTACTTATTCTATACCAATACTTTATTTTGGTGCAGAATGTCCTATAACAACTTTCATTTATGAAGCATCTTTAATGTAGTAAAAACGTGCCACAGGAATGTTACCAGACAAAAATTGACAACGGCGAGTATGGTTACGTACGTTGTAAATTTCGCCATTGCTAACTTACTTCAAAATTTCTTGTAATTAGCATAGGCTGCAGTGAGCATAGCAGCGAATCAGAAGCAGCACAACCAGTGACTAATGTTTACTATTAGATGCATGCGTCTATTGAATTACAAGTATTTCAGACAATAAAAATTAGTATTTGTTGGGTCTGTGCATTGGCGGATATAAACAATTATAAAATTCAGGTTAAAGAAATACGCAGTCAGTTCGAGTGAAACATATCACAACTCCCCTATTTTTAATTAAGCACAACTTAGATCATTTCTGGATCCAAGATTAAAATGGATTTTTCACTTAAAAAAATTGTGCATTTCTAGTAAAATTGGAGCTCCAGTTAATTTATGAAAATAAGCTGAAATTGACAAAGCGAATATTACAAAATGTACAGACTACATTGTTGATCCAATATATTGTTCAGGCATCCCTTTATATTTATTAAATTGTAATAGATTTTGCATTCAAATTGATATTTTAATAGGAAACATAAACATTTACAATCATTAAAACACTTTTTAACAATACTTAGGAATGGACGTAGTTGTGTTGAAATCGAACGAGGCAGCATCGTCAGTGCCTCAGGCAGTGACACCTGTAACAATATTATATCGGAATGTCTAACAAGTGCGAAGATGTCAATTTCAAATTTAATTAAAATCATTTATTTCATATGCCTCCAGGTGAGATAAACAGACTGTTTAAAGCAAATAGAGAAGCAACAATGGACTGTTAAAATAATAACTCACACCACTAACAGGTCACCAATAGCCCACCAGTCCTATTATTTACCAGTTTAAGTGGCAGCAGAGACATAAGTAGCTTTCATTCAGGAAATTTGGGATCACTCTTGATTTTAATGGCGAGCAAAGCTATGATAATGAACTATTCACGGTTTCAGCGAAGGGGTACAAATGCCCCAGGAAATTATGGACTGGCGTAAGTAATGGCGTAAGACACTTATGCTGTAATTTCCTCTTTCTTTTGCACCGTAAATGGGCCCTACAACATAGATGCACCATTACAATTGTGCAAGTCTCCAGGAAACTCCCGCCCAATATATTAATGGATGTCCTGTTGCATTGCTCAAAAACTGTACATTACACAGTGTAGTGCACAGCATATTATTCGACTTCTAAAGAGGACCAGTCTGTAACTTGCTATCTCCCTTTAATGTCACAAGGCATACCTACTGTAAGTAAAAAATGAGAAGTCGCACAACACCAGGTTATAGTCCAACAGTTTTATTTGAAATTACGAGCTTTCGGAGCGCTGCTCCTTCGTCAGGTACAGTGAGGGAATACAAATAAAACTGTTGGACTATAACCTGGTGTTGTGCGACTTCTCATTTTTGTCCACCCCAGTCCAACACCGGCATCTCCGCATTCTGTAAGTAAGTTTATCCTCATTCAGTTAAAGGTGAATTCCTATTAGAAGCATCCTTGGGTTAATTAGGGATAATTATTCTCTATAGATTGGTCACTGTTTGCAAATCAGAGGCTCCTCACCAAGGCAAGAAAACGCAAGAGGAAATTCTCAGCTTTCTTTTTTCATAATATTGAAGGTTGTTTTGCACCTGTAAGAAATATGACACTTTGAAGTGTGTGTCTGAAGTATGATGGATGGACTGTAGAAAAAAAATTATATATTTATTATATATGTGTGAGCATATATTATATATAAAAATATATCTGTTATATATTACAAAGAGTGAGTGGTCACAGCATTCTAATAGCATTACACCTGTAGGTGGCAGTGTGAGAGTAACATTATGTGACTCATCAATTTAAGTGGGGTTCCCCTTAACATTATGTGACCGTCAATCAACTACCGTTAATCTGCATCTTAGAGCTTTTACTGCAATTCCAAATATTTGCCACTGAGTGGTGCTGCACCAGTATATTTGTATATTTGCTGGAGCATGGCAGACATCTTGGTGAAGGTGAGTAAATTTAAGTGTGTTTTACTTTGTCCATCCTGCCTACAAAAATAATGTATGAACTCCACTGTCACCTAATTTTTTTGATCGACACAGGTGAATCATGGTCCTGTACCACTTCAGCCCATGACCCTGCTGAATTTTATCTCCATGGCCATGTCAAACTTAGCCCTGACAGCCCTGAAAACCCAGCCGCATTTTCCTGCTGGCCTTCCTGAACCTGGGCCTGACGACCCTCATGAACTTCGACCCAGCAGCTTTTGTGCAGTTTTCCTGTTGCCTCTGCCGCACTTTGAGCCGATGGGCATTCCAAACCTGGGCCCAATGCTCTACTTGACACCCCTGCTCGATGGTCATAGGCACCTCCCCTGTTGGCTCCGCCTCACGGCCTCCCTGAACTCATGCCCAACAACCCGCCTCAGCGTTTCATAGTGGGTCCTGCCAAACTTTACCTTAGGCAACCTTAGAAACACACGACAACGCAAAATCATCGAGCAGAAACTGATAGCCAAGTTCCGCACTCATGAAGACGGTCTCAACCGGGATCTTGGGTTTATGTCACGATACATGACGTGATCCGGACTCGAGTCGTCGTTGGCTTGTTCACAGATGTGATTCCCAGTAAAAAAGTAAACATTTTCCCAGTAAAAAAGTAAAAATTTTAAAGCTTTTCGTTTTACATACAGACGGCAGCTTTTGACACGTTAGACCCCCTGCGACTCCACCTCATTGTCTCAGTTGTATCTTGCTATGTCTTTGATGTGGTACCTTCCTGGCTGACCTGATTAACTTTATCACACCTCGGCAGATAATCAGGATGATTTAATTTAGTTGTCTGCAATTGTAAAGTACACATGCTTTGTTCTCTATCTATATATGCTTTGGCGATTCTGTATCTATTTACTTCACCTGAGGAAGGGGCAATCGATAGCTCCGAAAGCTTGTGATTTCAAATAAAACTGTTGGACTATAACCTGGTGTTGTGCGACCTCTCAATTTTGTCCACCCCAGTCCAACACCGGCATCTCCGCATCAAAACTTTACCCTGACAGCCTGTTCATACTTCTCCCAATAGCCGTGCTGGAACTACTGATCCTGTGGCTGTCACATCGCCTAAAGCTTTGTCCAGCAGCCATCGCACATCTTTTCTGACGGCTCTGTTGCTCCTTGGCCCAAAGGCCTTCTTGAACTCCAGCCCGATGGTCCATGACAACAGTTCATAGATGACGTTAGTAACAATCATGAGAGCTAAAATAATGTCAACTCATTCATATTGTCTTCGTATGATACAAGTCCTATTGTTCTACTTAATAACTGCCATTAAAAATTGATCTAATATCTGAGTAATCCCTGTTAAACAAGTTTGAAGAGGGAATCTCACCATCAGTGAGCTTTATAAACTCTGAGGGAGGAATCTTCTGGTTGACACATGGTTGAGCTTACCACTGCCAACAGCTATGCTGTATAACATTAATAACAAATGGGATATTGCGGTCGTTTGAAATTCCTCTGCCAGCTATTACAACTAAGACATTAAATGGTCTAAAATAAATGAGTTTATGCCTTCATTAATATAGCTGTCAAAGGAATTTTATGCAAATATGTTAATTGATTTATTACTAATATTGTACAATGCAATTTTAACTCATGGTGCCGGCCACAACTATTTTCCCAAAACAGCAGTGAAGAAGAAAATTGCAAAAATTCTAAAATGTACCTAGTAGTCTGCAATTTAGATCATTGAGGTTTACAGCAACATGTCTGGACATAATCAGATAGGCAGGATATCTCATCAGTCGCTGTGAACTATAGCAGCTAAAGACCCATAACTCACTAGTGCCCCAGGCTCGAGTGATCTATGACTGTCATTCACATTAGTGTCTAAGCACCTGGAATTTTCCATTGTAGGTGGTACTTTCTGTTTATTCTCTGAGCCAAAATCTAGAAAGAATCATGTGCGACTAGAATTTTCAAATGTCACACATTGCTGCAGACTGGATTTTATTGACTATGACATTATCAGTCAGGGCCATAGAATATCTTCAATGTTCCACTTTTCTTCTGATGAACAGAGTGCATGGCCGGAATTTTAACCTGGAGGCATGTCAGGGGGGCAGGAAAGCGGTCGGGAAACCCGGGAGAACGGGTTTCGGCAAGGCCTGATTTGCATTTTAAAGCTCTGTTTCCTGCCCACAACCAGCCAGATGGAGAGGCTGACTGACTGCGAGCAGGTAGGTCTGCGGCACTAGGCCACAGAGATGAAGGAGGGAGGGGTCGGGTGGAGGCCGGTGGGGGTGGGGGGAGGGCGGGGGCGGGGGGCCGGAGGAGGATCGCGGTGGGGAGAAGCATCGGGCCAATTGGAGGAGGATCGGTGAGGGGGGGTGGGGAAGAGAGAGGATCGGGGCCGACTGGAACAGGATTGGGGGGACGGGTAGAGAGGATCGGGGACGACCGGAGGTGGATCGGTTGGGCGGGGTGGTGGGGAGGGGGAGAAGCATCAGGGGTGGGGAAAGATCGTGCTGGAGGAGCATCGGGGCTGGAGGGGGGAGTCTGGGAAGGTGATTGGAGGCCTCGTGGGGGGAATCGGAGGCCTTGGGGTGGAGATCGGAGGCCTGGGGGCGGGGGGGAAGATCAGAGGCCTCGGTGGGGGGAGGGGATCAGAGGCCTTGTGGGGGCTCTCTGATCGCGGGGGGTTGGTGAGGCAGGGACGCTGGATCCGGCAGGTGAGTGTAAAGGCACTTACTTCCTGGATCCAGCAGTCCTCGCCTTACTTTAGCTGGCAGGTTCCCCGAGGCCTGAGAAACCCGAACAGCCAGAATTGAATTTGTAATGGTGGTTAAATCTGAGGCATGCCAGCCTCATTATTATATTTAATTGAGCGACCCACCTCCTGGCAGCGGGTTGGCTGCCCACCCCCGTCCCGCCTCTATTAAAACTGGAAGTGGGCAGGTTAGGGTCGGGATTCAGTTTTTTTTAACACTTTAACCTCCCACCTGATCCCAACCCACCTGTTTTTTGGAGTTAAAGTACCCCCCATGTTTCCAGAGTTGTCATTGTGCTCTGTCATTGGAACATACCAGCCTAGGAACTCGATGGTGGCGCACCATTTTTCAGGCACAAAATGGGTACCTAAGCATCCAATATGGCGGGCGGGGTGCACACATTCATGACGCACTGGAAGTGTGCCTTCCACCATCTTGGAGAAGGCAGACAAAGGGGCAGTCAGGGCCCACATCTGAATCAGGTGCTAAACTCTTTGCACATGCAAATAAGGGGCCCAACACCTGTTTCAGGCGCCCTATGCAAAATTGGGCTGCCCTGAAAGCAGCCGAGTCAGGGTGCATGTGACTGAAGCAGCAGTCCTTAAAGGGACCACTGGAGTTCACCACCAAAAAGATACGTTTACTTTAAAATACTTACCTGAATGTGGAGCCAGGAGGAGCAGGAGTGCAGGAGTGCAGGCAGGAGTGCTCCTCCGAGCTCCACTGCAATGCTGAAGCTCAATCCCCTCTCTCCTTCCCGATTACTTCCCCTGCCTTTGACCCCCCTCCCCCCCCCCACCCTGATCACTGGACTCCCCTCACCCAGTCGCCCCCCCCAACCCCGCCGGTGATCCAGCGGCTCAAATTGAAATCCTCTTTACCGTCGAGCTGCCTGGAAACGCCCAGGTGTCTGCAGCTGACCGGTCTCATGTAAATGAGGCCCAAGTCCCAATATCAGGTGTGCCTTGAGCCTACTGGTGCAGGGATTGTTCTCTGCACCCAGTTTGTGGCGGCCTGCCAACAGGAACCAATTTCTAGGCCACTGTGTTAGGGAATGACTGTGATAGACGCTGAATAAATGTCTAAAGTCCTCACACCTTCACAAAAGTCCCTTGCTCTGTTTTTGGTGGATTGTATTTAACCACCGTTAAATTACAGTACGCTTTATATCAATTATGTGATTAGCTCTTACAACATTGTAAAACAGCTGGTTTACTCACTTGGAATGTTAGAATTATGAACCATTTTTATTGCAATAATGATTTCCAACTGAAATGCTTTTGGTTCCCAATGTTTACATTGTAGCAGGGGATTTTAGAGCACAGGGGGCAGTGGGAAGCAACTGTGCAAGCTTGAAACATGCAACAGTTGAACACTTGTTTTTGCAACATACGTTTTCTGCTCAAGGAAGGTCTGTGGAGGCAGCAGTGCTGAGAGCTTAGTGTATCTGTGGGTTTGTGCAATGACGGCATGCAGCGGGCAGCCTGTGGCACTCTCTGCGATGCCTGTTTTATGTTTCCTGCCATTAATGCTTTGTCTCTGGCAGGGCAGAGAAAAGCAATGCCCAGCCCCACCACCACTCTTCCTATCACTACATCCTACCACCAAAGACTGACAGAGAAATGGACATCTTGGACAGCTAACATCCACCGCAGCCTGCAGATCATCAGGAAAATCATAAAAATATAACACAAACAAACAAGTTTAAAATATATATTTATCTGCCACTTCCTTCCCACTGTTGATACCACAAGCTGAGACACAAACCTTGTTGGGCACATTGGAGCTCATAAAATGGGGCAGAATTTTCTACTGCTCAATCATAGCCTGTTTCTTTTAAAGGGGACCTCATCCAAATTGCAGTATTTCCAAATTAAGTTAAAATAAAGATCTTCGAAACAAATCCTAATTTTTATTATTTCAGATTTCCAATCTATTTGCAGCCTGTTCCCTATTGTTGCTGTCTTCACTGCTGTTTTTTTTTACATACAGGGATAGCATTTTACAAAACAGAAATATCTGCTCGCAGTATCCCTTTAATACATTTTGATGAAAATCCCGAGTGTTTCTTATAGAATCATAGAATGGTTACAGCATTGAAGGAGGCCATTCAGCCCATCGAGCCCGTGCCGGCTCTCTGCAAGAGCACTTCAGCTAGTCCCACTCCCCCGCCCTTTCCCCGTAGCCCTGCAAAGAATTTTCCTTCAGGTACTTACTACATTACAACAGTGACTACACTTCAAAAAAGTACTTCATTGGCTGTAAAGCACTTTGGGATGTCCAGTGGTCATGAAAGGCGCTATATAAATGCAAGTCTTTCTTTCTTTTTACTTATCCAATTCCCTTTTGAAAGCCACGATTGAATCTGCCTCCACCACCCTCTCAGACAGTACATTCCAGATCCTAACCATTCACTGCGTAAAAAAGTTTTTCCTCATGTCGCCTTTGATTCTTTTGCCAATCACCTTAAATCTGTGTCCTCTGGATCTCGACCCTTCTGCCAATGGGAACAGTTTCTCTCTATCTACTCTGTCCAGACCCACGTGTTAATGTGTTGTTTATTTGTCATTACAGATTCTCTCATTGGAGATAATCGTGTTTAATGGAAGCCCAGGCACTTCATCATTAATCACCGACTGATATGTCAAAGCCTTAAAAAGAACTGGGAGAATACAGGGGGAAAGGTATGAAACTATAACTATTTTCAACAGTTTTATGCTGGACACAGATATAGCAGTGTAGTCATGAACCCTTAGAAGGTTTTGCAGAAAATTGCCAAGAGTGCTGTCAACCTGAAATATAGCAGTTAGATATGAAATGCAAGCAGTAGGAACTAGAATTATAAAGATGCTGGATCACACTGCCATTTGTGAGTGCTTTAATTTTAGAATGATTTTGAAAATGTTTGTTAACTTTGCACCAGGGTTGATTTTCCATACTGTTGGTTTCAGAATGATCAACTTGAATCCTAGAAATATACTAAGTGAAAATATAGCTTGAATAGTGGTAAACCCGGTACTTCTTGTTCACCATACAGTGTAGAATACTGTAAGTTGAAAGCATCAGCACCCTCATGAATTCTGCACAGAGAGTGTAAATTCTAAGAAATTCTTCCCGCTAAATATAAAGGATGTGCTTCCTTATTTCTCTCTTCTGAATGCTTTTAGGCTGAAGTTTAATGGAAGGCTTTTCCACAGATAGCTTGATTTCTTTGCTCAAGTGATAGAATGGTTAAAAAGAACGCACTCAGTTAAAGTGATCTGCAGGCGTTTGAGAAGGTGACAATTTAACAGGATTATCAAGTCTATCAGTACTGCTTCGGATGAATTGTGGTCTTTAATTTTGATGGCGTATGTCTGTCACCAGTGAGTGGGGTTTACAGGACTTTTCAGTTATTGTATGCTTGTGAGAATCTTCCTGTTCAACGACTGCACGGCATAGAGATTGTCTGTTGTTCCTCATATTTTTCATCACATGGAAAATAATTTTAAAGTTCTTAGGAGGGGCAGCAATTTATAGTTCTGAATGTTCCAATTTACCCATAAAGTTCAGTCCATAAACTGAACTGGCAGCTGGGAGCAAGAACCCTACCCATTTTTATACCCCTCCGATCTCCCTACAGAAGTGATGGGTAATAATAATAATAATAATAGTGATAACAACAGCAACTTGATATGGCACCTTTAGTGCTTCACAGACGTGTAATCAAAAAATGAACACTGGGTCACAGTAGGAAATATTAGGATGGCTGACCAAAAGCTTGGTCAAAGAGGTTAGGTTTTAAGGAGGGTCCTAACGGAGGAGAGGGAGGGAGAGGCGGAGGAATTAGTTCCAGAGCGTGGGGTCTAGGTGGCTGAAGGCACAGCACCAGTGATGGGGCAAAGGCAGGTGGGGATTCACAGGAGGCCTGAATTGAAGGAATAGAGGCCTGAACATTAATAGGGAGGCGGGTTGGGGGTGGGGGGGCTCAGAAGCGGTAGGGAAACTCGGGGTGGGGGGGGCGGTGGGGTGGAGCACAGGGAGGGCCGGAGGAGCCTGGGGTGGGGGGTGGGGGGGGTGGGTGGTGGGGTTCGGACCGATCAGAGGGCCGGAGGAGCCTGGGGTGGGGGTGTGGGGAGGGAGGGTCGGGACCGGTCGAGGGCCGATGTGGCTGATCGGAGGGCTGGAGGAGTAGGGGTGGGGAGGGAGGGTCGGGACCGGTCGAGGGCCGATGTGGCTGATCGGAGGGCTGGAGGAGGAGGGGTGGGGAGGGAGGGTCGGGACCGGTTGAGGGCCGATGTGGCTGATCGGAGGGCTGGAGCAGCGGAGGGCGGGGGGCGGGTAAGGCATCAGAGGGCTGGAGGAGCGGGGGTGGGGTTGTGGGGGGGGGGTGGGTGGTGGGGTTCGGACCGATCAGAGGGCCGGAGAAGCCTGGGGTGGGGGTGTGGGGAGGGAGGGTCGGGACCGATCGAGGGCCGATGTGGCTGATCGGAGGGCTGGAGCAGCGGAGGGCGGGGGGCGGGTAAGGCATCAGAGGGCTGGAGGAGCGGGGGTGGGGAGGGGGCAGTCCTCACCTTACTTTAGCTGGCGGGTTTCACAAGGCCTACAAACCCCGACCAGTTACAGTTAAATTTAAAATGGAGGTCAAATCTGAGGCATGCCAGCCTCATTATAATATTAAAATGGGCGACCCGCCTCCTGGGAGCAGTTTAGTTACCTGCCGCACCCCCCCCCGCCCATCCCGCCCATCCCGCCTCGGTGAAAACCGGAAGTGGGCGGGTTGGATGCAGGTTGGGGTCAGGATTCAGACTTTTAACACTTTGGCCGGAATTGTCCGGGGGGGTCAGCGGACGGGATCAGTGGCGGGTCGGGTGGGAAATTTGATTTTTTGATAGCGGGTCGGGAACCCGCTGTCATCCCGCTGCAACGCAGCTTTCCCAATGGCGCGCCTGTCATCGCTGAGGAGACCCGACAGGCAGCGGCAGGCGACCCAATTAAACTCATTATAATCTACTTAACAGGCTTTTTTAACTTACTTTTTAACTTTAATTTCATGGCCGTGGGAACCACGCTGTTCAGGGACGATATCTGTCAACCTGAGGCGGGAGTTCAGTGGCCATTGCTCCAGCTGATTCCTTGACAGCTTCAAATGTACAGTAAAAGCTCCCACCTGACAGATGATCACTTTCCTCAGCCACAAGCTGTTCCTCACTGCATTTTCAGAACAGAATCAGCAGGCTGCAAGTATTTCCACCAAAGTCTCCATCCAGCCTCACGTCATTACCTCTCTCACCATTGACAGATCGCTTCTGTCATCTGTACTTCACCTGCCATCTATTCCATCGACATGGGTACCATCTATACAGTCTCAACTTGGTCCTCAGAATCCTACCACGATCAGCCCCAACACCAGCAGCACCAGGCACACCAGCAGCACCAACAACAACACCAACCTTCTCCGCAATCACCTGTTGCTGCACAGGACAGAGGCATCAGCACCCGACCACATTGCTGCCCGGGAGGCCAGGGACGGCCTCATCATGGCCAGATTTACTTAACATTACCCTGTACCCATGTGATGCGCCAGGTTGGCACCACCCCACACCAACACCATAAAGCATCCTTACAATGCCCAAGCCTTTCACACTCATCACCATTGCGGGGGTACCGTTCTGTCTCACCTTTCACTGCAACTCACTAAAAGTGCACACAAATCTGTCCAAGACAGATGAAAATAAAGAATTCAATGTTTGACAGCACATTAAGACAAACTTTACATAAACATTGAATAAAACACCCAAATGGCTACCCTTGTGAGTTGTTAGTTGGTATGATTGCACGAGGATGAGGGTGAGTGTGAGGGGTGGCTAGTGAGATGGGGTTGTAGGGCTAGAGGAGACCATGAAGGGATTTAAACTTTAGGATGAGAATTTTACTTTTGAGGTGTTGGGGAACTGGGAGCTAATGTTGGTCAGCAAAGATAAGGGTGATAGGTGAACGGGATTTGGCGCGGGATAGCAGACGGACAGCAGAGTTTTAGATGGGCTGAAGTTTAGAGATGGTGGAGGAAGATAGGCCAGCATGGTATAGTCAAGTCTGGACATGACAAAGGCATGGATGAGAGTTTCAGCAGCAGATGAGTTGAAGTAGGGGTGGAAACGGGTGATGTTACAGAGATGGAAGTTGTCAGTCTTTGTAATGGGAAGGATATAAGGTCAGAAGCTCACCTCGAGGTCAATTAGGATGCAGAGGTTGCGAACAGTCTGGCTCAGTAACTGGGTAGGGGATGGAATTGGTGGCAAGGGAACAGGGTTCATGGTGAGGGCTGGAGACAATGGCTTTGATCTTCCCTGTAATATTCTAATTATGGAATTATGTAATCCGCATACTTTCTGTCATTTGTGACATAATAAAGCTGGCAGCCAGAGGGCTTTTAAAAAAGCAGAAGATCTGTGCAATTTCTGAAATTATTAACCACAAAGCAGCTACTCGCAACACTAAGCTGTGGCAGGACTTCATGGACTGCGGCCGCCAACCTCCACCCCTTTTAAGCTGCACCACTGTACACAGAGACTGCACATACTACACACAGACTGCACACACTACACACAGACTGCACACACTACACAGAGACAGCACACACTACACACAGACTGCACACACTACACACAGACTGCACACACTACACACAGAGACAGCACACACTACACACAGACTGCACATACTACACACAGACTGCACACACTACACACAGACTGCACACACTACACACAGAGACAGCACACACTACACAGAGACAGCACACACTACACACAGACTGCACACACTACACACAGACTGCACACACTACACACAGACTGCACACACTACACACAGACAGCACACACTACACACAGACTGCACATACTACACACAGACTGCACACACTACACACAGACTGCACACACTACACACAGACTGCACACACTACACAGAGACAGCACACACTACACACAGACTGCACACACTACACAGAGACAGCACACACTACACACAGACTGCACACACTACACACAGACTGCACACACTACACAGAGACAGCACACACTACACACAGACTGCACACACTACACAGAGACAGCACACACTACACACAGACTGCACACACTACACACAGACTGCACACACTACACACAGACTGCACACACTACACAGAGACAGCACACACTACACACAGACTGCACACACTACACACAGACTGCACATACTACACAGAGACTGCACACACTACACACAGAGACAGCACACACTACACACAGACTGCACATACTACACACAGACTGCACACACTACACACAGAGACAGCACACACCACACACAGACTGCACATACTACACACCGACTGCACACACGACACACAGAGACTGCACACACTACACACAGACTGCACATACTACACACAGACTGCACACACTACACACACAGACTGCACATACTACACACAGACAGCACATACTACACACAGACTGCACACACGACACACAGAGACTGCACACACTACACACAGACTGCACATACTACACACAGACTGCACACACTACACAGAGACAGCACACACTACACACAGACTGCACATACTACACACAGACTGCACACACTACACACAGACTGCACACACTACACACAGACTGCACACACTACACACAGACTGCACACACTACACACAGACTGCACACACTACACACAGACTGCACACACTACACACAGACAGCACACACTACACACAGACTGCACATACTACACACAGACTGCACACACTACACACAGACTGCACACACTACACACAGACTGCACACACTACACAGAGACAGCACACACTACACACAGACTGCACACACTACACAGAGACAGCACACACTACACACAGACTGCACACACTACACACAGACTGCACACACTACACAGAGACAGCACACACTACACACAGACTGCACACACTACACAGAGACAGCACACACTACACACAGACTGCACACACTACACACAGACTGCACACACTACACACAGACTGCACACACTACACAGAGACAGCACACACTACACACAGACTGCACACACTACACACAGACTGCACATACTACACAGAGACTGCACACACTACACACACAGACTGCACATACTACACACAGACAGCACATACTACACACAGACTGCACACACGACACACAGAGACTGCACACACTACACACAGACTGCACATACTACACACAGACTGCACACACTACACACACAGACTGCACATACTACACACAGACAGCACACACAACACAAAGACAGCACAAACTACACAGAGACTGCACACACTACACACAGACTGCACACACTACACAGAGACAGCACACACTACACACAGACTGCACACACTACACAGAGACAGCACACACTACACACAGACTGCACACACTACACACAGAGACAGCACACACTACACACAGACTGCACATACTACACACAGACTGCACACACTACACACAGAGACAGCACACACCACACACAGACTGCACATACTACACACAGACTGCACACACGACACACAGAGACTGCACACACTACACACAGACTGCACATACTACACACAGACTGCACACACTACACACACAGACTGCACATACTACACACAGACAGCACACACTACACAGAGACTGCACACACTACACACAGACTGCACACACTACACACAGACTGCACACACTACACACAGAGACAGCACACACTACACACAGACTGCACACACTACACACAGACTGCACACACTACACAGAGACTGCACACACTACACACAGACTGCACACACTACACACAGAGACTACACATACTACACACAGACTGCACACACTACACACAGACTGCACACACTACACACAGAGACTGCACACACTACACACAGACTGCACACACTACACAGAGACTGCTCACACTACACACCGACTGCACACACTACACACAGAATGTACACACTACACACAGAATGCACACACTACACACAGACTGCACACACTACACACCGACTGCACACACTACACACAGACTGCACACACTATACACAGACTGCACACACTACACACAGACTGCACACACTACACACAGACTGCACACACTACACACAGACTACACACACTACACACAGACTGCACACACTACATACAGACTGCACACACTACACACAGGCTGCATACACTACACACAGACAGCTCACACTACATACAGACTGCACACACTACACACAGACTGCACACACTACACGCAGACTGCACACACTACACACAGACTGCACACACTACACACAGACTGCACACACTATACACAGACTGCACACACTACATACAGACTGCACACACTACACACAGACTGCACACACTACACACAGACTGCACACACTACACACACACTGCACACACTATACACAGACTGCACACGCTACACACAGACTACACACACTACACACAGACTGCACACTCTATATACACACAGACTGCACACACTACACACAGACTACATACACTACACACAGACTGCACACACTACACACAGAGACTGCACACACTACACACAGACTACACACACTACACACAGACTGCACACACTGCACACACTACACACAGACTGTACACACTATACACAGACTACACACAATACACACAGACTGCACACACGAAACACAGAGACTGCACACACTACACACAGACTACACACACTACACACAGACTGCACACACTACACACAGACTGCACACACTACACACAGAGACTGCACACACTACACAGAGTCTGCACACACTACACACTACTGCACAAACTTAACAGAGACTGCACACACTACACATAGACTGCACACACTACACACAGACTGCACACACTACACACAGACTGCACACACTACACAGAGTATGCACACACTACACACAGAGACTGCACATACTACACACAGACTGCACACACTACACACAGACTGCTCACACTACACACAGACTGCACACACTACACACAGATTGCACACACTACACACAGACTGCACACACAACACACAGACTGCACACACTACACACAGAGACTGCACACACTACAAACAGACTGCACAAACTACACAGAGACTGCACACACTACACACAGACTGCACACACTACACAGAGTCTGCACACACTACACACAGACTGCACACACTACAAATAGACTGCACAAACTACACAGAGACTGCACACACTAAACACAGACTGCACACACTACACAGTGTCTGCACACACTACACACAGAGACTGCACACACTACACACAGACTGCACACACTACACAGAGTCTGCACACACTACACACAGAGACTGCACACACTACACACAGACTACACACACTACACACAGACTACACACACTACACACAGACTGCACACACTACATACAGACTGCACACACTACACACAGGCTGCACACACTACACACAGACAGCTCACACTACATACAGACTGCACACACTACACACAGACTGCACACACTACACACAGACTGCAAACACTACATACAGACTGCACACACTACTCACAGGCTGCACACACTACACACAGACTGCATGTACTACACACAGACTGCACACACTATATATACAGACTGCACACACAACACAGAGACTGCACACACTATACACAGACTGCACACACTACACACACACTGCACACACTATACACAGACTGCACACGCTACACACAGACTACACACACTACACACAGACTGCACACACTATATACACACAGACAGCACACACTACACACAGACTACAGACACTACACACAGACTGCACACACTATATACACACAGACTGCACACACTGCACACAGACTACACACACTACACACAGACTGCACACACTACATACAGACTGCACACACTACACACACGCTGCACACACTACACACAGACTGCATGTACTACACACAGACTGCACACACTATATATACAGACTGCACACACTACACACAGACTGCACACACTATATACACACAGACTGCACACACTACACACAGACTGCACACACTACACACAGACTACACACACTACACACAGACTGCACACACTACACAGAGAATGCACACACTATATACACACGGACTGCACACACTACACAAAGACTGCACACACTACACACAGACTGCACACACTACATACAGACTGCACACACTATACACAGACTGCACACACTACACACAGACTTCACACACTACACACAGACTGCACACACTGCACACACTACACACAGACTGTACACACTATACACAGACTGCACACAATACACACAGACTGCACACACGAAACACAGAGACTGCACACACTACACACAGACTACACACACTACACACAGACTGCACACACTACACACAGACTGCACACACTACACACAGAGACTGCACACACTACACAGAGTCTGCACACACTACACACAGAGACTGCACATACTACACACAGACTGCACACACTACACACAGACTGCACACACTACACAGAGACTGCACACACTACACATAGACTGCACACACTACACAGAGACTGCACACACTACACACTACTGCACAAACTTAACAGAGACTGCACACACTACACATAGACTGCACACACTACACACAGACTGCACACACGACACACAGACTGCACACACTACACAGAGTCTGCACACACTACACACAGAGACTGCACATACTACACACAGACTGCACACACTACACACAGACTGCTCACACTACACACAGACTGCACACACTACACACAGATTGCACACACTACACACAGACTGCACACACTACACACAGACTGCACACACTACACACAGAGACTGCACACACTACAAACAGACTGCACAAACTACACAGAGACTGCACACACTACACACAGACTGCACACACTACACAGAGTCTGCACACACTACATACAGACTGCACACACTACAAATAGACTGCACAAACTACACAGAGACTGCACACACTAAACACAGACTGCACACACTACACTCAGAGACTGCACACACTACAAACAGACTGCACAAACTACACAGAGACTGCACACACTACACACAGAGACTGCACACACTACACAGAGTCTGCATACACTACACACAGACTGCACACACGACACACAGACTGCACACACTAAACACAGACTGCACACACTACACACAGAATGCACACACTACACACAGACTGCACACACTAAACACAGAATGCACACACTACACACAGAATGCACACACTACACACAGAATGCACACACTACACACAGACTGCACACTCTACACACAGACTGCCCACACTATACACAGACTTCACACACTACACACAGCCTGCACACACTACACACAGACTGCACACACTACACACAGACTGTACACACTACACATAGACTGCACACACTACACACAGAGACTGCACACACTACAAACTGAGACGGCACACACTACGCACAGATTGCACACACTATACACAGAGACTGCACACACTACACACAGAGACTACACACACTACACACAGACTGCACACACTACACACAGACTGCACGCACTACACACAGACTGCACACACTCCACACAGAATGCACACACTACACAGAGAATGCACACACTACACAACAGAATGCACACACTACACACAGAATGTACACACTACACACAGAATGCACACACTACACACAGACTGCACACACTACACACCGACTGCACACACTACACACAGACTGCACACACTACACACAGACTGCACGCACTACACACAGACTGCACACACTCCACACAGAATGCACACACTACACAGAGAATGCACACACTACACAACAGAATGCACACACTACACACAGAATGTACACACTACACACAGAATGCACACACTACACACAGACTGCACACACTACACACCGACTGCACACACTACACACAGACTGCACACACTATACACAGACTGCACACACTACACACAGACTGCACACACCACACACAGACTGCACACACTGCACACAGACTACACACACTACACACAGACTGCACACACTACATACAGACTGCACACACTACACACAGGCTGCATACACTACACACAGACAGCTCACACTACATACAGACTTCACACACTACACACAGACTGCACACACTACACGCAGACTGCACACACTACACACAGACTGCACACACTACACACAGACTGCACACACTATACACAGACTGCACACACTACATACAGACTGCACACACTACACACAGACTGCACACACTACACACAGACTGCACACACTACACACAGACTGCACACACTACACACAGACTACACACACTACACACAGACTGCACACACTACATACAGCCTGCACACACTACACACAGGCTGCATACACTACACACAGACAGCTCACACTACACACAGACTGCACACACTACACACAGACTGCACACACTACACACAGACTGCACACACTACACACAGACTGCACACACTACACACAGACTGCACACACTACACACAGACTGCATGTACTACACACAGACTGCACACACTATATATACAGACTGCACACACAACACAGAGATGGCACACGCTACACACAGACTACGCACACTACACACAGACTGCACACACTATATACACACAGACTGCACACACTACACACAGACTACACACACTACACACAGACTGCACACACTATATACACACAGGCTGCACACACTACACACAGACTGCACACACTACACACAGACTGCACACACTACATACAGACTGCACACACTACACACAGGCTGCACACACTACACACAGACTGCGTGTACTACACACAGACTGCACACACTATATATACAGACTGCACACACTACACACAGACTGCACACACTATAAACACACAGACTGCACTCACTACACACAGACTGCACACACTACACACAGACTGCACACGCTACACACAGAATGCACACACTATACACAGTCTGCACATGCTAGACACAGACTACACACACTACACACAGACTGCACACACTATATACACACAGACTGCACACACTACACAGAGTCTGCACACACTACACACAGACTGCACACACTATACACAGACTGCACACTCTACACACAGACTGCACACACTACACACAGAATGCACACACTATATACACACAGACTGCACACACTACACACAGACTGCACACACTACACACAGACTGCACACACTACATACAGACTGCACACACTATACACAGACTGCACACACTACACACAGACTGCACACACTACATACAGACTGCACACACTATACACAGACTGCACACACTACACACAGACTGCACACACTACACACACACTGCACACACTATACACAGACTGCACACGCTACACACAGACTACACACACTACACACAGACTGCACACTCTATATTACACACAGACTGCACACACTACACACAGACTACATACACTACACACAGACTGCACACACTACACACAGAGACTGCACACACTACACACAGACTACACACACTACACACAGACTGCACACACTGCACACACTACACACAGACTGTACACACTATACACAGATTGCACACAATACACACAGACTGCACACACGAAACACAGAGACTGCACACACTACACACAGACTACACACACTACACATAGACTGCACACACTACACACAGACTGCACACACTACACACAGAGACTGCACACACTACACAGAGTCTGCACACACTACACACAGAGACTGCTCACACTACACACAGACTGCACACACTACGCATAGACTGCACACACTACACAGAGACTGCACACACTACACATAGACTGCACACACTACACAGAGACTGCACACACTACACACTACTGCACAAACTTAACAGAGACTGCACACACTACACATAGACTGCACACACTACACACAGAGTGCACACACTACACACAGACTGCACACACTACACACAGACTGCTCACACTACACACAGACTGCACACACTACACACAGATTGCACACACTACACACAGACTGCACACACTACACACAGACTGCACACACTACACACAGAGACTGCACACACTACAAACAGACTGCACAAACTACACAGAGACTGCACACACTACACACAGACTGCACACACTACACAGAGTCTGCACACACTACACAGAGAATGCACACACTACACAACAGAATGCACACACTACACACAGACTGCACACACTACACACAGAATGCACACACTACACACAGACTGCACACACTACACACCGACTGCACACACTACACACAGACTGCACACACTACACACAGAATGCACACACTACACACAGACTGCACACACTAAACACAGAATGTACACACTACACACAGAATGCACACACTACACACAGACTGCACACTCTACACACAGACTGCCCACACTATACACAGACTTCACACACTACACACAGCCTGCACACACTACACACAGACTGCACACACTACACACAGACTGTACACACTACACATAGACTGCACACACTACACACAGAGACTGCACACACTACAAACTGAGACGGCACACACTACGCACAGATTGCACACACTATACACAGAGACTGCACACACTACACACAGAGACTACACACACTACACACAGACTGCACACACTACACACAGACTGCACGCACTACACACAGACTGCACACACTCCACACAGAATGCACACACTACACAGAGAATGCACACACTACACAACAGAATGCACACACTACACACAGAATGTACACACTACACACAGAATGCACACACTACACACAGACTGCACACACTACACACCGACTGCACACACTACACACAGACTGCACACACTATACACAGACTGCACACACTACACACAGACTGCACACACCACACACAGACTGCACACACCGCACACAGACTACACACACTACACACAGACTGCACACACTACATACAGACTGCACACACTACACACAGGCTGCATACACTACACACAGACAGCTCACACTACATACAGACTTCACACACTACACACAGACTGCACACACTACACGCAGACTGCACACACTACACACAGACTGCACACACTACACACAGACTGCACACACTATACACAGACTGCACACACTACATACAGACTGCACACACTACACACAGACTGCACACACTACACACAGACTACACACACTACACACAGACTGCACACACTACATACAGCCTGCACACACTACACACAGGCTGCATACACTACACACAGACAGCTCACACTACACACAGACTGCACACACTACACACAGACTGCACACACTACACACAGACTGCACACACTACACACAGACTGCACACACTACACACAGACTGCACACACTACACACAGACTGCATGTACTACACACAGACTGCACACACTATATATACAGACTGCACACACAACACAGAGATGGCACACGCTACACACAGACTACGCACACTACACACAGACTGCACACACTATATACACACAGACTGCACACACTACACACAGACTACACACACTACACACAGACTGCACACACTATATACACACAGGCTGCACACACTACACACAGACTGCACACACTACACACAGACTGCACACACTACATACAGACTGCACACACTACACACAGACTGCACACACTACACACAGACTGCGTGTACTACACACAGACTGCACACACTATATATACACAGACTGCACACACTACACACAGACTGCACACACTATAAACACACAGACTGCACTCACTACACACAGACTGCACACACTACACACAGACTGCACACGCTACACACAGAATGCACACACTATACACAGTCTGCACATGCTAGACACAGACTACACACACTACACACAGACTGCACACACTATATACACACAGACTGCACACACTACACAGAGTCTGCACACACTACACACAGACTGCACACACTATACACAGACTGCACACTCTACACACAGACTGCACACACTACACACAGAATGCACACACTATATACACACAGACTGCACACACTACACACAGACTGCACACACTACACACAGACTGCACACACTACATACAGACTGCACACACTATACACAGACTGCACACACTACACACAGACTGCACACACTACATACAGACTGCACACACTATACACAGACTGCACACACTACACACAGACTGCACACACTACACACACACTGCACACACTATACACAGACTGCACACGCTACACACAGACTACACACACTACACACAGACTGCACACTCTATATTACACACAGACTGCACACACTACACACAGACTACATACACTACACACAGACTGCACACACTACACACAGAGACTGCACACACTACACACAGACTACACACACTACACACAGACTGCACACACTGCACACACTACACACAGACTGTACACACTATACACAGATTGCACACAATACACACAGACTGCACACACGAAACACAGAGACTGCACACACTACACACAGACTACACACACTACACATAGACTGCACACACTACACACAGACTGCACACACTACACACAGAGACTGCACACACTACACAGAGTCTGCACACACTACACACAGAGACTGCTCACACTACACACAGACTGCACACACTACGCATAGACTGCACACACTACACAGAGACTGCACACACTACACATAGACTGCACACACTACACAGAGACTGCACACACTACACACTACTGCACAAACTTAACAGAGACTGCACACACTACACATAGACTGCACACACTACACACAGAGTGCACACACTACACACAGACTGCACACACTACACAGAGTCTGCACACACTACACACAGAGACTGCACATACTACACACAGACTGCACACACTACACACAGACTGCTCACACTACACACAGACTGCACACACTACACACAGATTGCACACACTACACACAGACTGCACACACTACACACAGACTGCACACACTACACACAGAGACTGCACACACTACAAACAGACTGCACAAACTACACAGAGACTGCACACACTACACACAGACTGCACACACTACACAGAGTCTGCACACACTACACAGAGAATGCACACACTACACAACAGAATGCACACACTACACACAGACTGCACACACTACACACAGAATGCACACACTACACACAGACTGCACACACTACACACCGACTGCACACACTACACACAGACTGCACACACTACACACAGAATGCACACACTACACACAGACTGCACACACTAAACACAGAATGCACACACTACACACAGAATGCACACACTACACACAGACTGCACACTCTACACACAGACTGCCCACACTATACACAGACTTCACACACTACACACAGCCTGCACACACTACACACAGACTGCACACACTACACACAGACTGTACACACTACACATAGACTGCACACACTACACACAGAGACTGCACACACTACAAACTGAGACGGCACACACTACGCACAGATTGCACACACTATACACAGAGACTGCACACACTACACACAGAGACTACACACACTACACACAGACTGCACACACTACACACAGACTGCACGCACTACACACAGACTGCACACACTCCACACAGAATGCACACACTACACAGAGAATGCACACACTACACAACAGAATGCACACACTACACACAGAATGTACACACTACACACAGAATGCACACACTACACACAGACTGCACACACTACACACCGACTGCACACACTACACACAGACTGCACACACTATACACAGACTGCACACACTACACACAGACTGCACACACCACACACAGACTGCACACACTGCACACAGACTACACACACTACACACAGACTGCACACACTACATACAGACTGCACACACTACACACAGGCTGCATACACTACACACAGACAGCTCACACTACATACAGACTTCACACACTACACACAGACTGCACACACTACACGCAGACTGCACACACTACATGCAGACTGCACACACTACACACAGACTGCACACACTACACACAGACTGCACACACTATACACAGACTGCACACACTACATACAGACTGCACACACTACACACAGACTGCACACACTACACACAGACTGCACACACTACACACAGACTACACACACTACACACAGACTGCACACACTACATACAGCCTGCACACACTACACACAGGCTGCATACACTACACACAGACAGCTCACACTACACACAGACTGCACACACTACACACAGACTGCACACACTACACACAGACTGCACACACTACACACAGACTGCACACACTACACACAGACTGCACACACTACACACAGACTGCATGTACTACACACAGACTGCACACACTATATATACAGACTGCACACACAACACAGAGATGGCACACGCTACACACAGACTACGCACACTACACACAGACTGCACACACTATATACACACAGACTGCACACACTACACACAGACTACACACACTACACACAGACTGCACACACTATATACACACAGGCTGCACACACTACACACAGACTGCACACACTACACACAGACTGCACACACTACATACAGACTGCACACACTACACACAGGCTGCACACACTACACACAGACTGCGTGTACTACACACAGACTGCACACACTATATATACAGACTGCACACACTACACACAGACTGCACACACTATAAACACACAGACTGCACTCACTACACACAGACTGCACACACTACACACAGACTGCACACGCTACACACAGAATGCACACACTATACACAGTCTGCACATGCTAGACACAGACTACACACACTACACACAGACTGCACACACTATATACACACAGACTGCACACACTACACAGAGTCTGCACACACTACACACAGACTGCACACACTATACACAGACTGCACACTCTACACACAGACTGCACACACTACACACAGAATGCACACACTATATACACACAGACTGCACACACTACACACAGACTGCACACACTACACACAGACTGCACACACTACATACAGACTGCACACACTATACACAGACTGCACACACTACACACAGACTGCACACACTACATACAGACTGCACACACTATACACAGACTGCACACACTACACACAGACTGCACACACTACACACACACTGCACACACTATACACAGACTGCACACGCTACACACAGACTACACACACTACACACAGACTGCACACTCTATATTACACACAGACTGCACACACTACACACAGACTACATACACTACAAACAGACTGCACACACTACACACAGAGACTGCACACACTACACACAGACTACACACACTACACACAGACTGCACACACTGCACACACTACACACAGACTGTACACACTATACACAGATTGCACACAATACACACAGACTGCACACACGAAACACAGAGACTGCACACACTACACACAGACTACACACACTACACATAGACTGCACACACTACACACAGACTGCACACACTACACACAGAGACTGCACACACTACACAGAGTCTGCACACACTACACACAGAGACTGCTCACACTACACACAGACTGCACACACTACGCATAGACTGCACACACTACACAGAGACTGCACACACTACACATAGACTGCACACACTACACAGAGACTGCACACACTACACACTACTGCACAAACTTAACAGAGACTGCACACACTACACATAGACTGCACACACTACACACAGAGTGCACACACTACACACAGACTGCACACACTACACAGAGTCTGCACACACTACACACAGAGACTGCACATACTACACACAGACTGCACACACTACACACAGACTGCTCACACTACACACAGACTGCACACACTACACACAGATTGCACACACTACACACAGACTGCACACACTACACACAGACTGCACACACTACACACAGAGACTGCACACACTACAAACAGACTGCACAAACTACACAGAGACTGCACACACTACACACAGACTGCACACACTACACAGAGTCTGCACACACTACACAGAGAATGCACACACTACACAACAGAATGCACACACTACACACAGACTGCACACACTACACACAGAATGCACACACTACACACAGACTGCACACACTACACACCGACTGCACACACTACACACAGACTGCACACACTATACACAGACTGCACACACTACACACAGAATGCACACACTACACACAGACTGCACACGCTACACACAGACTGCACACACTATACACAGCCTGCACACACTAAACACAGACTACACACACTACACACAGACTGCACACACTACACACAGACTGCATACACTGCACACAGACTGTACACACTACACACAGACTGCACACACTACACACAGAATGCACACACAACACACAGAATGCACACACTACACACAAACTGCACACACTACACACAAACTGCACACACTACACACAGACTGTACACACTACACACAGACTGCACACACTACACACAGAATGCACACACTACACACAGACTGCACACACTACAGACAGAATGCACACAATATACACAGACTGCACACACTACACACAGACTGCATGTACTACACACAGACTGCACACACTACACACGGAATGCACACACTACACACAGACTGCACACACTACACACAGAATGCACACATTATACACAGACTGCACACGCTACACACAGACTGCATGTACTACACACAGACTGCACGCACTATACACAGACTGCACACACTACACACAGACTGCACACACTACACACAGACTACACACACTACACACAGACTGCACACACTACATACAGACTGCACACACTACACACAGGCTGCACACACTACACACAGACAGCTCACACTACATACAGACTGCACACACTACACACAGACTGCACACACTACACACAGACTGCAAACACTACATACAGACTGCACACACTACTCACAGGCTGCACACACTACACACAGACTGCATGTACTACACACAGACTGCACACACTATATATACAGACTGCACACACAACACAGAGACTGCACACACTACACACAGACTGCACACACTACACACACACTGCACACACTATACACAGACTGCACACACTACACACAGACTACACACACTACACACAGACTGCACACACTACATACAGACTGCACACACTACACACAGGCTGCACACACTACACACAGAATGCACACATTATACACAGACTGCACACACTACACACAGACTGCACACACTACACACAGACTACACACACTACACACAGACTGCACACACTACATACAGACTGCACACACTACACACAGGCTGCACACACTACACACAGACAGCTCACACTACATACAGACTGCACACACTACACACAGACTGCACACACTACACACAGACTGCAAACACTACATACAGACTGCACACACTACTCACAGGCTGCACACACTACACACAGACTGCATGTACTACACACAGACTGCACACACTATATATACAGACTGCACACACAACACAGAGACTGCACACACTACACACAGACTGCACACACTACACACACACTGCACACACTATACACAGACTGCACACGCTACACACAGACTACACACACTACACACAGACTGCACACAATATATACACACAGACAGCACACACTACACACAGACTACACACACTACACACAGACTGCACACACTATATACACACAGACTGCACACACTAAACACAGACTGCACACACTACATACAGACTGCACACACTACACACAGGCTGCACACACTACACACAGACTGCATGTACTACACACAGACTGCACACACTATATATACAGACTGCACACACTACACACAGACTGCACACACTATATACACACAGACTGCACACACTACACACAGACTGCACACACTACACACAGACTACACACACTACACACAGACTGCACACACTACACAGAGAATGCACACACTATATACACACGGACTGCACACACTACACAAAGACTGCACACACTACACACAGACTGCACACACTACATACAGACTGCACACACTATACACAGACTGCACACACTACACACAGACTTCACACACTACACACAGACTGCACACACTGCACACACTACACACAGACTGTACACACTATACACAGACTGCACACAATACACACAGACAGCACACACGAAACACAGAGACTGCACACACTACACACAGACTACACACACTACACACAGACTGCACACACTACACATAGACTGCACACACGACACAGAGACTGCACACACTACACACTACTGCACAAACTTAACAGAGACTGCACACACTACACATAGACTGCACACACTACACACAGACTGCACACACTACACACAGACTGCACACACTACACAGAGTCTGCACACACTACACACAGAGACTGCACATACTACACACAGACTGCACACACTACACACAGACTGCTCACACTACACACAGACTGCACACACTACACACAGATTGCACACACTACACACAGACTGCACACACTACACACAGACTGCACACACTACACACAGAGACTGCACACACTACAAACAGACTGCACAAACTACACAGAGACTGCACACACTACACAGCGTCTGCACACACTACACACAGACTGCACACACTACAAATAGACTGCACAAACTACACAGTGACTGCACACACTAAACACAGACTGCACACACTACACAGAGTCTGCACACACTACACACAGAGACTGCACACACTACACACAGACTACACACACTACACACAGACTACACAGAGTCTGCACACACTACACTCAGAGACTGCACACACTACAAACAGACTGCACAAACTACACAGAGACTGCACATACTACACACAGAGACTGCACACACTACACAGAGTCTGCATACACTACACACAGACTGCACACACTACACACAGACTGCACACACTAAACACAGACTGCACACACTACACACAGAATGCACACACTACACACAGACTGCACACACTAAACACAGAATGCACACACTACACACAGAATGCACACACTACACACAGACTGCACACTCTACACACAGACTGCCCACACTATACACAGACTTCACACACTACACACAGCCTGCACACACTACACACAGACTGTACACACTACACATAGACTGCACACACTACACACAGAGACTGCACACACTACAAACAGAGACGGCACACACTACGCACAGATTGCACACACTATACACTGAGACTGCACACACTACACACAGAGACTTCACACACTACACACAGACTGCACACACTACACACAGACTGCACACACTACACAGAGAATGCACACACTACACAACAGAATGCACACACTAAACACAGACTGCACACACTACACACAGAATGCACACACTACACACAGACTGCACACACTACACACCGACTGCACACACTACACACAGACTGCACACACTATACACAGACTGCACACACTACACACAGAATGCACACACTACACACAGACTCACACAGACTGCACACACTACACAGAGACTGCACACACTATACACAGACTGCACACACTACACACAGACTGCACACACTACACACAGCCTGCACACTCTACACACAGACTGCACACACTACACACATAGACTGCACACACTACACACAGACTGCACACACTACACACAGACGGCACACACTACACACAGACTGCACACACTACACACAGCCTGCACACTCTACACACAGACTGCACACACTACACACACAGACTGCACACACTACACACAGACTGCACACACTACACAGAGACTGCACACACTACACACAGACTGCACACACTACACACAGACGGCACACACTACACACAGACTGCACACACTACACACAGACTGCACACACTACACACAGACTGCACACACTACACAGAGACTGCACACTACACACAGACTGCACACACTACACAAAGGCCCAAAAATTCGTGTGGAAGCCTTCGTGCGAGGGTAAGACTTCCCCGCGATCTCTCACTGCGCGTTTGCTTTTTCAGTTCCAGCTCGCACGAATTTGATGTTCTGGACAGCTGCTGTGCTGGGCTTGCGTATCCCACAGGCGCAGTTAATTCGTGCGAGCTGTGGGATCACGTGACTCAGTTAGAGCCAATGGCAGCACACCATCTTCCATTCATAACTTTCACATAAGTGCTGTGAAAGCTATGAATACTATAGCCCCCCAAAAGAACAGCTAAACCTCAATTAAATTTTAAAAAAAAACCATCACATTAATAAAATTAGTATAGTTAAATAAATTAACCATTTTAAATAAAAAATTAAATTTCTGAAAAAATTTAAAATCTTTTAAAAAGTTATAAAAATAAACTTACCTATCTTTAAAGTCTCTAAAAAAGATATACCTGTTAAAAAAAATTCAAAATAATACTTAATTCACTACTTACCTTGTTAAAAGTGGTACTTACTCCTCCTTTTTTTATGTGTAAAATCTTCCATACTTACCTGCGCGTTGAAACCCCTAAGTGCACTGCATGCGCGCAGCCTGTAGCGCGCACGCGGTTCACCTAGGAACCGCCCCCTTTTCCATTCACCAAGTGCCGGTTTTCAGCGCATGCGCAGAGCATGCAGAAAACCGGCAATTGGAGACAGAATACGCGAGAGTACACAGTGCGTACTCTCGCGTAGCGGAACTAATTTTTGGGCCATTGACTGCACACACTACACATGGACTGCACACACTATAGACACACAGACTGCACACACTACACAGAAACTGCACACAATACACACAGACTGCACACACTACATACAGACTGCACACACTATAGACACACAGACTGCACACTCTACACAGAGACTGCACACAATACACAGACTGCACACACTACACACAGACTACACACACTACACACAGACTGCACACACTACACACAGACTGCACACACTATAGACACGCAGACTGCACACACAAACAGAGACTGCACACACTACACACAGACTGCACACACTACACACAGACTGCACACACTACACACAGACTGCACACACTACACACAGACTGCACACACTATAGACACACAGAATGCACACACTACACACAGACTGCACACACTACACACAGACTGCACACACTACACACAGACTGCACACACTACACAGAGTCTGCACACACTACACACAGACTGCACACACTACACACAGACTGCACACACTACACACAGACTGCACACACTACACACAGACTGCACACACTACACACAGACTGCACACACTATAGACACACACAATGCACACACTACACACAGACTGCACACACTACACACAGACTGCACACGTTACACACAGACTGCGCACACTACACACAGACTGCACACACTACACACAGACTGCACACACTATAGACACACAGACTGTGCACACTACACACAGACTGCACACACTGCACACAGACTTCACACGCTACACACAGACTGCACACACTACACACAGACTGCACACACTACACACAGACTGCACACACTACACAGACTGTACACACTACACACAGACTGCACACACTACACACAGACTGCACACACTACACACAGACTGCACACACTACACAGACTGTACACACTACACACAGACTGCACACACTACACAGCGACTGCACACACTACACACAGACTGCACACACTACACACAGACTGCACACACTACACACACAGACTGCACACACTACACAGAGACTGCACACACTATACACAGACTACACACACTACACACAGACTGCACACGCTACACACAGACTGCACACACTACACAGCGACTGCACACACTACACACAGACTGCACAATTTACACACAGACTGCACACACTACACACACAGACTGCACACACTACACAGAGACTGCACACACTATACACAGACTGCACACACTACACACAGACTGCACACACTACACACAGCCTGCACACTCTACACACAGACTGCACACACTACACACATAGACTGCACACACTACACACAGACTGCACACACTACACACAGACTGCACACACTACACACAGACTGCACACACTACACACAGCCTGCACACTCTACACACAGACTGCACACACTACACACACAGACTGCACACACTACACACAGACTGCACACACTACACAGAGACTGCACACACTACACACAGACTGCACACACTACACACAGACGGCACACACTACACACAGACTGCACACACTACACACAGACTGCACACACTACACACAGACTGCACACACTACACAGAGACTGCACACTACACACAGACTGCACACACTACACAAAGGCCCAAAAATTCGTGTGGAAGCCTTCGTGCGAGGGTAAGACTTCCCCGCGATCTCTCACTGCGCGTTGGCTTTTTCAGTTCCAGCTCGCACGAATTTGATGTTCTGGACAGCTGCTGTGCTGGGCTTGCGTATCCCACAGGCGCAGTTAATTCGTGCGAGCTGTGGGATCACGTGACTCAGTTAGAGCCAATGGCAGCACACCATCTTCCATTCATAACTTTCACATAAGTGCTGTGAAAGCTATGAATACTATAGCCCCCCAAAAGAACAGCTAAACCTCAATTAAATTTAAAAAAAAACCCATCACATTAATAAAATTAGTATAGTTAAATAAATTAACCATTTTAAATAAAAAATTAAATTTCTGAAAAAATTTAAAATCTTTTAAAAAGTTATAAAAATAAACTTACCTATCTTTAAAGTCTCTAAAAAAGATATACCTGTTAAAAAAAATTCAAAATAATACTTAATTCACTACTTACCTTGTTAAAAGTGGTACTTACTCCTCCTTTTTTTATGTGTAAAATCTTCCATACTTACCTGCGCGTTGAAACCCCTAAGTGCACTGCATGCGCGCAGCCTGTAGCGCGCACGCGGTTCAGCTAGGAACCGCCCCCTTTTCCATTCACCAAGTGCCGGTTTTCAGCGCATGCGCAGAGCATGCAGAAAACCGGCAGTTGGAGACAGAATACGCGAGAGTACACAGTGCGTACTCTCGCGTAGCGGAACTAATTTTTGGGCCATTGACTGCACACACTACACATGGACTGCACACACTATAGACACACAGACTGCACACACTACACAGAAACTGCACACAATACACACAGACTGCACACACTACATACAGACTGCACACACTATAGACACACAGACTGCACACTCTACACAGAGACTGCACACAATACACAGACTGCACACACTACACACAGACTACACACACTACACACAGACTGCACACACTACACACAGACTGCACACACTATAGACACACAGACTGCACACACAAACAGAGACTGCACACACTACACACAGACTGCACACACTACACACAGACTGCACACACTACACACAGACTGCACACACTATAGACACACAGAATGCACACACTACACACAGACTGCACACACTACACACAGACTGCACACACTACACACAGACTGCACACACTACACAGAGTCTGCACACACTACACACAGACTGCACACACTACACACAGACTGCACACACTACACACAGACTGCACACACTACACACAGACTGCACACACTACACACAGACTGCACACACTATAGACACACACAATGCACACACTACACACAGACTGCACACACTACACACAGACTGCACACGTTACACACAGACTGCGCACACTACACACAGACTGCACACACTACACACAGACTGCACACACTATAGACACACAGACTGTGCACACTACACACAGACTGCACGCACTGCACACAGACTTCACACGCTACACACAGACTGCACACACTACACACAGACTGCACACACTACACACAGACTGCACACACTACACAGACTGTACACACTACACACAGACTGCACACACTACACACAGAATGCACACACTATACACAGACTGCACACACTACACACAGACTGCACACACTACATACAAAGACTGCACACACTGCACACAGACTGCACACACTACACACAGACGGCACACACTACACACAGACTGCACACACTACACAGACTGTACACACTACACACAGACTGCACACACTACACAGCGACTGCACACACTACACACAGACTGCACACACTACCCACAGACTGCACACACTACACACACAGACTGCACACACTACACAGAGACTGCACACACTATACACAGACTGCACACACTACACACAGACTACACACAGACTGCACACGCTACACACAGACTGCACACACTACACAGCGACTGCACACACTACACACAGACTGCACAATTTACACACAGACTGCACACACTACACACACAGACTGCACACACTACACAGAGACTGCACACACTATACACAGACTGCACACACTACACACAGACTGCACACACTACACACAGCCTGCACACTCTACACACAGACTGCACACACTACACACACAGACTGCACACACTACACACAGACTGCACACACTACACACAGACGGCACACACTACACACAGCCTGCACACACTACACACAGACTGCACACACTACACACAGCCTGCACACACTACACACAGACTGCACACACTACACACAGACGGCACACACTACACACAGACTGCACACACTACACACAGACTGCACACACTACACACAGACTGCACACACTACACAGAGACTGCACACTACACACAGACTGCACACACTACACAAAGGCCCAAAAATTCATGTGGAAGCCTTCGTGCGAGGGTAAGACTTCCCCGCGATCTCTCACTGCGCGTTGGCTTTTTCAGTTCCAGCTCGCACGAACTTGATGTTCTGGACAGCTGCTGTGCTGGGCTTGCGTATCCCACAGGCGCAGTTAATTCGTGCGAGCTGTGGGATCACGTGACTCAGTTAGAGCCAATGGCAGCACACCATCTTCCATTCATAACTTTCACATAAGTGCTGTGAAAGCTATGAATACTATAGCCCCCCAAAAGAACAGCTAAACCTCAATTAAATTTAAAAAAAAACCATCACATTAATAAAATAAGTATAGTTAAATAAATTAACCATTTTAAATAAAAAGTTAAATTTCTGAAAAAATTTAAAATCTTTTAAAAAGTTATAAAAATAAACTTACCTATCTTTAAAGTCTCTAAAAAAGATATACCTGTTAAAAAAAATTCAAAATAATACTTAATTCACTACTTACCTTGTTAAAAGTGGTACTTACTCCTCCTTTTTTTATGTGTAAAATCTTCCATACTTACCTGCGCGTTGAAACCCCTAAGTGCACTGCATGCGCGCAGCCTGTAGCGCGCACGCGGTTCACCTAGGAACCGCCCCCTTTTCCATTCACCAAGTGCCGGTTTTCAGCGCATGCGCAGAGCATGCAGAAAACCGGCAATTGGAGACAGAATACGCGAGAGTACACAGTGCGTACTCTCGCGTAGCGGCACTAATTTTTGGGCCATTGACTGCACACACTACACATGGACTGCACACACTATAGACACACAGACTGCACACACTACACAGAAACTGCACACAATACACACAGACTGCACACACTACATACAGACTGCACACACTATAGACACACAGACTGCACACTCTACACAGAGACTGCACACAATACACAGACTGCACACACTACACACAGACTACACACACTACACACAGACTGCACACACTACACACAGACTGCACACACTATAGACACACAGACTGCACACACAAACAGAGACTGCACACACTACACACAGACTGCACACACTACACACAGACTGCACACACTACACAGACTGCACACACTATAGACACACAGAATGCACACACTACACACAGACTGCACACACTACACACAGACTGCACACACTACACACAGACTGCACACACTACACACAGACTGCACACACTACACAGAGTCTGCACACACTACACACAGACTGCACACACTACACACAGACTGCACACACTACACACAGACTGCACACACTACACACAGACTGCACACACTATAGACACACACAATGCACACACTACACACAGACTGCACACACTACACACAGACTGCACACGTTACACACAGACTGCACACGTTACACACAGACTGCGCACACTACACACAGACTGCACACACTACACACAGACTGCACACACTATAGACACACAGACTGTGCACACTACACACAGACTGCACGCACTGCACACAGACTTCACACGCTACACACAGACTGCACACACTACACACAGACTGCACACACTACACACAGACTGCACACACTACACAGACTGTACACACTACACACAGACTGCACACACTATACACAGACTGCACACACTACACACAGACTGCACACACTACATACAAAGACTGCACACACTGCACACAGACTGCACACACTACACACAGACTGCACACTACACACAGACTGCACACACTACACAGACTGTACACACTACACACAGACTGCACACACTACATACAGAGACTGCACACACTACACACAGACTGCACACACTACACACAGACTGCACACACTACACACAGACTGCACACTCTACATACAGAGACTGCACACACTGCACACAGAATGCACACACTATACATACAGAGACTGCACTGTCGGAGGGGCAGTACTGAAGCAGCTCCAACAACACTCAAGGGGCTCGACACCATCCAGGACAAAACAGCCCACTTGATTGGCACCCCATCCACCACCATAAACATTCACTCCCTCCATCTACAAGATGCACTGCAGCAACTCGCCAAGGCTCCTTCGGCAGCACCTCCCAAACCCGCGACCTCTACCACCTAGAAGGACAATGGCAGCAGGCGCATGGGAACACCATCACCTCCAAGTTCCCCTCCAAGTCACACACCATCCTGACTTGGAAGTATATCGCCATTCAATCATTGTCACTGGGTCAAAATCCTGGAACTCCCTCCCATGTGGGAGTACCTTCACCACACGGACTGCAGCGGTTCAAGGCGGCGGCTCACCACCACCTTCTCAAGGGCAATTAGGGATGGGCAATAAATGCTGGCCTTGCCAGCGATGCCCAGATCCCAATAAAACAAATTTAAAAAAAGCTCCCAGCAGAGGCCAGAGATCCTGCCAAAGTATCTATGGGGCCCTAAGCCAAAAAATGCAGCCATGCTGAAGATGAGCCCCAATTCTGCAAAAGCAAATTACCTGTGCCATAATATCCACATATTAACACAAGCATAAAGCTTCAGAGCCTCGCTCTGATAACAGCTACCTAAGGTTGACACTCTGCTGGTCGACACTTGAGCATTCTCTCGTGGCCAGTGCCCTGGGCCCTTTAGGCAGGATGGAGTAGATTTTCCTGTTATTGCATTTGGTGTCAAGGAACACTTCGGCTCTGCAAATAGAGGAAAATCAGTCAATTTAAATGGACAGAAAATCAGGTGGGCTCCATTACACACGAGTGACTCTTCCCGCCTAATTTTCCTCTATGTGCTGCAGATAAGCAAACATTTACACCAAGTGTAAAAAGAGGAAAAACTCCCCGGTAGGTTTGTTCAACAATAAACAGACAAACATCATCCTTTGACCACCAGTTGGATGGTATAATGTGACAAAGGACTGATAGATAACCTGTTTTTCCAATGGCCCTCCATCATTTTTCTTCCTTTTTCTCCCTTATTTGAAGACACTGGCTCTTGCTGGAATATGGTTCCATTGGTACTTCCAATCCCTGAGTACCTCACCCAAGTGGCCACTCTTCATGTGTGAGTCTAGACAGATTGTTTCAACAAGCTATTCAACTGTGAAAGACATCACAGCTGAACCCAATCCTGTCATATAAATAAAAACAGAAAATATTTTAGAAGGATCTACAACCAGAACTGTTTCTGTGCTGTAAATACTTTGTAATATTTTGTAACATAAAGCTGCCGTTTCTCTTTTCTAATGACGGACCTTTTATCTATATCCAACATTTTCTGGTTTCATTTCCAATAATGCCTTGGTATTTTTCCTATCTCTAACTGTTAAAACATGCCTGTACCCAGCCTCACCCATTATTATATTAAATGGAACCTTAAAGAGTAAATTTTAGTACTCCTTTCAAAAATCCAACTGTTGCAATGGATTAAAGTTAACAATTGTCCTGTCAGTCTCTTGATATTGTGAACATTTTTTGGCATCACTGGGGGAATTCTGCTCACAGGTGTTGCTGACTACTGTACTGAGGGAGCTGAACGAATAACTGCAGAGATAGATGTTTCTGCTCAGACGTGAATGTTAGTTCGGTTTTTACATTGCACATCTTGGGTTGTGCAGTTCCACAAGCACTCGCCACCCTCTGGTACTTCACCTAAGTGGGCGTTCTTCATGTGTGAGCCCAATATCCATATTAACATATTGCAGCTGGGCTACTAGACTGCTGCCAGAAGTGGAATCCTGGAAACTCTGGTTTGGGTCAAGATTGCAGGTCATTGGCGGATTGTGATTCCCACGCTGTGAAGGCAGCACAGCAGGATTGTGAGTATTCAGGCTCATTGTGTCTGATGCAATAACTCGGTGCAAAAATAAAATACAATGGCCTAGAAATTGGATCGCACCGGGTCCAAAATGGCAAGCGGCGTGCGCACGCCCATTCTGCGCCGGCAGTGCGCCACCCGCCGCATTAGTTAGGGCTGTTCAGTAGGCATCCAGGGCGCATGCCTGAAACTGGTGTTATGCGCATTGCATAGGCAGATCGGGGGCCTAATGGCTGTTTCAGGCCCCTTTGTCCAATTGGACTACGATTCATCGCCGTGCATGCTGCGGTCAGTTTCTTCTGGCGCTCAGCAGCCAAACCAGTGGTCCTTGAAGGGACCGCTGGAGGCTGCCACCTGAAAGGCAAGTTTAAAGCTTTTTTACTTGTCTTGTGGAGCCAGAGCAGGCGTGTTCCTCCTGGCTCCACATTAAAACTGCAAGCAGCTGCCGGCCACCGCTCGCCCTCCCCACCACGTGCCGCCGCCCTATTGCATCCCCCCCGCTCCCCTTAGCCTGTCTTGCTGCCCCTCCCTGCGCCCCAGTGACCAACGACTTGCCTCTGGACTGCGAATGGCGCCCACAGCTCGCTGGTACTATCCAAATGTGGCCAGCGGATCAATTTGCCCTGATCCTACTGCTGGCCTCATTAGGTGCGTGCACTGTACCGTAAGCGTACCTTAATTTGGGCGCAATCCAATTTCTAGGCCATTGTATTCTGCTTCCGATTCAGGAAAGAGTATATATACACATACAAAAAAAAATTAAATAAACAGAAAATGAAAGAACAAAAGAAGAAAAAACGGCCATGCAATCGGAAAAGATTAGTGTTAACTAAAGGTGCTAACAAGCCTATGAGAAGAGAAAGGTTATCTGATTTTGCTGAATAGATATAATAAAAGTAAAATCTACTTTTATTGCTGCCATGACTAATTCAGGGTCTGTCTTGGACTGTAAATCTTTACTTCTGTTTGAAGAGAAAGGCCTTCTTTTTAGCAACACCACAACAAGATCAACAACACTATTAACATTATCTTAGATCAGAAGTATTATTGAAGGCAGCAAAGGTCAGCTGGTTCAAGAGGTTGACAGCGCGTGGAATGGTAAGTTGTCTGGAGCTTTCAAGAGACCAGAAGACGATTTGCAGCATTCACCCCAATATCAGGCTGGCAGACGGCAACCTCCACTTGCAAAACATACCAATGAGAAGGAAGATTTGGGAATTATTAACCTGCTAGAAAACAATGCTCGTGTCTATTTATAGGGCAGACACATTTAGAACATTAAGGGGGAAAAATTTGGTGGCGCCTCCTTTGGGGCGCTAACGTCGCCGGGGCGCTAATTTTAGCGCCCCGAAAAAGTTAGCGCCCCCGCGCCATAAATTCAGTAGTAGCGCCCCAAGCAGGAGGCGTGGCACTACTGGAAGTGCTCCCCCTCCTTCCTGGGGCACTACCAGCGAATTTTGTAGCGCCGCGCCATTGCAGGCCTCCCATCCCGATTAAAGAGGAGGGGTCTAGCGCTGCGCACACCGGGGCCCTGCTGGACCATCGGTGAGCGGGGTGCCGGGAAAACAGCGATCGCAGCCGACACCCCGAAGAAAAAAGGGGAAGGGGGCAGGTGCTGGCAATCGGCCCAAAAAAAAGATGGCCGCCCACCACCTGCCCTTTAAGTAGTGCCGGCGCGGCTGCAAAAATGCCACCCTGACCCTGTCAAACATATCGTCCGGCAATAGGTCAGGGGGCACAACCCAAGGTTGCGGCCGGAGCGCAAGCGGGGTGCTGTGCACGGCGATGACTCCATTGCCAGCGGCGCAGCGCCACAGGGCGCTACTGGCTACCGCCACTGCTAACCTCCCGCTGAATTTTGCGGGAGGCGTTAGCGGAGGCGCTAATGGGAGGCACTAAGCAACCCAATTTTTCCCCCTAAGGATGTTCTGGCACCATCAGATAAACCTGGACTGAGTGCTCTCTGATAACCTGTTACAATGTTGAAGTGCATAGTCAAAAGAATAAGGAAATTCTGTAACATCTAAATTTGTAAAACATGCATTTTCCAGAATGTAATTTTATATTTGCTCCTCTTAGAAGGGTAGGGTTGCAAGCCAGGTCTTCGTCAGTAGTCATTGTTGTCCCTGGGCTAATATGCAGGAAGATATCCAAGGCGAACAAATGAGCTTTCTGTCAGTGTGGATGACTCTACTTTGCAGCATATTGATCAATCTTGTTACTCACAGTACAAAACTGTTTTTTAAAAAGGTGCATATGTTGGCAATCTGAAGTAAAAACAGAAAATGCTGGAAATACACAGCCGGTCTGTCAGCATCCGACAATTAACATTTCGGGTGGAGACCCAGCCTCAGTTGTTTTGTTAAACCATCCAGTATCCCTTGCTGAGGATGTGGTGGTGCGCAGTGATGGCGTCAGCAGCTGTCCCAGCTATTTGCCTTAGAATAACATTAAAAATTCCATTAATCATAACAGGAAGGTTTAACAAAACAAATTCTGATACATGAGATGTTAAGGTAAAGTGTTGTTTGGTTTTAGCAATTCTGGTGTAAACTAATCGTAGATTCTGAGGTCTATGTAACAAGGTAGGGAGGAACACTGCCTTTAAAATGGTGGAATGAATGAGCTTGTAACGGTGTAATTCCCAGTGGCTTGAGTCTACTCAATAAAAGTTTTCATACAATTAAATCTTGCCACACTCTCACAGGAAAAGGAAAACGAGTGTGATAAAAGAAAACCATACTGGTGCAGCAGAGTGATGCTCTTTGGAAGGTGTAGTTGCATCTCTGGCTAGTCTTATACCTGACTTGGAGCTGGCCCTAGGTAACAAAATGAACAAATGCTCCTTTTCTGCAAGACTCTTAGGGGGAAAAATTCAGTTGGTTTGCGTCTCCCGTTAGCGCCTTAAGAGGGCGCTAATGGGGCGCAAAGCAACTAGCGCCCGGGCGCGGCGATATCTGCGCCTCTCGCGAAATTGACCGGACATTTTGCGGCGGCGCTAAACAATACCGCCCCGATCTCCTGCGCACGCAGATCTTGACGTCATTCGAGCGTGCAACGCCCTTGGGGTGCCCCGGAACGGAAATTGAGTGGCGCCCCCCTCCTTTCCGCCTGGCGCAACCAACAACAGGTAGACTGGAATGCTCCCCAGTCGCTGTGGGGCTGGGGGGGGCGCTATTTAAAGGGGGCCTCTTCCTGGCTTTTTCTGTGGTAGACATTTTTGCACCACTCGTTCTGAGAGAGAGAGAGATTTTGAAAGAGAGAAAGAGAGACTTCTGCATTGAGTCAACGCTGTGTGAAGTAGTTTTGGCTACTGAGCATAAATTTGCAGGTACTTTGGTTTTTGACCTTCATTACTTTGATTGCCAAGAGACTATGGGGGCTGCACTAATTGCGGGCATCGTCCTGCGCCAGCAGAATCGGAGGCCACAGAGACGCAGAGAGAGAGTGGCAATCATGGCCAGACAGAGGAGGGCCAACAGGCCTCTGTACAGGAGACCTTACCCTCCCAGGGTATTTCGCCAACAATTCTCCTACATTAATATGTCTGAGGAGCAGTGTTTGCGAAGGCTGCGCTTCAGCAAGGAGGTGGTCACTGAGCTCTGCCACCTGCTGCAGCCAGATCTGCAGCCTCAACTGAGGAGCAGGACGTCTCGGTCGGTGGCAGTGAAGATAACAGTGGCTCTGAACTTTTATGCCACCGGCTCATTTCAATCAGCTACTGGGGACATCACCAATATCTCCCAGTTCGCGGTCCATTGCTGCATCCGTCAGGTCACAAATGCCCTCTATAAAGGGAGAGGAGAGTACATCTCTTTCCCCATGACCCCAGCCAAGCAGCATGAACGTGCTATGGGCTTTGCGAGGATAGCGGGCTTTCCCATGGTGCAGGGCGCCATTGACTGCATGCATGTGGCTTTGTGTGCTCTGCATGAGAATGCAGAGGATTTCCGCAACCGAAAGGGGTTCCATTCCTTAAACTTGCAGTTGGTCTGTGACCACAGACAGCTGATACTCGCTGTCAATGCCTGCTATCCTGGCAGCAGCCACGATGCATATATCCTGCGCCAGACTACTGTGGCAGAACTTTTCCAGGCACCGCATCACCCAGGTGGTTGGCTTCTCGGGGACAAGGGATATCCACTGTGCACCTGGCTGATGACACCGCTCCGTACGCCCAACACCCCTGCTGAGCTGCGGTACAATGAGAGCCATCTAGCTACCAGGAACATCGTTGAGCACACAATTGGCGTGCTCAAGCAACGGTTCCGCTGTCTGGACCATTCTGGAGGAGCCCTGCAGTACTCGCCTGAGCGAGTCTCCGCCTTCGTTGTTGTGTGCTGCATGCTGCATAACCTGGCAATCCTCAGGACCCAGCCAATGCCACCAGGCCTTGGAGCACCACCAGAGGAGGAGGAGGAAGAGGAGGAGGAGGAAGAGGAGGAGGATGATCATCAGCAGCACCAAGGCGGGAGGGAGGCCCACAATGTAGAAACTGGTAGGGTCGTCCATCAACGGCTGATAGCAAGCCGCTTCTAGGCCCCTGCTGAGGAAATGGCTTCTGCCATTGAGAGCAACATGAATGAAACCAACCCGCAACCCCTAAGCCGGCCAAGGCAGCAATGATTGCAAAGACCAAACATGTATATTTTGAATACAAAAACTTATTTATTTTACAAACTCTGTGTGTGTCATTTCCTCATGACAAACTAATAGAAAGAAACACAAAAAAACAGTCATTAACATAACAGGTTCTCACAACCTGGAGATAATGTCCAAAACACTAAACAAAAGTTTGACCACGAACCTCGGCCTTTAATAAAAAAATGACCAACATTTTGTCACACCTTCTACTTTTTGCCCTTCGAGGGTGATCTCCTTCCCTTGCGTACTTCCCCCCTTCCCACCCTACTGCTCCTCCGTAATGGGACCTCAGTGGCTGCAGCAAGGCTGCTGGAAGGCTGCTGATTGTCAGAACCTGAGACTGCAGATGCCCTTGAAGGACGGCCTCGACCAGCTCTGGGCCTCGAGGGCCCGGCTGCAGACTGCACCAACTCTGCATGGGCGGCAGCAGTCTGTCTTACAGGCGGTGGCAAGTGCAGTGGAGAAGTGACAGTGGTGGCAGCAGGAATGCTGTCATCTTGAGAGATGACAGCAACTCCCTGCTCGACCGACACACTGGCACTCCCACGGGGCAGCACTTCAGCATCCGGAGCAATCTGCTGGAGCACAGATTGCTGGCCTGCTGCGGCGCGGTGAGAGCCCCGGGGAAATGTGTCTGAACCAGCGAGGATGGCAGCAGTCAGTGCTCACGTGGCCTCAATCTGAGTCTGCATGAGAGCAGTCAGAGATGGGGTCACGGCAACCAGTGATTGAATTGCAGCACTAAACATTTGCGTGGCATCCGCCTGTGCTACAGCGAAGTGCTCCACACTCCTTGCCAGTGATTCAATGCATTCGGGCACCCTTCCCACTGCACCCATGAGCTCAGTGTGCATGTCCACCGCCTGGGTGTTCATTTCAGCGATCAGCCGCTCCTCCTCTACGTCCAGTGCAGTAGGACTCGCTGGCATACTCTCCCTCTGGGGAGAAGGCCCCCGAGCTTCCCTACCCCCATCGCGTTGCTGCAGCCCGCTGGGTCCTGGAGCTTCACCCTCATCAGACCCTTCCCCCCTGCTCCCCTCCAGGGAAGGTGTGTTCCCAGTGTGGGCATGGGCTTCCTCGGGAGAGGGTGGCGCTGATGCTCCGCCTTCGTCTTCCTCCTCGGCTGCAGCTTCACTCCCACTGGCAGCTTGAGGGCCCGTCTCCTCAGCTGGTGAATCACCATCTGAAAGCAGGGAGGTACAAGAGTGGCTTTAGCGTGAGGACAGGGTGGCAGTAAGGGAGGAATGAGTGCAGCGATTTAGTAAGTTGGATTGAAAGTGTCAAAGGCTGGTGTTGTGAGGGACAAGTGGAAGGAGAGAGGACAAAAAGGTGATGACCTTACCATTGCTGTCCAGAATGGGGTCGGCCTATCCAGCGGCGACGGGACCGATCACCTGGCTTGCTACAATCCTGTGGACGCGCTCCTCAAGATCGCTGAGGGGTTGCAGCTGAGGCCGCCCTCCACCCATCCATTGCTGCTGTCTCCTATTATGAGATAGCTTGGCCTGCAAGAAAAAGGACGGCGTCTGAGTAAATATACAGCCATGGTCTTGCCTGATGTGCCTCCCATAGGTGAATAGCCCTTACTCTGTGCAGCCATGGTCTTGCCTGATGTGCCTCCCATAGTTGAATAGCCCTTACTGTATGCAAAGTGTGGAATGTGCGTGTGTGTTTCATGAGAGGGCCATAGGTGTTGGATGAGTGTTGTGCATTGGGGTTTTAAGACCTTCTGGCCATAGAGTGAGGTTGAGATGGAGGGATGGAGAGGTATTGAAAAAAAGCCACTCACCCTGACGACCTGAGTGAGGTCGTTGAACTTTTTTCTACATTGTATATGGGTCCTGGGCACCATGCTCCTGGAGGAGACGCTCTGTGCCACCTCCCTCCACACTCTTCTGTAATCGCGCGGCAAAGGCCTCCTGCCACTCTCTGGGTACAGTATTGATCTTCTGCGCTCCACCGCGCCAACCAGAGCCTCCAAGGCCCGCTCGCTGAAGCGCTGTGCTCACTCCCTGGCCCTCTCCATAGTCCTTGGCTGCAAGATTTAGGCACAGGTCTCTCCAGGCCGAGATTCAAGGCTCCAATGAGCAGGGTGTGGCTGGAGAGCAAGATCGACCCTTCCCTTCAAGAACTGGCCGGCGCCAGTGTGTCTGTGTTCCATCGCTAACTGACAGCACCTGCGCTGCGCCTGCGCTCTGAGTTAGCGCTCGCTCCTCGCCCTTTGCGCCTTAAGAGAGGTGTGTAGCACCTGATTTAGCGCTCCAATCAACTCCGGGGGCGATAAAAGCCAAGTTTGCAGTCGGAGGCGATAATTAGCGCCAGGCGCTAAACTTTGCGCACGGCCGATAATCGCGCCCCAAACGGGGCGATACTGAATTTTTCCCCCTTATTCTTCAATTTAGGGGGATTGACAGGGTAGTTGCTGAGAGGTTGTTTCCCCTGGCTGGAGAGTCTAGAACTAGGGGGCACAGTCTCAGGAAAAGGGGTCGGCCATTTAAGACTGAGATGAGGAGGAATTTCTTCACTCAGAGGGTTGTGAATCTTTGGAATTCTCTACCCCAAAGGGCTGTGAATGCTGAGCCATGGAGTATATTCAAGGCTGAGATCGATAAATTTTTGGACTCTAGGGGAATCAAGGGATCTGGAGATCGGGCGGGAAAGTGGAGTTGAGGTCGAAGATCAGCCATGGTCTTATGGAATGGCAGAGCAGACTCGAGGGGCCGTATGGCCTACTCCTGCTCCTAATTCTTATGTTCTAATTTGATGAGCATAAATAGAGGGACTGAGCCCGAAGCTGTTGAAACATCCTTTATTGCAGCATAACTGATACTCCAACTTCTAGTTAAGGTTGATAAATTTGTGCACTTTAGTTTACCAACCCATATGCCTTTTCCTAGATACATGTTTAAACATGTGCTGAGTTTCTGTTTGTGTCAGCAGGAAAAAAAGGTAACTGATTGGAGATGGTGCGAGAGTTAAGCAGGCGCCACTCTATTAAAAGAGGAATTCTGATGCAATGTGGGGTGAGGATCTTAAATGTACCTATCTATTCCCCAGTAACATCAGTATATGTATAATTCACAATATTGGAAACTATGAAAGATTTTTTTTTAATAGCACAGGCAGTTCTTATCAAATTTGCTATTCCTACACAAGTAGAATAGCCTAGTGCTTACGGTACTGAACTAGCAACCCAGAGGTCCTGAGCACAGAATCCCATCCTGGTAAGTTGCGTTCAATAAATCTAGTCATTTGTGGGCTAGCAACAGAATAAATAACCATGACAACCAAACTGGTTCATAAATGTACTTCAGGGAATGTCCTATATGTAGCTCCAGTCCCACACTATGCAGTTAACTCTTAATGGTTTCAGGGTAATGAGATGAATAAATAAGTGCTGCCTCACTGGTGTTACCAAATTTTTAAAAAAACAGAAACTTAACATGCTTTCAAGCTGCAAAGGCTTTAGTTTCTATTGCAAGCCAGAACTCAGCCATAGACATGTACACAATCTGTACAAATATCTAAAATAAATGGCAAAGCTGGATGACCCTATTTATAGTTGATATCAATAATAGGTTGCCATTATACAAAGACAGACTTGGAAAAAAAGACTTGAAAAATTGTTTTTTTTTTGTTAGAACAACACAAATTATGGAGCAATGTGACGTGTTTAAAATTATGAAAGGATGGGACAAGATCGATAGAAGTAGACTGTTCCCAGTAGTTGAGGGGTCGAGAATAAGGGCCCATGGATACAAGATTAAATGTAAGAGATTCAGGAGAAACTTCTTCACACAGAGAGTTGTGAGGCTGTGGATTTCACTTTCAGGGTTAGCGGTTGAGCCAGAAACTATGTCAACATTCATGATTAGATTGGATAGCTGGATGAAGTAAAAGGCAGTGAAGGGATATGGGAACAGGGTGGGTAAATGTGATCAGGACTATCTTCACACATGGAGGGTAAATGCCAATACGGACTGGTTCTGCCGAATGGCCTGTTTCCATTTTATAATTTCTATATATTTCTAAAAAGTAAAAATAGAACATTTTTCTTCCAATTTTCTCTCCTCCTCTCTGGAAAGCATTCACTCTTGCTGCAGTGTAGTTCCACAGCACCAGGCACCCACCAGTACCTTGCCTAAGTGCCCATTATTCATTAATGAGCCTAGACAGTCAGTGGGGTGGGAGAACATCAGAACAAGCCCAATCAACTCCTTAGCCGAGGTCCACACTCACCTACTCCCAGCCAGGGCCGACCAGGTAACGATCAGGAGCAGAAGCTCTGTCAAATTGATATTTCCACCTCCCCATCCCAGGGGAGCCAAGACCAGTTGCAGCACCTGAACTGGTGTTCTGGCTGAGATCAGCGAACTCAGCACAAACCAGGGATGAAATCTGAGACCTTCTTATCTGTGTGGCTTAGCATTAAACCCGAGCTGTGCCTTTACTCACTAGTGCATCTAGGGGCCAGCTTTTTGAGCTTATGAAATGGCAAGGTTACTTTTACTGAACTGTACCTGAAGTGTTTCCTTTTCTAATTTTATTTTAGTTCTGTGCTGCTCACTTTCCAGCTTTGTGATCACGGCATCTGTGAATTGTGTTTTGAGATCAGAAACTGCGAAAAAATATGTTCTACGTTTCTACTGATCTGTTATTCAGGTTGAAAAACTATAGGGAGGACATCATTTTCAGCCCACATTAACAGATTCATTAATGGAATTTATGATCCCGACAATCTGCCGCTGTTCCGGCAGACTCCCGCCGTAAATTCATTGGGAATTCTCTGGAGCAGCTGCAAACTCAGCCTGCACCCGGGGGGTGGGGGGGGGGGGGGGGGCAGAATGTTTAAAAAAATATAAAGAGGGCACTGGGGCCATTATCTGCAACTTTCCAGGGTGAGACTCATCCAAGTTCACATTCTTTATGTGCAAGCCATGAATGTGAATGTAATCAGGCCATTCAAGCATGGGAGGCATCACAGCTAAGCCTGATTCTGTCCTCAATCAGTGTCCACATATGGACACTATCAAGCAAAAGTCACTGGACAGCAAATTGGACAAATAATGTTAACTAATGTTTACCCTCCCTGGGCCAGAAGTAGCACCCTTCGTATTGTCCCAGCTGAGATCATCTAACTTAGCATAGAACAGGGACAGAATCTGGAACCATCCTGGTCTGTATGATACAAAAAAGACTTGCATTTCTATAGCGCCTTTCACGATCACCGGTCTTCCCAAAGCGCTTTACAGCCAACAAAGTACTTTTGAAGTGGAGTCACTGTTGTAATGTAGGAAATGCAGCAGCCAATTTGCTCACAGCAAGCTCCCACATACAGCAATATGCTAATGACCAGATAATCTGTTTTTGGTATGTTGATTGAGGGATAAATATTGGCCGGGACACCGGGGATAACTCCCCTGCTCTCCTTCGAAATAGTGCCATAGGATCTTTTCCGTCCACCTGAGAGAGCAGATGGGGCCTCGGTTTAACGTTGCATCTGAAAGACGGCAGCTCCGACAGTGCAGCACTCCCTCAGCACTGCACTGGAGTGTCAGCCTAGATTTTTGTGCACAAGTCTCTGGAGTGGGACTTGAATCCACAACCATACAGTGAACAGTGCACTTATCCATTGAGCCATCAGGAGAGTTAAAGGCCGGATTTTGCTCACCTCAGCGGGTCCAGGCCGGGCGATGTCGGTGGTGGGTCGCAGCCCCGCTGCTGGCTCCATCTTGCTGCCTAAAATGAATTTACGTTGACAGGGCTTGCTAAGCCCGCCCAGCGCGTTTCCCGGTCCAATTAAAGGAAGCAGGTCTGGTGACATCATTCATGATGTGTCATCAGCCGGTTTCGTTAAAGGGACCACGGCCACCTTACTTTTGACGTTTGTGCTGTCAGTGTTCTACAGCATTGAGGTGCTGCAAACACTGACAATCACTGCACAGAGGTGCACGGCTGCACCCAGGCTCTCCCATGACTCCCTCTATATGCTTATGGAGGGAGTCACAGCACGCAGGGAGGCCCTCGTCCCTTCCCATGGGCGGAAGAGACCTCCCCAGGACACCAACGCAGCCTGGTTGCAGATTGCAAAGGAGGTCACAAGCAGGGATGTTGTCAGGAGGACCTGGGTGCAGTGGCGCAAACCTTTCAACGATCTCATTGGATCACAAAACATTAGTACAAAGTCACACTCACCTTCATCCTGCTGTGCCTCTCATCACTCTGCCTTCCCTACCCTACTCCTGCACATCCTTACTCACACCAACTTACCTTGCACCTCCACCCATCCCTGTCTATCTACATTATCACTTCCCCATCTCACTAGCCACCTCTCACACTCACCCTCATCCTAGTGCAATCATACCAACTAACAACACACAAGGGTAGGCACTTGAGTGTTTTATCCAATATTTATGTAAAGTTTCTGTTAATGTGGTGTCAAACATTGAGCGGGAGAAATTGGCCTCCTTTGCGCCTCCCGTTAGCGCCTCTGGGGGCGATAACGGGGCGTTAAGGGCTTACCGACCGGTAAATTACCAACGCCTGCGAACTTCCATGGCGGGCTGGCGCTAACACTTACCACCTCGATCTGCGCCCCAGAGATCATGACATCATCCGGTCGGTGCGCAGCGCCCCGTTATCGGCCCGGATGCAAAATTCACTTCCACCCCCTGCAGCATCGTCGGGCGTCAACAACGGCAGCTGCAGGAGGTGTTGTCACCTCGGCTGGCCGCTTGGGGAGCGCTAATTAAAGGCAGTGGTGGTCAGGCACGCCAAAATTGAATAATGTCCCCAGTGTGCTGTATTTTGATTGTTTTCCAGCCCACAATTGATCAGCCCTGCAGTCTCTTAGAGTGCTTGGGGCTGCTATGTGTGTATCGCAGGTGCCGTCGACGACCATTCCCAGCCTTTTTCTTCAATGACCGCAGCATTGGCCCTCCCCTTTAAGGGAGGGAAGGAACCAATAAAACCGGCAGCGCTGCACGGAACATTGTGCAGCGTTCTGCCACAACCGCCCCTCTCACTCCTTTTAGTGCTCTGAGGGAAGTGGTGGAGCTTGATTTAATACTTCACTTCCCTCTTGGAGCGCTAAACTGGAAGTTCCCGTCAGAATCAATTGTGTAGCGCCCAGCGATACTTTTGCGCTCCTGCACTCTTTTTATAATACAGGGCAGTTTCAAAAGGGTTTGGGAGGACTTGCCTGCTCCAGGCTCTTCTATCCAACAATACTAGCAAACTGGGGAAATAAATATTTTTAAGATTGAAAGTGTGCACGCACGTGGGCGTAATTTTCAACATTGCCGCCTGGGTGTTAAACTGGCAGAGCGGGCCGCCCGCCCTTTGTAGAACCTGCCCCATTTTCTTCCCATTGAAATCAAAGGTAAACCTTCAGGCAGGTTCTACAATGGGCATGCACCCAGGCGGCGAAGTTGAAAATTACCCCCATGGTGTGCAGACTTATAAAAACATTTTACTTGGCCAGTTTTGTAATATTTTATATAAAGGAATTACTGATCGATGGTATGGCTGCATATCAACCGTTCAATGGGGTACAGTGTGTGATCATGCTATGGCCAGGAGGAAGATGGCAATGCATTCGCCCATTTTATGGTCTTGGAGATCAATGCTAGGTGCTTCCATCTCTCTTTCAAGATGCCTTTTTTAGGCTAGGGAACAGAATTCTGTTTTACAAATGCATATCCCCAGCCGTATTTTCTATTCACAAAAAGGAAGTTCCCTGGGAGACTGAAAACTGTGAGGAAGTTTTGCCGATAGCAGTGGTGTTGGTATTCCAGGTGTGTCAGACACTTGGCTGACCAAATTAAAAAGAGCTATGGTGTACCTAAGAGATTCACAAACCAGGTCAACAGTGGTAGAAGCAGGGGTAGGAAAGCTCGAGGAATATGAGAGTCAATCTGACTGGCAATGGTCACGTGTTCAAGCCACCACAGACTTTGTTTCTGCTACTATCGCAGTTTACTGCAATAGGAGAGGGAAATCAAAGGGCTGGATTTTCTCAGCCCCGAGGAGGCGGGTATGGAGGCAGGACTGCCGGTAAAGTAGCAGAAAGTGGGGGCGGATGGCAAACCCGCCCCCATCCCACCTCCGTGCCCTTTTGCCAGGAGGCGGGAAGATGTGCTGCTTCGGGTCCCGTCTCCTCGAGGCGGGAAAGGGATTAAATCCTTTTAACTGCCTGTTAACAGGTAGTTAACAGGCAGAAAAAAGGATTAGTCCCATTTTACCTTTAAAGGTGAAGGCTTCCCGACCTCGGAGAACCCCGCCGGGTTGGAGGAGTCGAGTAGGAGGTCTGCGGGGGTCGGAGGGACCTGAAAGTAAGATGTAGAGGTGAGTGATGGGTGCAAGTGTGGAGTGGTAAGTATGTAAGGTGAGTGTTAAGTTTTAAAAATGTTCACTTACCTTGGTTTCTGCCTGCAGCCTTCATCCGCTCTGGATCGGGAGTCCCGACATCTTCCTTGTCGATTTCACAGACTGGCTGTTGGATCCTCCGAACTAACAGCCATCTAAAATCAACAAAGTTGAAAGGTTTGATGAGTCCTGAACACAAGGGCTCATCAAACTACAGAGAATGTCAGTGTTTGACAGCTTCACAGAGCTGTCAAACGCTGACATTTCTTCTTTCAAGAAGTCTTGACAGATAGCATGTCAGACGTTAACGTGCCCTGTCAGTGACTTCCCCCCTAATTGGCCTGCTGAGCCCGCAGGGCAGGCTTAACAAGGTCAATCAGGGGAAAATCCCTCTGGTTGGCCAGAAGATGATGGAGGCGGGACAATGACACGACAAGCAGCAGTCCCGCCTCCAACTCGTCTCCATTGAGAAAATCCAGCCCAAAGTGTTTCTTCCAGCCGCTAACTTTAGGAAACCCACTAAAATGGTGGATTTTGCCTAAGTGAGGTTTTTTGAATCATATTGCTAACAGGAGCAGATGAGAGCCGAATTGGGCATTGATCTGGCTCTTATTTTCTGCCATAACCAAAACATAAAGCAGAGATTAAAGCATTAATCAAACTCCCACTTGCCTAATTTGTCTGTTTTCTTATTCATGGTGTTGTCAGACTTGAGAGTGTGGAAAAAGTCTGGAGTGAGTCAGTAGATTTATTCCACTGGGATCTTACAAAAGTCACACCATGTAGCTTTGTTAAGAATCAGTCATTGGAGCATGTGATTGCTTCAGACTTTGAGAACTGCAGCTGCATTTTTGGATCACAAAAAAAATTAAGAAAATAAGAAAAGTACCTGAGGAAATGTTCTGTGGGCCTGTACTACTGCTTGAGTTCCACTGGTTGTATGCTTATATTCACAGTCATTTTACAGCTGCTTTATGATAGAACACAGATGGTCTTTGCTGGGACACACTGCTGTAGGCATTGATTTATATGAGGCAGCACTTGTAGCACTGGACGCCTGCTCTTAAACACTGATCCTCGACCCATCTGTGCTCTCCAACTACCGTCTCTAACCTGACTCTCCTTTTTTAAGATCCTCACAGGGGAGAGTTTTAACCCCCAAAATTGGGTGAGTTTCGATCGGCCCCAAGCTGCCCACTTCCGGTTTTAATGGAGGTGGGACGGGGGTGGGGGGAAGGTGGCGGGTGACCAACCTGTTCCCAGTAGGGGTCCCTCATTTAAATATTTTAATGAGACTGCGTGCCTGTTCCAGCTTTAACCCTGGCCGGCTGGGTTTCCCGGGCCTCAGGAAGCCCGGCAGCTAAAGGGAGGTGAGGTGCTGCATGGAAGAGATAAGTGCTTTTCCAGCACAGCTTGTGGGCCAGGAGGAGCAGGCGTGCTTCCCCCTGGCCTACCAAACAAACCTGGTAACCTCCTCAGTGATCGGACCTCACCCCACCTCCCTCACGGCGATCCGATGCCCTCATGATATCATCCACGGGCCCCCCACAATCTTCTCCCCTCCTCCCCCAATCTCTCCAGCCCCCCACAATCTTCTCCCCTCCTCCCCCAATCTCTCTGGCCCCTCACAATCTTCTCCCCTCCTCCCCCAATCTCTCTGGCCCCTCACAATCTTCTCCCCTCCTCCCCCAATCTCTCCGGCCCCCCACAATCTTGTCCCCTCCTCCCCCAATCTCTCCGGCCCCCCACAATCTTCTCCCCTCCTCCCCCAATCTCTCTGGCCCCTCACAATCTTCTCCCCTCCTCCCCCAATCTCTCCGGCCCCTCACAATCTTCTCCCCTCCTCCCCCAATCTCTCCGGCCCCTCACAATCTTCTCCCCTCCTCCCCCAATCTCTCCGGCCCCCCACAATCTTCTCCCCTCCTCCCCCAATCTCTCCGGCCCCTCACAATCTTCTCCCCTCCTCCTCCAATCTCTCCGACCCCCCACAATCTTCTCCCCTCCTCCCCCAATCTCTCTGGCCCCTCACAATCTTCTCCCCTCCTCCCCCAATCTCTACGGGCCCCACAATCTTCTTCCCTCCCCCCCGATCTCTCCGGCCCCTCACAATCTTCTCCCCTCCTCCCCCGATCTCTCCAGCCCCTCACAATCTTCTCCCCTGATCTTCCAGGCCCGCTCATCGATGTCCCCCCCTGACCCCCAAACTCTCCGGGTCCCTCCATTGATGTGTCACCGCACCCCCCCACAGTCCACCCACCCCAGCACCCAATCTCTCCCCTCCACCTCTACGCGGTCTGGTGCCGCAGCCCTAACCACCCGACAACCAACCTGGCTGGCTGCGACCGGGAAATGGATTTCAAAAATGGTAATCAGGTCCTGACGTTAAATTCGGCAGGGCCTGAGGAAAACCAGTTCTTCTGGTCACCCGACCTCAGAACTGCACCCCCATCCCCCCGTCCCTCCCCGCTTTCCCATAAATATCTGGGCCATTGTTTGCCTCATCCCCTGTTTGAATCCTTCCCGTCCAGCTTCCATTTTTCTCACAGCACTGAGAAGGCTCTGGCCAAAGTCACAAATTAAATCCTCTGTGACTATGACCATCTTGGACTATTGCTCTGTATCCTCCTCTGCGTCTCTGCGCTGTTTGTATGACTGCACCATTCTCCTCCTCTGGTGTCCAGCTCTGTGGGACTCTCTTGCATAGTTCCACTCCTTCCTATTCAAATGCAGCCAGCATATCTCCAGCAATGGCTTCTCTCCCCGTCTTTGCACCTTCGCCTCTGGAGCCCCCCAAGCATCTATCCTTGTTCACATGCAGCCCCTCAGTGACATCATCCTCAGCCATGGCGTCAGCTTCATAAGAACATAAGACGTGAGAGCAGGAGTAAGTCATTTGGCCCCTCGAGCCTGCTCCGCCATTCAATAAGATCATGGCTGATCTGATCCTGGCCTCAACTCCACTTCCCTGCCCGCTCCCCATGACCCTTGACTCCCTTACCATTCAAAAATCTGTCTATCTCCACCTTAAATATATTCAATGACCCAGCCTCCACAGCTCTCTGGGGAAGAGAATTCCGAAGATTCACAACCTTCTGAGAGAAGAAATTCTTCCGCATTTCCGTTTTAAATGGGTGCCCCCTTATTCTGAAATTATGCCCCCTCGTTCTAGATTCCCCCATGAGGGGAAACATCCTCTCTGCACCTACCCTGTCAAGCCCCTTCAGAATTTTATATGTTTCAATAAGATCCCCTCTCATTCTTCTAAACTCCAATGAGTATAGGCCCAACCTGCTCAACCTTTCTTCATAAGACAACCCTTTCATCTCCGGAATCAACCTCGTGAACCTTCTCTGAACTGCCTCCAATGCAAGTATATCCTTCCTTAAATAAGGAGACCAAAACTGTATGCAGTACTCCAGGTGTGGTCTCACTAATGCCCTGTACAGTTGTAACAGGACTTCCCTACTTTTATACTCCATTCCCTTTGCAATAAAGGCCAACACTCCAGTTGCCTTCCAAATGACTTGCTGTACCTGCATGCTAACTTTTTGTGATTCATGTACAAGGACCCCCAGATCCCTCTTTACCTCAGTATTTTGTAATCTCTCCCCATTTAAATAATAATTTGCTTTTTTATTTTTCCTACCAAAGTGGATAACCTCGCATTTTCCCACATTAAACTCCATCTGCCAGATTTTTGCCCACTCACTTAGCCTATCTATATCCCTTTGGAGATTCTTTGGGGTAAAAATTCACTTGGTTGTGCCACCCGTTAGCGCCTTAAGAGGGCGCTAATGGGGCGCAAAGCCGCTAACGCCCGGGCGCAGCGATGTTTGCGCCGCTCGAGAACTTAACTTGAGATTGTGCGGCGGCGCTAAAACTTACCGCTGCGACCACCTGCGCGCGCAGATTGTGACGTCATTCCATGGTGCAACGCCCTTGGGGCGCCCCGTAGCGGAAATTGAGTGGCGCCCCCTGCCTTACCGCCTGGCGCTTCCAACGACCAGAAGACTGGAACGCTATCAATCGCTGTGGGGCTGGGGGGGGGCGCTATTTAAAGGGGGCCTCTTCCTGTCTTTTATTGTTGGTGGCATTTTTGAACTACGCATTCTGAGAGAGAGAGGGAGAGACTTCTGGAGAGATTCAACGTTGTGTGAAGGAGTTTTGGGTACTGAGCAGCACTTTGCAGGTTCATTTTGATTTGCCATTCCTTGTATCGATTTAGCAGAGACCGTGGGAGCTGCACTCTGAGCTCTTTGCCTGGTGCTCTCCATTGTTCTTTCCAGCACATTTGATGTGCAAGTCTCTCCAGGCCGAGATTCAAGGCAGCAATGAACAGGATGTGGATGGAAAGCAAGATTAACCATCCCCTTTAAGAACTGGCCCGTGCCATTGTGTGTGTGTTCCATTGCTGACTGACATTACATGAGCTTCGCCAGCGCTCCGAGTTAGCGCCTCACTGCTCGGCCTTTGCGCCTTAAGAGAGGTGTGCAGCGCCTGCTTTAGCGCTCCACTCACCTCCCGGGGCGGTAAAAGTGAAGTTTCCCGTCAGTGCCGATAATTAGCGCCAGGCGCTAATATTTGCGTCCGGACGATATTTGCGCCCCAAATGGGGCGCGACCTAATTTCTACCCCTTTGTGTCCTCCACACAATTCAACATGTATGTTAATAACACCCACCTCTACCATCTCATCACCTCCCTCAACTGCATGACCATCTCTGCACTGTCAGGCTGGCTGTTCAAGATCAAGTCTTCAATAATCTGAATATTGGGAAGACTAAAGCCATCACTTTTGGCTCCTGTCATAAACTTTACTCCCTTGTATGATACCTTGGCATCCTGTCTGACCTAGAGTTACGTTTCAAATCCCACATCCTATCCATCATCAAGATCAATTATTGTCACCTCCACAACATTGTCTGTCTCTGCCCCTACCTTGGTCCCTCCACTGCTGAAACCCTTATTCACACTTTTGTCACTTCCAAACCCGAATATTCCAATGCTCTCCTTGTTGGCATCCCATCCTCAAGAAAATTCAACTTGTCTAAAATTCAGTCTGTTCTGCATGACGTCCCACTTGCCCATCACCTCTGTCTTCAATGACCCACAGAGGCCCTGAATCATGCAGCACGTTAAATTTTAAATTAAAATCTTCAAATCCTTCCATGATTTCCCCCCACCCTATTTCTGCATCCTCCTCCAGCCTTATATCTTCTGTCAAACCATTTGGTCCTTGGACTCTGGCCTTTTGTGCATCCCCCTCCCTTCGCTCCATCATTGGTGGAAGAGCCTTCAGCCACGTTGGCCCCACTCTCTTGAACTCCCTCCCTAATCCTCACCGCTTCTCTCTCCACCTTTAGAAGCATTCGCAAAACCCATCTTTTTGACCAAGCTTTCGGTCAGCCCTCCTAATCGTTCCTTGCTACCGCGGTGTTTATTTCCTTATCTATTTTAACTTGTGATGTTCCTCGGATCATTTTTAATGGAAATGGTACCATATAAAGGCAAGATATTGCTGTTATGTAAGTAGCTTTATAAGAATCTCTTGCACAATGCTCTGTGAAAGATCATTTCAAAAAAAGATTGAGAAACTTTAAGACAGTCTGGAATATGCACAATATCAGATCACTAATAAAGAACACAAGGAAATTAAGTGCTAATACTAATTTCTTCACAATAGTTACTTGTAGTAGACATCGTTTATAATATTAGGGCTATTACATAAAATTTGTAGAATGATAAACTTTCCTAATGAGAGACCTGATACAAACCAAGTTTTTCCAGTGTCTGCTGTACCTTGATATTTACTGTAACTGTGGCAAATACCTTTGAATGGAAACAATCTGAAGTTAATAGGTGGCTGCTCTGTATCTCTATTCTTTAGAGCATGTGGATTTATTCAATCATTTGTATAACTGCCTTTGTGTTTCTCTAGTAAATTCCAAACTCTCTGCCAAGAAATAATCTCTTTATAGTTTAGCCAGGCAAATGGCTTAGACCATAAAATAGTGCAACAGGATTCTTCCTCAGATTTACTACTCCAACCTATCACGCACAATTTTCACAGAACATGTGCTACATACTGTAGCTTATTCTGGGACTTGGTGCAGAACTAGATAACATTGCAATTATCAGCTGCATCACAAAGGCAGTTTCCCCTACCTCGGCGGGTCCGGTGCGGCCGGGGTCGGTGGCAGGTCCCAACCTCGCTGCTGGCTCCAGCCCGCTGTCCAAAGTGATTTTACATTGATTGGACTTGTTAAGCCCGCCCAGCGAGTTTACATAACAACAAAAGAACATAAGAAATAGGAGCAGGAGTTGGCCATTTGGCACTTCGAGCCTGCTCTGCCATTCAATAAGATCATGGCTGATCTTCTACCTCATCTCCACTGTCCTGCACTATCCCCATATCCCTTGATTCCATTAATATTCAAAAATCTATCGATCTCTGTCTTGAATATACTCAATGACTGAGCCTCCACAGCCCTCTGGGGTAGAGAATTCCAAAGATTCACCATCCTCTGAAATTTCTCCTCATCTCAGTCCTAAATGGCCGACCCCTTTTTCTGAGACTGTGACCCCCCTGGTTCTGGACTCCCCAGCCAGGGGAAACATCCTCCCTGCATCTACCCTGTCAAGCCCTATTGTTTGTTTCAATGAGATCACCTCTCATTCTTCTAAACTCTAGAGAATGTAGGCCGAGTATACTGAATCTCTCCTCATAGGACAATCCCCCCATCCCAGGAATCAGTCTGGTGAACCTTCGTTGCACTCCCTCTATGGCAAGTATATCCTTCCTTAGGTAAGGAGACCAAAACTGTACACAATACTCCAGGTGTGGTCTCACCAGGGCCCTATATAATTGCAATAAGACGTCTTTACTCTTATACGCAAATCCTCTTGTAATAAAGGCCAACATACCATTTGCTTTCCTAATTGCTTGCTGTACCTGCATGTTAACTTTCAGTGATTTGTGTACAAGGACACCCAGGTCCCTCTGAACACCAACATTTCCCAATCTCTCACCATTTAAAAAATACTCTGCTTTTCTATTTTACCTACCAAAGTGGATAACTTCACATTTCTCCACATTATATTCAATTTGCCATGTTCTTACCCACTCACTTAGCTTGTCTATATCATCTTGAAGCCCCTTTGCATCCTCCTCACAACTTACATTCCCACCCAGCTTTGTATCATCAGTAAACTTGGATATATTACATTTGGTCCCCCCATCCAAATCATTGATGTAGATTGTGAATAGCTGAGGCCCAAGCACTGATCCTTGCAGTACCCCACTAGTTACAGCCTTTCAACCAGAAAATAACCCGTTTATTCCTACTCTCTGTTTTCTGTCCGTTAACCAATCCTCAATCCATGCTAGTATATTACCCCCAATCCCATGAGCCCTAATTTTATTTAATAACCTCTTGTGTGGCACCTTATCGACCAATTGAAGGAAGCAGGTCTGATGACGTCCTTAAAGGGACCATGCACAAATTGACTGACAGAACTGACCATAAACGGCAGGGACCCAGTGCTTGGTCTCTGCTATTTTTAATCTGGGATTTTCTAGCCTGCCTTTAAAAAAGGCGGAACATTTGCCTGCTCCTTACAGGCCAAAGTTATCAGGGGTGGAGTTGGGGGCAGAGCTGGGAGATCAGTTGTTATGATCCGGAATTCACTGCCTGAAAAGGTGGTGGAAGTGGATTCAGTAGTAACTTTCAAAAGGAAATATACTTGAAAAGGAGAGATTTGCAGGGCTATGTGGAAAGAGTGGGGGAGTGGGACTAATTGGATAGCTCTTTCAAACAGCTGGCACACACACAATGGGCCAACCAGCCTCCAAATTGGCATAAGTGGGCCCCATCATAGGGTTCAGACAAGAGGAGCAACCTGGACCCCAAACAAAAGGATAACTTTTAATTTATTTTTATTGATAATAACACAAGGGGACATAGCTGGAGTCTGGGGGGGTGGGGGGGGGGGGGGGTGGTGGGGAGCTGGGTCGCCCCAAACCCCAATGGTAGGCAGGTGCCAGATGTTCTGGCTGCATAGGCAAACAAGCACCTGAGATGCACCCACTGGCGCAGGCACTCGTCTGCCTCATGTAATTTAGATGCCCTGTCGCTGACCCCGCAAACTCTGAGGAGTCATCACTAGAGGTCACCAGTGAGCATAATTCCACCATAGTTGCTGAGCGCGCGGCCCACAGATTTTCGAGGCTGCTTTTCCTTATTTTACACATCAAGTTGGAGTGCCGTGACAAAATTTCCACAACAAGGGAAGCAACAGGTCTGCCAACATTTTAAAATAATTTTATAACTCTGAAGCCTGCTGCACCTGCAGTAAGTAGTCTGAAAATGTGGCACATGGAAAATATATTTTGCATATGTGCTCCAGAAATAGTCTTATGAAACCAGACCCAATGATTCATATCCTGAACACCAATGAAAAATTATTGTAACATAGCCACACCTTTAATAATAATGGTAATATTTTAAAAGGCAGCACAGATTGGAGTGCAGATGTAAGCACAGATAGGTGCAGTTAAGCTTTTAAAACATGAGCCGGTTAGTTTATTCCACTTCATTTTCTGAATCTAGTAGAATGTTGCTAATCCAAATACCACAAGTAACATGGATACACAAGTCACTAATCCAAACAAGTTAATTGGCCTAATTTTTAACTTCGCTGCCTGGGTGGTAACCTGGAGATCCGGTTACTCACTGTTGTAGAACCTGCCCGATGTTCGTCCTATTAAAATCAATGGGATGAAAATTGGGCGGCTTATACACGAGCGGGTGATCTGCTCCATCAGGTTACTACCCAGGCAGCAAGGTTGAATGTTACCCCCGGCTAATCCAAACTGTGGCCAATCCCAACTAATTTAGTGACATTCTACTGTATGTTATCTGGATCAGGGTCAACTTAAGGTCCGCGAGAAGATTTCAAGGGGTCCTCTGCAGCGGCACATCAGCCCAACCTCACGTCAGTGCACTGAATTGCACTATTTTTGGAGCAGAGGAGACTCCACCCCCTCCTCCCTCCGATCCGTTAGTGACAGTTGGCAGCGGGTTAATTTCCCGGCAGGCCGCATGCCCGCTCTCCTGCCCACCATCTTTAAATCAGGTAAGCGGAGCAACAGGTCGGTGGAGTTTGATGTCCGTTTTGTGGGGAAATGGGCCGAGAATGAATCGAAGAGCATCGGCGAATGCTCGGCTGACTTCAGCTTTCGCTCTTTATGCGACTTTCCGCTGCTGGTCTGTGGCAGCTGTTTACAGAACCAAGCACGGCACGGGCAGCTGATTAAACTGTCCGCTGCCACCAGGAGCTCGCGGTCCCGGGTCCGAGTGCCGGGGCATCACTCACAAGAGGTGCGGACGGCCATAAAAGTTGACCTTCTTTATAAAGTACACTATTCTGCATTGGGAAGTGAGCCTGGAGCTTAGGTGCACATCGTATATGGTGATCCATCTGATTTTCTGTTGTGGGATCTTGCTGTGCGCATATTTGCTGCTGGTTTTTACAACGTGATAGGAGCCACTCTTAAAAAATAGTTGTGTTGTGTTACAGGGGGTCCGTGGAATTTTTATAACACGGGACTTGGGGCCTCAAAAGCAAAAAGGTTGAGAAACCCTGATCGAGATAATTTGTACATTTTATTATTCCTCTAATTTGACATCTTTAACGTCAATGTGTCACCCTAGGCTCATGGTAGCACTCTCACCTCTGTCAATAGGTTGTGGGTTCAGGCCCCACTCCAGGATTTGAGCATATAATCCAGGTTGATACATCAGTGCACTACTGAGAGAGTGCTACACTATTGGAGGTGTTATCTGTCTTTTGAGATGTTAAACTGAGGTCCTGTCAGCCCTCTTAGGTGGATGTAAAAAGAACCATGGCACTATTTTAAGAAGAGTGGGGGGCGGGGGGGGGGGGGGGGGGGTTCCTCGTGTCCTGGCTAATATTTATCTCTCAAACAACACCAAAAACTGTTTAATTGGTCAATTATTTAATTGCTATTTGTGGGACCTTTTGTGCAAATTGGCTGTTGCCTTTCCCTACATTATAACAGTAACTGCACTTCAAAAGTACTTCATAGGCTGTAATGTGCTTTGGGACGTCCTGAGGTCATGAAGATGATGTGTAAAAGCAAATCTTTTATTTCTTTGTTAAACAATATTCATTACAAGACATTTATTAACTTTCTTATGGAACAGTTATACTGCAGATCTCACATTTATGACTTGTTTTTCACATTTCATCAATGTATAAACTGATTTAAGGGTGCTATGACTTTTAATAAGAGCATATCAAGGAGCTAGTCTCACACTGCTTGGGCTTCACACTGACTGCAGTGTCATTCTGACTGAAAGAAGGACATTTTTAAACCTTACGCTTTCTTCCTCCTTTCTCTCTCCTCCTCTCCTGAAGTACATTGACAGATTGTTGGTGTGGAGTTGCAGTTGCACAGATGCCAATCACACCTTAGTACCTCACCCAAGCAGTATAAAATCAATTAGGTATGTGAAACTCCTTTTTGGGTTCTGGATTGTAAATACCACTAGTTTTACACATAACATGCAATATCTAACACCCTCTTTTCACTGTCTCTGCAAAAATGTTCACATATACACACTCACATATATTACGCACAACTCGGTCTTTGACCTATTTCCCAAGGTAAAATAATGCATTTCAAATTCAGAAATTACTTCATGGTCCAAATTCCCCCAAATATTGCACATATCATGCATTACCATATAACAATTTAGCGCCATTTTTACATGTAATATTAACCCAACTACTCATTATTCTGTACATAAAAAAGTTACTGATTTTTGAGTGTTAGTATCGGACAGAAAATCATTTTCGTCGTTCTGTAATCCGCAGAAGTACGTATTGTGAGGGAATGACACAGTTGACAGAGTGTCTCAGAGTTCACATCACAGATGCTTGCAAATAGCTTCAGCTTTTTCTCCAGAGTCTTGGTTAATGACCAGTGTATACTTGACTAATCTCCTTCTACCTTGGTATCTGAAGATATGATATGCAGTACTTTTTTTGCCACAGAGGTGGATGAGTTCCACTTGTCAATACCTCCTGAAATGAATGGTGTTCAAGTCATGCTTTTGCCGAGAAATGAAAATACACGCAAATGTTTCCGCAAGAGCCCAGAAGTTTTGAAACTGAAGTATGTTTAATGGAGAAAACTACAGACCGCCAGACTCGAAAGTGTACAACACAGTTCATGTGGTCATAACCCCCTGTAACCTTCACAACATGGGCTCTGTTGTCAGGGAACATAATTCCTCTTGACAGGTCCTTGGGACAAATCCACTCAGTGAACACTGGCAGTATTGACTGCTCAATGTTCTCAATAGATTGGGACATTCAAACAAAGCACCATGTCAACGTGCAATGCCATGGCCAATGGGATTCACAGCAGCCACAGCTTAAGCTGCAGTATCCTTAAAAGTCACCTATTATACCACTGGAGATAGTGAAACACGTTGGCCCTGATGGGGGTCTGCATTTTAGTAACAAATTGGATTAGCTCTCCTTGCCTTTTCTATATAGACTGGAACATTGTTTTTTTTTCAATTTGCCTCCCTCCCCCTTTTTACCTCTACTAAAGGGGTTGGGTTTTACTGGGATGCTGTTCCATGGGCACTGTTACCCTCCAGTACCAATTCCTCATGGGTGAACCAAGAGTGTTTTGGCAAGCTATTTTACTGTGGAGGGCATCATAGCAAAGCTTGATCTTAAGAACATAAGAAATAGGAGCAGGAGCAGGCCATTTGGCCCCTCGAGCCTGCTCCGCCATTCAATAAGATCATGGCCAATCTTCTACCTCAACTCCACTTTCCTGCACTGTCCCCATATCCCTTGATTCCCTTCATATCCAAAAATCTATCGATCTCTGTCTTGAATATACTCAACGACTGAGCCTCCACAGCCCTCTGGGGTAGAGAATTCCAAAGATTCACCACCCTCTGAGTGAAGAATTTTCTCCTCATCTCAGTCCTAAATGGCCAACCCCTTATTCTGAGACTGTGACCCCTGGTTCTACACTCCCCAGTCAGGGGAACATCCTCCCTGCATTTACCCTGTCAAGCCCTGTAAGAATTTTGTTTGTTTCAATGAGATCACCTCTCATTCTTCTAAACTCTAGAGAATATAGGCCTAGTCTATTCAGTCTCTCCTCATAGGACAATCCCCCCATCCCAGGAATCAGTCTGGCGAACCTTCGTTGCACTCCCTCTATGGCAAGTATATCCTTCCTTAGGTAAGGAGACCAAAACTGTACACAATACTCCAGGTGTGGTCTCACCAGGGCCCTATAGAATTGCAATAAGACATCTTTACTCTTATACTCAAATCCTCTTGTAATAAAGGCCAACATACCATTTGCTTTCCTAATTGCTTGCTGTACCTGCATGTTAACTTTCAGTGATTCGTATACAAGGACACCCAGGTCCCTCTGAACACTAACATTTCCCAATTTCTCACCATTTAAAAAATACTCTGCTTTTCTATTTTTCCTACCAAAGTGGATAACTTCACATTTCTCCACATTATATTCCATTTGCCATGTTCCTGCCCACTCACTTAGCTTGTCTATATCATCTTGAAGCCCCTTTGCATCCTCCTCACAACTTACATTCCCACACAGCTTTGTATCATCAGCAAACTTGGATATATTACATCTGGTCCCTGACATGAATCTGTCATTCATGAAAAAAAGACTTATGAAATAATACTGAGCGGCCTGCGGGTGGCGTTGTCCAGGGAGAGTATAAATGCTCGGGCACGGGCCCAGCTTGCGCAGGACATTCTTAACAGGAACTAGTGAAGGACACAACTAGACCTCCATGTTGTAAAACAGTTGATTAAAGCTTTGTTTAACGTTTAGACCAAGTGCCTAGTAGTTTTCTTACATCAGTCCCCTCATCCAAATCATTGATATAGATTGTGAATAGCTGAGGCCCAAGCACTGATCCTTGCGGTACCCCACTAGTTACAGCTTGCCAATCCGAAAATGACCCGTTTATTCCTACTCTGTTTTCTGTCCGTTAACCAATCCTAAATCCATACTAGTATATTACTCCCAATCCCATGAGCCCTAATTTTGTTTAATAACCTCTTGTGTGGCCCCTTATCGAATGCTTTCTGAAAATCCAAATACACCACATCCACTGGTTCCCCCTTATCTATTCTGCAGTTACAACCTCAAAAAACTCTAACAGATTCGTCAAACACGATTTCCCTTTCATAAATCTGTGTTGACTCTGCCCAATCCTATTATTATTTTCTAAGTGCCCTGTTACCACGTCCTTAATAATAGATTTGAATATTTTCCCTGCTACTGATGTCAGGCTAGCTGGTCTGTAGTTCCCCGTTTTCTCTCTCCCTCCTTTCTTAAATAGTGGGGTTACATTTGCTATCTTCCAATCTGCGGGAACCGTTCTATAATCTATGGAATTTTGGAAGATGACAACCATTGCATCCACTATCTCTATAGCCACCTCTTTCAAAGCTCTAGGATGTCGGCCATCAGGTCCAGGGGATTTATCTTGTCCTCACCCGATATCATACATGTGCAATTGGTAGGGATAATTGAACAATAATGAGAAGCAGGAACCTTGGCATGGTCTCACATACTTCTTTTGGAAACTGTCAAGGTTCCTGCTTCTCATTACTAGTCAATGAACTAAAAGCTACAATTTTATTTTCTGTCAAATTTGGGCTAGTGTAGCCCAGGACTAACAATTAACCCTATTTCCTTACGGGAGAAGACACAAGATGCCCGCTACATTCATCTGTTACCTCAAACAATGGAAAATACCACAACATACCACTGCATACAGGCTAAAACTACTGTCCAGTTATTGAGATAAAATAGTACATAGAAGTAGAAAGATCTGGGTGAAATAATATACACTGCAAAAAATTAACACTAGATACAAACTGGTTTAACTGTTTTAAATAGTCATCAAACTCTCAGAAAGACACATAGACACAGATGGTACACACAGAAACTTACAAAGCTTTATCCATGGATTTGCGATCCACAGAGTAACCGTCACAGAACAATAGAAACTTCAGAAGACATTTCAGAGACATGGCTTTTTGATACGAAACTGCCCTATTAAAAGTCATATAAAACCAAAGAAAAAAAATCTATTTTTGGCACAATGAGTATTCAAAATGCAGTTGAATGTTACCTAAGTGAGTTGAAGACCTGTAGGTACAATTTTAATGGGAAAAATTGTCTTTTTACATGCTTGACCTTTCTTATAAACCCTGGTTAATTTTCCTCTTTCCTAACCCAGAAATGCTGAGGCACACCCAGCTGAATTCAGCTAACCCAACACAGATAGGGGATAGAAATTAGGACCTTATTAGGTTGTGTAGTTCAGCTACTCACTGGATAAGTTCACCGGTGGGGTGCATTCCCTTTAAGTGTTGCCTCAGTCTCCATTCCTCCATCCTCTGCTGCTCTTCTTTCTCCATTAGAATGGCAGAGTAAGGACCTGCTCCTGAGTCAGTGTGGAACAAGTCTGAGGCTGTGTAGCTAAAAAGCTAGAAAAAAATGCTCCAAAACATTATTCCCAGCTGCAATAATCACTACTCAAACTCTCCAAACTCTTTAGGCTCATAAACTCCTCACTTTTGCTTGTCTCAGCGGATCCTGGCAGTAAGTACACTTTATATCTCATTCTAACTTGCGAATGTAAGACCAAGAAATTTGGACCTGTTGGGACAGTGACCCTCATTATTTAATATAATGAGCTCACTCAGGACTCAGTGGATGAGTTATGGGAAGGGTCTAATCGTGTTAGGAAACTAGGGGGACTGATTTTAGGGCAGGAAACTGGTGGAAATGGTGTCCGCCCCATTTTACTGATCAAAACAAAAAGATGCCCCCATTTTGCACAGATGAAAAGCGGAAAATGGCAAGGAATTTTGGTACCAAAGAGTTTAAAGCCAGCTGTAGTTCAAAAAAAACTATCCAAGCATCAGGCAAATTCAATGCATATGTTAAAAAGTCAATTGAGACTAGTTTTTGAACTGTGGGCTTGAAGGAGCAACCAAGCGACTCTTGAACAAAGACAGACTTTGTGATTTGTTCAGTTAATTGTATGACAGCCCATTAATTTTGAATCCCTTATGAAAATTCAAAAAAGCCACAGCAACCAATGAAAGGGTACATAGGTGGTTGGCTCTGAGTTGGTAAAAGATTGTTGAATGGATAGGAATCTTTACAGGAAGAGATCAAGTAGACAAGATAGCTCCCATGGTCAGAAAAGATTACAAAAAGAAAAGTGCAACATATATGTAAAATGTATCTATAAAAGAATAGCATGGCATTAGATTACAACTCTTGTCTTTCCCAATAGTGAAGTTAGATGTTAGACTTTCTCCTGAAAATTATATTATTGTTAGATTACTCGTTAATAATTTTTTGCTTAATATTTTACAGTTTTGCTGAATTCATGTTGGAAAATGTGTTCTACTTTCTGCTTGATGGTAATTCAGTATAAAAATGATGACATGGAAAAAGTACATTTTGATATTACTTAGCAAAATATCCATAATTTCATCATTTTCATATTTTTTTTCTGATGTAATTTCACTCAGCGAAATGCAGAAAAATGGAAGACTTTCAGGAGAAAAGCGATGTAATCATCAGGAAAGCCTCTCCATGAGCTTGGGAGCATATTATACTTCATGTTATTCTTAGAGTGAGCCTAGAACATCTGTCACTGTACTTGATCTAGAGACAGCACAGACGTTGATGGGACTTGCTCGGTTCAGGGTGTACTGGCCCTAACTATTAAAATAATGATTGCTGTTATTTTCTTAACAACGCCCTCAGGAGGGATGAGGCTAAGTAATTGCAGACAGATTTAGAGAGTTTCCTGCCCTTATTGAGTTTAAATGCCGTTGTTTGTTTAGTTTTAATCTAATCTCACCCAAAAGAAACATATGCAGCATGAATCTTTTTCTCACCATCAACATTACAAATGCATTAAAAATGTATTTTCTTCACCTTCCTTTTAGGTATCTCCCAGTTTGACAACACTTTGAGTTCATTAACAATTTATTATTTGTACACCATTGTTTTAATATGCAAGGTGCATGGATATAGAAGGGAGCGAGGAAAAATGTTCTTTCTCTCTTTTCTACCCTCATAAAATGCACAAATTGGAAAAAATGCAAAATTAATAAACAAAAATTGTGAGTGTTGGCAATGCTGTGCCACACCTAGTAAACTGTGCCCTGACTAACAGGTCAGGACAAAAAACATGCTCCTAATCACTGCCAATTCCACTGTCCATTGGTGTTTTTAAAGTAAAATAAATGTTTAAGTAAAAAATGGAAACAAGCTGCTCCATTCAATATAATTAGAAAGACTTGCATTTATATAGCGCCTTTCATGAAAACCAGACAACCCAAAGCACTTTACAGCCAACAAAGTACTTTCTTGAAATGTAGTCACTGTTGTAGTATAGGAAACATGGCAGCCAATTTGTGCACAGCACTCCCTCAGTACTGCACTAGAGTGTCAGCCTAGATTTTTGTGCTCAAGTGGAACATGAACCCACAACCTTCTGACTCAGAGGCGAGGATGCTTCAGCTGACACACAGAAGACTCACGGACTGACAGAAGACCAATTTCATTTTATTGACAGGATTTCACAGGCTGTTAATCAAATTCTGTACCACAACCTGTTTCGGTATAATATTTCTCTCCACAATACCCACATTTCTAACTTAACAGTGTGACCAATCCGTGTATTTGTTAGTTCTTGGGTCCCCTCTTAAAATGTAACTGTCTTCATGTAAAAGTGACAAATATCTTTTCATTAGTTTAGAAAGGAATTTTAACCCCCAAATATGGGTGGGTTTGGGTAGGGTGGGATGTAAAAATGTTTTAAAATCTTAAACCCAAACCGAACCCACCCACTTCCGGTTTTAACGGAGGCAGGATGGGGCTGGGGAGGCGGGCGGCCAACCCATTTCCAGGAGGTATTTAACTATTTTACTGAGGCTGTGTGCCTCACATTTTAGCTCCATTTTAAATTTAACCTTGGCCGGCCAAGTTTCCTGGGCCTTGGGAAACTCAGCAGCTAAAGGGAGGTGAGGACTGCTGCGTGGAAGAGGGAAGTGTCTTTCCAGCAGTGCTTATGGGCCTGGAGGAGCAGGATTAGATTCTCCTAGCCCCCCAAGCTAACCTGCTTCCCCCGCTGCGATCGGACCACCACCCCCATGATCGCCCCCCCCCCCCGCGATCAGACCCCCATCGATATCATTGACCCTCCATGATCACCACCCCCGACCCCCAATCTCTGCCCCCGATCTGTCTCCGACCCCCGCAATCACCCCCCGACCCTCCAAACCACTGTGCAGCCACCCATCCCCCCACCCCGCCACAATCTCTTAGCAGCAGGAAACCTACCTGCTCCTGGGTGGCAGCCTCTTCTGCAGCGCTCTGACAGGGAACCAAGCCTGTCAATCAGGCTGGCTTCTGGGCAGGGATCCTGTTGAAAATAAAGCACGCATGCTGTGGAGTCAAAACTCCATAGCATTCAGGGAAACCCGGACTTACAGGTTTCCTGACCAGAACACCTGCCCCCCTCCCCCCCCCTCACACGCTTGGAAATCCTGCCCCAGTAAATATTGGGGCCAAATGCAACAACTTAAATCTCATTGGAACACATTTACATGCAACTTGCAAATGTGTTTATTATACGTCTCATTTAGTCCTTCATTAGGTTTCAGCTGCAAAGTTGAAGAATCTCATTTAATTTTTTTATACGGAATGTTTCCAAACCCATTGCTAATACTAGACAACTGCCTAGCACCACCACCATTAGTTTCAAGATAATCAACTTTCTTGATGAGGACACAGGTTTACCGATAGGATAGTTTTGCCTATGTGTGTGTCTTGCATGAAGTGCACATATGCATATTTGTTTCCCTGAATTTAAACATTACTGCTGAAAGTAGAGAATATAATTAAACAGAGGTCATAACAACCAAACAAGGAATGTACAATTACAAAAGAAGATTACAGACTGTACCATTCATGAAGGAAACATTATTACGTTAAAATCATTGGTTGTCATTAAGAACATAAGAAATAAGAGCAGGAGTAGGCCATACGGCCCCTCGAGCCTGCTCCGCCATTCAATAAGATCATGGCTGATCTTCGACCTCAACTCCACTTTCCTGCCCGATCTCCATATCCCTTGATTCCCCTAGAATCCAAAAATCTATCCGTACTCTTGGACTCTAATTCATTCATAACCAAAAAGAAAAATGTAAGTTTTGTTACTTCACTGCTAATGCTTGATTTGATGTTCTCTTATGGTTATATGTCATTTAATTGTCTGCTACAGTATACGGCCTAGAAATGCAACTTCGGGCTAAAAGAAGCGTGAAGTCAGCAGATCGACCACTGTGCCTGCTGAATTGTGCCGGCATGAGCCACAAACCAAATTCAGATTTGGGCCTCATTTAAATGGTGCCATCGAGCTGCGGGCACCAAATAGGCACCCCAGTGCAGCTCGCCGGTTGTGGTTGGGTGGGAAATTGGCCGGCTCCTATGTTGATTCTCAGGGGGACTTGAATGGGTCAGCAGGGGACCGGAGATTTTTTGTGGGCCCAAGAGGAGCACTCCTTCTTCTCCTGGTCCCACAAAAATAAAAACTCTAAATCTCCTGAGGATTTTGTGAGCAGCTCCAGTAGTCCCTTTAAGGACCAATGTTAGGCCACTGAACGCCTGGTACAACTAGGTGGAGTGTGCACAACTCGCGCCCCACTCATTTGTACCTGAATTTTGCAACTAGGGCCTACAACAGGCATAGAACTCCTCCTTGCATATTTAAGCAGCCGTATGCCAGTTTCAGGCAGGCGGGTTGCTCACACATTTACAAGCCTACTTGAATATGCTGGCCTTGGGCATCAATGGGGCGGCCGAGGTTTCCCCCTTCCCTTCTCTGCCCTCCCCACCCCAATTTCCAACTGCTCCCATCCATTTTTTAGGTGCAAAACAGGTGGTGGGGAGTTGAATTTCTCCCCACTATATCTCTATATAAACGCTAGCTATAGATTACAGTGGAGTGTATTTTATGTGAATTTTTCCACTTAAAAATACTGTATTTGTTGTACTGTGTAACAAATTCTGTCATTGCTATTGAACAGTAGGTAAGGTTTTTCAATCTTTGAAAATAATTATTAAGATTCACCACCATTTAAAACATGGTTTGAGGAGGCAGCGCAGTGTAACGGAATAGTAGTTGGCAAGAGGGACAGATTCGCCAATCAAAAGCCGAGTCACTCAGTGTGCTTGTGTACAACTTGTAGTGGTCATTTACAAAGTGGCACTTCCTGGATACCGGTGACCTGTCTGCAGCTCATCATTACATGATCCAAGAATAACTTTGTGTGTCAGCTGTGGCTCAGTGGAAAGCACTCTCACCTCTGAGTCAGAAGGTTGTGGTTTCAAGTCCCACTCCAGAGACTTGAGCACAAAAATCTAGGCTGACCCTCCCGTGCAGTGCAGAGGGAGTGCTGCACTGTCGGAGGGGCCTTTCAGATGAGATGTTAAACTGAGGCCCCGTATACTCTCTCAGGTGGACGCAAAAGATCCCATGGCACTATTTCGAAGAAGAGCAGGGGAGTTATCCCCAGTGTCCTGACCAATATTTATCCCTCAATCAACATAACAAAAACAGATTATCTGGACATTGCTGTGTGCAATTGGCTGCTGCTTTTCCTATATTACAACAGTGACTGCACTTCAAAAAGTACTTCATTAGCTGTAAAGTGCTTTGGGATGTCCTGAGGTTGTGAAAGGCGCTATATAAATGCAAGTCTTTCTATCTTTTCTTTCTTTGCAAAAAGAAACATGTTTGAAGCCTAGAATAATGGAAAAGGGAATCAAGTTTATTAAAACAGAAAACTGTGTATGACTTCAGTTGGATGAAGTTAGATTAGTAGTAAAGAAGCATTAAAACCAACGAGTGCAGGCAATTCTTTCAGGCTGTTTGGAAAAAAAATCTGCTTTGCTGATCTGATTTACACAGTGTAAGCCTTCATCAGTAGCAGACCTGCTCTGGAGTCATGGGAAAGTCATGCTTAAGAGTTTGGCAGTTGATTTGAGAGCTTTGATGCTTTAAGTGTAGGTTATTTGGGAATTGTTTTGAGTTTTTTAAAGTCTGAATATGGAAGCTGGTTAACTTCATCAACTGTAAGGTTTTGTACTCTGGCAATTGATTTGGAAGAAACAGTCACTTTTCTTATCTTAGAAATGGTTGTAGTTTTTTTTCAAAGCATTTCTACATGCTTATAGCTATGAGCTCACAGCACATGACCATATTGGGAGGATTTATCGAAAGTTACAAGAAGTCACTATAAATATATCAGCAAAGTCAATAATTTGAGTATCATTTCAATAAGATGGCGATCAATTGAAACTCTTATTGCTTTATTGTTTATTTATTGAGGGAGGGAAGAAAGAAAAAACAATTTAGTTTCACCTTGCTAATTTTGAATACTCCAACAGTAGAGCTCCCTTGATGGTAAATGTACCTTTTGGTGGTACAACAACTGAAAATGCTGGAAACACTCAGCAGGTCAGGCAGCATCGTGGAGCGAGAAACAGAGTTAACGTTTCAGGCCACTGAGTGTTTCCAGCATTTTCTGTTGTTTCAGATTTCCAGCATCCGCAGCATTTTGCTATTGTACCTTTTGGTGGTGTCATTTTCACTCAGTTGGTAGCACTCTTGCCTCAGTCAGAAGGTTATGAGTTCAAACTCCACAAGGACTTAACCACATCATCTTGATTAGTGAAAACATTCTTGACAAATGCTTTCAGTTTTGATTGTCTTGTCCTGGCCCAAGAATTTCAGCTCCAGCAACGAATGCCACCTTAATCAAATTTTGTTTGATAATGCTCCCGTGAAGCGCCTTGGAACGTTTTACTTTATTAAAGACGCTATATAAATGCAAGTTGTTGTAGTAATCAGGGCCCCAGTTCTGAAAACCAACAGAACAGAACTGGAACAAAAACAGAAAATGCTGGAAATACTCAGCAAGTCAGGCAGCATCTGTGGAGAGAGAAACAGAGTTAACGTTTCAGGTCGATGACCCTTCGTCAGAACTGGAAAAAGCTGAAGATCGAACAGGTTTTTAAGCAAGTGCAGGGGCAGGGAAAGGGGGAGGGGAGGAAAGAACAAAGGGCAAGGTCTGTTATAGGATGGAAGGCAGGAGAGATTAAGAGACATTAAGAGATGGTGCAAGGCAAAAGGAGATGGTAATGGGACAAGTTAAGAAACAAAAGATGGCTCTAGATGAAGTGTAAATGGCACTGGCAGAATGATCGACTTTACAGCCTTCTGGACTCAACATAGAGTTCAACAATTTCAGATCATAACCTCTGCCCCATCCTTTTTTTTCCCATTTATTTAATTTTAATTTTTTTTCTCTCTCCCACATGGCAGCTGTCTTTCATTCTGTGGGAGCTTGCTGCTGCATTTCCTACATTATAACAGTGACTACACTTCAAAAAATACTTAATAGGCTGTAAAGCGCTTTGAGACATTCAGAGATTGTGAAAAACACTATATAAATGCAAGCCTTATTTTTGCATTTGCTTACAGTGGCTGCACTTCAAAAGTATTTAATTGGCTGTGAAGGGCTTTGGGAAGTCCTAAGGACATGAAAGTTGCTATCTAATTTCAATTTTTTTCTTACCGAGCTAGAAAGGACCTGGGTTTAATCCCTGCTCTGTGCCAGGTTGGGAAAGCAATGGGAATGTTACAATTAGTCCTAATGTCCCCATATTACGGAGGAGAAAAAACAAGGATCCCTTTCCTGGCTGTTGTCCTGTGAGCCCCTTCCACCACTCAAAAATGCATGAGTGTGGTAACTAGGCGCGGACAGAATTAAGCTCAGCCATGATGCTTCATAATTGAATAGCATGCTGACACACTGGCCTAGAAATTCGAGTAGGCCGGAAACCTGCCGGTAACAGCGCTGGCCAAGGCTAATGGCCACCCGCAGAAAGAGCGCAGGCAGCACCGGTATTTTGGTACTGCCTGCTAAATTACATCAGCGAAGTGGAGAATCTGGTGCAACACGCTCGCTCCGGTGCTAACCTCAGCATGAGGCCGAAGTTCATGTCAGAAGGATCGGTGCGGCGTTCTTGGGCAATGTGCTATGTCGGAGCATTTGGTGACGGGTCCGGGGTTTTGCTCGAGTCCGCTGATGCCCTTATAGGATTGGAGCATTGTGTGTTGTGGCAGATGACGAGGCACTTGTTTGTCCACAGGTCCCCTCTTACTTGCACGGATATTTCTCTGGGTGTTGTGTGGCTGCCCTAGCTCCACAGTTCTTTGACCCAGATGGTTGCTGTGTGGAGGTTTGTGCCCCACCACGGTGCTGGAGGGGGACGGGGATGCACCGTCTTGCAGCTAGCAGTGACAGAGCACTAGCCCGCAGATCGCAGAGGGCATTCACTCCCTGGTGAGTGGCTCTTAAAGCACAGGCTCAGATCTGAGGGACTCCTGGAAAACTACATAAAGACTGTGGCACATGTGTCCTTAAACCATTGCATAAGACATCATTGGAAATACATTTTTTAAAAGGGGGAACATGAACTATTGCTCTGGAGTTTACTGGTGTAAATGATGCTGAAGAGAGTTCAATTACATTTTTAACAACAGCAGACTTTTGAAGAACTCTTGGTGAGAATATGCTGTCAAGCCTTTTAAAAGCAGACTTCCAAACTTTGCATATCATTTTATCAGTTCCTAAACTAGAAAACCTCAATGTATAACATTTAAGGAAATGCAGCTTTGATTTTTTCCTGACATTATTAGAACTGTAGTACAGTATTACTTATTTTAAAAGTACCTCCTATACGGTTTGACTGACCAGGAGATTTGATGCATCGCAGTGGAAGCAATTTGCACTCCCATAGCTCTCCATAGTTAACAGTTATCCCTGTAGCTGTTTACAGCATGGATGTGCTTTTGAAAGGGCAGTAAGAGGAGCAGCGAGCTCTAAAATGGCTGAGCAGGTGTCAATTCGGCGTTATACACCAATTGGCGTCAGGCTCCTACTAATTAAAATAATTTCCGCGAGCGCAGGCAACAGCAGCGTTGCCAACCTGCCGAAAATGGTGGCCGCCGTGGGACCCATCGGCAGTGGGTGGAAGTGAGGCAGCCACCGCCTTTTTTCCCAAAATGTGCGTTAACAGCCAGCGCTAACACCTCTAATTTCTAGGCCACTGTCTATAATCACACATCACTACTTGGACAAGGTACTAGGTGGCTGGTGGAAACTTTGGCCCGTAATTTCCGATAGGAGGCTTCCTGCATGCGGAGGCCTCCTATCGGGAAAAAATCTACAAACTTACCTGAGGGCTCCCGAGGTCCGGGCATTTCCGCTCCTGGGCCTCTCCAAAGTCGAAATGCGCAGGGCCCATGTATCCCAGGGGCGCATGCAGTTCGCAAGCGTCCCTGGGATCATGTGGGCCAAGCCAGCCAATAGGAGAAGGGAATCTCCCTTCATACTTTTGACAGATAGACCCGTCAAATATATGAATGGAGATCACCCCAAAAATACACTAAAACATTAAATAAATTTTAATAAAACCATCACGTTTTTAAAATTAGTTAAAATTACATTAAATTAAATATTTTAAACAAATATTTGAAAAACATAATTAAAGTTTTTTACGGGGCTAAAAATAAACTTACCTTTTTTAAAAGTATTTTTAAATTATAAATGAGTGAAAATTTAAAAAAAAACTTTTTTCAGCTCTTATGCTGGTAAAAGCAGGCCTTATGCCTGCTTTTACCAGGTGTAAGATTTCTAAGGGTTTTCAGCAGGCGGAGGTTCTGCAGAAAGCGGAACTCTCCCCCCGCAGAGGCCCTTCTCCAGGGCAGGCGTCCGATCTTGACAGATCAGAAATGCCGGTTTTCAACGCATGCGCTTCGCATGCCTGAAACCGGCATTTCCGATGTCTCTACGGGTGTGTACACAGCCCGTACACACCCGTAAGCATCGGAAAATACAGGCCTTTATCTCACCATTTACCACTATTTTCAGGACAAGAGCTGAGAAATTTGGAAAATGTTCTGTTGTTGTTACTATTATCCACGTTAGTACCAGTCTTTGTGCAGGAAACAACTCAAAGCAGGACAGCAGATTGTCTGATACAATGGCTCTTCACTTGTATCTTCCTTCTACCTTGTTATTAAATGCATATATTTTCACTTCTGTTGAGTGAAGAATCTGTTTACCTAGTATTGTCGCTAGGACCATTCTCCCCTGTTGAATCTAGGTGTGAGGGGGGCTGGGGGGGAGGGGGGCTGGTTTACCTGGCTCAACATTAATGTCAGGCTATCACAAAATAGGACCTGGATTTATCAATTCTTGAATCCTGCCCTTTATAACTCAATGTACTAACAGGGAATAGAGCGTTATACTGATAGAGTTAGATGAGGAAACACAGGAGGAGGCTCCAGTGGAGCATAAATGCCAGCATGGACTGGTTGGGTCGAATGGCCTGTTTCTGTGCTGAAAATTCTATGTAATTCTATGTAATTTTGGTACTTAATATCAGTGCATCAAGCTACATTCTGTTCAATCCTGTGGAATAAAATTATAATATACTAGACTGCTTCCTATTCATGCCACTCTATCAAGAAACTTTGTGTTCATTTCATCTATATATATAAATCCTGAATTCAAATTTTTTTTTGTCCACAACGCTTACAATTTTGTCATGTTTTTATATCAACATTTAATATTGTAAATTGCAATGTCAACATTTCTCATTCAATGCTGCTTTATCAACCGTGACAACGTAGTTCAGCCTCTGGTCACTAGGTGGCTCTGACACAACTCTTGATACAAAAAGAAAATACTGCAGATGCTGGAAATCTGAAATAAAAACAGAAAATGCCGGAGATACTCAGCAGGTCAGGCAGCATCTGTGAAGAGAGAAACAGAGTTAACGTTTCAAGTCGATGACCTTTCGTCTGAGTATCTCCAGCATTTTCTGTTTTTATTTCTGACCCAACTCTGTTGCTACTTATAATCATGAATTGACCCTGAGCAATGCCACAGGTAATTTATTTGTTGTACTGTATAAATCACTTTGCATCCACTCCCATTGTACTGAATCTTGAACCCAACATAACATTTAAATATAAAGAAGAAAAAAAGCAAAATACTGCAAATGCTGGAAATCTGAAATAAAAACAGTAAATGCTGGAAACACGCAGCATCTGTGGAAGAAATTTTCCTTTTTTTATGATTTGGGTTTCTATTAGTTGTACTCCTCTAAAAACGGGGCACTTTTGTTAGATTTTAGGTTTGATGACACTGGTGCAACCCAGTGGATTCTTTGTGGGTTTTAATTGAATTTAAATAAAAGGCGCCTGTGGAAGAAAGAACAAAAGTTAACGTTTGAGGTCATGACCTTTAGAATTGACCAAGGGTCGCAAGACTGGAAACGTTGGCTTTTGTCCTTTCTTCTACAGATGCTGCCTAACCTGCTGATAGTTTCCAGCAGGTTCAGGTTTTTAAAAAAAATTTAAGTATAAATCCCTGATTCAAACATTAATAAAAATTCCCCAACTCTCTCTTATTGTTGTCCTCACTGAGCAGTGTGAATTTACATACCACGTGACAGTGGGAGCCGCCTGCGCTCTGTGATTGCGGGCTGTGACCCGGATGTGACTGCGCGGGCTCGGTGGCGCGAGCTTTGGATCGGAGGACGGTTGGTGCCGCTCACCGCCCGGGGCCAGACAGTGCGGGGACAGACAGCGCGGGACAGGCCGCCACCTGCCCGGGGACAGGCAGCGCGGGACAGGCCGCTCACTGCCCGGGGACAGACAGCGCGGGACAGGCCGGCCACCGCCCGGGGACAGACAGCGCGGGACAGGCCGCGCGAGCTCCGCTCCCGGCTCCGAGGATGTCGTCCATCCGATTGAACCGGTCCTCCCGCTCACATGCAACGGACAAGAGCCGCAAAAAGAAGGCGGGCCCGGCCTTGAAACAGGAGTGGGACAGCACGATCAGCGACTTGAGCGTTCACCGGGCTGGCCCGGAGGAGCTTGCTAGGCGCCGCGAGAACCGCGTCTCCAAGAACCGGGCGGAGGCTCGGTGGGAGCTGCGGCAGCGGGCGGGTGGCGGCGGCCAGAGGCGGGGGCCAGAGCCTGCAGCGAGGGTCGAGGGGCAGCTCGAGCAGTGGCAGTTGCGGGAGGTGTTGGCCAGGTCTGACCGGGCTCTGGCCGTGGTCAGGGACCTGTTCGGCGATGCCCCGCGGCGGCAGGCCGGCTTTCCCAATGTGACAGTGGCACCCGTATGCCGGCAGGCGCCTTCCGCACGGCTGATCGCGCAGAGGAGCGACCAGCCCACGCAGCTGTCCATCCTCAGCGAGTCGGTCATGGACTCCCAGGCCCTCAATGAAACCGACGGTGGAACCTCCAACCCTAAGCTGTCAGAGGAGAGGCAGGAAGAAGCCGACGCTTCTGTGTCCATGGACTATCAGACCAGCGTTGACAGCAGCCGTCACCTACCAGAGAGGAAGGAACAGGAAACCCCTAAGCCCACAACACAGTCCACAGGAGAACGCTCCCATACACCACCGAACCAGTCTTTGGGTTCAAAGACCCTTGAGACTCCCTGCACGCCAGACCGTGCCTCCGTGATCCACACAGGTTTAAATGCTACTGCTGCAATCCAGAGAGTGAAGTCAAGAGTGGAAAGTAGAGCTGAAAACAATACAGAACCAGATGGCTCATCCCAGTCCGAAACCGCAAGGGTAATTCGACAAGTACTTCATCCTAGTTCAAGGGACTCAAAAAAGGACATTTCAAATGATAAAAATTGCAATATGTCTACCAAAAGAATGGAAGACAGTAGGCAAGAGGACAGGCAGCTGAGCCTGGAGGTACTGCAGGAAATGATTGAGAATATTGACCAGGAGATGGTGGAATATGAACGCCAGACAGGACGTGAGGTCACGGGCTTGTTGCCGCAGAGAGGTCGTAGTCTAACAGGTTTCACTTTCTCGTTGGTCAGCTTGATAAGCAGACTGACCCACTATCTAAAAGAGAATGACATTCAGCAATGGCAGGAGAAAGAAAACCATCAGCAACTTCTAAAAAAATCCAAGGAACAACGAGCACTGATTGATGCACTGACAGCAGAATTTCTGACAATACAAGATGAAATTATTTCTGTGCAGGCTAACCTGCATCAGTATATGATCAAAACAGATGAAGAGCTGTTCTTGTTGAAACAAATGTTGCATGGATCTACAGAAGCAGAAGGAACTAAACCAAAGCCAAGACTAAACATTGCGCCTGAAGTTAGGGAGACAGCAGTGGAAGGAGCAAGTTTACATGCATGTGCCTACCCTGACAAACGAGATAAAGTAAATGCACCTCTTTTACGGGCTGTACCAAATATTGAAGAGGAGCTTTTAGGAAGTTTGGTAAATAAACAGCCCTGTGCTTATCAGTACAAGGGGATACTGTTAGAAAAAGCTAGAAGAGGTCAAAGTTTACCTGAGCATCTATTTGGCTCTGCTGTGTTGCTTTCTCCCCCAAGACAGAGGAACAGCCAAGTAAGTACTGGATCACAAACTACAGTTAATTTGTTTCAAGAAAGGCTTCAGCCTAATGTATATCTGGAATCAACTGATGCTCATCGTTCACAAATTCATAAGGAAGCTTCAGTGTCACCAGTTGTACTACAAGGAGAAAAAGACTCTAAAGAATACTTGGCAACACAAAACCAAAACCAGCTGCAAGATCATGAGGATCTTGCCCAGCAATGGAAGTTTTTGAATGCTAACGAAAGACATAAGAGCTTGAGTGTCACTTCGCCTGTTACTAATTTGCCTCAAATGCACCCAGTGCCTGTTGATGACACAGCAACATGCATTCTGAGAACAAAGGAGAGCAAGGTGCAAGCTGAAGGCAGTCAAGATCTATCTTTGGATGAGTGGCTTAAACATGAAGCGATGTTATCTCAAATTGCTGAGCTACAGTTGCAGAATTCTGCTCTCAAAGCCCATCTTGATCAGTTCAAAATAGGTAAATTATCTAATCCTGCACCACAAATTGAAAAGACCATTCACGGCACTTCTGAAAGTCTTCAGCAGAGGATCACTGAACTCAACCGTCAGAGTGCCGAGGCACGCAGCAAACTTTTGAACTTGATTGAACAGCAGAGACAAGTTTCTGGTGATTCTGCCTCCCCACCTATTTCTCCTATTCCACCGGAGGGTATATGGACAGGAACTGGCAACAGAACACTGGAAGTGTTGATCCCTCTGCCCAATGGATTGGACTCTTCCACAGGCACCACACCTTCCCCTGCTAGCAAAATAAACAGAAGTAGATCTACAGATAATGCTAGTACAACTAGTTCCTCACTATATCTGGACAAAGGTGATGGAAATAGGACACCTGTTACTCAAAGAATGAAGCCAGAAAGATTGAAAGAAGAAGGTTGGTTTGCATTGTCTACCCACACCATGCGATTCTAATGAGGTCTATAAATCCATATTTGGGCGATTGGAGAACAAACAGAATATACGTATATAAAAAGAAAAATACTACAGATGCTGGAAATCTGAAAGAGAAAATGTAGTTCTGAAGGGTCGGCACCAAAAATGTCAACTTGTCCATTTTCTCCACAGATGCTGACTGACGTGTTTCCAGAATTTTGTCTTTTTGTTTGCGCTTTTACATGTGTTGTATTTTCTTTGCATTATTGTGAATGGATAAAATGTAATTTTAAATTTCAGTGAGCCCTGAGCGGTTGGATATCTTCAATAATTGTTGATTATTGATCCACAGAGACAAAATATAAGCTCTAATTAAGCTGTTGTGATGGGATGAAAAAGGATGGGGGTTTCCTTGGTCTGCTCTGGTTTTTCTAAATTGAGCAGTTTAAATTTTATGGGGAGTGGTGCGGGGGTAGCAAGTCGGTAGCCCATTTTACATCACTCCCGATTTTAAATAAACATGAGATGTAAAACAAACTGCCAATTTGCTATCAAGTGTTTGGGGGAAGGGGTGGCATTTGCAGCATGTTCTGTAGGCTCCATGAATTAATTTTTTTTGACCTGGCACAAGCAGCGATCAATGTTTATAATGGGATAATCTTTTTTAAAATGATTTTTATTAAATTTAAACAATATGAAAGAATACATTACAATATAATTAAGTTATGTTAATAAAACTTCCACAATTTGAACAAAAATAAAATGACTTTTTACGTGGTGTTTGAATCAAAGGTTTTCAGTGTTATCCATTCTCATAACCGGTCTGAGCCTCTTAGTTTGAGAGTTGTCTCACACTGCATTATTATCTACCTCTACGATAGCAGGACCCAGGGGTGTGGCATTAATAGCCCCAAATCCATTAGTGAGTACAGAAGCCTAGTTGTTTGAGTACTGGATTACCAACCCAGAAGTTGTGAGTTCAGATGTCACTGGCAAGGTGTGAAATTGAATTCAATAAATTTGGTATTTGTAGGTTAACATCAGAAAAATAACTGAAAGCTTCTGGATTGTTGTAAAAATCCAATTGTTTTACCTAATCCCTTTTAGGGAAAGGAGCCTGACATAATATCCATGTAAGACTAAAGCAATCTCAGCCCAATCAGGCCTGCAACAGGTCATGCTCACCAACATTTTTGGGCTGGTGGTCAAGTTGGGACTTGGGAGAGCAACAACCATACATAGTTGTACTCACAGAATCATATCTACCAGCCAGCATCCCACATTCCTCCATTCCAAACCTTGGGTGTAGCCTGACCTACCAGACAGTCCCACAACTAATGGATAAGAGCAAATCTCTCTATCCCTACGACATTCAGTTGGGAATTAACAGGAGAAAGAGGCTTAATTAACATTCCCATCATCAACCATGGTGCAGCCCTGACTGCAAGAGATAAGTCTGAAATTTTTGAAAGACTTCATCCAAAAGTGCTAAGTGGATGATTCTACTCTGCCTCTATCTGAGGTTTCCACCATCATAGATAACAGTGTGTAGTAAATTAGATTCACTTCATGTAAAATTAAGAACTGGCTAAGTGCATTGGACACAGCAATGCATTGTGATGGACTTTGACACATTGCAATTACCACCCCATGAACCTCCTCCCAATCATCTGTAAAGTGCTGGAAAGAATTATCAATAGTGCCATCAAGCAACACTTACTTACCAATAACCTGCTTACTGATGCTCAGTTTGGGTTCCACCAGAACTTCTTCATAACCTTGATCAGGAGATGAATGCCAGAGAACAGGTCAGCAGTTGCCCTCAACATTAAGGCAGCGTTGGACTGAATATGCCACCAAGGAGCCCTAGTAAAACTGAAGTCAGTAGGAGTCAGGAAAATGCTCCATTTGTTGGGAGTCACACGTGAAATGAAGGAAGGTGATTATCGGACGCCAGTCATGGCTGCTTGATCAATGACAATTCTTTCATCATAAGGTCAGGAGTGGGGCAGTTCACTGACAATTCAGTGTGCAGATCCAGCAGATCCATTCGAAACTGCTCTGTTAATGGAGCAATGCATGCCAGCCTTCAGCAGGACCTGGATAACATTCAGGCATAGGCTGACAGTTGGAAGGTAACATTTGTGCCCTGTAAGTGCCAGATAATGATCATCTTAAACAAGAGAAATCTGTCATCTCCCCATGACTTTCACTGACATCACCATCGCCAAATCCCCAACCAACAAGATCTTGGAAGTTGCCATTGATCAGAAGCGGAATTGGACCAACCATGCTAACACCATGGCTACAAGTGCAGGGTAGACGTTGGATACTCTACAACGAGTGGCTCATCTCCTGACCCCTCAAAGCCTCTGCACCATCTACAAGGCTCAAGTCAGGAATGTAATGGAATACCACTTGCCTGGATAGGTGCAGCTGCATGGACACTCAAAAAGCTCGACACTATTCAGGACAACAGTCTTCTTGATCAACACACTTGCCACTGAATATCCACACTGGCACACTGTGGCTCAGTATGTATGATCCACAGAATGCATTGCAGCAAATGAACGAAGGTTACTTCAACAGCCCCTCCCTCCCCAGCAACCTCTACCACCAAGAGGACAAGCAGCAATGTCAGGAATACCATCTCCTCCAAGTCACCATCCTGACTTGGACATATATTACCGTTCCTTCATCATTGTGTCAATATACTGGAATTTACTACCTAGCATCATTGTGGAGCCCCATCACCACAAGGACTTCAGCGGTTCGAGGAGAAGGCTCACCATTGTTTCTCAGGGCAACCAGGGACGGGCAATAAATGTGGCCTTATCAGTGTCATCCACATTTTGATAAATAAAAGCTGCTTTATTTCACACCATTTCAGGTTAGACTCAATTAATTCTACTTACGTTTGCATAAAATAAATATGCCATGCTTCCCTATATCAGTGGGGTGTCTTAATGTAAACAAGATCACTTCTAACTGTCTTCCAGCATTTCTATCCTCTTAGTATTGGTGTATACTTTGCAGCTTTCTCTTCGAAAAACCTATTTGACTGCTTTTGTATTGGTCTTTGTGTTTACAGCCAGAAAGGAATTAAAGACCTTCCAACACAATGGATGTGAGGTGTTTATAAATTCCCGAGACAAAATAATAAATTGCTTGTTGCTTGCATTCTTTCGGGGAAAATAATCTCCATTTGCCAATTAAGCACCTTTCATCGAGGTACCTTTTTCAAATTTCTGGGAGTACACTTTGTTGTCTTATTTAGGATACCACTTGATTGTTGCTATTTTTGTGGTGCTTTGAGTGAGTGTCTTCCCTTTCATCAGCTTTATTTTTTATCGGGACTGCACTTTCAAAATCTCAACTGTCTAGCCTTTGGCCCTCCATTCACCACAACATTTCTGCAACTACTGATCTGCTCATCCACATCCTCACCACCACCTTTGATGCCCTAGTCCCCATTAAAACCATTATTCCCGCTCACCCTGGTATGGCCCTCATCTCCGCTCTCTTAAGTCCAAGGCAGGCAGAAATGATATGGCAGAGAACTGGTTTAGCCATTCACCTGGCTAGACCACATAAAGCATTATCGGGTCCTGCTCTCATCTGCCAAAACTGCTCACTATTCTGGGATCATTCTGGAATGCAAAGATAACCCCCGGCATCTTTTCTCTACTGCAAACTGTTTTCTTAAACCCCTAACCCTGTGTCCTCCACCCTCACCTCCAACAACAAATGCGAGGAGCTCATGGAATTCTTTGTCACTAAGATTGAGACCATCCGATCAGCTACCTTTGCCACTTCCCTTCCTTCCCCTAACTCACCGGACCAAACTTCCTCCAAGATTCCCCCCCTACCCTAGCCCTGAACTCACATCTTTCTCCCGTTTCTCTTCAATCTCCCCTCATGTCCTCTCCGAGCTCATCTTGTCCATGAGACCCATTTCCTGCTCCCTCAACCCTATTCCCACTAAACTGCTTACCACTGAACTTTCTTTTCTTGCTCCCATCTAGCGGATATTGTTAATGATTCTCCACAGGTACCCTCCCCCTCAAAAAATAATCCTTGACCCCCTCCGTCCTTGCAAACTACCGCCCCATCTCCAACCTCCCTTTCCTTTCTAAAGCCCTTGAATATGTTGTTGCCTCCAAAATCCATGCCCATCTCTCCCGGAACTCCATGTTTGAATCCCTCCAATCAGGTTTCCGCCCCTGCCACAGTACCAAAATGGCTCTTATCAAAGTCACAAATGGCATCCTATGTGACTGTGACAAAGGTAAACAATCCCTTCTTGTCCTCAACCTGTCTACAGCCTTTGACACGGTTGACCACACCATCCTCCTCCAATGCCTCTCCACCATTGTCCAGCTGGGTGGGACTGCACTCACCTGGTTCCATTGTTATCTATCTAATCATAGCCAGAGAATCACCTACAATGGCTTCTCTTCCCACTCCCGCATCGTTACCTCTGGTGTCCCCCAAGGATCTATCCTTGGCCCCCTCCTATTTCTCATCTACATGCTGCCCCATGGTGACATCATCTGAAAACACAGTGCCAGTTTCCACATGTATGCTGACGACACCCAGCTCTACCTCACCACCACTTCTCTCGACCCCTCCACTGTCTCTAAATTGCCAGACTGGATGAGCAAAAATGTCCTTCAACTAAATATCGGGAAGACCGAAGCCATTGTCTTCGGTCCCCGCCACAAACTCCATTCCCTAACCACTGACTCCATCCCTCTCCCTAGCATCTGTCTGAGGCTGAACCAGACCATTTGCAACCTTGGTGTCATATATGACCCTGAACTGAGCTTCCGACCACATATCCGCGCCATCACTAAGACCATGTATTTCTACCCCCGTAACATCGTCCGACTCTGCCCCTGCCTCAGCTCATCTGCTGCTGAAACCCTCATCCATACCTTTGTTACCTCTAGATTTGACTATTCTAACGCACTCCTGGTTGGCCACCCACGTTCTACCCTCTGTAAACTTGATGTCATCCAAAACTCTGCTTCCCGTGTCCTAACTCGCACCAAGTCCCATTCACCCATCACCCCTGTGCTCGCTGACCCCAGTTAAGCAACGCCTCGATTTTAAAATTCATATCCTTGTTTTCAAATCCCTCCATGGCCTTGCCCCTCCCTATCTTTGTAATCTCCTCCAGCCCCAGCACCCTGATTTTAATCGCTCCACCATTGGTGGCCATTCTTTCAGCTGCCAAGACCCTAAGCTCTGGAATTCCCTCCCTAAACCTCTCCGCCTCTCTACCTCTCTTTCCTCCTTTAAGACGCTTCTTAAAACTTACCTCTTTGACCAAGCTTTTGGTCATCTGCCCTAATTTCTCCTTGTGTGGTTTGGTGTCAAATTTTCCTTTATAACGCTCCTGTGAAGCGCCCTGGGACGTTTTACTACATTAAAGGTGCTATATAAATAAAGTTGTTGTTGAGCTGTTGGGCGTAATTTTAACCTAACCCGCCGGGTGGAAAATCCACGGGATTGGGCGGAATGCCGGCTTCTATGCACGTCAGATACCTGAATGACCAAAAAATAATTGTATGTGTTATAATTATTTTTGTTGCATAACTTCAGATCTTAAATTTAACCTAAATGATGTTCTCATCTGATCTTGTGTGAATTCCCTGATCTTTGATTCAATATTTTATTCTGTTCTCTGACCTGCATTGAGCTTAATGCTGTTTATGCCTCATTCCTTCCTATCAAGCACTTATAGAAGTTACAACACAGAAACAGGCATTCAGCCCAACCAGTCTGTCAGCGTTTTTCCACCACGGGAGAAAATAGTCATAATCACATTTACCCGCCCTGTTTCTATAGTTTCATCTGCTTTTGTCATGTTGCTATGTGACAGGCTTTCAGTCCACTCTCATTTGCTGCATTATACCTTATCATTCAGCTGTCTTTTCATTTTAATAACTTTCCCTTTCATGTTTTTCTTTTTTTCTCTAATTTGTTTATGCCTATTTAAGCTCGTATTCTGCCTGTTGCTGGCTTTTTAACTTGTAGTTTGATGTGACAACTCAAATTTAATATGTATACCCCACTCTGCCACCAGCAGTACATAAATCAGTGCCCACCATAAGATCAGCATGAATTAGACATCCATCCCCACCACTTCCTTGCCCCCTGGTGATAATATCATCACCACCACTCTACTGGACTAACTGGATGTGAACACTTATCCCACATACTCACCATAAGACTGCCAGGGATCAACCATGGAAACATGCTTTCTTTTTGAAATTATTAGACTTTTGGAAATAAAATATTAAAAATAAGATAATATGCAAAAAGAACTTGTGCATTTGTTACTGTGTCAATCCGCACATGGCAACTCTTTCACTGCAAGGGTAGGAAACCTTGTGATAGGACATAAAGAAATACTGTTAGCTGGGGTGGAGCTACAAGCCGTAGGAAATAAACAAGAAAAAAGGGAGAGTGACCTCCAAACCCGAAATGGTTTAAATTTGAACCTTGAATGTCAGATCAATGCAAATCTGACTTTTTAACATTGGGATTTAGCTCAAACTCAGCAATCATCTCTACTTCAAGTGCCCACATTTGTTGTTTAATAAAAACATTGTTTTTGTAAAACTTCTACCCCAGTTCAGTGTGATTCACTTTCTTATTTGCTAATCTCACAACCCTGTGCCATGAAAATTTCTGTACACAGGAAGGAAATGGATACTTAAGAAATATGCCACTGTAGCGGATCAGATAAACAGTGCTGAATTCAGGAAGCACTTGCAGATGGCCAAAAAAGCAAACTTTGACTTAATTGGGTGCAGATACTGAGGAATAGGATTGCACTTGAAAAGAGCAGGTAATAGGAAGCCACGGAATAGCTGTATAGCTGCATTTTACATGATGTTGACTGGCTGCAGTTGGAAATCATTTGAAGGGGCAGCCGTGCCTGTGCAAGGAACTGCCGCTTTGATAAAGCAGTGAGGACTAAATGAAAGTATGGAGCACTGCGACGACAGCTAGATAGTAAAGCGTGGCATTATTAACGACCTTGTGGGCCACTTGTGGTTTGGGGAATATGAGAGGTATTCGCATTATTGAAGCCCGAGGAGAAAGAATTGTATTAAATGTCTCCTTCTTGTATCTGTCCTACTAGTTGCTGTACCATACCCAATGTTTAACTGCTGCTTCGAGTCCATGCTGTGGCTTAATTCCAGCAGCCAATACTGAGGATAGAAATTGAAACCATTGTGATGGCTTTGTGTTTTGCAGTGACTTTTAATAAGCAGCCTTGCTGCACTAACCACTCAACACAGTAAGTAGACTTTTTATTTGTTAATCACCGTACAGATTCAGATTTGAAATGCTTCTTTAAAACAATACATTCTAACTTTGATCATGAATTCGAATCATTACTTTTGTATTTGGGTAGGTGGAGTTTTGAAAACTCCTCGTATATTTTAATATCAGCTGATGACATTTTTTTATCCAGTTCCTTGATTTTACTTTATTGTTTTGGTGACTCAGAAAATGTTTCATTTTTGGAGTCTGGTATTTTTAAAATGTGAATGCCATTATATTTTGTAAAGATGTTTATTTTAACCAGTTATTAACTGTACAGTAGTTGTTGCTATTAGTTCTTATCTAAACCTGAAAGTTCCTGTGTTTAATGCCTGATTTCTGCTGAATTAGCTGATCTTAGGCACAGATTGACTTCAGTGTTCAGGTTGGGGAAGGAGGGGGAAAGTCAGCTTGGATTAATATTCCGTCAACTTAGCTGAAAAGCGTATGTGTATAGCTGCTTTTATACTGACACTTGTTTAGGTTGGAATTCAGGAGAACGGCATCTGTAAGTTGGCCCCTGGCATTTACACTACTAAACCCCACGATAAACTGGGTCTACAGTTCTGCCAGGACACCGGAATAAAGGAGTCATAGTGTAAATGCTAGGAGCTGACTCACAGACACCAGTCTCCTGAAATCAGAACTAAACAAGGGCCAATATAAAAGTGGCTTATGAGTGTCAGGTGAGGATAGGATCAGGAATGGCTGTGATGTCCCCATTGCTGGAATAACCGGATGACACTTGTTCTTTAGAAGAACAGCTATTTGGGTGAGGCACTGGAGGGCTGGCAGCTCTTGTGGAACTGTGCCTCAGCAAGAATCAGCACCTTTGAGGAAGAAGGGGAGAAAATTGGGAGAATTATTTTTCTTAAAAAGGCTTCATGTCCATGTTGCAACAAGTGTTTTTTTTTAGCCTTTGCAGCTAATAACAAGATAGCTATTAAAAGTGAGACAGGAGCAAAGGGAAGGAATGGTAGTTGTATGCTCTGGTAATGCAGTTCAATGGCCGTGAAATTCTGCACCTTAGCACCGGTAGTTAAGACCTTTTTTCAAAAAAATGGCATCCGCCTCGCTTCCACCCACTTCTGGCGCGGCCCGCGCTGTTCACCATCTTGGTGAGGGCGATGGCGCAGGCAGCACGTGCTTGCGGCGGCAGTATGCAGAGTTGGCAGATTGTGACGTCAGTCAGCACGTAACACTGATTTGACGCACGACCTGCCATTATCAGCATCACCGCTCCATTCAACACCCTCTCCTAAATACGCACAGCTGAACCTGCATTCAGCTGCACGAGGGACCCCCCCCACCAGCGCTATTTAAAGGCAAACATCCAACTTGCAGATAAGTTGATTATTGCTCTTGTACTGGCTCTTGCAGAGTTCGTATGAGTACTGGGTTGCTGTAAGTGATTTAAAAAGTTGTTAAAGTGTGTAGGGAGTGCTGCTGGACATTGGGAAGGCGTTGGCTGCTACTGGAAGTCCTCTGACTACACCACTTGCTCCCAGTCACGGGGTCTCTAGTTGCAGTTCCCCTTGCGCTGCAGCATGACAGGGAGATGGAGCAGTGGCAGCAAAGAAGACAAGCTGCTCGCAGAGAGAAGAAGAGGAGTGTGGAGGGCTCTCAGTAGGAGGCCTTACCCACCTAGGGTCTTCAGGGAGCACTTCTCCTGCCTGCACCTAAGCCAGGAGCAGTGTGTTCGGTGGCTCCACTTCACCAAGGAGGTGGTCACAGAACTCTGCCACTTCCTGCAACCAGACCTGCAGCCTCACAGCAGGGCAAGGACAGCTCTGCCAGTGGCCTTGAAGGTGACCGTGGCCCTGAATTTTTTCGCCAGCAGATCCTTCCAAGCTGGAGCAGGAGACATAGCAAACATCTCGCAGTTCGCCGTCCATCGCTGCATCCAGGAGGTCACAGAGGCTCTGTACTCTAGGAGAGGGGACTTTATTGTCTTCTCTCTAAACAGTGAGAAGCAGGAGGAGCGTGCACGTGGTTTTGCCAGGATATCGGGCTTCCCCATGGTGCAGGGTGCCATCGACTGCACAAACATAGCTTTGAAGGTGCCACATATGAATGATGAGATGTTTCATAACCGCAAAGGGTGCCACTCGCTTAATGTGCAGTTGGTATGCGACCACACCCAGCACACCATGATGGTGAATGCCTGGTATTCTGGCAGCAGTCATGATGCATTCATCCTGTACCAGTCCACTGTGCCAACAATCTTCCAGCCACCACGTCGAACCCAAGGGTGGCTGCTAGGTGATGAGGGCTATCCACTCTACACCAGGCTGATGACTCCCATCTGCAACCCCACCACTCGTGGCCAGCACTCATATAATGAGAGCCATGCTGCCATGAGGAATGTAATTGAGCAAACTATTGGGGTGCTCAAGCAATGGTCACGCTACCTTGTCCGCTTGGGAGGACCCCTCCAGTACTCGCCGGAGTGGGTGTCACAATTCGTGGTGGTCTGCTGCATCCTCCACAACTTGGCCATCATGAGGGGACAGCCCTCACCACCACGGGTCCGCAACCACCTCAGGAAGAAGTGGAGGAGTAAGAGGAAAAGGAGGAGGAGGAAGAAGGGAGGATGCAGCCTACAAATCCACGTGCCGGATGGGCTGTCCATGAGCGCATCATTAGACTCCGCTTCCCCTGAATGAAACCCCAGATCTCCATTGCTCAACACTTCCTCACCTTACCATTCCTCTGTCACAGAACATCACAGCGTCCTCTTGGCCACAATGCTGAAATGAAAGCCACCACGAAACAAACATTCCAAACTTAATTTATAAATGATTAATTTCAAAACTACATAACAAAGTCAACTAATCACCCTTGTACATTCCCTCAGTGCTGGTTTTCCGTGTGCCTTTGCCTATCCTAGTGCTCCTACGAAGTGCTACCCCAGTGACTGCAGCATGGCTGGTGGAAGGCTGCTGACTTTCAGTGGGGGAGACTGCAATAGCCTTGGAGGATGACCTCGAGCAGCTCTGGGCCTAGAAGGCCTGGCTGTAGACTGCACCACCTTGGCATGGGCGGCAGCAGTCTGAGCTGGCTGACTGACGGGCAACAGCAAGGGCACTGGCGGGGTGACAGTGGTGCAAGTACGAATGCTGTCATCCTGAGAGAGGACAACAGGTTCGTACTCCACAGAGTACTGGCACTCCCCCAGGGCGGCACCTCAGCAATCCTAGTAATCTGTTGGAGGATTGCTGGACTGCTGTGAGACCCTGCAAGCCTCTTTCCATGCTGATAAATCCAGCCAGGATGGCAGCTGTCTGAGCTTGCGTGGCAGAATTCTGAGCTTCCACTGCAGCACTCAGACATTGGGTCGCTTCCGCCTGTGCTGCAATGGAAGCTGAGCCATTGCTCATCAGACGCTGTATCATGGTTGGGTTCTCAAGTGCTCTACTGGAGTTGCCCATCACTTCCATCCTGGAAATCACGGGCTCCAAGCTCTGTGAAAAGCCCTGTGCAAGGTTGGAGCCGGACTCCTCCATGCTCCTTGACAGTGACAACAGGCTCTCTGGCAGGCCTGTCAATGCACCAAGCATTTCTGTGTGCATGCCCATCTTCTTCTGAAGGCCGCCCCATCAAAGTCCTCATCTGAGTTCTCTGCAGCGGAACTTGTGTGAGACCTCACTATCCGGAGAGCTGGCACCTGCGCTACCCTTTCCCCCTGCCTTGGCTGCAGGCCACTTGTGCCTGGTGACTCACCACGTGCAGATCCCACCTCTATACTACCCTCTGAATTACGCGCAGTGCCAGTTTCTGAGCTGGTGCCTGCGAGTGTCAGATCAAGTGACGGTGTCTTTCTTCTCCATCACTCTCTTGTTCTTCCTGCACTGGCTGGGCTGGTTGGATTTCTTAGATATCTGAAAGGAGAAAGGCACAAGGGTAGGGTTGTGGTGAGGGGAGGGGGAAGCAGGATGTGCATGCTTACACCAGTAACAGCTTGTAAGTGAGAAGAGATTGTGGGATGAGGGGGAAGTGGGATGTGAGAAGAAGGATTAGGTATGAGCATACCGTCATCATCAATGGTTTCAGCCTTGCTGATCGCCACCACCTTAGTGACGGCCCCTCCAATGATGTCTCGCACTGTCTCCTCCAGCTGGATTAGGATATGCAACCGTCCCTGCCCCCCGCCTATTAGCTGCTGCTGGTGCCGGTTATGCGCCGCCTTGGCCTGCAAGAGAAAGGGAAGTGTATCAGTGAGTGTGGTGCAATGTGTTTGAGGGATGTGCCTGTCATGGTTGAATAACTGGCAGTGTGTGCAAGGTGTGAGATGTGGGTGTGAGGCTTGCAACAGTGGTAAGTGTGTGAGGGTGAAGTGAAGCTATGATTGTGAGGTGTGAGTCGTGATTGATAGAGATTGTTGGTAGGTGAGTGAGGGGGGTGTGGTGCATTGAGCAGTGTGTGAGGCTAGTGATGCAGTTGGTGGGATATGGCATTTGAAGATAAATTCACTGACCTTGATCACTCGTGTGAGGTCATTAAACTTCTTTCGGCACTGGTGGAAAGACTGGTGGTACTGACCGCTTCAGTAATCTGCTCCCACTGCCTTCTTACAGTCAGTCTGGAGGGCCTCCTGGCCCTCTGTGGGTAGAGGACCTGTCTCCTCCTTTCAACCCCTGCACTAAGGCTGCCAGCAATGTTCCCTTTAAGCTGCGTGGCCACGTGGCTGCACATCACTCCTGGGATCCCACGCAGCCGGCTTTTCAGTGCAGAAACCGCGCATGCGCGATATTTTGAATGGCCTGCCAAAAAAAATCACAGGGAACATTGGCCACCAGTGCTGCGTTTGAGAACCTAGGTGCCCTTTCTCTGCCCTGTTGAGCCATAGCTACCTTCCACTCTCCTTCACAACAATTTCAGAAAGCACCTCCCCTTTAAGAAGAGCAGACTGCATTTCAAACTGCAGGCTAGCTTTAAACAGAGCTCACTTCCCACAAAATTGGGCCCCCTGTTGAGCGCTCAGCCAACCAGCAGTGCTTTCAGCACTCGGCTCAGCGCTTCAATCATGTTAATTTGCAAGCAGCATGAATTTTGTGTGCTGCCTGCATTACTTTCAACGGGCACTTGCGCGCTGCAATCCCGTGCCCATTTTTGGGCCTTATCCAATTTAGCCCCCAACATCTTCCAATCCAAAAAAAAAATTGCCCCAGCTAGTAGTACCCCCTTCAGTGTGGCCTGATAGCTGATAGAACTGATAAAAATCCCACAACCATAACTGTTTAAAATAATGTTTATTACAAGTATCGAAGCAGATTGAATCAGAATTTGAATTTCTACCACAGAAATTCTTATGAACCATTAAACTCACCTAATGTTATGCATAAAACATGGTATAGGATTAAGATTTGGGCTTTGTAGATGTCTTCTGATGAGCAATTTTGAAGTTAACTATCAGTTTAAGAAACAAAACCTGAAAAGTATCTTTGTTAGTGCCCTAGCTATAGCTTTCTGGGAGTTTTGATCTGATGATAGACTTCCACAGCAAAAGTTACTCCCATATTCTTCTCTTACCTATAGTAAAGGTAACGTGAAAATTTAGCGGTAAATTATTTGGATTTTAAACAGAAACATTAATCTAATATATGTAAAGTATTAGATATCTAGGTAAGGCAGTAAACACTGAACTTGCAGCATGACTGCTTCCTGTTATGTGATGCTGCATCGCTAGCTTTCATTATAATGATTGCTGAGGCCTTCCTTCCTGTCAGATGATCTAAATGTCACAATAGAGGATTCCATAATGGAGCATTCCACAAATATGGAAAGAAAGCAATCGAACAACAAGCTCTTACTTAATTTCAATGAAAGGAAGAACTTGCATTTATATAGTGCCTTTCACAACATAAGCACTTCACAGACAATGAAGTACTGTTGTATTTTAGAGAAATACAAATCAAATTGTATATATTGTAAAATACAGTTTATGTTAGACTTTGATGTGCCTCTCTGTTCCTGGCAAATATGATAGAGCAACTTGTACACTGTGTGATTTATATTGGAAAAGAACAGTTTCACTGTATGAGGACACAACCTCTAAAAATGAAGAGTTCCAATTTTGCGGTATTTCTCTCTAAGTCTGGTGGTTTTATACATTGCTCTACTTTCAGTCTATTTTTAAAAAATGTGTAAGTCTTGCCACTGACTTTTTTATTGTTATATGTATGATTCTGGTTTTTGAGTTAAAATAAAATATTTATCAGCAAAATTTTAGGCAGGAGACACAGAGATGGACGAAAGAGACTGGGGGAGGGGGAGACAGAGATAGAGTCATGTACAGAAAAAAGTCAGACTAAGAGCAAAGCTCGTATAATAGACAAAGACTAACAGTAAGACTAGTAGAAGAGACAGAGACCAATAACAAAGACAAACATACAGAGAGATATGCACACAGGCAGAAAAATTGAAAGACAAACATACAGACACGTACGACATCCAATGCAGTGAAAACATGTTGTATTAATAACATTCATAATTGTGTGCTATAAACAAAAAATTGTGAAGTGACATCATCTTTATGGATAGGCTGACTAACCTTTATTTATTTAGAAACAGAATGAAAAGGCATAAAGCCTGCTGAAACACATCATTGCAGTATTTGGGTATAATGCGGTATATTTTCTTCTGTGTATAAGGTATATAATGAGGATTTAGTAAAAGAATCATTCTTCGACTGTACACACAGAGGAAATATGCTCCAATGTTACTGTGATGAAGATGGTGAAAGATTCCTGGCTGTTCCCCTCACAAACAAAGACTGGTTGACCAAACACTTTCTCCAGGGGAGGGCTGCTCCAAAAAGAGAAAAGCCTAACAACGGGGTACTTCTTTGTGTTAAAATGAAGCAGTTTTAATAAAGTCATAACCATACTATCCATGAGGAAGATACGAGACTTTGGGGAGAGAGTAAGCAGTGAGCTTAGTTTGAGCTTGCTCTGGCCTCCTTGTGTGTTGCCAACTTTTCTGGTTCTATAAAGAAATGCAGGTAACTTATGAACAGCAGCAACGGTATTTTGACTAAAATGTTAGCCTAAAATGGGGCCGGGTGACTATCCATACAGATATCATCATTTCATTCATTGAATATTAGCAGAGACTTGGAAAAAATAGCAGCGCTTATTCCTGAGTGGTAATGACTAAGTAACATAGGAACAGGCGTAGGCCATTCAGCCCCTCGAGCCTGTTTCGCGATTCAACTAGATCATGGCTGATCTGTATCTCAATTCCATTTACCCCCCCCCCCCCACCCCTTGGTTCCATATCCCTTAATACCCTTGCCTAACAAAAATCTATCAATCTGAGTTTTGAAATTTTTAATTCAACTAACCTCAGCAGCTTTTTTGGGGAGAGAGTTCCATATTGTCACTACCCTTTGTGTGAAGCAGTGCTTGTTGACATCGTCCCTAAACAGCCTAGCTGTAATTTTAAGTTTATGCCCCTTTAAGGATTACAGGCAATCTTGTTTCTTTCCTGTATCTTCTAAGCAAATTCCTTGCCAGTGTTTGCTCATTTACATCGAGAGTTTAGCTAAGCCTGTTACAGTGCTTTGTTTTTTATGTCTTCCATTTCCAGTAAGTTTGAATGTCTATTCATCTGTATCACTCTCTGACTGACTGCAATTCTGTCTGACTGATCGACTGGTTGTATGTCCACCTGCTGATTGTCTACCTACCTGTCTGCCCGCCCACCTGACCGTCTATTTATCTGACTGACTACTATGTGTGACTGACTGATCATCTACCTGTCTGTCTGGCTGCCTGTGTTTCTGATTATTTGCCTGTCTACTTGACAGACTGAATAACTGACTACTTGCCATACAATAGGATCATGCAGTTACAAATTTTGGTGATAAATAAAGCAGAAGGCCCTGTAAACCTAAACACTGGATGGTGTACTGGGCTGTGTGTTCTCCTGACTGATTAGACCATCAAAAACATTGAGAAACATTTTGACGAATGGAACATTCTACAGAATAAAAACCTTAAAAGTAAAGAATGCTCAAGGGCAAGCTGTTGTACTTGCATTAATTCAGAGTTCACATTGTGTATTGAATCTTTTTTATTAGAATGACAGATGGTTGTAAAAAGTGGCTAATTAGGTGATAGTACATGAAGAATGACTTTGCAGCTCTGATTGTTATTACAAAATGGAAGTCATCACACTCTAAGGAAGAGGAGCAGCAATTTTATATATGTTAATTTATTCAGATATCACTGCACTGTTTAATTAGATGCTGCCTGTCCTTCAATTGCAAAACTGTGTCCTGCAGCATCTTGTTCATGCCTGGATTGTTTTTTCACTCCGTGTTATTGAATTCAGGGAAGACACCAGTAACAATTAAGAACACTGCCCTTTGTGCATACACCAAGGAGGACAGCATGACACTGTTCTCTGGTCAAATCCCGTCAAGTACCACAATGTGTCTTTATAATCTGGCTTTTAATATAAAAAAATTCATAAGCAGTGGCATAGCCCTACAAATTGGCGCACCAGTGGCAGTGTCACTGAGTGGGACCTGCACATAGTACCAGCACCAGTGCATAGGGCCTGTAAGTTGGTGCAGCAACGCTCAGTGCCACAGAATAGGAGGAATTATTTCAATCCTGCACTCTGCTCCGTTCCTGATTTGAGTCGCGGAGCAAAGACTAAATGTTTCCCTGTGCGGGAAGATAGAAGAAAGAGTTAGCAACTAAGAAGAAGCATATGCTTCATGCTGTCGGGAGATGATTGCCAACAATATTCTCTTCAATTTTTTTTTGGGTGCACGGCTCCTTTAAGGGGCTGCGTGGCCCATTCAAAATACCGCACGTGTGTAATTTTATCCATTTAAGAGCTGGTGATCCGGCTGTGCAGAGCTCCAGAGCGCTGTGTGGCCACGCAGCCATGCAGTTTAAAGGGAATATTGGTTGCCAACCCTCCAGGATTGTCCTGGAATCTCCAGGATTAAAAATTAATCTCCTGGACACTGCTGCAAGCAACCTGGGAGAAAAATTATAGGGGCCTTAAAAGAGTCATAGAGTCATAACGCACAGAAGGAGACCATTCGGCCCATCGAGTCCGTGCCAGCTCTCTGTAGAACAATTCAGTCAGTCCCATTCCCCCGCTCTATCCCCGTAGCCCTGCACATTTATTTCCCTCAAGTGCCTATCCAGTCTCCCCTTGAAAACACTCAGGGCTGGATTTTGCCAATGGGGAGCTTTTGGAGGCGGGACTCCCACTTGTCGGGTTTCAGTCCCGCCTCCATCAACTTCTGGTCAACCCACGCTATTTTCCCTTGATTGACCTTGTTAAACCCGCCCAACAGGCTTACAGGCCAATTAAGGGAAAGCCGGTTACAGAGAACGTCAGCGTATGACGTTTCATCTGTCAAAAATTTTTGACAGATGAATTATCTTCGTTTGACAGCACTGTGAAGCTGTCAAACACTGACATTCTCTGTAGTTTGATGAGTTCTTGAATTCAAGACCTCATCAAACCTCTTTCTTTTGTAGAAATTAGATATTTGCTGCATTGGAGAATGCAACGGCCATCTGTCATCTCTACCGCGGAGGTGCGAGACTCTCCGCATACCCACCGACTGAAGCCTGCAGGAAGAAACAAAGATAAGTACACTTTTTCTAACACTTTGCACTTACCTCAGATACTCACCTCTCCACACTTGCACCCATCACTCACCTTCACAGCACACTTTTGGACCCCTCCGACCCCCGCAGACCCAGTACTCGCCTCGCTGACCCTGGCGGATTTTGGAGCCTTCGGGAAGCCCGCACTTGTGAGGGCAAAATGGTGATAAGCCTATTTTCTGCCTGTTAACTACCTGTTAACAGGCAGTTAAGTGGCTTTAATCCCTTCTCGCCTCCATGGAGATGGGACCCGGCGTGGGATGGCTACCCACCTCCTGGCAAGATGGCATGAAGGCGGGTTGGGCACCCGCCCCCAAATTATGCCATTTTCCCGGTAGTCCAACCTCCAAACCCGCCTCCCCAGGGCTAGCAAAATCCAGCCCTGAGTGTCTCCGCTTCCACCACTTCCGTCGGCAGCGAGTTCCAGGTCCTCACCACTCGCTGCGTAAAAAAGTTTTTCCTCACCTCCCCCCCTATATCTCTTGCCCCAAACCTTAAATCCTTAAATCCCCGAGTCCTTGTACCATCAACTAGTGGAAACAGCCTTTCTCCGTCTAGCTTATCTAAACCCGTCATAATCTTGTACACCTCTATCAAATCACCCCTCAACCTCCTTTGCTCTAATGAAAACAAATCCAGCATCTCCAACCTGTCCTTGTAGCTAAGATTCCCCCATCCCCGGAACCATTCTGGGAAATCTCCTCTGCACCCTCACAAAGGCCTTCACATCCTTCCTAAAGAGTGGTGACCAGAACTGGACGCAATACTCCAGTTATGGCCTAACCAGCGCTATTGTGTTTTTTTCATTTTCTTTGAACATTTTTGTTTACTATAAAAATATTGGAGATGGGGAAAAAGGCGGTTTACCTGGGGTGGTGGGGGTGCAATTGGAGGTGCGAGGCAATGAAACCTCGAGGCGAGACGATGAAACCTCGAGGCGAGACGATGAAACCTCGAGGCGAGGTGATGAAACCTCGAGGCGAGGCGATGACACTTCGAGGCGAGGCGAGGTGATGAAACCGAGGCAAGGCGATGAAACCTCGAGGCGAGGCGAGGTGATGAAACCGAGGCGAGGCGATGAAACCTCGAGGCGAGGCGATGAAACCTCGAGGCGAGGCGATGAAATCTCGAGGCGATGAAACCTCGAGGCGAGGTGATGAAACCTCGAGGCGATGAAACCTCGAGCCGAGGCGATGAAACCTCGAGCCGAGGAAATGAAACCTCGAGGCGATGAAACCTCGAGGCGATGAAACCTCAAGGCGATGAAACCTCGAGCCGAGGCGATGAAACCTCGAGCCGAGGAAATGAAACCTCGAGGCGATGAAACCTCGAGGCGAGGTGATGAAACCTCGAGGCGAGGAAATGAAACCTCGAGGCGATGAAACCTCGAGGTGAGGAAATGAAACCTCGAGGCGATGAAACCTCGAGGCGAGGTGATGAAACCTCAAGGCGATGAAACCTCGAGCCGAGGTGATGAAACCTCGAGCCGAGGAAATGAAACCTCGAGGCGATGAAACCTCGAGCCGAGGCGATGAATCCTCGAGGCGATGAAACCTCGAGGCGAGGCGATGAAACCTCGAGGCGAGGCGATGAAACCTCGAGGCGAGGCGATGAAACCTCGAGGCGATGAAACCTCGAGGCGAGGCGATGAAACCTCGAGGCGAGGCGATGAAACCTCGAGGCGATGAAACCTCGAGGCGAAGAAACCTCGAGGCGATGAAACCTCGAGGCGATGAAACCTCGAGGCGATGAAACCTCGAGGCGATGAAACCTCGAGCCGAGGCGATGAAACCTCGAGCCGAGGCGATGAAACCTCGAGGCGAGGCGATGAAACCTCGAGGCGAGGCGATGAAACCTCGAGGCGATGAAACCTCGAGGCGAGGCGATGAAACCTCGAGGCGAGGCGATGAAACCTCGAGGCGAGGCGATGAAACCTCGAGGCGAGGCAAGGTGGTGAAACCTCTAGAAGTACGTCTAACCACAGTTGCCGACCCTATGTAGGGAATAGAAATGAGGTTCTGTGTCCTTCCTAAATACTAATTTAAAAAAATTACACTCATTTCCAGTTGAGTTAAACTCCTGTCATCCTTCCACAATCACCATTTTGATTATACACATGCCACTCGCTTGTTGCCTGAAGCCAGTTCACAAACTGCCCCCAGGACAGTGCAAGATACAATAGTGTATTATTGCACTATTCTCCTGCTGATGTATATTAGAAGTGTGCTAAAGTAACATGAGCTAAATATTATTTTTTAAAGTTACAGCTGACTTCTAGAGAGGCCTAGGAGCATAATATATTTTCCATTTCTGTTTAATTTTTCTCCTCTGCTGTCTTGGAGGCACTGACTCATGCCAGGGCATGGTGCCATGGGCACCAGGCAATTTGGTTTTTTTTATTCGTTCATGGGATCTGGGTGTCGCTGGCAGGGCCAGCAATATTGCCCATCCCTAGTTGCCCTTGAGAAGGTGGTGGTGAGCTGCCTTCTTGAACCGCTGCAGTCCGTGTGGTGAAGGTACTCCCACAGTGCTGTTAGGGAGGGAGTTCCAGGATTTTGACCCAGTGACGATGAAGGAACGGCGATATACTTCTAAGTCAGGATGATGTGTGACTTGGAGGGGAACTTGGAGGTGGTGGTGTTCCCATGCGCCTGCTGCCCTTGTCCTTCTAGGTGGAAGAGCTTGCGGGTTTGGGAGGTGCTGCCGAAGAAGCCTTGGCGAGTTGCTGCAGTGTATCTTGTAGATGGTACACACTGCAGCCACGGTACGCTGGTGGTGGAGGGAGTGAATATTTAAGGTGGTGGATGGGGTGCCAATCAAGCGGGCTGCTTTGTCCTGGATGGTATCGAGCTTCTTGAGTGTTGTTGGAGCTGCACTCATCCAGGCAAGTGGAGAGTATTCCCTCACACTCCTGACTTGTGCCTTGTAGATGGTGGAAAGGCTTTGGGGAGTCAGGAGGTGAGACACTCGCCGCAGAATACCCAGCCTCTGACCTGCTCTTGTTGCCACAGTATTTATGTGGCTGGTCCAGTTAAGTTTCTGGTCAATGGTGACCCCCAGGATGTTGATGGTGGGGGATTCGGTGATGGTAATGCCGTTGAATGTCATGGGGCGGTGGTTAGACTCTCTCTTGTTGGAGATAGTCATTGCCTGGCACTTCTGTGGTGCGAATGTTACCTGCCACTTATCAGCCCAAGCCTGAATGTCGTCCAGGTCTTGTTGCATCTGGGCATGGACTGTTTCATTATCTGAGGAGTTGTGAATGGCACTGAACACTGTGCAGTCATCAGCGAACATCCCCATTTCTGACTTTATGTTGGAGGGAAGGTCATTGATGAAGCAGCTGAAGATGGTTGGGCTTAGGACACTGCCCTGAGGAACTCCTGCAGCGATGTCCTGGGGCTGAGATGATTGACCTTTAACCATCACAACCATCTTCCTTTGTGCTAGGTATGACTCCAGCCAGTGGAGAGTTTTCCCCCCTGATTCCCATTGACTTCAGTTTTACTAGGGCTCCTTGATGCCACACTCGGTCAAATGCTGCCTTGATGTTGAGGGCAGTCACTCTCACCTCACCTCTGGAATTCAGCTCCTTTGTCCATGTTTGGACCAAGGCTGTAATGAGGTCGGGAGCCGAGTGGTCTTGGCGGAACCCAAACTGGGCATCAGTGAGCAGGTTATTGGTGAGTAAGTGCCACTTGATAGCACTGTCGACGACACCTTCCATCACTTTGCTGATGATTGAGAATTGACTGATGGGGCGGTAATTGGCCGGATTGGATTTGTCCTGCTTTTTGTGGACAGGACATACCTGGGCAGTTTTCCACATTGTCGGATAGATGCCAGTGTTGTAGCCGTAATGGAACAGCTTGGCTAGAGGCGCGGCTAGTTCTGGAGCACAAGTCTTCAGCACGACAGCTGGGATGTTTTCGGGGCCCATAGCCTTTGTGCTCTGCCGTTTCTTGATATCACGTGGAGTGAATCGAGTTGACTGAAGACTGGCTTCTATGATGGTGGGGACCTCAGGAGGAGGCCAATAAAGCATCCCCCAGTACATCAGCCAAGTGCCCATTCTTTGTGTGTGAGCCTTTACTATGAGTGTTGGCAGACTTTTTGACCAAGGGGGGAATTTCCTCAGTTCATTCCTGTCTTCACCAAATATTCACACATATGCGCTTTCCAGCAGGTATCAGTGGATAGCTATCAGGAGTTGGAACTCTGGCTGACTCACCCCATTCCCTAAGCACGAAGTGTCAGTATCACTGAGTGGGACCTGTATATAGGTGTATCAGTACCAATGCTTGAGACCTGCATTTTGGAGCATCATCATTCAGCTGAGGGCTTTTGTGGTGCTCTGACTGCTGGCCTGGCTGAGATCAGCTAGCCAGCACAGTTTGTGGCTCAAATCCGGAACTTCCTGGTCTGTGTGCCTTTGTGCTGCAGCGAACAGTGCATTTACTCACTCACCTTTAAGGGAGCCTCAATTGCATCCCTGTTATAAAAATAGGTAAAACATTGCTGAACCCATTAACAAGTGTTAATTATAACATATTCAGAAAATGTAACTCTTAAGGGAATCCCCCAAGCTCGATCCTGTACTCACCACACATTCACACGTGCACTTTCCAGCAGGAGTCAGTGAATCGCAATCTGCAGTGGGATTGCTGACTGAATGGTGCATATCATTATTATGCATGTACTGAAAGTGAAAGAGTCCCTTTGAGCATGAAAAGCTGAAAACATGCCTAGGACTCTTCATTACTGCCTTTTTCCAACTGCATTTTCTTTTTGTTTAAACAAAAGCCTCCCATTGGTGGTGTTTATCCAAAATTTGGAACTATCACTTTGCTTAATAATGTTCATCAATAAATATTTGTCCAAAGGGACTATGCAGTATACGCGTTTAATTATCATAAGCTTAAGACAGAAAAGATACATGTTAACATATAGGGTTTCTAATGCATTCCTAGTGTAAAATGACAAAAACACTAATTGTTTTTAGAATCAGCTCCCTTGATTGGTGGAGGGGGAGGGGGAGGGGGGTCGGCGGGTGGCCTCCTTTCATTTTCAGTGCATGTTTAGTAATGATATGCACTATTCATACTATCTCATAATTTGCCTGTGGCAGAAGCTGAGGAATGGCGTGGCACATGCAGCAGACGCATGGCCTAGAATATATACAGCACATTCAGTAATGTGCTTTAACTAGGTGACTAGATGTTGTTTTGAGTAACATAAAGCCTACAAATATTGTAGAATTATTTGAAAGAGGCAGCCTAACTGTGCCCCAAAGAAGTCATCAAGGATGCTTCATCAGTTTGCATTCTGTTCGGTTATTATTTGAATTTGATGAATTTTTGTGCTCTTCAGTAGAGGGGGTCTTAGGGCTGGGAAATTAAACATTTTCCTATTTTAGACTTCCTGGGCTGGATTCTCCTCTTCTTGACAGGGTATCGATGGGGTGGGACTTCACCGATCACTATGATCCTGCTGTTACCCCAACCTATTTTCCTGGGTTGGGATCATTTGTTATGAAGGGTAGGAACCTACCACAACAAGGCTGCAAAATTTTGACAGTGCTGAGACTGAGGCCTAAAAAGCTATGCGTATTGGGCCAATATGGAGGGAGAGGAACCTACTACCAGGCCTTCTCCCTCCATCCTGCAATTTAGGGTGCTTACTACACCAGGGACTACCACCACCTTTCCCCTGATGTTGTTTTGGATTGATGGAGACAGCAGTGGTAAACAGCAGTGAGTAAAGGATGGGACAGCAGAGGAAATTCCAGCCCCAATGTCAGTGTGAGGCACTCACAGATCAGGTGTAATATAGTTAGATGCAGATTAAAGCTCCCTTACTCTGCCCTAACACTGACTCAGCATCAACCTCAAAGATCACTTCTCACTTCACCAGTGTGACATTTTCCATCTGTCGTATCTCTGGGTGAAACTGCCAATTCAGTGCTTGTTAGAGGTACTTTTGTGTTGTGTATAGGGCCTGCAAAATCTCCATGTAAGGAAAACAGTGTAAAAAAAAAACCTAGCATGTGTTATAAAGCAGCTCCACCAGCAAATCCTGTGATAGAAACCAAAATAGAAAAACTTTGCAGACACAAATGTCATGTAAAGGCTCCACAGATTTGCCATGAGATGGGTTGGACTGCCTACCATTTCCTTTTTTCTGATTAAACCTGCCCACATACCCTCGCAAGCAATAAAACTGAGATGAAGATACAATAGAGGCCAAATTCAAACCAGTTTTCTTCATAACCTAAGCTTGACATTAAAATTTCAATTCTCATGCATGAGACAAACCATCTGCAGTTTTTCCTCATGTCATTTTACTTGTAGCATATTATAGATCAGATAAATTACTGAATAATCTTTCTAGAATTAAAATGTGGCAATGTAAAGGGGTGCAAGCAACAACAACTTACATTTATACAGCGTATTAAATATAGGAAAATGTCCCATAATGCTTCATCAGAAAGATTTGACGCAAAGCCAAAGAAGGAGATATTAGGAGGGTGACAAAAAGCTTGATCAAAACGGTGGGTTTTAAGAATTGACTTAAAGGAGGAGAGGGATGTTGCGATGCAGAGATGTTTAGGGAGGGAATTCCAGAGCTTAGGGCCTAGACGGCTGAAGGCACAGCCACCGATGGTGGGGCGAAAGATGGGGGATGCGCAATAGAGCAGAGTTGGAGGAAACCAGAGTTCTCAGGGGATTGTGGGGCTAGAGAAGGTTACAGAGATAGGGAGGGCAAGGCCATGAATGGATTTGAACATGAGGATGAGAAATTTAAATCGGGGGCATTGGGGGACTGGGAGCCAATCACAAGGATGATGGTTAAAGGATACAGCAATGGCTAAGATGAAATCAGACTATGTATGTGAAATTAGCATACAAACACTATTTATAACAAAGATATTAACTCACTGAATTTGATCAGGTTACATCGTCATTAAAACAGCAGTCAAACAATTCCATAGGAATGCATCAATGCATCGCCCAGCATGATTTCACCACAGAAAGTTGCTCAGAATTCCCTGCCTTGATTTTTATGAGACTTAAAATATATTAAACATGCTTAATTATATTCTTCATTTGGGAAATCTAATGAAATTCCGCAATGTACGGAGACATGATATTTGTTTAGTTTTGCAGTGCTGAGCTGACCTTTGGTTAGATATGGCAGTTTCAGATTGCCACTCTGAGCATTACTGAGAGAATTACATAGCAGTTAAACTTCTTTCATTCCTTTCTGTCCTAACAAAGCACAATTCAGCCCCCAGGAAAATGAAGTTGTATTTTCACAGTATCAGTAAGGATTTCATAAATCTTTTGTGATATTATTTCTCTATTCTTGATACAGTAATGCAAGGCCTTAGAGGATAGTTTTCTTATCTGTGATAAATATATTCACTTCATAGATATTATTGTTAATTTTTGCTGTAGTTTGTAACCATGAAGCAATATGGCCTCAGATTGTAGAGGTGCTCCAAAACTATTGCAAAAAGTCCCTTCTCCAATCTTTAACTAGCATTTTCAAAATTGAGTGCATGGTTATAACAGATCAGTCCAATACAGTGTGTAAATTGCATTACAATGGTACAGTACTTGGCATAATAAGAGCTAATTGTGCCATTTGAACTTTGCAATCATTACACAAAAGGGAAAATAGGTGCGGCAAAGTGTTTATGGTATTGGACTAGTAATCAGGAGGTCAGGAGTTGAAATCCCACAGTGGCAAGTTGTGAAATTAAATAAAATAAATCTGGTCATTTGTGGGCTACCACCAGGAAAATAACAATGAAAGCTTCAAGATTGTTATCAAAACCCAACTGTTTGATTAATGCCCTATGGGGAAGCAAGCCTGTCATCCTTACCTGGTCTAGGCTATGTGGTCAACTACATGCTTAACTCTTAATGTCCTCTGAAGTGACCTAGCAAGGCACTCGATTGTAAACAATCGCGACAAAGTTCACTAATAAGAAGAAAATAGGATGGGCCTATTGGAAACATTCCAGGCATCATATCAGGGTAAGACTAAGGCAGTTTCCCTGCAAAGTCATCCTCACCAGCATTTGGGGGCTGGTGCCCAAGTTGGGAGAGTTGTCCCACAGCCTGACATAGTTGTACTCATAGAATCATTGCAGCCATCATCCCAGACTCTTCCATCACCATCCCTGGGATGTCCTGTCTCACCGGCAGGCTAGACCCACCAGAGGTGAGGGTACAGTGTTTACAGTCAGGTGAGAATGGCCCAGGGAGTGCTCAGCATTAGCTCTGGACACCGTGAAGTCTTCAGGTCAAACAAGGCCAAAGAAACCTCCTGCTGATCACCACATGCCATCTTCCCTCAACTGATGAGCCATGTTGAACATCACTGGGAAGAAGCTATGAGGGAAGAAAGGACACAGGGATTTTAATGTGCACCACCAAGAGTGGCTCAGTAGTGCCAGACTGAACCAACACAAGTAAGTAACCTACATGTCAGCATCCTCCCCAACCAATCTGTTGTAGACGTGTGTCCATGATAGCATTAGCAGAAGTGATCACCATATAGTCCTTGTGATGACAAAGTCTCATCTTCACCATGAGGGCATCCTTCATCATGTAGTGTGGTGCTACCACCATGCTATGTGGGATAGACTAAGGACAGATCTAGCAGCCCAAAACTGGGCATCCATGAAGCACTGTGGGCCATCAACAGCAGCAGAATAGTATACCATTACAACTTGTGACCTCATGGCCAAGCACATCCTTCACTCTGTGATCACCATCAAGCCAGGAGGCCAACCCTGGTTCAATGGAGACTGTAGAAGGACATGCCAGGAGCAGCACAAAATGCACTTTAGAATGAGGTACAAACTTGATGAAGGTACTATACAGGGCTATTTGCATGCTAAATATTCAAAGCAGCAGACTGTAAACAGTGGTTCCATAACCAAAGGATCAAAGCAAACCTCTGTAGCTTTACCAGTTAAGCATGCTGGTGGACAACCAGGCAACAAACAAAGTGAGGAGGCTCCTTGTACATCCACATCTTTAATCATGGTGAAGTCCAGCACATGAGTGCAAGAGACAAGACTGGAGTGTATACAAATGTCTTTAGCTGAAAATACCAAGTGGATGATCCTACTCAGCCGCCTCTAGGTCACCACCAACATAGATGCAAGAGTCCAGTCAATTCAGCTCACTGCACGTAATATTAAGAAGCAACTGAGTACACTGGGTACAGAAAAGGCTATAGGCCCAGACAACATCCTGGTAGTGCTGAAAACCTATGCACCAGAACTAGCCACCCCCTAGCCAAACAGTGCAACTTTGACACTGGAATCAACTCGACGATATGGAAGTCAAATCCAACCCAACTAATTGCAGTCCTCTCAGCCTCCTCCCAATCATCAGTAAAGTAATGGAAGGAGTCATCAATAGTGCCCTCAAGCAACACCTACTTACCAATAATCTGCTCATCAATGCTCAGTTCCAGAACTACTTGGATCTAGACCTCATTGCAGCCTTGATTTAGACATGGACGTAAGAGCTATGTGCAAGGAGGGAGGTGAGAATACTTGCCCTCAACATCAAAGCCATATTCGACAGAACATGATACCAAGGAACCCTAGTAAATTTGGTCACTGCTGGATACATCATAATCCCTCCAATAGCTGGAGTCATACCTGACACTAAGGAAGAGTGCTGTGGTTGTCACAATCCAAGAACATCACTGCAGAAATTCCTCAGGGTGGCATCCTCAGCCCAATCAACAACTTGCATTTATATAGCATCTTTAACGTAGTAGAACGTCCTAAGATGTTTCACAGGAGCATTATCAAACAAAATTTGACACTGAGCCACATAAGGAGATATTAGGACAGGTAACAAAAAGCTTGGTGAATGAGGTAGGTTTCAATGAGTGTCTTAAAGGAGGAGTGAGAGGTAGAGAGAAAGGGAGGTTTAGGGAGGGAATTCCAGAGCTTAGGGCCCAGGCAGCTGAAGGCAGAGCTGCTGAAAGCAGTCTACTTGATCGGCACCCCATCCACTGGCTTAAACATCCACTCCATCCACCAGTGGCGCACCGTGGCTGCAGTGTATACTATCTACAGGATGCACTGCAGCAATTCGTCAAGGCTTGTTCGGCAGCACCTACCAAACCTGCGACCTCCACCACCTAGAAGGGAAAGAGCAGCAGGCGCATGGGTACACCATCACCTCCAAGATCCCCACCAAGTCACACACCATCCCAACTTGGACATATATTGCCGTTCCTTCATTGTCGCTGGGTCACAATCCTAGAAGTCCCTACCTAATAGCATTGTGGAAGCACCTTCAACACACGGACTGCAGTGGTACAAGAAGAAGGCCCATCACCACCTTTTCAAGGGCAACTAGGAATGGACAATAAATGCTGGCCTTGCCAGCGACGCTCACATCCCAAGAATGATCGTGCCCCTATGATAGGATTCAGTATCCATCCCTTCCACCACCGGCGCACTGCAGTATAGACAATCTACAGGATGCACTACAGCAACTCACCAATGTTACTTCAACAGTACTTCCATCCCCTGTGAACTCTGCCACCGAGAAGGACAACAGCAGCAATGTCATGGGAATGCCATCACCTCCAAGTTCCTCTCTATGTCAAACACCATCCTAATTTGGATGTATAACGCTATTGCTTCAGTGTCATTGAGTCAAAATCCTGCAATTCCTACATTACAACAGTGACTGCACTTTAAAAGTACTTCATTAGCTCATAAGCACTTTGGGACGTCCTGAGACATGAAAGGCGCTATATAAATGCAAGTCTTTTTATTCCCAACCTAGCGGTTCAAGGAGAAGTCTCAGCACCACCATATCAGGGCAACTGGTGATGGGCGATAAAGCGGCCTTGCCCACGTCACCCACTTCCCAAGAACACATAAAAAATTGGCATTTTAATGTAGAGGAGGTTGCAGTAGAATTTGTAAAATAACTAAAATGGAAGTCAGTAGCATTCATGGTCCCAAAAAGGGCATCAGTTAATAATTTACATCACAATAGCTCTTCTGTTTCCTGTATCATCTACAGATAATCCTAACTTTAAAAATGATAATCCTCACATTTAAATTTATTCCTTTAAATTGGCACTTTGTTGTGGGCAAAGAAAAAGGGATTTTTTTTTACTAAACTGAGGAGGTTTATAATAACGGTTTAGTTAAAGCATTTTCTTTGATCTTGCACACAAGTAAAATATCCCTCACCCCTGCCCCTGCTCCATCTGGAAACCCCCACACAAACTTGCATGGGACTGCTTACTGAAGTTGTAGGGAAAAGTCATTCCAGTAGATTTTGTTCCAACTTCACAAAACTTGTGCAGCTAATTTTTTTTTAAATTAAAGATCATACAGCATGAAAGCGAGACAGACATAGTTTGTGCAAAAATGAAGTCAGCAAATTACATTGTGGGAGTACAAATATTTTGAAATTGGAGCTATAAAATGCTACCCTGCACTTAACCTAGATCATCTCCATAAATGTTGCTTCAATTTAAAAAAAATCTTTTAGAATGATAATTACATAACAATATTAATATTTACAGAACAGCTCCATGGACCTCTTCATCCCATCCATTTTGCACTCCAAACAAGTTATCATGGTTGATGTTACCTCAATGTTTGCTCTGTAACACTGTTGTCCTCTCAGGTCAATTTTGTTTTTTTTCTTTCCGTTTTCTTTCAATCACTGCTGAGTATTTGCTGTTTTAGCAGCATGTCTACTCCATTGTTTGCTAAAGGAAATAGAGGCAATACAGAGCTCCACAGGGACTAGGAGCCTGGTTCTGGCAATTCAGTGACAATTTACTGCCTTTCAAACATATGTACGGTTGGCTTATATGAAAGAGAGTCAGGAAGACCTGATTACTTCTAGATAATGAAGGTAAATAAAATGGAGAACATATTAAATATTTCTAAATTCCTGCCCTCACTGTGGAAACTATTAATATTTTGTGCTGTCCACCCCATTGAATTAATATTGAACCCTGGAATTTTCAGGTGGCAGTCAGTCACTTTAAGAGGAAGTCTGTTATTTTTTATTGTGTATTCTATTTATACAAATATGCATGGTGATTTTTGTAAAACTACAAACAATTTTTAAATGTTTTAAAATGTAATTTTAAGGAGAATTACTACAAGCCCAGAATGTGGTTTAACTGTGTTTTGTGATGCTTCTTTCCAGAAGTGACTATAACCATTTTGAAAACCCCAGAAATAAATATTAATTTAATGTAGCTGCCTCTGGCTGAAATATTAGTACTTTCATCAATGAGGCCAGGAACTCAGTATGCAACTTAATATAAAATCTGTGCTGGGTGCTGTCAGGTAGTATATCATAGTATAGTGTAGAAGGGTTATACTAAATATAACATTGTGGAACCACAAATATTTTAAAAATGGAGCTATAAAGTGCCACTCCAAACTTGCCCTACATCTCTCCATAAATGTAGGTTCATACTTTGAGGGATTATAATGATGAATATTCACAATTTTGACAATTTGAATCAGCAGCAGAATTGGGCACAGTACATATATACTTGCTTCAGGACGCATTTATGACCCAATAAAATTATGCTAGATTAGATATAAAGTGGCGAGATTGCATGTTCCTTTGTTAAAATAAAAATCCACTAAAGATCCTAACTACAAACATTAAATATTAAATAGCAGTTTGTTGGTTGGCTTAAGTTTGAACTGAGCATGTTTGCAAAATTGCTGAAATATACATGCAAACTAAATTTATGTTACATTAGCAAAAACACTGGATCAGCCATGAGGCCACTTGGTTTTTGCCTGTATTATAGTTAAAGAAAGAAAGAACTTGCATTTATATAGCGCCTTTCATGGCCTCAGGATATCCCAATGCACTTTACAGCCAATGAAGCACTATTGAAGCTAAGTCACTGTTGTAATATAGGCAAACTCAACAGCCAATTTGCACACAGCAAGATCCCATAAACAGCAATGAGGTGAATGGCCAGAAAAACTCCTTTTGGTGTTGGTTGAGGGATAAATGATGTCCAGGCCACCGACAGATGCTCCCCTCCTCTTCTTTGAATATTGCCACGGATCTTTTACATCCACCTGCGAGAGCAGGCGGGACCGCAGTTTAATATTTCATCTGAAAAACTCACCTCTGACAGTGCAGCATTCCCTGAACACTACACTAAAGTGTCAAATCTAGATTCTATGCTCAGGTCTCTAGAGTGGACCCATGACCTTCTGACTCAGAGGTGTGAGTACTACCACTGAGTTAAAGCTGAGTTAAATATTTATTGTTAAATAATTGAACCCATCAAATAATACATGTGGGCCGAACCAGAAACTCATTCCCATCATTTTCAATTAACCAATTAATCATTTCCAATTGCATCTAACCTTGATCAGTGTGTGGAAAGATGAAACTCATCATCCAGGAGAGACCTCCACAGGGGTACTGCAGAGCTGCTTTATAATATCCTCACTTCGCTGCAAGGCTTATGTACACTGATTCAAATTGTGATTAGTTTATATTAATAAGTGTTCATTTCAACATGTTCTGCTAAATCCTTTATATACATTTGATCTAATGAGAAGCAATTATCTTGAAAAGCTACACAGGGGATTTCTTGAGTTTTGCACATCTTGAGAGAATGTTCAAACTTTCAATTGGAATAAGTTGGTGCTATATTATCATTCATAAAATTACATAGAATCTACAACACAGAACCAGGCATTTCGGCCCAACTGGTCTAGCCCGTGCTTATACTCCACGAGGCTCCTCCCACTCTAATTACCTCTTCCCACGCTGCTCATGTATCCCTCTATTCTCCTCTCCCTCACGTATGCATCAAGCCTTTCCTTGAATGATGATCTGAGGGGGCCTTGCATGGTTTCATAAGTTCATGAGACCGACTTTCATACGATTCATTATTTCCCAGTTATTTTATGACATGCTGTCTCATTACATTAGTTTGCATGACCATTGCACTCCTAATAACTGATCCCAAAAAGCCAAGGCCTTGACGTGGAACACTACTCAAATTTAAAGTTACAGCGGGACAGACTTATTTCCAACCAGGTGCCTGAAAACACCAAAGGTCATCCAATGGCTTAATCGGTAAATGCATTACCCAGTGTGAAAACAAAGACCAGGATTAACTACCAGGAACTCAGCAGGGGGGCAGCAATTGTGCTGAGCACCTCTGGGCTTCAAAGGGGAAGAATTACCAAGGGCTCTCACTCCTGATTGCTATCCATTTCCTCATGCTGGGTGGGTGGATGTGAGGTGAAGGTGAGGCTTGAGGATCTTCTTCATGATCGAGCAGCTTGCCAGTACTCACTGTTTAGGTTCACACGTGAAGGATAAACACTTATACAGGGTACTAGAGAGCAGCTGGCTTGAATGGAACCATACTCAAGCAAAAGTCAGCATCCTCAGGGGAGAACAGGAGAAAATTGTAGGGACGGGCAATTGGCACTTGCACCTTGCAATTGCAATGCAGCATATTTCATTTTAGGCATTAGTGCTGTCACCATTGCTGCAAGTCCCACTAAAGCCCTAGAATGCCATCAGAGGTGAATGCCATTTTGAAAACTTTCTAATAATGCCCAGAGATTGTATTAAAACACAGCACATTGTGTGGAATGATCAATAATGCCAGGTTTCAGTCCTTTCCGTGTTTCCTGCCCACATATGCTGGAGACTGTGTAGATAGTTTTAGCAGAAAAGAGGGATTTGGAATGTTTTGCACTAAGCATTGTTCAGACAGTCTCTGGTGGACTGCTTTGTGAATAGGTGCTTTACCTCATTTGGGTTAATTATATTCATCTGCTTAATAGGACATTTCTCTTTGAAATGTAGTTTCCCAAGAGGAAGGAATTACATGGTGTGAAAATTAGAAATAAATGATGGATTAAGAATTTAAACAATGTGATTAATTCTTTGAGGAAGCTTCAGTTTCTAATAACCAGGCAAGTTTTTCATCACAAATGTAAATTTCTATTCCAGGGGCTTTTAAAATTTCAAGTTTTTATTGAATCATAAGCAGGCCTTACCCCCAAGATCTAGAAGCTGTCCCCTTTGCAGAACTGTGCGACACAAAGATAACAAATACCCTACTTTCAATAATCTTTTTAATAGACTTTGGGGGAGAAATTCCCCATGAGGGCCATTTCAGGGCACTAAGTCAAAAATGTTTGAAAAGTTAGCACCAGGTGCAAACCTTTAAGAAATATCCAATTTTTTGCTCCGAGAGCGAAGTGGGGGGCTAAATCAAGTGCTCCACTTGCCTCTTGGAGCGCAAGAGGCCGGGAATGTCCTGATCCAGGGCGATGTGCTCAGCAGTGCCACGTGTGGCCATACGTGGCGCTGCCGCATTGCAGGGGCCCTTCCCTCAATTAAAGGGAAGGGCTCTCCGCTGCGAGCTCTGCATTTTTTTTGACAACTGCTGGAGCACCGGGGTGCGGGAGTGAGTGCCGCGCGATCAGCAGGTTGACCGATCGTGACACTCAGCATCCAATGCTCAGAATTTTGTTTTTAAATCGGCGATTTTGTTCATGTCGGCCGGCCACCGCGCCTTTAAATGGTGCCCTGTGAGCGGCCGGCCGCACTGTTCGCAACCCCTGCAGCAGTCGGTAACATCGCCTGGCGCTGCTGTGGGGCGCGAGGGGGAATTTTTCTCCCGAGGCGCTACCGGGGCGCTGCGCCTGGAGATGACGTCATGATCTCTGGGTGCAGAAGATCAGGGCGATACCTGATAGCGCTGCCGCTAACCTCCCGCGGAATTTCGTCTCTCCGGCTCTGCAGGATGTAACTGTTACCATCAGGTCTGTCCTCTCGCTGATCAGTTGGTACTGCAACTTTCTCTTCCCATATGGCTCTACACAGCTGGTGATTGAAATCAATGGATCCTTGTCACAGTACATCTTTCATTATAGGGAGCTTTATGGCTGTCTCTGAAGCAGTGAGTTACAGGGAGGTGAACTGTACCACAATGGTACACTAATTGTTCCCATCATAGCTAGTGACACATCACTGGAATAATCTTCAAATGTGGCAACAGATGACATTCCTGTAGTTCAAAATCATATCCTTCTGGCCCCAAGATTTATTTCTTAAGCATATAACAAAATACTTAATGTTGTTTTCTTATTTAAGAAAACTTAAATAACTTAAAATGAATTTCAATTATATGAATAAACGACGAAGGGTCATCGACCTGAAACGTTAACTCTGTTTTTCTCTCTACAAATGCTGCCTGACCTGCTGAGTATTTCCAGCATTTTCTGTTTTTATATGAATAAACAGATTAGTTGGAATAGGGTTTGTTTTTGTTAGCTTTATCGACTAAAAACCAATAGATCCAGAAGTTACTAAAATAGACTCTGATGAATACTGAGAGCACTGCACAACTTGGAGAAATTGAACTGGAAATGCAGCAATTTGTGGAGGTGCATTTCATAATAATAATAACAACTTGTATTTATAAAGCACCTTTAAGGTAGTAAAAAGTGCTTCATAGAGGTGAAAATGAATGCAGATCAATGGTGGGTTGGTTAGGGGAGGTGACTGAAGGTAAAGTCAAAGGAGTTAAGGGCGGAGTGGAATGATGCTTCAGAGGTGGAATTAGGCGGTCTTGGTGAATAATAGAATATAAGATTTGAAGCTCAGCTTAGGGTCAAACAGAATTCAGTTTAACGTAGTTTAAAAAAATTACAGTAATTTACAGGGTGGTCTGTTTTCTTTTGCTCCATTATTCATGAATTACCCAGTCTACCGATGTGGAGATAGGTATATCATGTAGTGTAACAGTATAGCTTTCACTGGTGAGGAACGTCTCATAATGCACAATGAGCTTGCCGGTAATCCTTACCTAAGAAATATTTAAACTGTGTTTTAAAGTCACTATACAGGTACCAAAAGAAAATCAGTCAGTGACCTTTGGAAAACTGTTAACTTTATCTTAGTATTTTATAGTGCAGTTACAGTACATGCACCAGCTTGATTCCAGTGCTATTTTTAGAGCAGTGCAAGTGGACAGTGGGGAATTATTTTGCCCTGTCTGCACAGCTCCCTTAGGCAAAATACAGCTCTGTGTATGTATTCTTCCATGTGCAGTTCTGTGCACATGTACTTTAATGCATACCTCTGTTCATTTCTACTTAAAGAACCAACTCTATGTATGTAGACTTTACTACCTGGCTGTGTTCATGAGTACTGTAATACACAGCTCCAGTCCTGTGTACCTCAGTGCACAGTTCCCCATGCACATGTATTTCAACATGAAGTTCTATTCATGGTTATTTTAATTACCAATTCCGTACACGCGGACTTCAATATGCAGCTTTGTTCATATGTATTTCCCCATGTCACTTTCACAAAGTTAAATTGTAGTTATACTGTTCATCTTGTACTGGTGTGCTGCAAAAGCTATCTCACACCAATGACTGATGTTCACTATAATAATTCTTAAATACATAAACTGTTTTATGATGACTTGAAGACGCTGCTGTGAATTCAGAACAGGTCTATGTTACCATAAAAAAAAATGTTGGGCTGGCTGAAATATCATCTTATGTTACACAAAAGATTCTGAATTCTTCCGTGATTCACCCTCCAAGAATGCCAGATATTCTGTGAAGCCACAATCCCGATCTTCTGAGAGGTCCTATGCTATGTAAATCACAAACCTAATATTCTGCGAGGTTTTGCACCATTTTTCATCATCACCCGAAAGCAGCAGCAAAAAGGTAGCAGCAGCAACAGCAGAAGTTAAAAGATAACATCAAAAAGTACTGAAGAGGTGTCAGAGGATTACAGCGGCAATTCAGTCTTTGAGTTTGGATTACCCCCAGTCCTCTGAGGCTTCACCCTTGCGATGTACAGTATCATCTGAAACCCTCCACTCCCCATCCTTCCAGTACATAACAAAGGCTGAGTATGCTATGCCCTTTATCACATAGTCAAATAAAATCAAAATCACTACAGTTAAAATCATATGATATTGAAGCACTTTACTTCAGATCACAAAATAATTATGGATGAAGAAGGCCATTCGGCCCATCTTAATTCCTCCAATTAGAATGACCCTCATTACAACATCTAATTGTTTCTTAAATGTCTTGAGGATTTTCAACTCCACCGCTCTGTCTGGGAATCCATTCCATATGTTGATCACTCTTTGTGTGAAGAACTTCCTGATATCAGTCCTAATTGTGCCATTTATGAATTTGCAGCTGTGGCCTTTTGACCTATTCTTACAATTTAATTTAAAGTAGTTTTCCCGATTAACATTTTCCATTCTCTCGATTATCTTATATACCTCAGTAATATCACCTGTCAGATGTTTCCTTTCAAAGGTGAATAGCCCAATTCCCCTGGACCTGATGGCCTGCATCCTAGGGTCTTAAAAGAAGTGGCTACAGAGATAGTGGATGCATTGGTTGTAATCTTCCAAAATTCCCTTGACTCTGGAAAAGTTCCTGCGGATTGGAAAACTGCAAATGTAATGCCCTTATTCAAAAAATGCTCGAATCCATTATTAAGGAGTAGTAGCAGGGCATTTAGAAAATCATAATACAATCAAACAGAGTCAACATGGTTTTATGAAAGGGAAATCGTGTTTGACAAATCTATTAGAGTTCTTTGAGGAGGTAACGAGCAGGGTGGATAAAGGGGAACCAATAGATGTAGTGTATTTGGATTTCCAAAAGGCATTCGACAAGGTACCACATAAAAGGTTACTGCATAAGATAAGAGCTCATGGTGTTGGGGGTAATATATTAGATTGGATAGAGGATTGGTTAACTAACAGAAAACAGAGAATCGGAATAAATGGGTCATTTTCAGGATGGCAATCTGTAACTAGTGGGGTGCCACAGGGGTCAGTGCTGGGGCCTCAACTATTTTCAATCTATTTTAATGACTTGGATGAAGGAAGCGAGTGTATTGTAGCCACATTTGCGGACGATACAAAGATAGGTGGGAAAGCAAGTTGTGAGGAGGACATAAAGAGTCTGCAAAGTGATATAGACAGGTTAAGTGAGTGGGCAAGAATTTGGCAGATGGAGTATAATGTGGGAAAATGTGAAGTTATCCACTTTGGTAGGAAGAATAGAAAAGAAAAATATTATTTAAATGGAGAAAGACTACAGAATGCGGCAGTACAGAGGGATTTGGGTGTCCTCGTACATGAAACACAAAAAGTTAACATGCAGGTGCAGCAAGTAATTAAGAAGGCAAATGGAATGTTGGCCTTTATTTCAAGGGGGATAGAGTATAAAAGTAGGGAAGTCTTGCTACAACTGTACAGGGCGCTGGTGAGACCACACCTAGATTGCGTACAGTTTTGGTCTCCTTAATAAAGGAGGGATATACTTGCATTGGAGGCAGTTCAGAGAAGGTTCACTAGGTTGATTCCTGGGATGGAAGGGTTGTCTTATGAGGAAAGGTTGAGCAGGTTGGGTCTATACTCATTGGAGTTTAGAAGAATAAGAGGTGATCTTATTGAAACATATAAGATTCTGAGGGGGCTTGACAGGGTAGATGCAGAGAGGATGTTTCCCCTCGTGGGGAAATCTAGAACTAGGGGGCATAGTTTCAGGATAAGAGGTCGCCCATTTAAGACGGAGATGAGGAGAAATTTCTTCTCTCAGAGGGTCGTGAATCTTTGGAATTCTTTACCCCAGAGAGCTGTGGAAGCTGAGTCATTGAATATATTCAAGGCTGAGATAAACAGATTTTTGAGCAACAGGGGAGTCAAGGGCGATGGGGAACGGGCAGGAAAGTGGAGTTGAGGCCAAAATCGGATCAGCCATGATCTCATTAAATGGCGGAGCAGGCTTGATGGGCCGAATGGCCTGCTCCTGCTCCTATTTCTTATTATCTTATTTTCTCTAGTCTTTCTTCATAACTCTGACCTCTAAGACTAGAAATCAGCCTGGTTCTTCTCTGCCCTTTCTCCAAGGCTTGAATGCTTCCCTTATGTCTCGGTGACCAGAACTGAACCCAGTATATAAGGTATAGTCTGACCAGAGATTGAATCCTTGGAGGTTTGGTCTAGCAGGGCAGTAACTATGTCAAATAACCTAGACCGGTAGAGTGGTCCTCACCTATGAGGCCTTCCTCTTCAGCCAAGCATTGAGCTGCAGGAGGGAACAGGCACGGAGCTGTGCGGAATGGGGGCATCCACCTAGCCAGTCAGATCAGCTGAATCAAACCTAGCAATCGATAGGATGAGAGATGTCACAGCCAACTTGCCCTCACACCTGGTCTGTGAACCGATTGCAGGGACCTGCCATGATACACGCTGCCAACAAAAAATAATTTGCAGGAAACAGAATAAAATTATCCCTCACAAACTCCAGCTTGTGTGCATTATGTGTATTATAACCCAGTCTTCAAGGATATAACACATTTAAGGGTTGAGATGGTGTTGATAAACTGATTTAGTTTGTGCCTTAATGTGTTACAGTACTGCCTTGTAACACTCTCCAATCTGTGTGTTATGAGTCATATTATCTAGAGGATGGTGAACTCTTTTGTTTAAATTCACCATCTAAATTAATAAATAATGGTCAAATGTCATGGCCCTAAAATCGGAAGAATTGGCAGTGGCTAAAGTAAAGGTAATTATAATATATATTATGGTGGACGCTGGGCAGAAATTATTGTAGTAATCTAATTTGAAGGTTTAGACAATGAACAGGCTGCTCAAATTTGGCTCTTATAATTTATATCACTTGAACCCCCTCTGGCATCACTCATCCACTCCCCTTTATATCATATACACTGCCTATACAACTTCCTGGCACCTAATGATCACACAATAGACTTGCACTGATCATATCACAATTGTCAGTCCTTCATTGAAGGCATTATCATACACTACTGTAACTATAGAGTATCCTGGCTATCAATGCCACCATCAGCCAGCAAAAAAAATATATAAATAGAGTAAAACTATTGTAACTGCACAGAATGTTATTAGAAGCAAGCATTTAATATCTTCTATACATTTCATTGATAAGGCATCATCACATGGCATAATAGTGGATATGTCATACAATATGATAAACATAAAATATGATAAACATACAATATGATACACATATCCACAATTGAGGCTGCCCACACAATTTAAAAATGATGAAATTAACATTGAATTGTGCTTAATCTCAAGATCACATAAATTTACATTTTATATGGCTGGCCATGATATTGACTGTTTATATCATTTGAGCATTTCCAAAAGGAAAGATTGGGGGAAATTTTTCAGGGGGTCAGTTTGGTGATGGGTCAACTGGGAAAAAATTTTTTGACAGCGGGTAGGGAGCCCACTGTCAACCCACCTCCTAGTCTCCCAGATGTTGGGTCTGTCAACACGGAACAGACCCGACACCAAGCGGCGGGGGAGGCAATTGACATCATTTGAGAGATAGTTAAGAGGCAATTAAATAGTATTTTAAGCTTACCTTTAGATTTTTAGAGTTCGCCAATGGCTTCCCCGCTGCTCGGGGATCACGTCAGGTAAGGAGGTCGGGTGTTGTGTCAGCATGGGATGATTTATTTACTTGACAGCTACAAATGGTCTATAAAAGCTCCCATCTCACAGCTGTTCACTTTGCAAGGTTAGAAGCTGTTGCTTACTGCATTTGGAAGACAGATTGAGGTTTAGGCAGCTTGCAAGTGTTTGGAGCAAACTCTGTATCCAGTGTCACCTCACTGGAACAACCTCTCTCACCATTGACAGATCGCTTCTGTCATCTCAACCTCACCTGCCATCTATTCCATCAGCATCGGTGCCCTTGAAACTATCTCACCTTGGTCCTCAGAATCCCACCACAATCAGCCCCAACACCAGCAGCACCAGGCACACCAGCAGCACCAACAACAACACCAAACTTCTCCGCAATCACTTGATGCTGCACAGGACACAGGGCATCAGCACCTGACCACATTGCTGCCTGGGAGGCCAGGGATGGCCTCACCATGGCCAGATTTACTTCACTTGATGCTGTAAACCCTGGCTGCCACATGATGTGCCAGGTTGACACCACCCCACACCAGCACCCTATAAAGCATCCCTACAATGCCCAAGCCATTCCTTTCATACTCATCACCATTGCGGGGGGTACCGTTATGTCTCACCATTCACTGCAACTCACTAAGCCACTTCCAAAGGTGCACACAAATCTGTCCAAGAACGCAAAGTGTTGAAAATAAAGATTTCAATGTTTGACAGCACATTAACAGAAACTTCACATGAACATTGGCTAAAACACCCAAGTGCCTATCTTTGTGTGTTGTTAGTTGATATGATTGGACTAGGATGAGGGTGAGTGTGAGGGGTGGCTAGTGAGATGGGGAAGTGATAATGTAGATAGGGAGGGATGGCTGAAGTTGCAAGGTATGTTGGTGTGAGTAAGGATTTGCAGGAGTAGGGTAGGGAAGGCAGAGTGATGGGGATGTGATAGGTCGCACAGCAGGATGAGGTTGAGTGTGGCTTTGCAGTAATGTTTTGTGATCTACTGAGATCATTGAAACGTTGGCGCCACTGCAGCCTGGTCCTCCTGACAACATCCCTGCTTGTGTCCTCCTCTGCAATGAGCAATGTGCAACCAGGCTGCATTGATCTCCTGGGGAGGTCTCTTCCGCTCATGGGAAGGGAAGAGGACCTCCCTGTTTGCTGTGACTGAGTCATGGGAGAGCCTGGGTGCAGCCGTGCACCTCTGTGCAGTGCTTGTCAGTGTTTGCAGCACCTCAATGCTGTAGAACACTGACAGCAGAACTGTCAAAATCAATTTGCGCATGGTCCCTTTAAGGAATCCGGCTGATTACACGTCATCAAATGACGTCATCAGACCCGCTTCCTCTAATTGGCCGGGAAACACGCTGGGTGGGCTTAACAAGCCCAATCATCGTAAAATTAATTTCACAATGCGGGCTGGAGCCAGTAGCGGGGTCGCACCCCGCCACCGACCCCAGCCGCACCAGACTCGGTCTGCAAAATCATGGCCAAAGAGTCTTTTGTTTTCAGTCTATAAAGATCCATATAAGCACTGGATAACAGGCACCCCATCTTTCTCCAGTCAAAGATCTGAACACAGCTATGTATATAACCCTAATGCAGTGTATTTAATAATAACCAGTAATAATAGTACAAGCCTGCAACAGCACTTCACCTTCCATCTTACATCTCTGCCTCTCACTCGCCACAGAAACATCTAGCTTTATTTCTTCTCTTCCCGGGGAGAGGAATAAGCCTCAGCTCCACCTCCCAGTCACTCAAGATCCTTGATGTTGCAGAAAAACGAATCAGAAATATATTATTTCATTCACCTTGATGGTTCAGTGGGTAAATGCAGTCCATGGTGTTATGCTGAGTAATGATCTCAATCAGTGCAGTGGCTGGACTCAGCATGTCAGGGCGGGAGAGGGGAAAAGATCAGCCAGGCGCAAGCTCTCAATCACTATGCATTGTGCATTTGTGGCCATTAGGGGAGACCGGATAAGACTCATCTCCCATTCTCCTCACCGACAAATAGCTTGCCAACACGCAAGCCTAAATTTCCTCTTCTTCTGCTCTCGACCTTTGGCAGGGTCGAGGGCAGAAGGAGAGAAGGTGGAGAGCATTGGAAAGGAAGAATATTTGATACAATTGCAAAAACCGCACATATGTAATGCCAAATTGTATCTTAAGGTGCAATTAGTAAATTTAGACAGTGGGTAGATTTATGAGGGGGTACTTTAATTTCCATTTGGCCTGTAGGAGATCAGTTCATTTTGAGGGCTGGGCCTCATTAACATACACGCAGCAAACTGCAGACCCAGAGCAGACGTCCCATGCAGCTCGGCAGCACCGGGCCAGGGCAATATGGGGCGGCCCAGGAACTTGGGAGGTTGCAATCATGGGGGAGGGGGAAGGGGTGGGGAGCTTAGATGACATTGGCCCACATTATTCTTGTGGCGTCTGGAGCTACTCCTGACTCCACAAAAATGATTTTAACATTTACGTCTTTAGACATTTTCTTCTTGCCCCTAAATTTACCGAGTGGTGTGTTAACTCCGCTGCAACCCAGTTTCTGCTAGGCGGAAGGAATTAAGATTGTTTCCTGCAGTATCCTTTAGTTATAGGTTTGTAGTGGACATTTTGCTCATCAGCAAAACGCCAGATTCTAATCTTCTATTGGTTTAATGATCCATTAAAAAGATATTTGCAGTATTTACAGTGTCTTATGTTGTTTCTTCTGTTACAAATGTGTGTGGATTTTGCTTGTTTCATTTTAATTCAGGTTTAGATAATGGTAAGTAGTCAAAAGATCAATTGGAGTCCTTTGAACGCAGATCAGATTAGTTTGTTGATTTTCTTGCTAATAGCTCTGACGAAGGGTCACAGACCTGAAACGTTAACTCTGTTTCTCTCTCCACGGATACTGCCTGGCCTGCTGAGTGTTTCCAGCATTTTCTGTTGTTATTTCAGATTTCCAGCATTCGCAGTATTTTGCTATTGTTAAGAAAGAACTTGCATATATACGACTTCAGGGTTTCCTATATCTGGGCAAACTAAACCATTGATCCACAGGAGTTCACAGCAGAAAAGGAAGCCATTCAGCCCAAGATGTCTGCGCCAGCTCTTTCCAATGCACGTTTCTTGTACGACAATCTCAAGTCATACTGTCTCTTGGTGGGAGGTGGGGAGGGGGTGGTTGTTAGAATTTTGCTTTGGAGAGAAGGAAAAATGGTGGAACACCATTTTCTGACACCTCCTGAGCAATGTACCCTCTAATGTTTTGAGCGGTCCATTTAAATTTCTACATATGTGCGGTTTTTCCATTGTGAAGCCGGCAAGCGGCCTGCGCGGGACCTCCAGAGCGCTGCGCGAAATTGCTCCTGAGCACTTCTTGGCTTCCAGTTTAACATTACCAGTGACCGGACAATACATTGACTGCCCACGTTCTCAGCCGGTAAATGGTACATGTCATGGTGAAACTTGAGCTGGGGAAGAAATTTTTAATCAAAAATGAACGGGGGGACTTTATTTGGGATGGAGTTATCTTAGGTAATACACTTCATTCTGTATTTGTGATATAATTGTGAGTCAAAGGAATGAAAGAAAACTGCTTGTAAATACAATAAGGGAAATTGCTAATGACAATAATGAAGCAATAAAACTTGGGCTTTTCTCCAGATTTCAGCAAACCAGCCTGGCAGCAGTGGACATTACTTGTCAACAGAAAAATCCAGTTCCATTCTTCAACCCATTCACATTGCCACTGATGTCATCACAACTAAGATTACATATGTTGCTCTCAGTCCATAAACAACAAAAAAACAGGTATCCCAAATATTTTTCATGAAGTGTGTGCCCCTTTAAGGTACAAAGGGGCAAAAATTGGGTCGTGCCCCCTTTGGGGCGCTTACTTCGCCGGGGCGCTACTTTTAGCGCCCCGAAAAAGTTAGTGCCCCCGCACCGGAAATTAAATGGTAGCGACCCAAGCAGGAGGCGGGGCGCTACTGGAAGCACTCCCCCTCTCTTTTGGGGCGCTCTCATTGAATATCACGGCGCTACGTTGCACTGCGCAGCGCCATGCGCGTCGGCACGTCGCGCCGCGGTACTACAGGCTTGCCTCCCCTGATTAAAGGGGAGGGGCCTAGCACAGCGTGCACCGGGGCCCTTCTGGACCACCGGGGAGCGGGGTGCCGGCAAAAGAGCCCGGCACTCAAGAGGGGTGCCGGGCTGACTGATCCTGGCACCTGCCCTTAAATTTGCGCCGCCCCGGCCACAAACGCAGCATCCTGACCCTGTCGGACACAGCGTCCGGCGGTAGGTCAGAGGGCGCGAGCCAAGTTTGCGGCCGGGGTGCTGCGCACGGCAATTACGTCATTGCCGGAGGCGCAGCGCCGTGGGGCGCTACCAGCTACCGCCGTTGCTAACCTCCCACTGATTTTTGCGGGAGGTGTCAGCGGCGCCGCGCTCGGGCGCTAGGTGCTTTGCGCCCCATTAGCGCCCCCTAACAGGAGGCGAAAAGCAACCGAATTTCCCCCCGAAATATTAGCTTTGAGCAGTACTAGGTATTTCACACATAGGGTGTTTATGTATGTATTGGGTTTTGCTGCTACAGTCAATGAGGCTTTTCCTATTAAAAGTGCAATAAGTTTTTCTCCAAAAGCTTGACATATAAGATAAGCTTCAAAGAACAAAGGATGATTGAAGTGTTTTTAAAATGTATAAAAAAATATATAGTTTTTGGAAAAATGGGAGTATATTACAATGTAATATCTCATTGTACGTGAGGTAGAACAGTGACCTTGGTGGTTGCTAAGGTTTGTGAACAAATTCTGTAACTAGGTATATTGTTTGGATGAGACAGCAGTAAATAATTACAGTGCAGTGTTGGCAGAATTACCTCAGATTGTTGCGATACTGTTATCTGTCCATCACTGACTTGGTTTTTGAGTAAATTTTCTAGCTGCAAGGCCATTGTTTGACAAGCCGTCAGTATTTCTGCTGTCATTTAAGGGAATGGGTTTCAGAGACTTGTGAAGTGCCAGAAGGCTGTTTCATAGAATCCTGCACAAAAATACTGACATTCTTGTCCCTGAAGACAAGCACAACACTTTGTCAGTATTAATTCTGCAGCTTTATTTCTACTGCAGCAGGAAACTAGTCTGTGTGGGGATGTCAGGTTTGAAAAGGTCAGCACTGAATGGAGAATTGTCCATGCTTGAAGATGAGTGATATGGATCTTCGTCTCTCACAGCTGAACAACTTCATCCCAGGTATCTCTGGCTCTCCTCCAGCTCAGAAATGATGCGTCAGGCTGCAGAACTGTACGGCTGAATTAGAAAGCCTAAAGCCAGTTGCTTTGGCAATGATGTTCCTTTCTTTCGCATTGTCACTGAGGTAAAGTCATTGGTGCCAGTGTTTACTCAATGCAGTCTGAATAACTGCAGTAGTTGGGTCAACAGTGTCTGCAAAGTTTGCTGTCCATCACTAAATGCAGGCAGTGAGGCCCAGCTCACCCAGCGACTGAGGGTTTCATTCCCAGAAGCCTGGTTTATTTTCTTAGAGTGAGTGTTATTGAAGAATCTTACACTTAGTTTTCTCAGCATCTTGGTAATTTGTGAGTACTGTACTGACATTTGCCGGGCTTTTTTTGCAGTCCAGATTTATGCTGAAAATACTTCTTTGTGTTATTGTAAAGCTGTGTTAAGTGAGAGCTTTCGGAATTGTCTTGTACAGTAGTAAACTGCTAATCTTGCCTTGGCTGCAGCCACAGTATAGCTCTTACAGTAGAATAATGTGCAGCAATAGTGTATGCGTGCTTTTATTTATCATCACAAACCATCAAGTAAATGCTTTAACACTTTAAAGTGGTTGTTTTTCGCAGAGCAGTGTCCACCGACAGTACTTTCACACAGATAGCGACATTAAATGGAGAATTTAACACCCACTCTCTGTGTTAGGAGATACCATGTTGAATTTTTTTTTAACATTTATTAGATTTTTATCCCTTCCTTTATGCATTTAAAAACTTCTAGGACACTGTTGTGTCTTGCCCCGACTGCTGCGTTCATTACTCAAGTAGTTGCTATACTGTATAAAAGCCACTAGCATCAATCACTTAACCATTAAGTGCAAGGCAGTCTGCTTGACCACTGAAGCTTGTAGAATGGGCAGTGATCAGCCCTGCAATAGCTACTGCATGCAGTGCTACTTAGTAATGCAGCTGTAAAAATAATGTGTTCCAGATTTTCAGAATCTTTACAGACCTCCTACTGTAAAGCTTCCTGGGTTTGAAATTCCGTTAAAAAGAACTAAAGGTAATGGAGAATCCACAAAGATGGAGAGATTTTTCTTTTGCTGTCTTAATGAATCAGGTCATCTCTTTCAGTAATGCACTCTGCTGCAATTACACGTATGCTGGCATCAATTTTTTTTAATAATGGTATTCTTGGTACAAGCTGTCTGTTTTCTTTTCCTTTTATTTAAGTAGCTTTGATCTCTCAGCGCTGGCTGCTGTAATAACGGCTATTCAAACTAGAGCACAAGGGCAAAATCCCAGGTGTGAGAACCCGGTCTTCTGATGAAACTCATTAAATGTTCATTTAGACCATTTGATTGAGAATCTCATGTGCCATCTCCTAATTACTATGCTTGCAAATGTTAAATTATAATGGACTTCTGCCTTTTGAACGGAAGTGGTATAAATGTGCGTACTGGCCTTAAATGTCTTTGTTAAATAGTCTTTTAGTAAGTCACTAATCACTTTGAACTATACACGCATTCAGTTTTCAATCCAAGTGAATTCTTAAATGTGTAAAGCTGCCAGCGTGACAGCTGAATGCAGGAAATGTCAAAGTGGAGTAAGTTACCTTTGGTCTTAGGCCCCATCAATCAATTCTGGAGCAGATGGATTTAGATGGATTGTGGCTAAATCAGCCACCTTCCCCCCTCCTGCGCATATTAGGACTCATGGAACTAAGGCTCTTTGAATGGTAGGAGCTGAGGGAGCTCTGATTATTGTATGTGTATATATATGCGAGTGTGCATATATGTGTGTAGAGTCTGCACGTTACCTTAAAATGACAGGAGCTCAGCAAAAGTTCATTGCATTGTGAGTTAATGTTGACTGGATCGTTGCTTGGTGATGTACAGTTGGAGGTTTCAGTAATATGGAGAAAGGCGATCACTGTCACTCGATGTGTTTCTTGTGGGAAAGGTAGTTTCAGAATGTTCACCACTGCATGATTGGACTCGAGTCATGAAACAAGTTATTTGTGCTCCATTGAAAGTACTGATTTTGTGCAGGTGCAAAGCCGGGGTTCTGACACTGAATATCAAAGACCTTCTGAAGATTCCAGTTACCACCGCTTATTAAGTATTTCAATGTAAGATCATAGCCATAGCTATAGATTCATAAAAGTGATACATTTTCAGGTGTTTGGTTAAAAAAGAGAATTGTTCAGTGAATCGTGAATATTTTTAGTTAATTAATCTAAAACATATGTAACCTATTTCCTGGCTTCATCTTGGTCTAAGGAGTAACTCAATTCTCTGCTGTAGCTCTACACTGGCCGTTGCTGTGTTTCAGTGTCACTGCAACCTGACAAAGATTTTCTGTAATAGACATTTTGCAATGTCTATTCCTGTTTCTTGTTTATTGTGGTGTTTTTTTTATATACAGCGTCTCACATCACAGCTGCTCTTTAATAAAATGATCACTTTCAAGGGCAACTCTTCTGTGGCTAAAAAAGCTTGAAACTCCAGAAAATGTCTTCATTTTAAGATGCTATTAACCTCTTCATGTAGTTCATAAGTTTCATTTTATTCAAGCTTACTCTTCTAATTTGTTCCACTTTAATTACAGATCACTTGGTAAGAGGCGGTGAAATCAAAGATACACTTGTTTCCTTATTGTGATCTCAAACAAGCTGACATAATGAAAATCTCGCCACTTATTCTGCTTTTGGTCATGCTGAGTGCTGAATTGATAGGAGTCCTCAGCTCAAGCTTAAAACCACAGCGGTTTAAAGGACGTGTGCAGCGTGACCGGAGAAACATCAGACCCAACATTATTCTTATTATTACAGATGACCAGGATGTGGAGCTTGGTAAGGAAGTTTTACTTTTATTTCTTTGCCAATTTTCTCCGCATCTCCTCGCCTGTAGACACACATCTACAGGTGCCAGGTGCCCACTGATATTAATATGTGAGCATTGGCAATTAGTATTGCCAGGCTGTTTTACATAGGATTACATAGGTTATACAGCACAGAAACAGGCCATTCGGTTCAACCAGTCGGTGTTTATGCTCCACTCGAGCTTCCTCCCGTCTTTCCTCATCTAACTCTATCAGCGTAACCCTCTATTCCCTTCTCCCTCATATGCTTATCTAACCGCCCCTTAAATGCATCTATACTATTCGCCTCAACCACTCCCTGTGGTAATGAGTTCCACATTCTCACCACTCTCTGGGTAAAGAAGTTTCTTCTGAATTCCCTTTTTGATTCCTTGGTGACTATCTTATATCGATGGCTTCTAGTTATGCTCTTCCCCACAAGTGGAAACAATCTCTCTGTATCCACTCTATCAAAACCTTTCATGATTTTAAAGACCTCTATTAGGTCACCCCTCAGCCTTCTCTTTTCAAGAGAAAAGAGACCCAGCCTATTCATCCTTTCCTGATATGTATACCTTCGCATTTCTGGTATCATCCTTGTAAATCTTCTCTGCACCCTCTCCAGTGCCTCTATATCCTTTTTATAATATGGCGACCAGAATTGTACGCAGTACTCCAAGTGTGGTCTAACCAAGGTTTGATACAAGTTTAGCATAACTTCACTACTTTTCAATTCTATCCCTCTAGAAATAAACCCTAGTGCTTGGTTTGCTTTTTTTTATGGCCTTGTTAACCTGTGTCGATACTTTTAGTGATTTGTGTATTTGTACTCCGAGATCCCTTTGCTCCTCTACCCCATTTAGATTCTTATTTTCCAAGTAATATGTGACCTCCCTATTTTTCTTACCAAAATGTAATACCTCACATTTCATTTGCCAATTATATGCCCATTCTGCAAGTTTATTAATGTCTTCTTGTAATTTGTTGCAGTCCTCCTCAATATTGACTATCCCCCCCAATTTGGTGTCATCCGCAAATTTAGAAATTGTGTTTTTGATTCCAAAGTCTAAATCATTAATATAAATTGTGAACAACAGTGGTCCCAGCACTGATTCTTGTGGACCACCACTTTCCACCTTCTGCCACAGTGAATAGCTACCCTTTACCACTACTCTCTGCTTTCTGTCTTGAAGCCAGCCATCTATCCATTCTGCTACTTATCCTCTGACTTCGCATTCCCTGACCTTATTCATTAGTCTATTATGTGGTACCTTATCAAAAGCCTTTTGGAAATCTAGGTAAATTACATCTACAGCATTACCCTTGTCTACTCTCTCTGTTACCTCTTCAAAAAATTCAATGAGGTTGGTCAAGCAAGACTTTCCCTTTTGAAATCCATGCTGACTATTAATTATTATATTTTTGGTTTCTATGTTCTTCCATTTCTCCTTTAGTAGGGATTCCATTATTTTTCCAACACCAATGTTAAGCTGACTGGTCTATAGTTCCCTGGACATGTTCTATCTCCCTTCTTAAATATAGGTATTACGTTAGCTATGCACCAGTCCTCTGGCACTACACCTTTTTGTAACGAATTATTAAATATGTATAGTAATGCCTCTGCTATCTCTTCCCTAAATTCTTTTAAAATGCGTGGATATAATCCGTCTGAACCAGGGGTTTTATCCTCTTTGAGTTTCATTAGTTTAGTTAATATATCTCCTCATTTTATTTTAAATGCAGTTATCTCATTAATAATCTCATCATCCGATGCCATCTCCACCTGTTCTATCTCCCTGGTAAATACTGAAGCAAAGTAATTATTTAATATCTCTGCCATCCCTCTATCATTGCCTGTGGTACTATCTTGTCCATCCCTTAGTGGCCCTGTTCCCATCCTGACCTTCCTTTTTTTATTTATATGCCTGTAAAAAATTTTACTATTTTGTTTTATGTTCCTTGATAATTTAATTTCATAGTTCCTCTTTGCCTTCCTAATTGTTTTTTTTTACTTCTCTCCTAATCTCTTCGTATTCTCTCTTGTCATGCTCTCCCTTGCTGCCCATGTACTTAATGTATGTCTCTTTCCTTACCCTCAATTTTTCCCTTATGGCTTTATTCATCCACGGTGTCTCATTAATTTTTAGCTTGTTTTTGTTTTTTGGGAATATATTTTTCCTGGACTCTGTTGAACACCATTTTAAATGTTTCTCATTGCTGGTCTACATCATTGTTTGCCAATATTGTTGTCCATTTTATTTTCCCAAGTTCTATTCTCAGCCCCTCAAAATCAGCTTTTCTCCAATCTATTACCCTGGTCTTATATTATGGTCACTATTGCCTAGATGTTCCCCTGCTTTAACTTCCCTTATCTGCTCTGATTCATTCCCCATTACTAGATCCAATAGTGAATCCTCCCTTGTTGGACTTTCTACATATTGGGTTAGAAAGAAGTCCTGTACACATTGTAGGAACTCCATTCCTTTATCCCCTTTACCTACCTCTTCTATCCAATTAATATCGGGGTAGTTAAAACCCCCATGATTATTATTCTATGGGGGAGAAATTCGGTATAGCCCCATTTGGGGGCAGTAACTGAATTAGCGTCAGCCATTTAGCGCCCAGCGCGGGAGTACCACCCCAGCCACTAAATTGGGCTTACTGTCGTGGCAAGGCAGCGGAGCACTATCTTGGGCACTCCACTTCCTCTCGGGGTGGTGACTGGGGCACGAAGCACGGTAGCACCGGAGCACTATGCGGCTGCTCCGCATAGCGCTGATGCGTTTCAACGCCCCATCCCTTCTATTAAAGGGGACGGATGCTGCGCACACTGCAGGTTGTTTGACAGCCTTCACTTGCCCACCAGGGCGGCGTGGTGCCATGGCTGCAGCCCAGCACTGAGACGCGGTGGCTGGCTGCGCGATGGCAACCACGGCCCACGCCACTAACAAGAGGCACAAACCAACCCAATTTTCCCCCCATAAAGTTGAAAAATTAGTGCCAGGCGCTAATCATTCTCGCCTCCTGCAAAATTCAGTTTTAGCGCTCCAAGAGGGAAGTGGCGCACTAAATCAAGCGCTAAACACTTCTCTTAGGGTGCTAAAGGAAGACAGATTATTATCTGAACGGCAATAGATTGGGAGAAGGGGAAGTACAATGAGATCTGGGAGTCCTTGTGCACCAGTCGCTGAAGGTAAGCATGCAGGTGCAGCAGGCAGTTAAGAAGGCAAATGGTATGTTGGCCTTCATAGCGAGAGGATTCGAGTACAGGAGCAAGGATGTCTTGCTGCAGTTGTACAAGGCCTTGGTGAGACTACACCTTGAGTATTGTGTGCAGTTTTGGTCGCCTTATCTGAGGAAGGATGTTCTTGCCATGGAGGGAGTGCAGCGAAGATTTACCAGACTGATACCTGGGATGGCAGGAATGAGGTATGAAGAGAGATTGGGTCGATTAGGCTTATATTCGCTAGAGTTTAGAAGAATGAGAGGGGATCTCATTGAAACTTATAAAATTCTAACAGGACTAGACAGACTAGATGCAGGAAGGCTTTTCCCGATGGCGGGGGAATCCAGAACCAGGGGTCACAGTCTAAGGATAAGGGGTAAGCCATTTAGGACTGAGATGAGGAGGAATTTCTTCACCCAGAGAGTGGTGAACCTGTGGAATTCTCTACCACAGAAGGCAATTGAGGCCAATTTATTAAATATATTCAAGATGGAGATAGATATATTTCTTAAGGCTAAAGGGATCAAGGGATATGGGGAGAAAGCAGGGACAGGGTACTGAATTTGGATGATCAGCCATGATCTCATTAAATGGCGGAGCAGGCTCGAGGGGCCAAATGGCCTACTCCTGCTCCTATCTTCTATGCTTCTAAAGTCCAAGAGCGGGGCAGCAGTGGCAGAGCGCTAAACAATTTTGATTGCATTGTGAACAGCACTCTTTCATCACAGAGGTTGCTTCCCTCGATTAAAGGGAAGGGCCAGTGATGCTGCACAAGCTAGTTTTTGTCAGTTCTGTTTTGCAAGGCGACCTGGGTGACTGCCATTACAGTGGAGGGTTTGGACATCTTGCACCAATGAAACATTAAAAACTTTGCGCAGGCACCAGACTGGTGCAAATAATAAAGGTTGCGCGAGCTGAAAGGCATTCCCTTTAATTACCACCCCCGAAGCGGCCAGCCGAGTTCACAATGCCTCCTCTTGCTGGCGTTGTCAGCGCGAGGCAATAAAGCAGGGGGCGCGTGTGAATTATCCATCCGGGGCGATAATGGGGCGCTGCACACTTTATGACGTCACGATCTGCGAGGCGCTAGAGGCCCAGGTGCTAAGACTTAGTGCCAGCGCTAAACCGGCACTGAAGTTCGCGGGCGTTGCTGCATTCGCTGCACCCGGGCGCTAACCCCTTAGCTCCCCATTAGCGCCCCTGCCAGGCAGTAATGGGAGGCGCTAACATACTGAATTTCTAGCCCTATGTCTTTTACTCATTTCCCTAATTTGTTTGCCTATTTCTTCCTCCATCTCCCTTCCACTATTAGGTGGTCTGTAGACTACCCCTGTTAGTGTGATTAATCCTTTATTATCTTTTATCTCTATCCACATGAATTCTATTTCTGTTTTGCTGATAGCTGCGTCACTTTTTTCTACTGCCATTATGTTATCCCTAATAAGTACAGCTACTCCACCTCCCCTTTTTCCCTCTCTATCTTTTCTAAATATTTTATAACCTGCAATGTTTAATTCCCAGTCCTGATTTTTCTGTAGCCATGTCTCAGTAATCCCTACTATGTCTGGTTCCTCGCAACGCATGGTTGCCTCCAGCTCCCCTGTGTTATAACGGACAATGTGTGCATTGCTGTACAGAGAGTTTAACTCATTTTTTAACAGCAGTTCCTTGCACTTTATTTAACCATCTTTTTACACTCCTGTTCTATAACTCTATTTATTCCCAGGCCATCAATGTCCTCCCTTACTTTACTCATTCCTATGCTCTCTTTTCCTGTTTTGTCTATATTTAGGCTGGTTTCATTTCTTGTAGATTCCTCTATGGGAAGCACCACAGCTAAATCTGATCCCATTTTCACCCAATATCTACATATGCAGTTCCAGCAGGGGGCTCTGGAAAGTGATCAGAAGCAGGAACCGTAGCTGATTTATGTTCCTTAACCTAGAGGCACTGAGGCCAACACTAGCATTCCAACTGGCACCCTGACTGAAATCAGCAAACTCAGCACAAACCAGGACTTGAACCTGGGACTTTCAATTGTCTATGCCTTATTTATTCATTGGCTAGGCTCACAGGGTGATTTCGATAGTGTAAAACGAGTGATGTTGAATCAGCAGCCCGTTTAATATCTCTCCTGGTTTTTCTTTCCATTGAAGTCAATCGAAATAAAAATCAGGAGAGATGTAAAACTGGCTGTCGATTCACTATCACACGCTTTACACTATCGCACAAAATCAAAATTACCCCAGTGAGTCATCAGCGGAGCCTAGAAGAAATCTCGGACTCGATTTTAACTGCCAATGGAAAGGAAAATCAGGCGGGGTGTAAAATGCGTGGTCGACCCGTTGCTGCCTTTCTATCCTGGCAGAAACAGTTATTATTATTGACCTCTTAATTTTCTTTTATGAATTTTTCTATTTTATTCACACATATAAACTAACTCAGGTCCATACACATCTTGTAGCAAAATAGATCTATATAAACTATCTAGACTGGTTATAGTCATATTCTCACACACTGTACATGTCTTCTGCTTGAGGTAATCATGAGGTCATCTGAAGTGTGAACCTATCAAGCTTGACATTGATCCATACAGGTGTCATTTATAGTATTTAAGTACAACATTCTGTCTCTACACTGACACGGCTCTTGATATATTGTTATTATCATCCCCATCAGCACTGGGAATTTGATGCTTTAGTCCTGACACTGGAAAACTGTCAGCATTGATTCGAACTCTGAAATATTGATTTTTTTCTCCATATGTTGATATATAAAGATGAATTGATGCTAAAATAATAGCCTATATGGATAGTTCAAATATCCAAATATCTCGGGGTGAAAATTGGGTTGCTTTGTGCCTCCCGTTAGTGCCCCAAGGGTCGCTAACGGGGCGCAAAGCACCTAGTGCCCGGGAGGGGCACCGCTAACACCTCCCGTGAAATTCAATAGGAGGTTAGCGGCGGCGGTAGCCGGTAGCGCCCCGTGGCGCTGCACCTCCGGCGATGACATCATCGCCGTGCTCAGCGCCCCGCTCGCAAACTTCGCTTGTGCCCCCTGATCTATCACCAGACACTGTGTCCGACAGGGTCAGGATGCCGTGTTTGTGGTTGGGGCGGCGCAAATTAAAGGGCAGGTGCCGGTTGGCCATTTTTTTGGGCCGCCTGCCAGCACCTGCCCTCTTTCGCCTCCTCCTGTGGGGTGCCAGCCGCGATCGGTCAGCCCAGCACTCCTCTTGAGTGCCAGGCTCTTTTGTCGGCACCCCGCTCCCCGGTGGTCCAGCAGTGCCCTGGTGCGTGCTGCGCTAGGCCCCTCCCCTTTAATCAGGGGAGGGAGGCCTGTAGAACCGCGGCACGACGTGCCGATGCACGTAGCGCTGCGATATTCCATGGGAGTGCTCCAAGAGGGAGGGGGAGCACTTCCAGTAGTGCCCCGCCTCCTGCTTGGGGCGCTACCATTCAATTTCTGGCGCAGGGCCACTAACTTCGCCGGGGCGCCACTTTTAGCACCCCAAGGGTGGCGCGACCCAATTTCCCCCCCTCACCTCTTAATGTACATGGTATAGAGTCTGGTGATCAGCTTGGAAAGTGTTGCTTGCTGAATGTTGGAGGATGCTTCCAATTGTGTGCGAAGTGGAGCACATCAGAACAAGGGCTACTCAGGGATGTATTACAAGGGTGTGTGCAATTCTGAGCTAGTCTGGGCCTTGTTGATATAAATTGTGGTATTACATCCCTACCTAACCTTTGTTCTTTCTTATATCACATTTGTTTGTCGTGTCCATCTATACCTCTTGTATGTTTTGGTATCTGTGGATTTATATATTTATTTGAGTATCTATATAACATATACATGTCAGACATAAAGGTAGATTTTACAAATTTGCACTCTGTGTGGAGCGCCGCATGCCAGGAGTGCATATCATGTGCCGAGGTCAATTACCAATATGCACTCCTGGGTCAATAGACCCACAGGACTTTGTGTGATCTGAAAAACCTGTGTGGACCAATGATCCCCACATCTGAATTCCTGATATGCGTCCCCTGCGTGAAATCCACTCTTAATTCTCTCTCTGTCTCAGTCACTTGTGGAAATGTGATTTACGACAAGATCACAAGATAAGAGTGAGAAGTCGCACAACACCAGGTTATAGTCCAACAGGTTTATTTGAAATCACAAGCTTTCGGAGCGCTGCTCCTTCGTCAGGTGAAGTCCACTTCACCTGACGAAGGAGCAGCGCTCCGAAAGCTTGTGATTTCAAATAAACCTGTTGGACTATAACCTGGTGTTGTGCGACTTCTCACATTTGTCCACCCCAGTCCAACACCGGCATCTCCACATCACAAGATAAGAGGAGGGAAGGCCATTTGGTCCATCTGAGCTTATACATCCACAACAAACCATCAGTCCTTCTTATAATATAAATCCGGTCAAAATACATAAGGAGTTAAATAAGGCACCTACAGCCAGTATCTTGTCCCAAACTTAGCTCAATACAAATATTTCAACTTTAGTTTGGTTGCCTGCAAAGCTGAGGGAGGAGCCAAACTACTTTTGAACAGATATAAATTGTATGATTTACACGTGTCGTCCTTCTCGACTTCTCCACAGCATTTGACACAGTTGACCATGGCATCCACCGCCAACACCTCTCTGTTGTCCACCTCTGTGGCCTGCCCTTGCATGATTCTATTCCTACCTATCCGAACGTATACCGTCCATTTCCAGCAGTGACTTCTCTTCTGTGCCGTGCATGCTTCATAAGATGGTGAGCAGCCTAATCAGTGGTCCTTAAAGGCCGCTCCAAAAATGGCCTGGGGAATTTTTGTGGAGGTAGGAGGAGCAGGAATACCTCCCACACCAGCTGTGCCTCGACCTTTTAGACCGCCAACTTCCACCGCGGCTCGCTCATGGAACCACTGGATTTTTGGCTCCTCGTTTCGGCGAGCTGCTTGGACACGCTAAGTGGTCTATTAGCATCCCCTCGCCCCCTCCCCTATTTCTTTCAGCTTCACAACATTCATAAAGCATGCATGTCAACTATCATTTTTTCCACTGTGCAATATATTACACTTATCTTGTTGAATTTCATGAATATAGTCTGCCCACTTGTAGATTTTGGCCAACTCATTTTGGAGTTCCTTGGCTGCCTCTTCAGATTCAATTGCACGTGCATTCCAATTTGGTATCGCCTGCAAATTTGACTGACATGCATTGATCTTCTGAATTCAAGTCATTAATATAAATTAGAAACAGTAGGGGTCCCAGCACCAATCTCTGAGGCAATAGATTCAGTATTCCCTCACCTTAACACCCAACATCACTTCTTGAACTAATATCTGCTGCTTCATACCGTTTAACCATATTTTTAATCCCTTTTCAGCTATTTTTTGGAAGTGTAGTTACAACACTTTCCACAGTTCCAATTGGGATATCACTTTCTCAAAAAAGTCAAGCAAGCAGATCAGGCAGGGTCTACCCCTTCTGGTGCCATATTAACTATGTTTTGCTAGGTTGTTGTTATATGGGTGATCCAAAGTTTATTGCTAATAATTGGTTCTAATGTTGTACCCATTACTGATGAAAGGCAAATAGGCCTGTAATTGCCTGGGTCTGTTTTGCCACCTGTTTTGAAAATGGGCATTGCATCAGCTTGTTTCCAATCTACTAGGTCACATGCTGGTCATTTATTAAAATTTACTCACACCAACAACCTGTTAATGGAAAGAAAACTATAGAATGTACTTCATACAGAAGCAATGACAGCTAATCAATTTTCAAGATATCGATCAGTGGTGTGATGACGTAGTTGTACCTAGTGTTGCAAATTTACCTACATTGAAAAAGTTTGCTTTGTAAAACTTTGCACTACAGCAGATACAGTGGCAGCATAAACTTACCTCCGAGATCAATATGGTGGTATGGTGTGCTCCTGATTGTCTGGCATTGCCAGCTTGACTCAATGACATTGTCAGCTTGGTGGTAACACTGGCCCAGAAGATGGTGGGTTCAGCCCTGACCACAAGGACTTGAGCTTTTCTGCCCTGATTTTGTGATACCAGCAAAATTGGTTTTATGCCTGTAGTTTTGAAGGACTTTACGATGCAGTATCACAAATAAAATGCACAATTGCGTAGATGGTGTTTATAATTAAAAACAATGGATAATAACATTGAAGGATATTATTTATACTTATAGGTATAGTTATTCCAATAACATTATAGAGAAAAATATCACCCCATATGTCTCTTAAGGGGTTTAACATGTTAACCTCTTTTGCACTACAAACACATTTAATTACACACCAGGTTACTTATCCAGGTACAGTCAGGCTCGAGGGGCTCCTGAGGGGTTTACTCTGCAGCACCATTTCCAGGTCTGGCATTTTTATACATCACTGATTCACACAGAGTAAAACTCTGCTCACTGGGTTTATTAAGCATATCAGGCTTAATATGTCATGGTCAACATAGTACATAGCCTAATATATGTTAACAATCAGTTTTGTTCTATGTAAATCTATGAAGAGGCAGAGTTTAACTATCCTACTCAACAAGGTGAAACTGCTCTATAACGTAGAGTGATTACAAACTGGTTTCACTCTCGCTGAGAAGAATGGGTAAACCCAACCTCCACTAATATAACATTGGGCTATTTGGACAGACGTGAAGAATGGTCTCAAAAATATAGCTATTTTCACAAGAGCTCTGATGTGGGCAGATTGGGTCTGATAATGTGCAGCCTGTCATCAGTCCAGAAATTGTTCCCATAGGAGACCACATAGAGTCTGCATAGCCCAAGAGTTACTGTAAATAGTGAAATCCAGAAAGAGCTGTGGAGGTCTTGGAAAGCAAGGACATTCCAAACCAAATGTTATGCTGCAGCAGATATAACATCTCTTGCAGGAACTTATGCAGCCTGAAAATATTCCCTTGAGGTTGTTGTGTCACTGGAACACAATTCCTAGTCGCAAAGCACCTTGGGTTTCAGAGAGCAGTGGTTTTCAAACTGGGGTCTGGGGTCTCTTGAGGGATTTTCAGGGATTCTGTGAGATCATTGGCACCAAGGTTACCAACAAATATTTTGAAAATAGAATTTTAAAAGTTGGGCAAAGTCACTACAAGCTTAACCCTAGCATCCTAACTCTCCTTTTTAATCATTCTGAATATTAACCAATGAGACAACAACAGGGGTGCAGATGTGTTATGCCTTAACATATGGGCTGGCTCACAATCTCATTGGCTTACTTTTCTGTAGCATGCTTTTGCACCTGATCTATCAGTCATCAATGTGCATTCCCAGTCTGAGCCCATTTACTGTCTTATTATTGATATTACTAGGAGTGTATTGTTAATCCATTGGCCCGGATTTTGCGATACGATGACAGCGTACGTCGTAAGCCTTGTAAAAGGCCCCGCAAGTTTGGGGTTTCCGCATGCGCTGCACATGCGCGAAAACCCGGAACCTGCGATCTGTCACGGTTCGCCTTGACTGATCTACCGCACCAACCCAAAAACCACTTTCGCTGGCGCAGAGTTGAGCTATTTGCCCAACTACTGCCCAGCAAATGCCCACGAAACCCTTACACTAGGTAAAAGCAGACGTAGGGCCTGCTTTCACCAGCATAAGGGTTAATATAAATCTTAAATCTTAAATAAAAAAATAAAAACTCATGCACAAACATTTAAAATTAATTTATGTAAATTTTGGCCTGGATTAAAAAAATTTAAATTATTTTTCAAAACATTATTTTTATTGTAAATGCTTCATTGAAGGGACTTTTATTTAAATTGGAGAATGGGAACATTTACTTTTATTCCAGTTGTATAAATTATTTAATTATTTGGGGATTCCTCAGATGCTGATGGGGATTCCGTTCGTAAATGGAATCCCCATAAGCATATGAGGGATCCTCCTTTCTGATTGGAGGACCTGGCCCACGTGATCCTAAGGACGCTTCCGAACCGCCTGCGCCCCTGGGATCCGTGGACCTTTACGCAAGCGTACACCTGCAGGCCCAGGACCTGAAGTCTCCGAAGCCCTTTAGCCTGAAGGTAGGTGCGGATTTTTTTATCGGGTCGGAGGCGTACTCCAGAGGTACGCCTCCGACCGCAAATTCTGGCCCACGGTCTTCTGTCTAACATACCGTGAAAGTTTTCAAAACCAACATTACTGATAATTGTGATTTCTGGGCCTCCAACCTGACGATTCCAATCGTCAACCTACACAGTGAAGAAAGAACAGGCATTATTTATAATACAGACTATCATGGGCTGTGGAAAAACTCCTTATTACACATTCAGACAAGGATCCTTCCAGCTGAAGGCATATGCACATAAAAACATTTATGGAGGCAGCACTTGGATTAACCACAGCATGGAACTGGCCTGTACAGCGTATACTAATTAATTCCTCAGCATTATTTTGTCCGTACAAGAGAGTCTACAGGAGCATTTAATATGGTTCCCCCAAACAGTAAAGTTCAAAATCACTCATAGAGCAGCTTGAATTCAGCTCACCTGAAAGGGTGGTGAAAAAATGTGTGATTTGCAGTTCTCTCGCTCTACCCCCCCACAAAGAGTATGTAGCAACAGACTCCTCACTCTTGGTGAAACAGCAGGGAACTTATCTGTGCAATTTAAAAGGACAGGCAGCCACAGCTGAACATTTCACATAATTCAACGCAGTAAAGTCACACCACCATTTTTGTTTTAGAAGCAGTGTATAACTTTACAGAATGCACAATGCTTACTTCCTCTGCCGATTTTACTGTGGAATTTGGATCTTTGATTTAAACAGTATTATCATTACTGCCGTCAGGATTTTTATTCCCTGTTGTAGAAAATTCATTAAAAAATGATGGTCACAGTTTTACGTGAGTGAATAATGAAAGGGCCATTCTCTAGTACAGTATCTTGAAAGTCAATTTGTCTGGTTATTTAAGAAAGGAGAATGAGACAATGGAATTGCTCACAATAACATCATTCATTGCCAGTAACATCTGGCAATAATATATTATTTTTTGTTCTGTTTTAACATAAACTAAGATAAAGATGCCAAACCACATTGTAAATGTTTTACTGCAACAGATATAATGTGGTCGCAAGAACTGACGCTGCCTGGAAATGGCCCATTTGAAGCCTTAATGTACCTTTAACACATAAATTTGTTGAAACATAAACAGAAAATGCTGAGAATACATTGTACGTCAGTCAGCATCTGTAAAGACAAAAGACAAATTAACGTTTCCAGTATAACCCTTTGGGAATTTGCTGAAATTCCTATTTTTGTTTAGATAGCATAGGCAATTTTTTTGTTGCGTAACTGCTGAGATCTTATATAACTTATAAAAAAAGATTTCCTGGACTTTATTGGCCTTATTCCTTGTATTTCCTGATTTCCATGAACATCTCTGAAAATCCAATATTGGCCAAATAGCTATCCTAACATCTGCTGCTCCCTTTGTGCTCCTTCAGAAGAGTGTTTTCTTAGTAAGGATCCATGCTTGTGTTTTTGTGGCCACCCCAGTGGATCTTCCAACAGCAGCCCAAACAATTCAGCTGTGCTTGCTGACAACCTCTGATCAGCTTCTACACCGTTTGTTCCTTACCAACACACTCAACAGAAAGGTTAGATTCTGTAACAGCAGTGAAAATAGCACTATGTACTAAGTAGGAAGGGAGAGGCTGTAGCTGTCCAGTTGTTCAAGTCTGCTTGCTGGGGAAAGAAGATATATTGCTGAATCATTTGTATTGTAGTCATGGGGGCTAAATTCGGTTCATTTGCACCTCCTAAGAGGGCGCTAACGGGGCACAAATCAACTAGCGCCCGGGCGTGGTTTCGCTAACGCCTCCCGTGAAATTCAGCAGGAGATTAGCGGCGGCGCTAACCGTTAGCGGCGCGCAGCGATGATGTAATCACCGTGCGCAGTGCCCCGCTCGCGCCCCGGCTGTAATATTGGGTGTTGCCCCCCCGACTTACCGCCAGACGCTTTGTTCGATGGGTTCAGGGGGGCCTACCTGCGGCCGGGGCGGCGCTAGTTAAAGGGGAGGTGGCGGGCGGCCATTTTTGTTGCTGGCCGCCTGCCAACACCTGCCCCCGTTGCTGTCCCCGGCCCCCGTGAAGCCCCCCCCCCGTGGAGTGCCGGCTGCTCTCCATGAGCCCGGCACTCCTCTTGAGTGCCGGGCTCATTTGCCGGCACTCCCGATCCGTGGTGGCCCAGCTGGGCGCCGGGACACGCTGCACCAGGCCCCTCCCCTTTAATAAGGGGAGGAAGGCCTGCAGTACTGCGGCACATAGTGCCGCGATAGTGGCTCGCAGTGCCCAAGAGGGACATGGGGCGCTTCCAGTAGCGCCCCTCCTCCCTCTCGGGGCGCTACCTGGGAAAATCGGTCGCTGGGGAACTAACTTTGACGGGGCGCTAAAATTAACACCCCGGCGAATTTTTACCCCATTATATTTTCAGAGGGCTTTTAGTTCCACTTACTTTAACCAACAAAGAACTCATCAGTGACTGGATTTAAAATAGAAAAAATAAATAGGAATTTGCTCCGTGTACTGGCAGTCTCAGTAGTGAGGTAGCTAATCTCTCAACAATTTCCCATTTATCTCTGACATCTTAACCTGGTCCCTGTTGGGTTTTTTGCTGATATAAACGGAAGAGACTTCTGAAAATATAGTTAATATAGCATGAATGATTCAGAAATAAGCTGAACAGCAACAAAGTCTCCCTTTACAACACACCCGGTTTTCTCCTCAGGCACCAGCAGTGGGTTCACTGAGCAGCAGTGCTGGGGGTAAGCCCATTGTCACATCATTTCAGCATTTTCCACTTGCACTGGTGAATACCCCTGCCTTGCTTCATCTCTCTCCACCTTTAATAGCCTCCTCAAAACCTACCTCTTTAACCTCCTCATTTCCCCTAATTTCTGCTCAGTGTCTCAATGCCCCACCCCACCCTTGTGAAGTACCTTGGGATTTTCCATTACATTAAAAGGCGCTACATAAGTGTAAGTTGCTGATAATCAGTTTTGCTGAGTGCGGTTGCAATGTAGGGACAAATCTGTCTTACTGGGGAAGGAATTTGTTTTTGATTTTTTTTTCTCAACAATTTTCTCCCTTCCCCACTGCTCCAAAAAGCATTGACTCCTTGCTTGGATAGATTCCATGGCCAATTTTTCTTCTCCCTAACCCGGGGCAGTCAGGTTAACTGTAGCACCCTGACTCGGCTTGTCTGAGATCAATCAAGTCAACACATACTGGAGATCAAACTTGAGACATTCCTGGTCTTTATGGCTCAGCTGCTCACTGGACGACTGCTGGAGTTTGTGTTTGATTTGTGTATAGATACTAGAGACTGCCCTGATAATGGCAAGACTTCATCACTTTATAGTGATGGAAAGAATTACATTAGCTTTCTCCCCTTCCACTTTCTCCCTGTGCAAGACGAGACAGTGAGGCAGGAATTTTTTGGGGGGTCAGCGGGCGCATTTGGTGGCGGGTCGGCTGGGAATTTTTTTTGACTGCGGGTAAGGAACCCGCTGTCAACCCACCTCCACACTAGTCTCCCAGATGTCGGGTCTGTCATCGCTGAACAGACCCGGCACCAAGCGGCGGGGGAGGCAATTGACATCATTTGAGAGATAGTTAAGAGGCAATTAAGTAGTATTTTAAGCTTACCTTTAGATTTTTAGAGTTTGCCAACGGCTTCCCCGCTGCTCGGGGATCACGTCAGGTAAGGAGGTCGGGAGTTGTGTCAGCATGGGATGATTTCTTACTTGACAGCTGCAAATGGTCTATAAAAGCTCCCATTTCATAGGTGTTCACTTTCCAAGGTTAGAAGCTGTTGCTTACTGCATTTGGAAGACAGATTGAGCTTTATGCAGATTGCAAGTGTTTGGAGTAAACACTCTATCCAGTGTCACCTCACTGGAACAACCTTCTCTCACCATTGACAGATCACTTCTATCATCTCAAGTTCACCTGCCATCTATTACACCAGCATCGGTGCCCTTGAAAAATTCTCACCTTGGTCCTCAGAATCCCACCACAATCAGCCCCAACACCAACAGCACCAGGCACACCAGCAGCACTAACACCACCACCAGCCTTCTCCGCAATCACCTGATGCTGCACAGGACACAGGGCATCAGCACCTGACCACATTGTTGCCTGGGAGGCCAGGGATGGCCTCACCATGGCCACATTTAATTCACTTGACACTGTACACCCTGGCTGCCACATGATGCGCCAGGTTGGCACCACCCCACACCAACACCATAAAGCAACCCTACAATGCCCAAGCCATTCCTTTCATGCTCATCACCATTGCGGGGGGTACCGTTATGTCTCACCATTCACTGCAACTCACTAAACCACTTCCAAAGGTGCACACAAATCTGTCCAAGAACGCAAAGTGTTGAAAATAAAGATTTCAATGTTTGACAGCACATTAACAGAAACTTCACATGAACATTGGCAAAAATACCCAAGTGCCTACCCTTGTGTGCTGTTAGTTGGTATGGTTGGACTAGGATGAGGGCGAGTGTGAGGGGTGGCTAGTGAGATGGGGAAGTGATAATGTAGATAGGGAGGGATGGGTGGAGGTGCAAGGTAAGTTAGGTGTGAGTAAGGATGTGCAGGAGTAGGGTAGGGAAGGCAGAGTGATGGCGATGTGATAGGTCGCACAGCAGGATGAGGTTGAGTGTGGCTTTGCAGTAATGTTTCGTGATCTACTGAGATCATTGAAAGGTTTGCGCCACTGCACCCAGGTCCTCCTGATGACATCCTTGCTTGTTCCCTCCTCTGCAATGTGCAACCAGGCTGTGTTGGTCTCCTGGGGAGGTCTCTTCCGCCCAAGCATATGGAGGGAGTCATGGGAGAACCTGGGTCCAGCCGTGCACCTCTGTGCAGTGCTTGTCAGTGTTTGCAGCACCTCAATGCTGCAGAACACTGACAGCAGAACTGTCAAAAACAATTTGCGCATGGTCCCTTTAAGGAAAACGGCTGATGACGCGTCATCAAGTGACGTCATCAGACCCGCTTCCTTCAATTGGCCGGGAAACACGCTGGGCGGGCTTAACAAGCCCAATCAGCGTAACATTCTTTTCACAGAGCGGGCTGGAGCCAGCAGCGAGGTTGCACCCCGCCACCGACCCCGGCCGCACCGGATCCGACTCGGAAGGTGAAATCGCGGCCTGAGTGTTCGTAGGCTATACAACTACAGGGAGTATCCTGCCCTTATCTGAACTTCACACATATACTAGTTCCAGCAATGGTCACTGGATAGTGACCAGGATTGGGAACCATAGATGATTTTCCTCTTCCTAGCCCATGGGCACTGAGACCAATTGTAGCATCCCTATTGTGATTCAGTTATGTTGACTAATTTAACACAGACTGGAAGCTAGGACCTTCTGGTCAGAATAACTCAATTACACATTGCCTTTATTAACTGAGCCAATGACAGAGCCCAAGACTAGTGTCTAACTCATCCTCATCTACAGCAGCAATGACAGTTAAATGTGAAGACTGGGAAGTGGGTCATTGTCACTGCCAGTTGAAGCCTGGGAGTAACTCCCTACTGGTGATAATCTGTGAACAGATGGAAAACAAGTTAAGTTATGTGAATTTTTCTTCATAACTTGAATCCCTAAGCTCCAGAATTGTTATTTGCACTCCACTGTTCTCAGAGCCTTCTCCAATACATCAGTGGCCTTTTGACGGTCAGGTTCCCAAAACTAAACCTAGTATTCCAAAATGGCCTCACCAATATTCTACAAAGGAGGGAGGGGGTGGGGAGGGGGAGATAATTGCTCTGGTCACTACGTATAGCAACACTGTAGATGCATTCAAAAGAGAATGTTTTTACAATATCATTACACTGAGAATCTGGAGCAATTCTTCCTTCAAGGTTGGAATATCTTGTTTCAATGAATAATTAGATGTCTTTGAGATGAATCCTAATATTTGATTGGTTTTGTTGGTATGACCTTCACATTCACCAGACATTTTCAGTTTAGTAATCATATCCAAATCATTTTCCTTTTCTACCTTTGCAATTGGGCATCCATTCATTATATTGATTTGATATTTTCCCTTCTAATGTACATAATCTTGCATTTAGCCACATTAAAATTTTATTTGTTAACGCATCAATATGTTTGGCCTAAATCCCTTTGAATGCTAAAAACTTCTGTTATGCTTGTCATCAGCAGCAAATTTCCTAATATTATAAGAAGTACTTTCTCCCATATCATATATAATATGAAATGCAAGGAACTCAGATGTACCCTTCTGAAACCCCACTATTCACTGGCCTCCAAAAGGCAATTTTTCTATTTATTATCACCTTCTGTTTTCTATTGCTAAGCGAGTTTTCAATCCAACTAGCTAAGTTCCCATTAATTCCAGAAATTGAAATCTTCATTTAAAGCCTTACATGTGGAACTTTTATCAAATACCTTCTAAAAATCCGAGTAGATATTGGGCCATATTTTCCGATCGGAGGCTTCCTGCGTGCGGAGGCCTCCGATCTGGAAAAAATCTACGGACTTACCTGAGGGCTCCCGAGGTCCAGACACTTCCTCTCATGGGCTTCTCCAGCTCGAAATGCGCAGGGCCCACGTATCCCAGAGGCGCATGCGGTTCGCAAGCGTCCATGGGATCATGTGGACCATGGGGAGCCAATAGGAGAAGGGAATCTCCCTTCATACACTTGACAGATAGACCTGTCAAATATATGAATGGAGATCACCCCAAAAACACTGTAAAACATTAAATAATTTTTTTTTTTAAATCACATTTTTTAAATGAGTTGAAATTACAATAAATTAAATGGCCCAGATATTCCGATCGCAGGCCTCCTGCGGGCGGAGGACTGCGATCTGGAAAAATCTGCGCCCTTACCTGAGGTCTCCCAGGATGCACACGCTTCCGCTCCTGGGCCTCTCCAAACTGCAAGTGTGCAGGGCCCACGTATCCCAGAGGTGCAGGTAGTTCGCAGCGTCCCTGGAATCATGTGGGCCATGGGGAGCCAATCACAGAAGGGAATCTCCCTTCATACATTTGACAGGAAGACCTGTCAAATATATGAATGGAGATCACCCCCAAAACATAGTAAAACTTTAAATAATTTTTTTTTTAAAATCACATTTTTAAAATGATTTGAAATTACAATAAATTAACTATTTTAAACAAAAATTAAAATTTTTGAAAAAAATAATTGAAGTTTTTTACGGGGCTAAAAATAAACTTACCTTTTTTTAAAGTATTTTTAAATGATAAATCAGTGAATTTTTTTTAAAACTTTTTTCGACTCTTATCCTGGCAAAAACAGGCCTTACGCCTGCTTTTACCAGGCACAAGAATTGTAAGGCGGGCGGAGGGTCTCCAAAAAGCGGAACTATCCGCCCGCAGAGGCCCTTCTCTCGGGCAGCCAGAGGATCTGTCAAGAGCTTTCTTGACAGATCGGAAATGCTGGTTTCCAGCACATGCGCTGTGCATGCCTGAAACCGGCATTTCCGATGTCCCTACGGGTGGGTACACAGCGCGTACCCACCCGTAGGGATCGGAATATCCGGCCCAATATTTTAAACAAAAATTTAATTAAAAAAAAAATTAATGTTTTTTACGGGGCTAAAAATAAACGTACCTTTTTTAAAGTATTTTTAAATGATAAATGAGTGAAATTAAAAAAAAACTTTTTTCAACTCTTATGCTGGTAAAAGCAGGCCTTATGCCTGCTTTTACCAGGCGTAAGATTTCGAAGGGTTTTCTGCGGGTGTAGGTTCTGCAGAAAGCGGAACTATCCGCCCGCAGAGGCCCTTCTCTAGGGCAGGCGTCCGATCTGTCAAGAGCATTCTTGATAGATCGGAAATGCCGGTTTTCAGCACATGCGCTTGGCATGCCTGAAACCGGCATTTCTGATGTCCCTACGGGGGTGTACACAGCCCGTACACACCCGTAGGGATCGGAATATCCGGCCCAATATTTTCTGGATTCCCTGTGTCAACTTATTTAGTTACTTCCTCAAATAATTCCAATAGATTTTTGATGCATAACCTGTTGCTTTGTGTTACAGCCTGTATGTTCTTTACATGAGCATTATTAACATCCCTTAAATGTTCTCAATCATGTTTTTCATTACCTCTGTTTCATTGATTTCAAATTTCCAGGTTCATGCTATCAGAATATGTACTGGCAGAATTCCACATTTAAGCCATCAAAATATGCCTTATTTATTCTAAAGGGACTATATTTACAGTTGCAAACTGGATCCAAACCAGAATTCTTTCCCCAGTTTGTTAACAAATCATAACTGGAATCCCATGCAGTTTAACTCCTGCCATATTTGTGCTACGTACCTCAACTTAGCTACATTGAATTCCTCGGCCTATTACACTGTTCCACGGAAGCGCAGCATAAGCTCGAGGAACAGTACCTCATCTTTCGTTTAGGCACGCTACAGCCCTCTGGACTCAATATCGAGTTCAACAATTTTAGATCATAACCTCAGCCCCTATCACATTTATGTTTTATTTTTTCATCCACCCTTTTGTTTGCCCGCCCCCTTTTTTTTCCTTCCTAGAAGCTGGCAGCTGTCCTTCATTCTGCCAGTGCATTTTACACTTCTTTTAGTCTCAACCTGTTACATTAACACCACCTCTTGCCTTGATCATCTCTTAATGTCTCTTAATGTCTCTTATTCTCTCCTTTTGTTCTTTCATCTCCTCCCCCTTTTCCCAGCTTTATCCTTGCCTTAAATCTATTTCATTTCCTGCTATTTCCAGTTCTGACGAAAGGTCTTCGACCTGAAACGTTAACTCTGTTTCTCTCTCCACGGATGCTGCCTCGCCTGCTGAGTTTTTCCAGCGTTTTCTGTTGTTATTTTGAATTGTTGAAGTGTTCTGTCTTGGGATCATCCTGTGCATGTACAATCATCAGCAACCATGTTAGGTATCATTGCAGGAGGTAAAGGTGCACCATTCTGAGCTATTGTATTTAAAGTTTGGATTTGTGGGATAGGCAAAACAGTCTTACTGCAAGGAATTCTTTGTAATGCCTCAAAGCCACCTTCTGACTGCTCCAAGCAAACATACTTCCTATTTGTATTTATACCAACATTAGCAATTCAAAAGACGTTTATATAAGAAAGCGTTTTCTGTAGAGTATTAATAGAGCTTTCATGCTGGTAGACTCTTCTCAGTGTAAACGGGCCTATAGTCACAAATAAAAGCCTGCAAAAGGTTTGAGTAGCCTGGGAAAAAATGAATAAATTGTATTTGCGATTAGTTTGGACTGTCTGCCTTTGCAGATGGTAAAACAGTCTGAAGTTGCTGCTGAAGTCTGAATGTCTTTCAGACTTACACAGAACTATGGGTGACTCTGAAAAGATTTGGTTTACTTTTCACATCATTCTTTCTTATTATGTTAAAGATTCCCAGAGGGACTGTTTGTTATTCATAAAGAAATGCCACACACAACGAATAGGCCAAGATTGCAGGCTCATGTTTTACAATGAATTTAAATTCAAAGGGGTTACTTTGTGTTAGCGGAATCTTAACAGGGAAGGTTTCCTATGTTCGCTATTTCTAGCGAAATCGTAAAAGTATTGGGAGGAGATCTTCTCCAACAAGAGAACAATTATGTGTAAAACACAAACCTGTATTGAGTAAAAAATGTTTTATAGAAAGTGCAGTTTATATTAAATAACCCATAATATTTGTAGCTACTTCATAGGGTGATTTGGGGTCAGAATGGTGTCTTGGCATTAACTGCTTGCATGGAATTTGCAGGGGAGTTCTCCCTGGTGTCTAGGCCAATATTTATCCCTGAACCAACATCACTAAAACAGATTATCTGGTCATTATCACATTGCTGCTTGGGACCTTGCTCTGCGTTAATCTTCTGCTCGAGCGGTCCCAGGACAGTTCCACCAGCTTCTCTTCTGTTTGAGTGGTCCTGCCGCGTTTCCTACCAAACAACAGTGAGTACACTTCAAAAGTACTTAATTGGTTGTATAGCACTTTGGAATGCCCTGAGGTCATGAAAGGCACTATATAAATGCAAGTCTTTCTTTTTCTCTTTCTTCTCAATATTTATATTCATTACAAACAAACAGGCACTGTAATCAACTGAAAAGTGATACTAAGCGATTTGTAAGGACTGCGTCTTTCCATTACTGTTTTACTGACTGTTACACTTTTTAGGTTCACTGCAGGTGATGAATAAAACCAGAAGGCTCATGGAGCAAGGCGGTGCTCACTTCACCAATGCCTTTGTGACGACTCCAATGTGCTGTCCTTCCCGATCTTCCATGCTAACAGGAAAATATGTCCACAACCACAATACTTATACAAACAACGAGAACTGCTCCTCACCTTCCTGGCAGGCGATGCATGAACCACGCACATTCGCTGTGTATTTGAACAACACAGGCTACAGAACAGGTTTGTAATATCATCAGTATTCTGCTCATAGAGAACTTTTGCACTTAATGATTTCAATATATAACATTACTTTTAGTACTAAATACAAATAATGGGGGAAACAGTTGTGTACGCCAAGAGAATTGCCGGTGTCACTGGCAACTGGAGTTAACGGCCGCTGAAAATGGCCGCAGCGCTACCGGGCAAAAATTTGCGCTGGGGGCTGGCGATGTGTAGCACAGCGCTAACTTACCATGCATCGCCCCCCCCCCGGTGGCATTAGTGGAGGCCTCTGACCCAAAGTTCCCGTCCACAGTCGGCGTTGCTGCTTTTTACTGCCTCTGGGAGCGAGGCTGTGGAGTTAGCAAGGAATTGTGGGCAATTAAAGGGGCTATGAATTAAAGGGGCAATGCATTCAAAACTAATAAACATTAAAATCAAGTGAAAAAATGCAGCTTTCAGCCATTACTGCCTTTCAATAAAAAAATTACCACTAAAAAGAAGTCCCAAATGGGATTCTTCAGCACTTAAAGCTGAATTCCCTTCCGAACCTCAAAAAATGGGAAAAGTGCTTCAGCACTAACACAAATGGTTCAGCAAGCCAGGGTTTCGCACGCAACACTTCAGCTTTGTGCAGAGGGTCAACACTATAAGTGAAGTCCTCTACCACAGGGGCCAGGAGGCCCTCCAGAAAGAACGATGTGGGACCACATCACAGAGGCCATCACTGCCAGCAGTGTCACCCCCACCACGTGGATCCAGTGCCCAAAGAAGCTTCATGACCTCAGACCACTGGTCAAGGTTAGTGAATGCACCTTCAAAAACGATCTCCTACTCACTGCACCACTAGCCTAATACACTGCTCAATGCACGACCTTCCCCCGCCCCCCCCCCCCCCACCAACAATCACTCACTTACCAACAATCTACACCAATCACAAGGCAGCTCTCCCATTCCTAGCCTGACCTCACCCCCTTGGAGGAGATGGTGCAGGCCATTCTTGGCAGGGGCATGGCTGAGCCCTTGGCCAGCGGCGGGGCTGAAAGGATACAAGATGCTGATATCCTCATACATTATCCTCCTTCTGGCTTGCACCTCTTGCTTTCCTGCCCTCCCCTCACCACAACTGCATCCTTGCGCCTTCCTCATTTCACACACCCAAGAAATGCAGCCTGACCATCCAGTGGGTGACCAAGAAGAGGGAGAGGAGAGTGAAGAAGCAGAAGAAGATTGATTTCACAGTCCCAGACACCAGCTCCTCAAGGTCAACCAGCAAGACCATTTGCAGTGTCCCCCACTGGAAGTCAGCGGCCTTCCACCAGCCATGCTGCAGCCACTGGGGTAGCACTGTGTGACATCAGTAGGATAGGCAAAGGCACACACAAAACAGTCACTAAGGGAATGCATAAGGGCGATGAGTTGATTTCTTGATGTCATATTGGATGGATAGATGTATAAAGTTGGGTTGGAAAGTGTGCTTTGTGGTGGCTTTTATTCCAGCATGATGGCCAACAGGACGCTGTGATGGTCAGTAACAGAGGGAAGGTAAGGTGTGGGACTAATGTTGAAAGGGGAATTGGGGTGGTGTTCAATGGTACCGCAGGCGGTTGATTCCATCCCAGATATCCCAGCCAGAAAGGGGCTGCCTGGGATGTATCAATCCTTCTGTTTCTTCCTCTTCTGCGTCTTCCTCTTCCCTCTGCGAGTGGATGCTGTAAATCAGAAATGCCAGCATAAAATGCTGGAAATACTCAACTGGTCAGGCAGCTTCTCGACCTGAGACGTGAACTCTGTTTCTCTCTCCACGGATGTTGCCTGACCTGTTGAGTATTTGCAGCATTTTCTGTCTTCTCAGAGGCCTTCCTTTCCCATTTGAGGCCTTGCAAGTGCCCTAGCAGCACTCCCTACACTCTTAAAAAACTTTTAACATCTATTGCAGTAAGCCACTACTTCAATAAAATCAAAAAAAGTCCAAAAGTTTAATTGCAAACTTACCTGAAAGATGTGTGTATCCCTTTAAGAAGTGCTGACAGCAGTCTCGGTCAGTCTGCTTGCATGCTGGGTTTCCCTGACGTGGTTATGACCCAGCACTGAACTCAGCTCTAGGGTCGAAGTTCGCAGTGGTGACATTAAGTCGGACGCCGCTCTTTCACCATTTTTTGCCAATATTTTAAGTGTATTGAGTGCACTGATCATTTAATTAAATAAAGAAAATAGAATGGACAACATATGATGACGTTTTGAAACTATTCCAACATGTGGGCTTCAAGGGAAAAATTAGGATCTATCAGATGAGGAAAGATTGATGCTCTCACTCAATTGAAGCGTTACATAACCAGCAAATTCACTATGACTAATCCCTATCTGCATATAAGTTTTTATCCTCATGCTTCTTTATTTTGTCCATTTTAGAGTCTCATTCTTGTCATCTGAAATGGAGGGCATTTTTTATATTTAGAGATCTAAAGATTAATAATTTATGCGCTTCTATTATGTTTGATTAAAATATGCTGTCTTTAGGAAAAAGGGAACATATAACTTACTTAGTTATTTCAAAAATATAATTATTATGAAGGAAGATTCTTTCTCATTTACTTGTGTTTCTCACTCAATGCTTGTTGCCTTTCATGAACTCCAACTCATCCAAAACACCACTTCCAATATTCGATCCTGGGCTAAGTCCCACCGCATTGATGGTATCCCAAGCAGAACTCCACAAAGTGTCTTGTTCTGGGCTACTGCTATATTCTTGGGTCTTATTAAATCTTCTTACCCTAGATCATTTTAGAGTGATCTCATGGGTGAATCCGAAACTCCCCATGCCTTCAGAAGTGTCTATCTTTGCCTTTTGATCAAGGTAAGCTTTCAGTAACATACCCGGAAAAATGAACCACAAACCTTGCTTGGTAATTGCTGTTTAGGTACTGAACTATCTTATACCTCCATAAGATCTCACTTCAGTCTTCAAAATCAGTAGAGCATCACACCAGACCTTGTTTTTAGTTAAGGTACCAAGCAAATTTGTTAAAAATATACTGAACAGGTGAATAATCTAACAGTGATATAATGCAGTTAATTATTTGCAGAACAAGGTCTTTTATCTAACTCCTCAAGGAGCTAATAAAAGAGTCACAAGGGTAGAAATTCTGGCAGTGCCATTTTACAGTTGGAAGTGCAGCAGTGTTGAAATTTTGACTCTCACTTTGGCCTCTCTATGACCCTGTCTCAAATCCCAAGGGTGGGTCATTAATATATTGGGGTGGGGGGGCTGCCCACACCTGTAGCAGCACAACAGGGGAGTCCACCTACGGATCACGCGGAGTAGCCAAGTGCAGCAGGCACTCATAATTAGAACTTTAGCTCCCATGCTGGCAAACCTTCAATCAAACAACGCTATTCAATTCTTTCCTGGTGGAGCCCACTTGTAGCCCAGAAGAGAACCTGTAGGTACCACTAGATCTATTAGCAGCATGTATGGCAGGATTGCCGGGGTAGTCCCGGAAGGCCCCAGACAGCAGTCGGAAGGAGCGTGGGTAGGAGAATCGTATGCCCTCCTCGATCGAAATAGTCTCTTCCACACTGAAGGTACAGGAGCTCAGCGGAGTTGAGATACACCAGGAAATGTACAGATATCACCCTTTATAATATTTAGGATTATGAGGAGGGAAATCAATAGGTTATTTTTCCCTTTTAAATTGGGAATAAAATGATGGAAAAATTATTTTTTATTCAAAAGAACATGCTTGATAGCTTTCGTTAAAGAAGGGTGATGCACATTCTATTTGAACATGAGGTGTTGAATTTTAATGTGGAAAGAATTCAAGATACAAAAGGGACCAGAAGCCTTTCACCATGAATATTCAATAGAGTGGTAATATGGAGGCCTTTATATACCACCCAGATTTAGGTGTTGAAAGATCACTGGGGTTGGCATAGAAAATTAATATTGGTGGCATTAGCTGTAAAGTTAATGGAGCTTTGAGATTTATACAAAGAAACATTTACCAGGCAACAATTGAAGTGAAGCAATTAGCATACTGCACACTGGTTGGAGTTCATTTAGCGTGCGCTAGCACAGACGGGGATCTGGGAAGGGTAGTACAAATAAATTAACTTGACAACATACAAAGGAGATTCATTCTAAAGGATTATTCGAGTTACAGTAGTGTCAATAAAATTCAGCAAAACCTGATGGGAACCATCTGAAAGAAGGCAAAACAGAATGACTTGGTCTGTGGAATATTTCAAATACTCACATCAACCAAGGCTATTGGCAATGGCATGAATGCTACAAAGTCCAGTTTAGAATTAATGTCCCATAATTTGCGGTCAGCAGCGAAGTAAAGGGTGCGGTAACATAGTGGATTATGTTACTGGACGAGTAAACCAGTGACCTGAACTAATGATCCGGTGACGTGAGTTCAAATCCCATCATGGCAGCTGGGGAATTTAAATTCAGTTCCCTCTGAAATGGTCTAGTAAGCCCACTCAGTTGTACCAAACTGCTACAAAGAAGTATAACAGCACTGTGGGAGTACCTTCATCACATGCAGTGGTTCAAGAAGGTGGCTCAGCACCACCCTCTCAAGGGCAGTTGGGGATGGGCAATAAATGCTTGCCAGTGACGCCCACATCCTGTGAACAAATAATAAAAAAAGATCGCCACTGGCCCCGAAGTAAGCTTCCCACAAAGATCTTGTGATCTCTATGGCGAGAAGTTCGACTTTTCCGATGTGGAGTTGAAATCAATGTAGTTTAGTGGGAATCCCATAGTGCGAGCTGCTGTGATGGCAACAAGCTGTCTAAGCAGCCAATCACAATACAGAATTCTCACAGACCGGGAACCAGGAAATAGAAATTACTAATAATCACTTTTTAAAAATTTACAGAGAGCGAAATAAAGATTGGGACATACACATTGGGTTAAGGTAGAAGCTGAAATATCATGAACAAACTTTTAAAAATATATTATTTTTATTACTTATAAAATCTAATAATTTTTAACTTAATGGAGAAATTTGACATTCCACTAATATAAAATTAGTTTTTCAGGGCAGCAATGGTTGTTTATCAGTAGTTATTACAGGAAACTCTCGTTTAAACAGTACCTAAATATCCAGAATTCTCTAATAACCGGCAAAATTCATACTCCGAAAACAACACCTCAATAACTGGAAATGTTGCCGAGCCCAAGTCCAAGTCTCCCGTGGTGGCCGAGTTAATCAGTGGGGGTAGTTCTCCAAACTGCCACTACTCGGCTTCTTGGCGCTGTCGGAAGTCTTTTCTGATCCGAACACCTCAATAACAGGAGTCTGACTCTCCCGCACTGGATTACCCTCAACTGGCAGTACTGTACTTAATCAAACATCTTCCACCATTCATTTAACACAACATTCTGTAGGGGAGTACCCAATTATACTGCACATTTCTTGATTTTTTTATTTTTGTTTGTTAAAAATAGCCTCGGTAGATATACCTCTCCGTTATCCGGAATTTTAAATCAACCGGCACCATCCCGGTCCCGTCGGTGCTGGATACGAAAGAGTTTCCTGTACTCAGATCGCCGTTAAAAACCCAGTTAAACCTTATTTGAATGGGTCTAACTTTTTATGGGGTTTCTAACAGCAATATTTTTTCGGGAATATAAAGGGGACGTTTTCGTCAGATCAGCGATTTCATGAACTGTCGGCTCTGGCGGGGGGTGGGGGGGGCGGGCGGAAGGGCGCGGTTGTGTCCACAGTGCAGCCTGTGTTGGAGCAGTGAACGACAGACCACAACTTCAGGATTTCTGTGTTAGGCTGCCCATGCGCTAAATCCTGAAGTTGCAGTCAGTTTCAATGGCGAAATGACAGCGAACGCTGCCAGTTCACCGTCATCAGGACCGCGTGTCCTGGGCCAATGTCTTTGGGTATAATGGTCTGGAAATTTTACAGTTGTAAAATAAGTGTCCAATATGCCAGGCAGCGTGTGCACGCTCATTTCATGGTGGAAATGCGGCCTCCGGTATATTGGTATTGGTATAGGCATCAAAAGAGGCATCCAGGGCCCATACAGGTGTTAGGCCCTTTGCATTTGCAAATCAGGGACCTAATGCCTATTTGATGCATCCTTTACCAAATTGGTTTGCACAGAACGCAGCCGGCACCGGCAGGCTCCCACAGCTCGCTGGTCTGATGTAAATGAGGCCCAATATCTGGTGGGCCTTGGGCCTATCCGTTCCGGTGTTGGGATTATTCCCTACTCTAAGAGCTTTTATTTTTTTCTGGGTTTCTCCCGTCCTCTCCTGAAGGCAATGACTCATGTTGGGCTATTATTCCATGGGCATCATTGGCCCACTGGTACCTCACCTGACAGCCTAGTCGTCTAGTGCAAGCCTAAATAGTGAGTGATGGCAGGCTGTTGACTAGGAAGGACGACACAGCTGAATATGGTATCATTCTCATGCATGAGCATTTCCCAACAGGAATCACAGGAGCCGGAACCGTGGCTGATATTTTCCCCCTAATTTACAGCCATTCAAGTAAACTAAAGTGCCATTAGCGCAGTCCCAGCTAAGACCAACTAACTCGGCAGAGTCCAGCAACCAAACCTGGGGACTTCTTGTTTGGTGTGGTTCAGTACCACACTAGGCAATGCAGTTACGCACTGAGCCATTTGGGGGAGCCAATAACTTTTATATTTCTTTAATACAAGTTCCTTATATTAAATCACAGACCAGTTGTATTAGTAGCAAAATATTTTCTTGCTTGCTATGCTACCATTACATGACACAGTACCTTGAATAATTAATGTGATTCATCAATGAAGCATCCTATCTTTATTTAACCTATAGCTTGCCATCTCCTGTGTTCCCTCTACTCCCATGGTCCAATGGTCTTGCTCACTGACAAGGGCACCTCCAACCACTTCCTTGTATACCCCACCATTCATAGCCCTCATCCCCTCTAACCCCACTTCTTTCTGCATCTGCCCTTGGGAAAAAACCTCTCCTCTAAGCCACTTACAATTGCATTCTTGAACTCTGCGCTGCCTAGCCTTTGGCCTTCTATTTACCATAATACATCTGTAGCTATTGATTGGCTCAACCACCCCATCACCTTTGATGCTCTGTTCCCAGCAAAACCTCACTGTTCCCCAGGTACCGCCCTCACCTTCATTCCCTCAAGTCCAAGAGATGCAAACATGAATATATCTGGCACACAACTGGCTTAGCCATCCATTGCCAGATCTAGCTTGATCACATCAAGCTCTACTGCACACAACTCTCCTCTGCCAAAACTCTACTACTCTAGCACATCCTGGAGATGAAAGATTACCCTTGAAAGATTTCCTAGATTACAACAGCGACTAGAGTACTTCATTGGCTGTAAAGCGCTTTGGTACGTCCTGAGGTCTTTTACCCTATGCCTCTTTTCTCCACTACCAACCACCGTCCTCAACCTCTCTCCTCTGTCCCTCCATCCTCACCTCCAGCAACAAGTGAGGCGAGCTCATGGACTTCTTTGTCACCAAGATAGAGACCATCTAATTAACTAGGTCTGTTGCTTCCATCCCTTTGTCTAGCCCACCAAGCCAAACCACCCTCCAAGCCACTTCCTAACCCAGCCTTGAGAATACGTCTCTCTATAGTTTCTCTCCCATCTCCCCATGTCCATGCCAAGCTCATCTCGTGCATGCAAACCACCTCGTAGTCCCTTGACCCTATTCCCACTAAACTGCTAACAACCAGACTTCCGTTCCTGGCCTCCATGCTAGCTGATATTGTAAATAGCTCCCTCTCCTCAAGCATTGTCTTCTCACCTTCAAAACTGCTGTCATCACATCCCTCCTCAAAAAACACACCTCAACCCCTCTGTTCTTGCAAACAACTGCCCCCTCTTCTAAGTCTTTGAATGTGTTGTCACCTCTCAGATCGATGGCACTTTTTCTCACAACTCCCTGTTTGAGTCTCTCTAATCAGGTTTGCATCCTGAAATGGACCTAAGCCAAAGTCACAATCAACATTCCTTGTAACTGTGGTACATTATTCCTCCTTGTCCTCCTCAATCTACAGGCTTTGATTGGTCAACCTCATCATTCTCCTCCAATGCCTCTTCTGCGTTGTCCAGCTGAGTGGGACTGACCTCGCTGGGCTCCACTCTTACCTCTCCAATTATAGCCAGAGCATCTCCACCAATGGCTTTGCTTCCCACTCCTGCACCGTCACCTATGGATTCCCCCAGGGAACTATGCCCCCTCCTTTCATTAACTACAGCCCTTGGTGACAACATCTACAGACATGGGATCAGCTGATGATATTCTCTTCATCATAAAAATTGCTTACTTCCATTCTCCATAACACCAGCTGCCTCTACTCCTACCACAGCGCATCTGCTCATCCATGCCTTTGAGATATTTCGATAATAAAAATATTTTCAAACAAAAGGTAAATCAAGCATTGGAGTCCCAGCAAGTGGTCTAGTTGAACTCTTGGCCATTTAACTGGGTGAATTTAGCCAGTTTTTGCACAACCGCTGAATTGAGCACTTTTGTATTCTGGGACACTCACTTATTGTGATGTTTTACTGCATATTCATTTAATCGCACATGAATCTCTGGAACCAATCTATTTTCATTTAACAATATGTGAAAATAAAATATTTATTTGCATAATTACTTTAATAGTTGGGTTGAATTTCCTCTTCATTATTTTTAGCACACCAGTTGATGAGTTCACATCAATTCAACCTGCACTCTTTTGAATAGGAACTTATGCAAACAAATTAAAGGGCACTAAAAATAGTGCACATCATCAACATTTCGTATCTTCTCACTCTTCCCTTGGAGAACAGTGTGAAGTAGTGGAAGGATTCGCAGGCTGATTAACAGTCTGACTGGCCGCGTTAACGCTCCTTCCGTGGCCATAACCATCTTTATACCAGACGATAGGGTGGTTGGTCCTATACGGCGGGAGGGTTTTATGGGCTCCCACAACCTGTACAATGAAGGGGGGCCACCCGCACCCACCCACCAGACGTGAGTATCCCACTGGTTGTCAATCCAGAATTCAGAGTCAGAGCTCCGACTCCACTCGCAGGGACTGTCTGGAGTGGGATTCAAACCCTGCACCTTTTGACTCAGAGGTGGGAAATGCTAACACTGAGCCAAGGACTAGCTCCAATAGTGCACAGAGGAAATTAAACTCCAATATTGGTTCAATTGAATAATGCATAATCTAGAGATCCTTAATGTTCTGAGATCATCATCTTCTGAGAATGTTATGTACTGACTGGCTGCTGTATTTCAGCCAAAAAAATGTATTTAAGAACATAAGAACATAAGAAATAGGAGCAGGGGTAGGCCATTCTCACAATGTGGAGAACGCTGGCAAAGCTGCATTTATTGCCCATCCCTAGTCGTCCTGAGACGATGGTGGTGGACCTTCTTGAATCACTGCAGTCCTTGTGATGATAATGATCCCACGATGGTATTAGGGAACTGCAGGTTAGTGACCTAGTGACATTGAAGGAACAGCAATATATGTGCAAGTCAGGGTGGCATGTGACTTGGAGGGGAACTTGGAGGCGTTGGTGTTCCCATTACATTGCTGCTCTTGTCCTTCTCCATGGTAGAGGCCATGGGGGTGGGAGGTTCTGGCAAAGTAACTTTTGTGCGTTGCTACAGCGCTTTCTTAGGTACCCAAATTTGTTTGCATTAGTTCTACAGTCAGTAAGGTAAATGTCGGCGCTGGGAAGTCAGTGTGCACCCCCACCGGGAGGCCCAAGGCTGGCCCGAAATTGGGCTTTGGGCCTCATTTCAATAATCTGGGCAAACTGCCGGCACCTGTTGTGCCTCTGCAGGCAGCTCGCTCATCCTGAAAACGAACTTCAGGACGCTTGCCTCGCCAGCAGAGGCCCTCAGGTATGTGCTGGGAACTGGAGGGAGGACCGCGAGAGAGGGGACAATTACAGCTGGTGGCGACCATCAGGTGTGCCGTGAAGTCGGGAGCAGCACTCCAGATCCTGCTGGCTCGACATGAATTTTAAAAAATGTACTTACCTTTTTGGTGGCGGCCACTGGTTTTTTGGCTGTGCTTTGTAAGAAATAAAGAGACATCCAGCAGTGAAGAACCTGTTGAATATATTGTGAATCAGAGACATCATTACACTACGTACATGGATTGATTTTTTAAATCACTTTATAGTCCATTATCTTGAATTTGAATATTTCCCATCATCCAAAATTCTTTGCATACAGTCTAAGCAAGGATTCTTCCAGTGAGATGTCAGTCTGAAAAGACGTAGTGAGGAAATATGGGGTGGTGGCAAAAGGATGTTCACCATCTGGTTCATTTAATTGACTTGTCCAGTTATTTGTATGAAGTTTTCTGATCCTAAAGCTGTGCAGTTAAATGGGAAAGACTGGAAGCTTGCCACATGTCAAGCAAACGGAAACACTGGTAAGACCTGTAATGCTCTTGCAGCAGTGCACGTCCAGTCATCATCAGCCAATTGCAGCCTAATTTTGATGGCAGCTGTGTGGAAGTCCACCTCTCAGCACCCTCCACAGTCCCATCGAGCACTGTGCTGAGAAGTGCCAATAATTACCTCAAGAATGGGCAAATAGAGAAACAGAACTTGCTTAGTCACAAGGGAAGTGAAACACCTCGTACTACTGTTTCAGGTGTTGTTTAAATCAAGTGCTACATTTTGACTGACCTCCATTTTGTTCTCTTCTAGCATTCTTTGGGAAATACCTCAATGAATATAATGGCAGCTATATCCCACCGGGGTGGCGAGAGTGGGTTGGACTTATAAAGAATTCCCGCTTTTATAACTACACCCTCAGTCGGAATGGCTTTAAGGAGAAGCATGGGTTTGATTATTCCAAGGTATCTGCTTCATTTGCTTGTAAATGTTACTTTTGTTCTACATTTAATAATAATTTGAATAAATGTATCATGCTTCCCCCCCTTCACCCAAAGCAACCTCACATTCCCAGTGAAAATGTTGGTAACTTTGAAATTTCCAGGTGGAACGAGAGGTTCATTGAGGACAGTTTAAGTAATACATGTGTAATGCAATAATATGAGATATTTAATCCATATTGAAAAATGTTTGCAAAATGATCACCCCTTTTGGAAAGCAATTTGAGATTTAATTCAAAGCATTTGCTTTATTTGCTTTTGCTGCAGGTTCTTCTGTGTGCATTCACCTGCACTGAAACAAAGCAAGCACCATTTTCCATTTTTTATAATTGATCCTGTGTTGTTAAATATAAAAGTCTACAACAACAACACTTGCACTGACTGGGGGCTCATCGTTCAAAGCATATTCCATTTAATTGTGGGAAAAATAATTCCCTGTCAAAGATTACACTGTAAGAGCAATGACAGACACCTGTAGTGTACATCTGGGATTCTGACATTCTTTCTGGTCTCTTTCTGAGAACGATGTGGCCTGTCTACTTCAGAATAGCTTACTCCTGCAAATTGGAGATCCCATCTGTATTCAGCACATTCCCATAGAATTCACCTTAAATTTTTTCAGAAGGTTATAAGATTTCTTGTATTTTTTTTCTTTTTCTTTCTTCCTAGTTTCTCTCCCCTTCGATTCAGAAGGTGCTGACTCCTGCTGGGGTTCGATTCCATGGGGGCTGACAGCCCTCCAGTAGTGAATCCAAAATCCCTTATATGAGAGGCCCGACAGTGAGTGACAATAGGCTATTTGATTATGGAGGTCATCACAGATAAGATGGATCCTGGCCTTGCCTGATGTCCACACATTCACACTTTCCATCATGATTCATTCACTGGGTAGTGTTCAGGATGAAGAGTGTTACTTATTATAAAATGATTCGATTTAAAGTGATAATTCTTTCTTTTTGAATCACTATTTTAAAATAATGCCTTAAGGAAACACCGTCTTTGCAAAAGAAGTTTGCAAGAAACTTTGGCCTAAAAATTCCTTTAGGCTGTTTTTAATGTGGTAAATAGGCGCAGGGAATAGTCCTTGCACCCAAAGACAGAGGTCTGAGGATTGCAAGAAATTGTCCTCAGGCCTCGTCTAAGTATTCAGGGCGAGCTGGCTGGCACCTGCCTTGCCTCTGGAGGCAGCTTGTCTGGCAGAAACATTCAAATTTGGGCCGAATGCCTTGCCTGTTTTAGGTGAGCGCCCCTTGTCCTTCTTGATTTCAAAATGTGGAGACACATCTGCCACTTCAACAAGCCAGCACAGGCATGATGGGCTGAATGGTCTCCTTCTGTGCTGCATGATTCTATGAATCTAAGAGGAAGCCAGCCTTCATGAAGATGCACCATCGCTTGATCTGACCCTAGCAAGTACCAGCTGGGAGACTGGCACCATGGGTAGTTTTGAGGCTAGGATAGAAAATGGGTCTTCACGTGGTGAATCACCAGCCATAACTGTGCAGATGCTAGGGCAGGAGGGCTGGGATGCAGAGATACCAGCATGTTGGAGGGCGAGATCACATACTAGCTCTGCTGCAGAGGACTCAGATGCTCACTTTGAGGGCCCAAGCTACTGAAGAAAGTTTATGGGTGTACACCAGGAAATTCTAGGACAGCCTGCCAGCAAGTTTGCACACAATGGCTCAAAGCGTGAAGGAATCCAGCTCCAACTTGTGTCGAGGCTTCGCGCAGAGCAAGGAGATCATTCTGTCCAACATGGACCGAAGTGGTCAGATCCTGCTAACACTGCTGCCATGGAGGCTCAGACGACTGCAATCTTGGCTCTGGGGGCCAATGTTACCAGAGGCTTCTAGAGTGTCACATCACTCTTACACTCATCTTCTTGCACAGAGCCATAGGAGTGCTGAGGCACCGTCCCAGGAGAGTGGCCTTAGCTTCATAGGAGAGGCACCTGTAGTCCTCTCTCAGGATGAGAGCTTGCATGCTCCCCTGTCTCCCACTGCACCAGTGCTCTTGTTAGTGCTGCACAGCCAATTGTACCAGAGAGTCCCGGCACATGCCAAGGTGCTTAGTCAAGGCCTGGAGCTGCTCGAGTTCATCCACACGGCCATTGGAAGTGTCCTCAATGAAAGCTCAGCAGCCTTCTGAAACCTCTCAAGCTGTAGCCATTGGGATACACTTTGTAGGAGCACTAGGATAAGTAAGCACAGAAGACAGGCGCTAAGGGCTTGCACAAGGGTGATTCTTGATTATTTCTTTTAACTATTAGACACAGTTGGAATTCAATTGTTGGATAAATTTGTTTTTTGTTCTGGATTTGGTGTTGGTGTTAATATTTGTAGTGAAGTGAGAGCAAGACCCATAAGGCTGGACTGAAGGAAACCAGTGGTAGTGAGGACGGTGGTGATAAGGATTGTGGGACTGTTGGTGTATTGGGGGTGGGAGGGATGGTTCAGGTGCAGCACTCTTCAATGAGCTGCTCTCTGAGAGGGAGGGATGGGAGGGATGGTTCAGGTGCAGCGCTCTTCAATGAGCTGCTCTCTGAGAGGGAGGGATGGGAGGGATGGTTCAGGTGCAGCGCTCTTCAATGAGCTGCTCTCTGAGAGGGAGGGATGGGAGGGATGGTTCAGGTGCAGCGCTCTTCAATGAGCTGCTCTCTGAGAGCTCTGGCAGCTCGAGGCACTGGTGGTCAATGCTGCTCCTCCTGCTGCCCTTCTTGCTTCCCAGGTGGTGGTGAGGGCTGGTTCCACATGATGCCAAAGTCATGGTGCAGGCAGCAGACAACCACAAAAATGGTAAAGATCCTCCCAAATGGGTCAGGCAGCGGAGACGTTGCTTGAGCACACTGACTGTCTGCTCAGTTACATTTCTGGTGGCAACATGGCTTTCGTTGTAGGCCAGCTGTGCAGCTGTGCCCATGTTCCTGACAAGAGTCATGGGTCAAGTCTGAAGGGGATAGCCCTTGTCACCCAGTAGCCAGCCTGTAACCTGATAGCCTGCTTGGAACAATGGTGGCACAGAGGACTGGCTCAGGATGAATGCATCATGACTGCTACCAGGAAATTGGGCACAGATCTGCATGATGCGCTGGCTGTGGTCACAAACCAGCTGGACGTTGAGGGACTGGTATCTCTTTCTATTGAAATAGATGCCTGCCTGGTGATGGAGAGCACGCAAGGCAATGTAAGTGCCGTCTATGGCGCCTTGGACCCTGGGAAAGTTTGCCATGCATGTGAAGCCTAGTGCTCTCTCGTCCTTCGCTCTGTCCATGGGAAACGAGATGCGGACGTTCCTCCTGGTGTAGAGAGCCTCGGTGACTTCCCTGATACAGCAGTGGACTGTAAACTGGGAGATGTCACTGATGCCACCTGCTGCAGCCTGGAAGGAGCCTGTTGCATAAAGGTTAAAGGCTACGGTGACCTTGACAGCCACAGACAGCGCTCTCAATGCCCTGGTTCAAGGCTCGAGTTGTGACTGCAGCAGGTGACATAGCTCGGTGCCAAACTCCTATGTGAAGAGAAGGCATCTGAGGCATTGCTCCTCAATGAAGCTCAGGTTGGAGAAGTGCTTCCAGAAAACCCGCTGTGGGTATGGCCTCCTGCGCAGTTCTCTCCTCCTCCTCCCTCCTCTCCCAGCTGCTCCTGCTCTCTCCTGTCTTCTTTGCTGCTCCCCTTGTCCCCAGCCCTAAAGGCAGCCCGACCTGACCACCCATGACTGCATGAAACTGTTTTCAAGGCAGCCAAAAGTAGTCCAGCACCAGCAAAAGCTTCTGCTTAGAGTTCAGAGTTAAGTTTTATAAGTCAGAAAACAGACCAAAAAACACTCTGAAGTTAACCAGTAGCCTAACAGGATAAACCAGCAGCAGCTAACCTGTATGTAGTGGATGAGCCCATTAAACAGTGCTCTGAAAGGTCCTTCCTGCCTGTTAGCGCCATGAATTGCTGAGCAGGTTTATCACGTGGCGAGTCAGAAGTTGGGGCAGACCAATATCATTAAAGAGCCCTTCAGCAAGCCCTACCAGACCACCCATGACTGCAGTAAAAGTAGGACCCTTATTAAATATTTTAATAATCATTTAGCATACCTTCAGCGCAAGCCCTGGATACCTATGGAGCAGCCTGATCCACTGTTGCCGACAGCGCATTTCTGGCATGGAATAAGTGCGCATGTGCTGCCCACTGTATTGGATGCTTAGGTGCCCGTTTTATGCCCGAAAAACAGGCACGTGCCAACGAATTATTAGACTATGGGATTCCTGAGAATTAATTTCAAATTTTCAATTTCCAAGTGCTAATGGAATCAGTCATTAATGTACGGTGGGAATGTCATCATGCATCAAGGACACAGGGTGCAGTGGCAATCGCACGAGAAGAACTGGCACAGAAAGGATCCAAAAACCAACATGTAAAATAAAAACTGAACAATTATAAAAGTAACAGACACAAGGGAGTGATTTGAAGGCTTTAATCTTAGTTTAGTATTCAGATGATGGTTTTTGTAACATCACCTGGACCTCTCAATTGCAATAATGCCTTGTAATCACTCGTAGGTATGCATTGTTTAAAAGAGAGAAACTTAAGACCTAAAAATCTAGAGCACAAAAACATGGTTTCCATTAGTCGTTAGTATTGTATAAATCACTGCAGACTGCGGCTAGAAGCCATGTTTTAAAAAACATATCACTTATTTAAACCAGAATTTCATTCTAGTACTGGCATAGTTAAAAAAATGTTAAAAGAAGAAAATGATTCCCATTTGGGCTTGTCATTAATGTTACTATAAACAATCGCCTTAAACTGCTCTCTCTGCAGAGCATAATTACAGTATTAATTTCCAGAAGCCCAGTGCCTGCTGAGATCCTGGTTTTGAGGGAGAAAGGACACAGCTGGTTGGCTTGTACTAACATTGACATGTGACGTGGAGTCTAGCCTCAGGCTGTGCCTTTGCAGCTGTGCTGCACTCTGTATCCAGAACATGTGATTAGTCATGCCCGTGAGTGCTTTAAATTATAAGGATTTCTTCAGCAGTTTCTCACTGATGCTTATATAAGGCATCAGGGTGAGTGATGAATAGCCAAGAAAGTGGCCTTTACTTCTGCTGAAGACAATGTTGTATGGCTTCTGCTCTTTGAGAGTACAGTAAACAGACTGTTGCCATGTACCATACGCAGTCCATGCTTTTGATATGGAGATTCTGTCAGAGCTAATTTAGGATTACTCTTTTGAACTAAACATTCCTGTTACCTTCCGGTGGCTGAATCTGGAAAATTAAACATTATTAAACAGAAATGGTGTTAGCAAATCGCTGGAAGAACTTTCGGCAAGGTTCAGATGTAGGAATATATTTATCAGGGTAATTTTATGAGTTTGTGCTCTCAGTGCCGAGTCTTGTCCACCAGGAGTGCATATCAGGAACTCGGGTGCCTCACCTCAAGATTTTATGTCCGTTAGGATCATTGGGCGGAAAGTCATAGAGGGGCACACGCCCAACTGAAATCCCAGTATGTGCTCCTAGTGCGCAAACACATAAAATTGCTGTATAACCTTTACGAGGAATTGAACCTGTTTTTGCAATGTAGTTTCCACATTGTTCATTTTTTTCATAGGTTTTCATCTAATTTAATAATTTTTGCGCAACACTGTTTACTCTCCATTGAAGGGTATGTACCTTCCCCACATTTTTTGTCCTTTTGCAGGGGCTTTCCCGGTTATCTGTTCTGTTGCCAAGAGGGCAGGTACGTGGCCGAGCATTGCCTAGGCCACTTGGTTGGCTGGTCACCAGGAGGCAAAAGAGGACAGCCTGGTGAAGATCCCCCTGTCCGCTTTTCTGTCCACCCATCACCTGCATTCAGCAGTCCTTCACCAAGTGCAGCTCAGATTGGGACTTCAGTTGGGTGGCTGCCCCTCTCCACAGCCTGCACATTGGCACTTTGATGGCCAGTCCCTCGGCAGCATTTCCCATTATTATTCTTTCTATGTAACATGTTTTACCATCAGACACATGCAGGCACCAACCCCATCACTTATGATCCTCTTTATTTATGAACTTGGTAAGTTGCCTTGTCAGACAACAGGGCAACAAAGCAGCTTTGAGACACTTGTATTCAGAGCATCGTGAAAACATTGACCCTTTTGTCCAGGCTTCATAACAAATGTTCAAAAGGAGAAAATCCAGTTTGAGCATGCTACAGATTTTAAAAGCTGAGCTAATTCTCAAAGTTAAGCAATTATAGCTTTTGCCTTGAGTTCCCCAGTCACTGACTAAAATAGTTGCCACCTGAATCTTCTCACTTTTATTTCCCTCTGTCATAGGGGAGGTTTAGCCAGAAGTGGTATAAATCTTATTGATGTTACTGCTGTTGACAGCTTCAGTTTCACTGATTCTCTTATACTTTGGTAATGTTTCACACAGATGGAAGTTGTTTAAAGTCAAACGCAGCTCAGGATTTCAGATCAAGGGCAAAATTATGTTACCACTGTTGGGTCTATCAGCAGGCAGCTACATTAGAATTTGCATCCAGTGAAACAGAACAGTTGAACATGGAATCGTGATTTACTTATACTTCTGACATACTTTTGTACTGCTAGGATTCAAAGTGCTAGAAAGGGACAGCCGTGAACCCACTGAGAGCCAAATCAGACAATTTGAAAACCGTTTGAAAGTTCACAAAGTCTGCTCAGTTGCCCCCCCCCACACCCCGCCACCCTCCCGTTCCCCCCACCCCACCACCCTCCCGTTCCCCCCAGCCCCCACCCCACCCCACCACCCTCCCGTTCCCCCCCCACCACCCTCCCGTTCCCCCCAGCCCCCCACCCCGCCACCCTCCCGTTCCCCCCGGCCCGCCACCCTCCTGTTCCCCCCGCCCCCCCCCGGCCCCCTCCCCCCACCCCGCCACGCTCCCGTTCCCCCCGGCCACCGCCCCCCCCCCCCCCACCCCAGTTGGCAATGAGGGCGCTCAAATTCTTGGGGCAGAATGAGCTGAGTTTTCACACGTCCACTCACTTTGTCTGCAACCCAGTCCAGAATCCTGGGGTCAGCCAAATTAAATATTTGGGCAGGCTGCTTTGTACACCTAGGACACACGTCCCAGCAGGTGTGAGAGTGATTTTACTCCGATGCCTTGTCACAGCAATAGCAGGGCTGCGGGACTCTAGCAGACAAAGGAAATATTTCTAAAAATGTTCATGTTGGCTTCTTCTAATATTTTCAGCAATAAAGTTGATCATTCTGCGATCAATTGCATAATCAAAGCCAGCCTTTGAATTTATAAAGTATCCTTCCCTACAGCCCTAACATTGTGGGCCGCCTGGGACACACAGGCATTCCTGAAATCCAACATCACTAACGGGGCAACTCAGGCTTCATTCACATTGTATTATACAGTCACTCATTTGCAGGGTGGGCTTTTGTCCTGCCAGCAAAAGTGCCAGGCTTTCTGATGAGAACAAGGAATGGTAGAAACCTGTCAGATCCAAGGTTCACCCCATATTAGATTGGGGGCCACTCGTGAGTGGCAAGCTTACGACTACAGGTGGCAATAATGCTGGGAGCTTGCTGAACATTTTAAAATTGAAGCAACCTGGATAATGTGCAAGGGATCAATGCCAAGTCCATCAGGAGGGTGAAAATTCCGCATGGCCTACCTTCGCTGGCAATCCCACCGTGGAGTAAAATGTACAAACACTGACACACCCACAAACACTGACACACCCACAAACACTGACACACCCACAAACACTGACACATCCACAAACACTGACACACCCACAAACACTGACACACCCACAAACACTGACACACCCACAAACTTTGACACACCCACAAACACTGACTAACGGACAAACACTGACACACCCACAAACACTGACACACGGACAAACACTGACACACCCACAAACACTGACACACCCACAAACACTGACACACCCACAAACACTGACACATCCACAAACACTGACACACCCACAAACACTGACACATCCACAAACACTGACACACCCACAAACACTGACACACGGACAAACACTGACACACCCACAAACACTGACACCCGGACAAACACTGACAAACCCACAAACACTGACACACGGACAAACACTGACAGACCCACAAACACTGACAGACCCACAAACACTGACACACGGACAAACACTGACACACGGACAAACACTGACACACCCACAAACACTGACACACCCACAAACACTGACACATCCACAAACACTGACACACCCACAAACACTGACACATCCACAAACACTGACACACCCACAAACACTGACACACCCACAAACACTGACACATCCACAAACACTGACACACCCACAAACACTGACACATCCACAAACACTGACACACCCACAAACACTGACACACCCACAAACACTGACACATCCACAAACACTGACACACCCACAAACACTGACAAACCCACAAACACTGACACACGGACAAACACTGACACACGGACAAACACTGACACACCCACAAACACTGACACACGGACAAACACTGACACACGGACAAACACTGACACACCCACAAACACTGACACACGGACAAACACTGACACACCCACAAACACTGACACACGGACAAACACTGACACACCCACAAACACTGACACACCCACAAACACTGACACGGACAAACACTGACAGACGGACAAACACTGACACACCCACAAACACTGACACTCCCACAAACACTGACACACCCACAAACACTGACACACCCACAAACACTGACACATCCACAAACACTGACACACAGACAAACACTGACACACCCACAAACACTGACACACGGACAAACACTGACACACGGACAAACACTGACAAACGGACAAACACTGACACACCCACAAACACTGACACACCCACAAACACTGACACACGGACAAACACTGACACACCCACAAACACTGACACACCCACAAACACTGACACATCCACAAACACTGACACACCCACAAACACTGACACACCCACAAACACTGACACATCCACAAACACTGACACACCCACAAACAGTGACAAACCCACAAACACTGACACACGGACAAACACTGACACACGGACAAACACTGACACACCCACAAACACTGACACACGGACAAACACTGACACACGGACAAACACTGACACACCCACAAACACTGACACACGGACAAACACTGACACACCCACAAACACTGACACACGGACAAACACTGACACACCCGCAAACACTGACACGGACAAACACTGACAGACGGACAAACACTGACACACCCACAAACACTGACACTCCCACAAACACTGACACACCCACAAACACTGACACACGGACAAACACTGACACACCCACAAACACTGACACGGACAAACACTGACAGACGGACAAACACTGACACACCCACAAACACTGACACTCCCACAAACACTGACACACCCACAAACACTGACACACAGACAAACACTGACACACCCACAAACACTGACACACCCACAAACACTGACTAACGGACAAACACTGACACACGGACAAACACTGACAAACGGACAAACACTGACAGACGGACAAACACTGACACACCCACAAACACTGACACACCCACAAAAACTGACACACCCACAAACACTGACACACGGACAAACACTGACACACCCACAAACACTGACACACCCACAAACACTGACACACCCACAAAAACTGACACACCCACAAACACTGACACACCCACAAACACTGACACACGGACAAACACTGGCATACCCACAAACACTGACACACCCACAAACACTGACACACAGACAAACACTGACACATCCACAAACACTGACACACCCACAAACACTGACACACCCACAAACACTGACACACGGACAAACACTGACACACGGACAAACACTGACACACCCACAAACACTGACACACGGACAAACACTGACACACCCACAAACACTGACACACCCACAAACACTGACACACGGACAAACACTGACACACCCACAAACACTGACACACCCACAAACACTGACACACTGACACACGGACAAACACTGACACACCCACAAACACTGACACACCCACAAACACTGACACACCCACAAACACTGACAGACGGACAAACACTGACACACCCACAAACACTGACACACCAAAACAAAGACTGACACACCCACAAACACTGACACACCCACAAACACTGACACACGGACAAACACTGACACACGGACAAACACTGACACACCCACAAACACTGACACACCCACAAACACTGACACACGGACAAACACTGACACATCCACAAACACTGACACACGGACAAACACTGACACACCCACAAACACTGACACACCCACAAACACTGACACACCCACAAACACTGACACACGGACAAACACTGACACACGGACAAACACTGACACACCCACAAACACTGACACATCCACAAACACTGACACACCCACAAACACTGACACACGTACAAACACTGACACACGGACAAACACTGACACACCCACAAACACTGACACACCAAAAGAAACACTGACACACCCACAAACACTGACACACCCACAAACACTGACACACGTAGAAACACTGACACACGGACAAACACTGACACACGGACAAACACTGACACACCCACAAACACTGACACACCCACAAACACTGACACACGTAGAAACACTGACACACCCACAAACACTGACACACGGACAAACACTGACACACGGACAAACACTGACACACCCACAAACACTGACACACCCACAAACACTGACACACGGACAGACACTGACACACGGACAAACACTGACACATCCACAAACACTGACACACCCACAAACACTGACACACAGACAAACACTGACACACCCACAAACACTGACACACCCACAAACACTGACACACGGACAAACACTGACACACCCACAAACACTGACACACGGACAAACACTGACACACCCACAAACACTGACACACCCACAAACACTGACACACGGACAAACACTGACACACCCACAAACACTGACACCCGGACAAACACTGACACACGGACAAACACTGACACACGGACAAACACTGACACACCCACAAACACTGACACACCCACAAACACTGACACACGGACAAACACTGACACACCCACAAACACTGACACACCCACAAACACTGACACACGGACAAACACTGACACACCCACAAACACTGACACACCCACAAACACTGACACACGGACAAACACTGACACACCCACAAACTTTGCACACCCACAAACACTGACACCCGGACAAACACTGACACACCCACAAACACTGACACACGGACAAACACTGACACACCCACAAACACTGACACACCCACAAACACTGACACATCCACAAACACTGACACACCCACAAACACTGACACACCCACAAACACTGACACACGGACAAACACTGACACACCCACAAACACTGACACACCCACAAACACTGACACACGGACAAACACTGACACACCCACAAACACTGACACACCCACAAACACTGACACACGGACAAACACTGACACACCTACAAACACTGACACATCCTCAAACACTGACACACCCACAAACACTGACACACGTACAAATACTGGAATAGTGAGCTGTTTTGACAGAGGAGAGTAGGCCTCGATAGTGCTTTATGTGGTCCAGCCAGCTGTGGCTATGAATGGCTAAACCATTTTTTCACTATAATATTCAATTCTGCGTCCCTTGAATGTAATTGAGTGGCGATGATGGCTTTACTGGGAGAATGACCGGATGAGAGAGAGTAATGGTTTTTTTGGGGTCTAGGACTTCAAAGCTGGAGGTAAGTGTGTGATTGAGCAAATTGGTAGCTGCAGAAATGTTGTGGTGAATGCAGAGCCAAAGGCTAGACTGTTGGGAATTTGAAATTTGTAAGTGACTTGGGGGAGATTTTTTTCCAGGGGCGGACACAGAAGGAAGTGGGGTTGGGAGGTTCGTATAAAAAAAATGCACAAATGTTCATTCATGTGCACAAAAAAGATAGACCCACAGGGGCAATTTTCATATCCAGAATTAGACGGTGAATGAGGCAAGTACTCCGCCCACCCGAATGAGTCGATGTTGGGCCCATGCCATTTTCATGGCTGGGCCTCACTTCCATGAATCTGGTGAGCTGCTAGCACAAAATACACTCCCTAAAAACAGCCTCCTGATCTGTGGGGAAATCGGGCATGGTGACCGATTGTGATGCGGCTGCACTACCACCTTAAAGGGGAAGGCTGATAGCATCGGGAGTACCATTTTTGCAGTGGCTTATAGCGACAGGGAAAATGTTTGCGTGCCTACGACAGCAAAGAGATTAATTATTGGAAATTTTTAAGACTTGAAACCCACACCGACTGCAGTGACAGTGAGTGCCAGCTTTTCCTGACTGCAGCTAAGGATCCCTTTAAATAATGCTCAAAATAGTCTCAAATTGTGTCGGAGTTTGTGGCTAGTTCATCAGAGCCTGATTTGCATGTACTCATGAGGTCTTCATCCGTTTCTGGTGAGAGCTCTGTTCACCTAGATCAAGGTCCGCCCAATCGGATTTTTGGCTCACCCGTTTCCCAGGTGTGCTTGGTCCCGCTGCCGCTGCCCTGTTTTCAGATGGAAACAGAGCAACAGGGACATGAAAATCGGACTATAGCACTACTGCCTTGCACTTGAATAAGGGAGTATTACTGAGTATCTGTTATATATTAAAGTCCCTCAGTGGGTCTCTGCATTCCACTTCCAAATGTGTGCGAAACCCCCACATGACCTGATATCTATGGGTCAATGCATTATAAAAGTGTCCCCATGTACCTGTCATACTTTTTATGCTAGGAGGCGGCACTCTGATGGAGGATTCCAATGTAATTAAGTGTTTGCTTGTGCTCTGCTTTTGAACTAACGTTATATATGACTCGCTCCCTTCATCAAGATTTAGCCCAGTGATGTCATTGTTTGAGCAGAACAGGTCCAGTAAGTGCCCTAAAAACAGGAGCAGGCAAACCCATGGAAATTATAAATTGTTTGTTGTCAGGGGATTGATCAGATAGCCTGTTTGTTCTTAAAATTGTAATTTTTTTGGCCATCTTGCCATTGTGTTGCACCTCTGGGCATCCCTTGCTGACCCACTCCTGAGCCACCCATTGAAACTCACCTGAGAAGCTTTCCTCCTGCCAAGGTTATTTTGCACAGGCGCCCTGAATTATGCCCAACTGTCGCATCCAAAAAGTTCAATGTTCTGCTGGAAGAATTGAGAGTTTTTCCCCGCTGAGAGAGGTCACTGGGTCCCCTCTCCCCTCCCCCCCCCCCCTGCTCTTCTGAAATACTTTGCCACTTCCCCATTGAGAGAGTTTGCTGATGTTAAGGTAGTTTTCCTGCCTTTGCTCCCTCATCCCCATGCCCTCACCCCCTCCTTCTGCCCTGTGCCTCTCCTCTATCCCCTCCCTCCTTCCCTCTCGCTCTTTACCCTGGCAAATCTCCTTCCTCTCATCTGCCTCCTCATACCTCCCTCTTCCCTCTTCTTCCTGTTTCTCCCCTCCACCCTTCCTCTCTCCATCTTCTCCCTACCTCAATCTCCTCTCTCTTCCCCTCTCCTTCTCATTTCTCTCCCATTCCTTTCCCGTCCCTTCCCCTGCCTCTCCCCTCCCATCTACTTCCTCCCCCATCCCCACGCTCTAACCTTGCTTGGCCTAAATATTGCGGCTGGTCGTGACTCTCTGTGGGCAATGCCACAGGAGAGCGACGAGTAAATTCAATAGTTCCAAAGACTGGAATTTGACAACCTTTTGGTTCTGACATTAACTCATTGATAAACCAGTTTTGGAGTACTGACACACCTTTGTAGTGGACATATTTTCTATCTTATCCTCTGCTCAGTTCTATGAAATAGAATTCATTTGATATACCACAACAGAGAATCCTGTCTTTGTTGTTGAAGGAAACTAAACATTGCAATCTTCTATATTGTTTATAAAGTTACAGCCCTCAACACTTCAACACTTGGGGGGAGAAATTCAGTATCGCCCCATTTGGGGCGCAATTATCGGCCGGGCGCAAAGATTAGCGCCTGCGCTAATTATCGCCACCGACTGCAAACTTGACTTTTATCGCCCCTGGAGGTGATTGCAGCGCTATATCAGGCGCTTCACACCTGTCTTAAGGCGCAAAGGCCGAGGAGCGAGGCGCTACCTCAGAGCGCTGGCGAAGCTCATGTAATGTCAGTCAGCAATGGAACACACACACAATGGCACGGGCCAGTTCTTAAAGGGGATGGTTAATCTTGCTTTCCATCCACATCCTGCTCATTGCAGCCTTGAATCTCGGCCTGGAGAGACCTGCACATCAAATGTGCTGGAAAGAACAATGGAGAGTACCAGGCAAAGAGCTCAGAGTGCAGCCCCCACAGTCTCTGCTAAATCGATACAAGGAATGGCAAATCAAAATGAACCTGCAAAGTGCTGCTCAGTACCCAAAACTCCTTCACACAACGTTGAATCTCTCCAGAAGTCTCTCCCTCTCTCTCTCAGAATGCGTAGTTCAAAAATGGCACCAACAATAAAAGGCAGGAAGCGGTCACCTTTAAATAGCGCTCCCCCTTTCCCTTCATGACTGCAGAACGCTCCCCTCAACCTGTCGTTGCTAGCGTCAGGCGGTAAGGCAGGGGGCGCCACTCAATATCCGCTCCGGGACGATACCGGGGCGTTGCGCACTCGAGTGACGTCATGATCTGCCGGCGCAGGAGATCGTGGCGGTAGTGTTTAGCGCCGCCGCAAAATGTCTAGTTAATTTCGCGAGCGGCGCAAACTTCTTCGCGCCTGGGCGCTAGATCCTTTGCGCCCCATTAGCGCCCTCTTAAGGTGCTAACGGGAGGCGCAACTAACTGAATTTTTCCCCCTTGACCTTTTGACAAGTGTTTCGGATTTCTAAAGGCCCCGCTGTGCTTGTTTAAAGTTGTGTAATTTTTCTGTGAAATCAAAAAGGATTTAGAATACTTGGGATTTTCTTTTTCAGGATTACTTTACAGATGTGATTACCAATGACAGTATCAATTACTTCCGCATATCCAAGAAGATATATCCGCACAGGCCTGTGCTCATGGTCATCAGTCATGCTGCACCCCATGGCCCTGAGGATTCTGCACCACAGTTTTCGGAGCTCTTCCCCAATGCCTCACAGCATATGTGAGTAAAAAGACTTACCTCAGGGACAACACAACCATGCATTTTCTGGTGTTATTTACAGAAGAGATAAATGTTCTGGCTTGTGGCATTTATCCTGCAAGTAACTAAACATGGAACATATATCATGTTTTGCTCTTTCATTCATATTTATGCACAGTCATGGATGAGCAAAAAGTTAAATTGCAATATATTGAAATAGATCCCATGTTATCAGGTGCATTCAGGTGCGAGCTGAAACCAGATTTCAGGTACTGGCCTCACACTTCTGGAAGTTGGTTTGAGTCAAGCCCAGACTGATAGGATGAAAGTTCCCTCTCTTTGCTGCTTGTAAGGATCCTACATGAAATGAGTTTGGGCAGTCTCAATATAGTTCCTAGTATGCACGACCCCACACCACAAAGCTGCTCCTAATTTTGCATTAAGTTCGCAATCTGATTCAGGGAGGCTACAGGATGGCTACTATTGCAAATGGAAAAATGGTGCAACAGGAGGTGGTCTTCTGAAGTCAGGATGGAGGCACATTCTTGGGGCAGAGTTGAGGGAGGTTCACTCTGCACCTATAAGTGCTCTGTCTACCTTAGTGTGCATGATGCTGGCATTGGATGCCCTTAAAGGAAAGTTCAATTCCTCAGCTGATAGCACAAAAAAATTCACAAAACAAGGTTAAATTCAGTGAAGCCTTGAAAACTGAGCCCAGTTCCATTCCCTTATTCTTCAATATGTTAGCCTGTAGGTCTGATTATACTCAGCAGAAGTGGCGGGTTTAACTTTGGCAGGAGTATTCTGCGGCCAGACAAGGAAACCTCGGCCTTCCCCTGCCCCAGGTATCCCTCCCCTGACTGCAATCAACTACCGCCCTCCACCCCCCCGACTTACGTGACTGCCAAGGACTTGATCCCTGTGGCAGTCTCCTGCCCTGCTCATCCCAGGAGTTAAAACGGCCAAGGCTCATGTCACCGAGCTGGGGCGAGCCCAGCACTCACTCCACCAGCCCTAAGCTCACCCCATGTTAAGGTGCTTTATGTGCAATTCTTTCATTCTTCCTTTCTCCTTCCTTGAATGTCCCAGGTTGAGTTCCTGGTCTATTGCTGACATAGTTAATGTCAGCAATAGAAATACTACAAATGCCTTTGTGTCCATTTTTTGATTCCACCTCTCTGAAGTACTTTGGGATGTTTTTATGTGTAAAAGGCACTATATTAGTGCAAGTTGTTGTTGTCGTTGGAGTCGTTGTCTTTAGCATCCCTGGCCCAGGGAGGGGAAAAGGCAGCCGGACTTCTGCTCCTAATCACTATTCAGTGGCTTTTGCTTGACAGTGCATTGGTGAGAACAAGGTCAGCTGGGATCCCTTCCACGGTCAACAGCTTGCTGATACCCACGGTCTAGGGTGACACATGAAGAATTGCCACTTGGGTGAATTGCCATAGCGCAGCCCTCACCTCATGATTCATACCCCAATAGAACCAGCGTCTTTAGGAGAGTTAAAGTGATAAGTAGGAAAAAATAAAAATGTCCTATCCTCTCAAACGCAAGAAGAATTCTGTCTTTAGTGCTCAGTCAGTACTCAAAACACTGAATTGGAGCAACAAAATGAAACATCATTCATTGCAACCAGACTCCCACATGATAGCCTTGCTGCCATCTCCTTTATTTTGGCAGATGCCATGTTTCTCATCCAGTTGCTGCCAGAACCAAATGTGTTTTTGAATATTCTAATCTGATGATTACTCCTAGGAAAGGAAAATAAACCAGATAGATTAACATCAGCAGTATCTCAGAACCGACCAACAAGGAAACTTTAAATCACAGTCCCTTGTACATTCCCTGTGTAGGCCTGGTTTAAAAGTCTTCCCATTGGTGCAGCATCACTTGTTTTATAGCATTATTAGATTTGATAATTTTTCCCTGTCATAACAGATAAAGAACATGCACAGCCTAGGGCACTGAATCAAGCTGCTTTCTAATCTGTTTGTGATTGGGATTACAGTGATTGGCATTACAGTGATTGGCCATTGGGAGGTCAGTTGAATGTTTAGAAAATGACCTAAAGCCAAATGATACGTCAGGATAAATTTTGTGAGGCTCATCACCACCAGCAGAGCTTTGCACACAGCCATCGCACATCGTCAAATCGCAGGCGTGCTGCTTGTGATGTTCCAATGTGTTGGCTGTGTGTGAGGCCTTACGAGGGCTGCAGGGCCTTGCAGAATTTACTGTATCATCTGCTTCAGAAAAATCAAGATATCATCAGTTTTCATTTTCACTGTGAATCACATTTTAAAACCTGGGAATGTCTTGATTACTTGATTTTCCTTGCCATGTTCTATTTAGGGATGATCTTCCTCTGCTTAGGTCTGGAGCATGCTCATTTCCTGGGTGCAAAGAAGAGAATAAAGAGGCAGAGACCCATTACAGTGTGGTGATGTGGTGAAAGAATGCCAAACACTGATAGTCCTGTAATGTTTTCCATGACTATATATCTGCAAACATTTCACTTTGAAAAGGCACAATATTGACATCTTGTCTAGTCTTGGTGGAATGTCCACTGGTGCAAATGTCATGGAGAAACAAAAAGCTCCAAAGAAAACTGGAGGGTAGCTTCTAAATTCCATACATATCTGTGGCATAATCCTATCCTCCTTTCTCAACACAAGAGGTACATTTCAATAACTAATTACATGATTTTTTAAAGGGAAGTTGTCATTTTAAAATGGTAATTTAATGAAAATATCAAAGTACTTGAAATGGTTGAGCAATGTGATTAAAAGCACTTAAATAAACATTTGTGTAATACTTTAAACACTTTGAAGAGGATGTCACACCCAACAAAAAGTCAGAAAAGCTTGGTCACTTATATCAGCTGTATATTTTAAGATTAAATCACTAGTGCTTGTCTATGGATCTTTTTCTCAAATCGAGTGGTCAGCTAGGGTCAGACGTCAGGAGAGGGTGGGATGGTTTGCTGGTACACCGATATACATGGAATTGGCCTGATTAAGATCTGTCAGGGTGATGTGTGGCCCTGTAACTTTGATTTAATGCCAATATGAAGAAATTATTCACATTCTCAGTCATTTTAGTTTGTACAACAAAAGGGAGCTCTGCTTTATGACAGTGGACCATAAAGAGGAATTATTTGGAGCTTTCAAATACAGAGAAGCATAGATGATCTTTACATTTCTTGTGTTTTCTAAAATGGTTAAAGAATTTGCCGCTGCCCTTCAAATAAAATATGTAAAGTAGGACTTGGCCTTGAAGCAAAAATCTTAAGGGGATGATTATGATTTCAATCTGCATCCTTCTAAAATCATCTGGCAATTTGAATTTGTGGATTTTAAAAATGTCAGTATCTGGCTGTGAATTCAATGAACCACAAATAAAAGGATTGAAGGAATAGAAAAGGAACCTCTGAGTGGGCAGGCAGTGCAGAGATGTGGCATGTAATTTGAGATTAACTATACTCCCTGCCCTTCCCCACGCATCCCACTCACACGTATCTTTATTATTTAATGAAATATATTGTTTGAGGCTGTATCCCACTTCTCACAGATTTGTTGCGAGAAGTGTTATTTAGTGTGGTGCCTCAGACATGCCACATAGAGAGCTGAGGTTATTAATTGTGGAATTTTAATGTGTGAGTGTTCAGTTGACAACATTATCCCAAGTTTCCCAAAAGGCTCAAACTACATTTTAATACCCTTCCAGATTCCATTGGAATGTGAAAGCAGTCAAAAAAAATGCACTTCCATGGTTACCAATACCATTCCATACAAATATTAACAATAACGTACTGGGACATTGCATTGCCTGTCAACCTGTTATTAATGAAAGGACAGGGGTTACGCCTCAGGAGGGACTTCTTATCACGCCACACAGATAAGGAACGCTGCAACCCAAAAGTGACTTCAGAATTTAATAAACCATCAGCACACCCTCATAGTCAGAGCAGCAGCCTTCCCCAAGCTGAGCTGCAGTCGAAAGCCTTTGCCATGGCATTGACAGGCCTATGCACACAGTTTAGACTCAAAAGACTGGTCCTATTAATCTGCTTTACATAAAAGGCCTATGAAGGTGTCAGGTGGGTCTCTTTTCAGCCTGTTGCAGGTGACCCCAAGAATTCCAAGCATCTATGTAGCAAACTGTTCCTAGGTTTCACAATACAGTTTGAGGGGTTCCTTTGTCTGAAGTATTTTGCTGTGTGACTGGTTGGGTTAAGAGTTCATTAGCTTGACAAAGATGGAGATAGAGCGAGGGCAAGAAGGAGGTTTTCTTTTATGGATTGAGTGAATAGCTGGTTTCTATAGCAAAAACCATTTAACGTCTGCTATGAGAAGGTGCCCTGTCTTAGCAAAATATTAGAAAGAGCCTGTGAAAACCTAACCACCCAGTCCACAGAGGTACAATAATATTGACTTTGTCAGCGAGGGCATCAGATTTCCTTGGTGAAAGGTTTTTAAATGTGCATTGGATAATGTGATCATTAAATTATAATTATTATTGCAGCACGCCCAAAATGTAATATAAAGCTGAACTGTTCTGCTGTGCTGTGGTGATACTACAGTGACTGAACTGCTACAAATATTATTAATTATCCATTAGCAATTATTATTGTCGGACTTTGTAATATACGCATGTTCCACTACAAATCTCCTCCCTCCATATCCTTATTTGTTGTCACTAGGCTTATTTAGCATGTTGGTACCAGTACACAATATAGGAAAATCACACTTTGGCCAATACACTTTAATGCTGTGCCATTAGCCTTCACCATCACTAGTGAGAGCCCTGTAACCAGTGAGAAACATGTAACCGCACAATGCTCTTACAAAATTCATCCCAAGTTTGAAGGCAAAAGCTCTAATTCTACTGCATCACCCCTGTGCTCACTGACCTACACTGGCTCCCTGTCCGGCAATACCTCGGGCCGAGTTTTTTACCTTGGAGACGCGCTGGCAGCGGGGGCGGGGGTGGGGGGCCATGGATCGCGTCGGGAACCCTGAAGTTGGAGAGTGCATTTTGCAGTGGCTTTTTAACGAAGCCACTGTAATTGAATCAGACTTCCAGGTTTCCCGACTAATTAACCGGCGCGGGCGTGATGACGTCACGTATGACTCGAGTTGAGCTGAGCTATTTAAAGGAGCACTGCACAGATGGCAGTTGAAGGCTGGTGGAGATGGAAGACAGGTTGTCGGAGTGGATATAGTGAGTTGGTTCTTTGGGAAATAATTGATATTGCTCTAAACTGAAAAATGCAGGCTCAAAGACAGAAAGCTGCCCCAAGATTTAGTGATGCCTCCTTGGAAATCCCACTTCAAGGAGTCAGGGCCCGCAGGGACATCCTGTTCCCTGATAATGGGAGGAAGAGGCCAGCTGGCCAGACACAGAATGCATGGCTGGAGATCGCTGAAAAAGTGAGCAGCAGGAGTGTTGTTGGCAGGACCTGGACACAGTGTCATGAGGTCAGGAAAGGTGAGTACAATGCCACATTGCCCTACATCCTGATGTGCGTGCCACCCTAACCCCCTCACTCTGCCTTTCCAAGCCTACTTCTGCACATCACTCCTCACACCAGCCTGCCTTGAAAGTGCTCCCATCCCTCACTGTCTATGTGCTTACTCACATCTCAATCTGACCATCCACCACTGACACTCACCCTCATCTTAATGCAATGCAATGCCTCATGGTCACCATCTATAGATGTTGCCCATCCATCCCTTTCACTCATTCCATGACTCTCACTCTTGTTCCCTTCCTTGCAGGAGAAGAGAGTACACAGGAGAGGCAGTGAACCGGTGGTGGCCCCCCAGTCATGGCACCGTTCACTTCATCAGAGGAGGAGGCACTGGAGCTGAGCCGCGTTGCGGAGCTGTTGGCGGTCGGAGATGGAGAGAGGGGAGCTCCCAGCTACCTGGTGACAGAATTAAATATCATATAGCCACATGGCACACAAATCACTCATGTTGACTTGATGTCAGCAGCCAGTGAAATATGATCATGTGCATAATTGTAACTTAAATTCATGTCTTTACTCTCTCACAGGCCCATCAAGTGTCCCCCCCCACTGTCCAGACAGAGGAGGAAGACGACTCCTCAGAGGAGGTCACGAACTCTGAGGGTGCACCATCACACGACCCATGCACACCAAGCACCAGCACAGATACACACACGTTGGTGGGTCCACTAAGTCAGAAAGTAGTGTTGTCACCTGGTGTCTCACACATCACATGTGAGCAAGAGCAGATGGTGGAGACAGGGACAGCAGTGCAGAGTCCTCATCAGAGGGCGCAGGATGCTCCAAGCAGTGTTCAGCTGGACGAAGATGCTGAACCCCAGGGGGCCATCAACAAAGCAGATGATTCTTGAGGAGTAGCAGAAAATGCGGGAGGCTCTGGCAGCTTTTCCAGCCGCGATGTGCTCGATTGTAGGGAGAATAGAGGAGTACATCTCCAGCATGACTGGCATGATGTCGCAGGCCATGGCAATGATGTGTTCGTCCATGGAAAGGGTAGCCATCTGCATGAAGCATCAAGCGCAGCATTCAAACAAGTGCATGCTTGCTGTGAACAACAACTTGCACACTCTGAATGCCACCTTAACAAGGATGAATAGAAACCTAGACTTGGCCGTTTATCGCCCCACTGATGTGCAGCAAAGTGCTCTCCAGCTCCTTGCTAGCAGGAAAGTGCAGGTGGCCCATGAGAGGGGACATGGAAGTGGGGGCTCTGCTCAAAGCACTCCTACTTCTCCCCGTTGCCACCCCCTCAGTCAGAGCCCCACATGCTACCTCGTGTCCCGATGGCCGAGTCTGCCCCTGCACAGGTTCAGGTGGAGCAGTCTTGCTGGGGCCCTCACAGGCTCCAAAACCCAGTGGACGTCTGCCAAAAGTATCTAAACAGTCAGAGCAGGGAAGTGAGCAGCCTGCCTCTACCTCTGCTGAAGCCACAGGGGTTCCATGGCATAGGAGTTATAAGAAGAGGAAGATTAAAGAATTGTAGATGCACAAGTGTATGCACATGGGTGTGTTATAAAATGTTAGATCGTTAAGTTTCTGTTTACTTTTTGAGCCACATAAAATTATTTCTTTGCACCACTTTCCCATCTTGTCCATTTTTGCCTGCTGCCTGGCAAGTGTCTTGTTAGTTGGAGTGAATGGTAAGACATTACTTAACCTCGAGCAATGGGTGTGTGTGACAGGAATGGTTTGGTCATATTAGGACTGCTTTGTGGTGTGGGTGGGGGGAAGTTGTTTCAGCATCTGGGTGCCATGTGGGTGCACTGGTGCAACGTAACTAAATCGAGCCATCATGAGGCCATCCCGGGCCTCCTGGGCAGCAATGTGCACTGCTGCTGGTGCCATGTCCACTTCAGGTTCTTATGCGGAGATGCCGGTGTTGGACTGGGGTGGACAAAAATGAGAAGTCGCACAACACCAGGTTATAGTCCAACAGATTTATTTAAAATTACAAGCTTTCGGAGCTGTTGCCCCTTCGTCAGGTAGAGTTACAATGAGGAAATCTACAATATTTCACAGTATATAAACACCGAAAGTAATTTGTCTGCAGAGATACAATCTTTCATGGAGGCCTTACATCAAAGGCACACCAGAGTACAGCCAAGACAATGAGATGGGTTACAGGGGATCCAACGTGTCAAATCCTGCTGTCTGCAGTTGAGCTTTTAACTTTTTTTTTGGTGTGTGTGTTTTTCTTTTAAAAACTGGAAAGACAGACAACGATGTCGAGTCACGTTCTGTAGCGTGACATGAACCCCATATCCCTATTGAGGCCGTCCTCATGGGTGCGGAACTTGGCTATCAGTTTCTGCTCGATGATTTTGCATTGTCGTGTGTCTCGAAGGCCGCCCTGGAGAACGCTAACCCGCAGATCCGAGGCTGAATGTCCTTGACTGCTGAAGTGTTCCCCGACTGGGAGGTAACAATCCTGCCTGGCGATTGTTGCGTGGTGCCCGTTCATACGTTGTCTCAGTGTCTGCATGGTCTCGCCGATGTACCATGCTCTGGGGCATCCTTTCCTGCAACGTATCAGGTAGACAACGTTGGCCGAGTCACATGAGTATGTACCATGTACCTGGTGGGTAGAGTCCTCACGTGTGATGATGGTATCTGTGTTGATGATCTGGCATGTCTTGCAGAGGTTGCCGTGGCAGGGTTGTGTGGTGTCGTGGTCGCTGTTCTCCTGACAGCTGTGTAGTTTGCTGCGAACGATGGTACTTCTGAGGTTAGGCGGCTGCCTGAAGGCGAGTAGTGGAGGCGTGGGGATGGCCTTAGCAAGGTGTTCGTCGTCATCGATGACATGTTGAAGGCTGCGAAGAACATGGCGTAGTTTCTCCGCTCCGGGGAAGTACTGGACGACGTAGGGTACTCTGTTGGTTGTGTCCCGTGTTCGCCTTCTGAGGAGGTCTATGCTGTTTTTCGCTGTGGCCCGTCGGAACTGTCGATCGACGAGTCGAGCATCATATCCCGTTCTTACGAGAGCGTCTTTCAGTGTCCGTAGGTGTCCATCGTGTTCCTCCTCATCTGAGCAGATCCTGTGTATTCGCAGGGCTTGTCCATAGGGGATGGCTTCTTTAACATGGTTAGGGTGGAAGCTGGAGAAGTGGAGCATCGTGAGGTTGTCCGTGGGCTTGCGGTAGAGTGAAGTGCTGAGGCGTCCGTCTTTGATGGAGATTCGTGTGTCCAAGAATGAAACCGATTCTGAGGAGTAGTCCATGGTGAGTTTGATGGTGGGATGGAACCTGTTGATGTTATCGTGTAGTCCTTTCAGTGATCCTTCGCCGTGGGTCCAAAGGAAGAAGATGTCGTCGATGTATCTGGTGTACAGCGTTGGTTGGAGGTCCTGTGTAGCAAAGAAGTCTTGCTCGAACTTGTGCATTTCAGGTTCCACCTCCTCCTCGTGTTCCTCCTCTTCCTCCTCCTCCTCCAAAGAGGCTCTGCACCTTGCTCCTCCAGCAGCTCCAATCCTCAGTGCTGTGCTATGTTGTGCAGATCATTCTGGAGACCCCGGCTAGTGCGTATTGAAGGGCTCCTCCAGATCTGTCCAGGCATCTGAAGCGCATCTTCAGCATCCTTATTACTTGCTCTATTACACATCTCATCGTCATTTGGCTTTGATTGTAACGTTCTTCAGCCTCATTGCTTGGCCTCCTCAAGGGTGTCATCAGTCTTCAGCGGCTAGCCCTTGTCTCCAAGCAGCCAGCCGGCAAGTGTGTGCGAATAGCTGAGGGAGGGTGGACTGGCACAGCACGAAAGAGTCATGGCAACTGCCAGGGAATCTGGCACACACATGCATGATGATCTTTTTGTGGTTGCAGATGAGCTGCACATTGAGGGAGTGGAAGTCCTTACGGTTCACAAACACTCCTGGGTGATGAGGGGGTGCCTTGATGGCCCCATGTGTGCAGTCGATGACGCCCTGCACCTGTGGGAAGTCAGCCAGAGCGGCAAAGCCGAACGCCCACTCAGTCACACTGGCTTCATCAGTGGCAAAGTGTACGTAAAGTGCCTGACTTGTCAAACATGGCATCAGTCACCTGGGTGCTGCATTTGTGGTCGGTCGATTGCGAGATCCCACAAATATCCATGCAGATCCCTGGAAGGAGTCTGAGCAAAGAAGTTTAAGGCGGTGGTTACTTTGACAGCCACTGGTAACGCGTTTCCACCAGGTCCTCAGGGCAGCAGGTCTTCTTCCAGCAGGCTACAAATGTCTGTCACAACCTGATGCGATAGCCTGAGCCTCCTGAGGTATTGGTGTTCAGTCATGTCCAGGAAGCTGATCCTCTGCTTACATACCCTGTGTTGGGGGTATCGCCTCCTGCGAGCTCCACCACTGTGCTCGTCCCCTCTCTCCTGTGGAACGCCATGTTGGTGAGGAGAAGGCCGCTGCTGCTCCTGCTGGTGTTGTTGCTGCTGTTGCTCATCTTTGTCCTCATCTGAGGTCCAAGGTGAAACAGCATAAGCGGCACCCATGCTGATCTGATATATGACAGAAGTAAAGTGGAGTTCAGCGGCACAATCCTCCAATGTAGTGAGAGTTACTTTCAATGTAGTGAAAGTGACTCCCAAAGTTGCACAAATCACCTGCAAACTCCTGAAAGCAAACTTTCAGCACAAGTGGTTTCAGCAAAAGCCTTTCCCTTAGGCAAGGAAGCAGGTGTGAGGTGTGAGTATTTATGTGATTTTTTTTTAAATGTCATTTGTTCAGCTCCCACAATTGCCACTGTGCTCTGACCTTACTTTCACTGGCGAGGTTCAGCAAGCCCGTGAATCCTGCGGACAGCCAATAAAAGCTGCTACAACAGGTCATAAAGGCTGTTAATAGCCTCTTAACTATCTCTAAATTACTTTAATTAGGTAACCCGCCTCTCCCTCGAGGGGGTCTCTCGCGCGCTGCCTAACGCGCCCAAGTTAAAGGTGGTAGCTGGCGGGTTGAACTGCCCACCCACTCGCAAGCCCACACACTCTTTAAAGTAAAAATTCAGCCCCTCGATTTTCAACTTCTCATCCTTGTGTTCAAATCCCTCCATGGCCTTGCCCCTCCCTATCTCTGTAACACCCTACAACCCTCCGAGATCTCTGCGCTCCATCAATTCTGCCTCTTGTGCATCCCCAATTTTCATCACTCCCATCATTAGCGGCTATGCTTTCAGCTACCTAGGCCCTAAGCTCTGGAATTCCTTAACTAACCCTCTCCACCTTTCTACCTCTCTCTCCTTTAAGTCGCTCTTTAAAACCTACCGCTTTGACCAAATTTTCGGTCACTTGTCCTAATCACTCTTTATGTGGCTCGGTGTCAAACTTTGACGGATAACGCACCTGGGAAACACCATGGGACATTTTGCCTATATTAAAGCCGCTACAACAGGTCATAAAGGCTGTTAATAGCAACACGGTGGCATAGTGGTTAGCACTGGTGCCTCACAGCGCCAGGGACCCGGGTTCGAATCTGGCCTCGGGTGACTGTCTGTGTGGAGTTTGCACATTCTCCCCGTGTCTGCGTGGGTTTCCTCCGGGTGCTCCGGTTTCCTCCCACAGTCCAAAAATGTGCGGGTTAGGTTGATTTGGCTATGATAAATTGACCCTTAGTGTTAGGGGGGGATTAAATATGTGGGGTTACGGGGATAGGATGGGATATGTTAGGGGGAATTAAATACGTGGGGTTACGGGGATAGGGTGGGATATGTGTCGGTGCAGGCTCGATGGGGATTTGGATGATCAGCCATGATCGTATTGAATGGTGGAGCAGGCTCGACGGGCCGAATGGCCTACTCCTGCTCCTAGTTTCTATGTTTCTATGTTTCTATATAAATACAAGTTTTTGCTGTTGCACGGTGTTAAAATGCTTTCATGTGAAACATGAAAATTTCATGTGCCCACCCTTAACTGAAATTCCAGTGACAATGATGTGTAGATTCATTTACTGTGATGGCAGATTTATACCTTCAGTCAGGGCATCATCAATTTTAAATGAAGGGAAATCTGACAATTGATGGTAGGGATAAAAAGAAAAACTGCAAATACTGTAAATCTAAAATTAAAAGCAGAAAGTTCTGTAAGTATGCAACAGCTCTATAGCATTGAAATATTTCACGTGTAGACAGTTCATCAAAACTGGAAACTAGAAGGCAAGTATAATTAAGTAGCAGATCTCCCATGGTGCTACTTACAGAAAATTGGAGGATATGCTGTTTTATAAGGGTAGGAGTATTCTATCATGGACTGCACAATGTATCATTGAACTGCTAAAGTGCAGTTGTGTACAAATTGGTTTGCCACTTTAAGGCCACAAGTTAATATCTGTGCTTTCCTAAGGCCAATTGAAGGCTAATTGCTCTTAGCAGATTGTCAGATCAAATAGAGGTTGGACTGGCTTTTTTTTATATAGTGTGACCCATAAATATGAATGAGTGACACCTGTAGTGTGATGGATGTGTAGACAAACCTTTATATACAATAGCAGATCCCCGGTGATGTCACTCACAGTCAGTCAGAGGATGTGCTATTTAATAATGACAATCAGCGGTCCCCTTACTTCCTTCCTTGTTGGAGTAGCAATATACTGACTGAGAAAACAGTACTTAATAGCTGGCAAAATAAATTCCCCTTTCTCATAACAAACATTTTCCCTATCCCAATCTATTTGTGGAAAACTAAAATCTACAATTTTACCTCATTGTTAATACGTGTCTTTCTAATTCATCTACAACTTTCATTCTCAATTTCCTTTCCACTGTTCAGTTGTCTATAATATACTTTCACTGATGTGACTGATCCCTTACTATTCCTCAACTCAATCCAAAGGGATTCTGTTTAACTGCTTCTCTATTTAAATTCACACAAAGGATAGTGGAAATCTGGAATTCTCTCCCCCAAAAGGCTGTGAATGCTGGGTCAATTGACATTTTCAAGACTGAGATTGATAGATTTTCATGGGTAAGTGGAGAAAAGGCGGGTAAATGGAGTTGAGGTACAGATCAGCTATGACCTAATTGAATGATGGAATAGGCTCGAGGAGCTGAATCGCCTAAAGCTGTTCCTATGTTCCACAGCTATGATATTGTCACAATTTAATACTGCTACATCTCCTCCCTCTCTTCCTCTCTCTCCCTTCTTAAAGTTTTATATTCCAATAGTGGGAAGGAGGTAGAGGAGCAGATTTGCAGGCAAATTGCAAAAAGATGCAAGAACTTTAGAGTAGCGCTAATGGGGACTTCAATTATCCTAATATAGACTGGGAACAAAAGTGTAAAGAGCAAAGAGGGGGAGGAATTCCTGAAATGTGTACAAGAGAACTTTTTTGATCAGTATGTTTCCAACTCAACAAAATTAACTGGCACTTGAAAAATATGAGTTAATAAATGAAAGCCAGCATGGATTTGTTAAAGGAAAATCGTGTTTGACTTACTTGATTGAATTCTTTGATGAAGTAACAGAGAGGGTTGATGAGGGTAGTGCGGTTGATGTTGTGTATATGGACTTTCAAAATGCATTTGATAAAATACCACATACTGTAGTATACTTGTTAGCAAAATGTAAACCCATGGGATTAAAGGGGCAGTGACTGGTGGATAAGAAGTTGGCTAAGGAAAGAAAGTGGTGGTGAACGGTTGGAGAGAAGTGTGTGGTGGTGTCCGCCAGGGGTCAGTGTTGGGACCATTGCTCTTTTTGATATATATTAATGACCTGGGCTTGTGTAAACGTGCATAATTTCAAAGTTTGCAGATGGCACAAAACTTGGAAATGTAGTAAACAGTGAGGAGGATAATAACAGACCTCAGGAGGACAGATTGGTCAAATGGGCAGACACATTAACGCAGAGAAGTGTGAAGTGTTCATTTTGGTAGGAAGAATGAGGAGAGGCAATATAAACTAAATCGTACAATTTTAAAGAGGGTGCAGGAACAGAGAGACCTGGGGGTATACGTACACAAGCCCTTGAAGGTGGCAGAACAAGTTGAGAAGGCTGTTAAAAAGGCATATGGGTTTAGAAATAGAGGCATAGAGTACAAAAGCAAAGAAGTTATGCTAAATCTTTATAAAACACTGGTTAGGCCCTAGCTGGAGTATTGTGGCCAATTCTGGGCACCACATTTTAGGAAGGATGTCATGGCCTTATAGAGGGTGCAAAGGAGATTCACTTGAATAGTACCAGGGATGAAGGACTTAAATTACACGGACAGAGTTCAGAACTAGGGGGCATAGTCTCAGGATAAGGGGTCGGCCTTTTAAGACTGAGACGAGGAGGAACTTCTTAACTCAGAGGGTTATGAATCTTTGGAATTATCTGCCCCAAAGTGCTGTGGATGCTGTGTCGTTGAGTATATTCAAGGCTGAGGTAGATAGATTTATGGACTCTAGGGGAATCAAGGGATATGGGGATAGGAAGGAAAGTGGTGTTGAGGTTGTAGTTCAGCCATGATCTTATTGAATGGCGGAGTAGGCTCGAGGGGCCGTATGGCCTACTCCTACTCCTAATTCTTATTTTCTTATGTAAACTGGGGTTGTTCTCCTTAGAGCAGAGAAGGTTAAGGGGAGATTTCATAGAGGTGTTCAAAATCATGAAGGGTTTTGATAGAGTAAATAAGGAGAAACTGTTTCCAGTGGCAGATGGGTTGATAACCAAAGGACACAGATTTAAGGTAACTGCCAAAAGAACCAGAGGTGACATGAAGAAAACATTTTTTGCACAGTGAGTTGTTTGATCTGGAATGCACTGCCCAAAAGGGTGGTGGAAGCAGATTCAAGAATAACTTTCAAAAGGGAATTGAATAAATACTTGAAAGGGAACAATTTACAGAGCTATGGGGAAAGGGCAGGGTAGTGGGACTAATTGGATAGCTCTTTCAAAGAGCTGGCACAGGCATGATGGATTGAATGGCCTCCTTCTGTGCTGTATCATTCTGTGATTCTATGTTAATGAACTGACATTACATTACATTGCTAGGTTAGTTCTGTGCACTGCTGGCAGAACCATAGAACATAGAAGCATAGAACAGTACAGCACTTAAGGAGGCCATTCAGCCCATCGAGTCTGCGCCACCTCTTTGAAAGAGCAATCCAGTTAGTCCCACTCCCCCGCTCCTTCCCCATAGCCCAAGAGCAGTGGTCCCAGAACCTCTGCACTTGAATTGCATTATCAACTCCAATAGCTGTTACAGTAAAAGCGCAGGACTCACTTAGCACATCAACTAGAAAATTACGTTGCATCACCTTACAGGCAAACACTATTTCCAATGATACAATATGATGAAATTACATTCACATTGGGTTAGCCTACTTTGCCTAATTGATTAGCTGTGCAACTAAAAAAAGAGAGATGCAAGAAAAGAAAGAAACAGAAACTGAGGAAAGACTGAGCTGGAGAAAGTTAAAATATAAAAGAAAAGGCACATCTGATAGTTATAACTTCTTACAACAGCAAATATGTGCTGCAGGATGAAGGAATCTCAGCATTGGAATTGGATCAGACATTTATCTATTAAAGTTTAGAAGTAAAAAGCTGGCCAAATTAGGTTACTAGTGGGATTAGAATTTTTTTCACTCTTATCTGTCAATATACTTGAGTGTCTTGAGTTCATACTAGTTAGTAGGTAAAAGGCTGGACGATTTTAGGTAGAATTTAAAATGGGAATAAGAAACCGCAATGCGGTATGTCACCCGTCATTTATCCACAGCTCTTAATCATTTGAGGCTAATGGAGTTACTCTGCCAAGACTGGGAGATGTTAGTTTGTAGTTCTCAAATGTATTGTGATGGAAGATCATTCTTTTTATGTGCTATTTAATGAACCTTAGCAGACATGAATAATAAGTGGCTGATACTGAAGGTTTATGTGGAGCTATTATGAATGCCACAGTTTATACCAGTGAAAGATGCACATACTGTATTGGATATTAAAAAAACCTGCAGGGCAGGAAATCAGCCTATGTTTTATAGCATTACATGATTCTTGTAACTTGTAGTTCAATCCAAGAAAATTAAAAATGTTATTAATAAAAAATAATTTTAAACCAGAACTATCTTTCATTTTCAGACAGTAAATAAATTTGAGACTGCCGGTGGTTACACACTGTATGAAGGATTAGTAAATAGATGCAGGGTGATGATCATTAAATCTTTTGGATAACATCATAAATGGTGCCCTGGTTATTATCTTTCTATTTTTACATCCCTTCACCTATTTTGAAATTATTTTTCTCTTCAGTTGGTTGCCCTGTGTTCTGTTTGTATTGATTGCTTTGAGACAGAGGGAACATTCACCCAATGCAGCTTAAAGGAAGAATCCTTGTGATACAAAGATTGGATTTAGGGGTAACATGTGGAACAGGAACTTATTTAATGGGTTGCATTCACACACTGACAACAACATAAGATTAATAACAGGCATGTGGCACTGCAAACTGAGCCTGCTGGCATTAAAAGGGTATTAGTGCCAAAATATTGCATTTTCAGGCAGGCTCAGTTCTCATAACAGCATGCAAAGAAAACTCCGATCTGTTAGCAGCTGCATCAGTTCCACATTGAGCTTCTCGTTGTTCTTTTTGTCCAAAAGGAAGTCTTAATATTATTTTAATTGTGAATTTAATATCAATTAATAGCAGCAGATGGCAATGGGAATGCAATGATGCCTATGTTCTTTCATGTGTTTCCAAATATGATAACATTGTTTTGAAAAAACACTTCAATTTACTGGCTCTTTAATCTTGAAATCAACATTAAAATGTTATTTTGTGACCAATTTATTCTGATTTATTTTTAGCAATTAAAAATATGTCACAATAGTTTTTTGTTAATTCTCGCTCATTTTATTTCAGTTATATGTAGATGTTTTGGAAGTATACTTTATTAATAATGGTACTTTGACTGATTTTGATCTCTGAATTCTGCAAGTTATGAGTCCCTAAATAAAGTGAGAGCTGGTCTGTCCTAATCCATGATCACCAGCATTGTTTTGACATGGCCGTCTGCTGGTGTGCTTGTTGCCATGTTGTGCACCTGTGGAACGGTGTTTTTGAACACTATCATAAGTAATCTGTCACCGTTTTGGACACTCCAAAGCATTTGATGGGGTGTGGAAAAATGCACTTCTAAAGAAGTTACCAACATATGGCATTCTACCAAAACATTGGCCCGGAATTTGCTATCAGCAGCGAAGTGACCGTGCTCGCCACTGACCTCGAAGAAAGCTGCCCACAAAGATCTAGCGATCTCTGTGGTGTTAATCTCAGCTCTCCCGACCTTAGTTTGAATCTGGCGCCAAATCAAGCGAATCACCAGCGTCCAGCAACAGTGATGTCATCAAGCTGGCTAAGCAGCCAATCACATTGAAGAATTCTCAGACAGCAAACCAGGAAGTTAAATGCACAGATTGTAGTTTACTTTTAATAAATTTTCCAGAGAGAGAAATAAAGATTGGACATACACATAGGATTAAGGTAGAAGCTGAAATATAAACAAACTTTAAAAAACAATTATTACATTAAAACTTGTAATTTTTAATCATATTAATGGAAAGAATTGACATTCCACAACTTTAAATTTGTTTTCCAGGGTCAGAACGGTTGTTCAGCAGTTAGTACACCGTTAGAAACCCAGTTACACCTTTTTCAACAAGGCTTAATGTTTGAGGGGGTTTTTAACAGCGATATTCCATCGTAAAAGGGGAAGTTTTCATCAGTTCAAGTGATTTGAATTGATTGCCGGCTCTCGGGAGTTCCACAGCACAATCTGTGGCGGAGCAGGGATTGACTGACCGCAACTTCTGGATTTCCACTTTTATCTGCGCATGCGCTAAATTCTGAAGTTGCTGTCAGTTTCAGAAGGGTAATGACTGCGAACGCTGACAGTTTCGCCATCATTACCACCGCAAAATCCAGGCCCATATCTATAGCTATCTAATTTTTCCTGAAATTGTTTTAACTGCTTTTTTTGACTCTCAGGGCTCTATCCTCTCTGTTTCTTCTTTTATATCAAACTTTCCTCATCATCCAACCTATCCATTCTTTTGCTGATGTTTCTACTCTGAAAGAAAAACTTTATCTAGCACCTTTCATGACCACTGGACATCTCAAAGCACTTTACAGCCAATGAAGTATTTTTGAAGTGTAGTCACTGTTGGAATGTGGGAAAAGCGGCAGCCAATTTGCACACAGTAAGCTCTCACAAACAGCAATGTGAAAATGACCAGATAATCTGTTTTTGTTATGTTGGTTGAGGAAGAAATATTGGCCAGGACACTGAGGATAACTCCCCTACTCTTCTTTGAAATAGTGCCACAGGATCTTTTACATCCACCTGAGAGAGAAGACGGGGCCTCTATTTAACGTTTCATTCGAAAGATGGCACCTCCGACAGTGCAGCACTCCCTCAATACTGCACTGGAGTGTTAGCCTAGCTTTATATGCTCAAGTCCCTGGAGTGGGACTTGAACCCACAACCTTCATGACTCAGTAAGCAAGTGTGCTACCAACTGAGCCACAGCTGACTCTGCATACATTGGCCCTTTTGGAGTGTGGTTCCTGAAGTGCTACATCTTGAATTCCTCCTTATCCTAACATAGGAGGGAGGAAAAGGTGACTTTGGATCTATGGTTCCCAAAGCTTTCCACCATTGGGGGTTTACCTCGCCTCATGTCTGGGTCTATTGTAGAACTAATTGATAGTGACTGATTGTTAAGATTAGTCAACAACTCCATTATTGTTGTATCATGTGACTACCAAGGTAGTAGAAGGCAAACTCGATGGACCTGGGTCTTTTTTCGTCTAGCAATTCCTATGTTTCTATGTACCCTCCAATGGGGCAATAAAATCTCATTCTTTTCAATTCTTCAAAGATTGAAACACTATTTAGTTAGTTGAAAAAGTGTTTCCCAAACCTTTGGTTGTTTGGAGAGTGGGAAAAGTTGTGCATCATTTTTATTATAATAACACTGCAAGCAAGTAACATGATGATGCATTATAAAGCAATTGATGTTATAGTACCATGTGTTTATAAACAACTAAAAGATGCAGCAAACATTTTCATGAAAATAGGGCCCACTTAGCATATGTGGAATCTCAATGTAAGATGTGCTGTGGGGAATGAAAAGGTGTATTCATTGGTGTTCTGTTTCGAAGGCCACTATGAACACTTCGCTTACAATGGAGCTGCACCATGCAATTATTGAGAGGCTTACATTATAGATAATTACAGGTGGTCTGTCTATACATATTGAGTAAGTTTTTCCACAGTGATCCCCAAAGAGGTTTGTTAATCTTGTCATGGTCATCTTGGAGAATGGAATGAAGAGAAACTCCTCTGCAGCTCATGGACCCACCTGAAAGGTTCATCAAGGTAGATTTCTGAGGGGGGGAGGGGTGTTGATCTACTACTAAATCATGGATCAGGGGTCCCGAGATGTCCATATCTTGCCCTCCTCTTATAGGAGCATATAGGTCATAAGAGGGAAGATAATGTTTGAATATAGCAGTAAATTGATAAATGAGAAAAATTCCAAGCAAATTGAGTTGAGCTTTGTTTATTTTGTTATCTCCAGTACACCTAGCTATAACTATGCTCCAAACATGGACAAGCACTGGATTATGCAGTTTACAGGGGCAATGAGGCCTATCCATATGGAGTTCACCAACATCCTTCAGAGAAAGAGGCTGCAGACACTTATGTCAGTGGATGACTCTGTTGATAGGGTAAGTAGCATGATTGGACCATTTAATGGTTAATAAGGCTTTAACTTTTGAGTGGCAGCACACCAAAAAACAGAATGCTGTTGATCATTAAAATAGACAGGGCACGTGAGTTTGATGGTTTTGGCAGCAGCTTGGTAAAGCATAATATTACAGAATAACAATTTTTATGAAAATATTTTCCTTGCTAGTTTACAACCAGTTAAAATAATAATAAAACAACTTGTACTATGTTTCAGATATTTCAGATGCTTGCAGAGACTGGGGAACTGGACAACACCTACGTCATCTACACTGCAGACCACGGTTACCACATTGGGCAATTTGGACTGGTAAAGGGAAAATCAATGCCATATGACTTCGATATCCGGGTTCCTTTCTTTGTTCGTGGACCAAATGTGGAACCAGGGTCAATGTAAGGAATTATTTCTAGCATTTTAAAGTTTACTGGGAATAGTTGAGAATTCCATTTTATATTATACTGTAATATGGCACTTTGCACTTGCCACAGTCAACAATCAGCCTTTAACCTTGTTTGTGGTATAGCAGCATCACTGAGTAATGAATATGGCTGTCAAGTTCATCAGAAATATGGCACAATGTCAATCATATTGTAAACATGATGGTGCAAAATGCACCTGTGAGAAAACTAAAACAAAGGAGGTACCACTTGCAAAGTCTATGACCAATAAAAAATAGATTTGATTCACTAGGCTACTGAGCACCTGCAGCAAACACAAAAATGTACGCAATAAATAGGATTGGTAAAACATTAACGACTAATGAAAGAAAACAATGCTGATGTGTAAACACACACTATGCACATTGATATCACTGATACAAGATATCGGAGGGCAATCAGCTCTTGTGGATCTGCACCCCAGCAGAAATCAGCACCTTCATTAGAGGAGAAAGGGAGAAAATTGGTCAAAAAAAATTAGAGACCAGGTAACAGTATATAAAGCGCATGATCATCTGACCAAAAAAACACCAACAAGCAATACTTTTCTACTTTAAAATGAATTTGAAAAATACCAATATGAGATACATTATATGGGACTGAATTAAATGTGTAATAGAACCACCTGGTGGACTACTGATGTAGATAATAATAAAGCAATGTGCAGTACAGTTCTTACTGTTGTGCTGTTGTATATATATGCTGTCTCCCTAGCTGAAATTTTTGTTGGAGGATAATCCTGCCAACCGACGGAGGGTCTGTTAGAGGTTCTTTGTTTTGCAGAAAAACTTAAAAATCCGAGGTAAATTTCGAGCACACGTGGCTGAACTGTCGACGTTGCCAGAGTCCAGATGGCCACACCTATGGAAATAATAGGGCACTTGGGTGAGTTCCATCATGACTGAGAGACTTTCGGAGCACATCCGGAGCGGCTAGAAATGTTTTTCACCGTGAATAGTATTGTCAAAGTCCCCGATGATGTAACCCATAACTGGGCGGTTTTAGAAATGAAACAGGCTATTTTTTTGACTGAAGCAGGCCCCGAGGTGTATGAAACCCTGAAAAATTTGCTTGTTCCCGCCAAGCCGAAGGCCATACCACTGAAGGAGATCCTAACCAAGCTAGAACAGCACTACAGTCCTGAGCCCCTGGAAATTGCTGAAAGTGATTGTTTTGGAACACGTGATCAATTAAATGACGAGGGTATCAGTGAGTACATTGTAGCTTTAAAAAAGCTATCCATTCACTGTCATTTCGGAAACTTTCAGGACCGAGCTTTGCGTGACTGCTTTATTTGTTGGTTGAAAAATGAACGTATCAGAAGTAAATTGTTGACAACTCCTAACTTGACTTTTGACTTAGCTTGTCAGACAGCTATGTCGATGGATATGGCCGACCGATACTCCCAAGAGTTCCGCGCCATTTCCAGTCGTCAGACAACCGAGGTGAATCGGCTGCAGGCTAAAAGTAAAAGGCCATTGGGCCCCAATGCCTCAGCAACTGACCAAGGTAACAGTGCATTGAAGTCGTGCTATTGGTGCCTGGGACAACACATCACTCAAAGCTGTCCATATGTGAAGGCAGAGTGTTTCTACTGCAAGAAAACTGGGCATCTTGCGAAGGCGTGCCGACAGAAGAGTAAGCCGACTGGCAATGCTAGAAGTAGAAATCGCCAGACACTACATACCGTTGAAGAGAAGCAGCAGGACGAGGAGTTTCTGGAGATTCATGTCATCAGGAGCACGAAGGTATCTAACAGCGATTTGTGAGGTATCGTCATCCAAGTAGATGTAGCAGGAACCAGGATACCCATGGAAATCAACACTGGTGCACCCGTGAGCGTAGTACCGGAATCACTATATCGCGACAAGTTGCGTGATTACCGACTGGAGAAATCGAAGGTAGAGCTGCGAGGCTACTCAGGAGAGCAAATCCCTGTAGTAGGAAGTGTCACCATACCAGTCAAATACAAAGATCAGTGTCAGAGCTTGCCTCTCAAAGTAGTGGCAGGAGACAAGCCTGCCTTGATGGGTAGAAATTGATTGGGATCACTGAAGCTGGATTGGAATGAGATTTTTCGTGTGGAAGTGAAATTTGCATCGAAAGATGATGTCATCAAGCAGTATCCAAAGGTGTTCAGTGAAACGGGCAGTCCGATCCAAGACTTCAAGGCGAGTGTCAGAGTGAAGAAGGACGCAAGACCAGTTTACTGCAAGCCATGTCCTGTACCATACACACTCAAAGAGAAAGTTGAGCAAGAACTCAAAAGACTAGAAACTGAGAACATTATCTCTAAGGTAGATCTGAGTAATTGGGCTACACCCATTGTTGTTGTACCTAAGTCAGATGGTAAGGTAAGGTTGTGTGATGATTATAAGGTAACCGTAAACCAGGTTCTAGAGTGTAATCTACCCAATATGTTTCCAAATGTTCACAACGTTGACAGGTGGCCAGATCTTTTCGAAGTTAGATCTAACAAATGCCTACCTACAGTTTGAGTTAGATGAAGAGTCCAAGTCATGCTTGACTATAAATACTCACCAAAGCCTATATCAGTTCAATAGGCTACCTATTGGAGTGTCTTCTGCCCCCAACATATTCCAGGGGGTGATGAACCATATTTTGCAAGGGATTGAAGGTTAGTGTGTTATTTGGATGATATACTCATTTCAGCACCAAACAGGCAAATCCATGATGAGGTGTTGAATGAAGTGCTCAAATGGCTAGACAAGCACAGAGTACGAGTGACAGCTCACAAGTGTGAGTTGTTTCAAAACTCAGTGGAGTACTTAGGGCACAGAGTAGACAAAGATGGTTTACATCCAGCCAAGGGAAAGCTGGATGCAATCAGAAATGCACCCACTCCCAAGAATGTCTCTGAACTTCGATCATTTTTGGGTTTCTTGAATTATTACGGAAAGTTCCTCCCAAACTTGGCTACATTGTTACATCCACTGAATGAGCTGTTGAGAAAACATGTCCCTTGGAAATGGTCAAAAGAATGCGACACAGCATTCAAAGAGTGTGAAAGCCAGTTAGTAGAGAGTACCATGTTCGTTCACTATGATGTATCTAAGGAGATCAAGCTAGCATGTGATGCCTCTCCATACAGAGTTGGGGCAGTGATCTCTCATGTAGTAGATAGTGGGGAGGAGAGACCAATTGCTTTTGCTTCACGCACTCTCAGTGCCAGTGAGCGGAATTATGCGCAGATCGAAAGGAAAACTTTGTCATTGATTTTTGGGGTCAAGAGGTTTCACAAATACTTGTTTGGTCATAAGTTTACCATAGTTACTGACCATAAGCCCCTGACAGCAATCCTCCATCCAAAGTCCCCAGTTCCAACCTTAGCTGCAGCCCGAATGCAGAGATGGGCTTTGATGTTGTCAGCATATACATATGACATTGAGTACAGACGATCAGCTGATCACAGTAATGCTGATGCTATGTCCAGATTGCCATCCCCATCAAAAGTTACATCCAATAAGGAAGAAGTGTTCTATTTCTCATACATTGATGAGCTGCCAGTCACAGCTGAAGAGATTGGTAGGACAACCAAACGTGACCCACTTATGTCAAAGGTGTATGATTACATAGCAAATGGATGGCCAAACCAGGTATCAGAGGAAGATATCCATCCATACTTCGTTCGTAGGAATGAATTGTCAGTGGATAAAGATTGTATCATGTGGGGAGCAAGAGTGGTTATCCCAAATAGGTTCAGGTCTAAATTGTTAGGAGATCTTCATGACCAGCACCTGGGAATGTGCTTGACCAAGAGCTTTTCATGCAGTTACTTATGGTGGCCAGGTTTAGATAAAAAGATAGAGTACATAGTCAGCCAGTGTACAACATGTCAATCAGTGAGCAAGAAACCACCATCAGTACCATTACAGCCATGGAGATGGCCTCCCAGAGTGTGGCAAAGGTTACATGTAGATTTTGCTGAGCTAGAAGGACAGCAATTGTTCATAGCGATAGATAGTCACTCAAAGTGGGTAGAGGTGTTTCCGATGCCAATAATAACAACAAGCAAAACACTAGATAATTTGCGAAGATTGTTTTCTTCACACGGCCTCCCAAAAGAAATTGTGTCTGATAATGGGCCGCAATTTTGTTCAGAGGAGTTCACACAGCACAAACGGTGTGAAACATACCAAAGTTCCACCGTACTACCCTGCTTGAAATGGTGCAGCAGAGCGCACAGTACAAATTGTCAAACGTGCCCTCATCAAGCAAATGTTGGATCCAAATCCAAAGAAACATCAGCTGTCGTTGGACCACAAACTGGCAAATTTTCTGATTACCTATCGGAATACTCCTCATATCACTACTGGTAGAAAACCAACAGAGTTGTTTCTCAAACGACAGCCACGAACCAGGTTCTCATTGTTAAAGCCAAACTTGGCACAGTCCGTAGAAGAGAAACAATCAAGGCAGAAGGAGAGTCATGATAAAGGTAGAGTTAGAGAGAGAAGTGTGAAGTTGAACCAAAGATTAGAGTGAAGAACCATCACCATAAATGGTTAAAGTGGTTACCAGGAAGAGTAGTGAAGATATGTGGCCCTCGTGCATATTTGGTCAAGATGTTTGATCATGGAAAGGTTAGGTTTGTTCACATTGATCATATCTAACCTACAGATGTGGAAGGAGTTAAAAGCTGGGATGATTCAATTTATTCTGATGAGTCAGATAATCTTGTTACAAGTAGAGTACCAGTAGCAAATCCTACATCAGACGTACCAGAAACAAGTCCAAGACAAAGTCAGAATTTAAGTCTGAGCCCGAGTCAGGCAGACAAACAGTCTGAAAGTGTAAAGAGTCCAAATGTAGATCAAGGTCAGCCCTTGGAGAAAAATTCTCCGCAGGCTCAGCCTAGAATAAATCAAGGTCCTAAAACAAGATCTGAAAGTTCTGTTCAAGAAAGAAGGTATCCTCTTCGAAACAGAAAACCAGTGGTTACGTTTAATCTGTAAATATGAAAAATAAGTTCATAGCTTTTGTTTGTGTTACAGAATTCTATTGTAGAATTTGGAAACATAAAATGGGTTCCATTTGAGAAATGTATACCAAGAGTTGTGTATACCATGCAAGTCATGTACAATGATTATTTGCTATGATTAACTTCTTCAATAAGGAGGGAGAAGTGTAATAACACCACCTGGTAGACTTCTGATGTATATAATAATAAAGTCATGTGTAGTACAGTTCTTACCGGAAGTCATGTTGTGCTGTTGTATATATATGCTGTGTCTCAAGATATCACAAAATGAATAGTCTAATGGCAGCAAATTCTGGAATACAAATGAACAAAAAGATAACTAAGCCCTCAGTGTAGCATTGTTGTATGGAGACTTCATAACCAGAAAATAGAATCAGTAATAAATCATCGACGCCATCACAGTATCCTATTTATTTAGGCCAGAATTTAAATTTTTGTACTGTTGGTAAAATGTAATCATGTGACATGGAACAGATATACTATTGGTTACATATATTCATTTAGGAGGAAGCAACACAAGAGTTTATTTATAAAAAATCAGAATGTTTTAAAAACAGGAGCATTAAAATTTCCATCTCCACATGCAGTTCAGAATTTAGGATTTGGCAGTTAATATACTGCAGCCATGGTACTGTCACTTGCATCAACCGTTGCTATCTGTAGGTGCCAAACAAAGCTGCTCATAAACCTGTTGGGAGATGCGGGGGGAGGGGATGCAGCTCATCCGAATGAGAAGGCAATCTTACACAGGACGTTTTGATAAGTATAAATTCTGAAAGCAAATTTTTTCCTAATTTCTGAACCCTTTGTGGTTGGACTTATTGAGGGACAAATTCAGCTTCTGTGGTCCTGTCACACTCAGGGGTGTATAGCGTGAAATTACGCATCTCCAGCCTGTAATTTTCTTTCCATTTAAGTTTGTGCTCTCACAGCTGTGTTATGATACCACCCACACTAAAGTACTGTTTTTCCCTCAATTTTCTGCCCCCTCTGCTGAAGGTGGTGACTCTTGCTGTGGTATGATACCTTGAGGGCTGGTGGCCCTCCAGTACCTTGTCCAATGGGCCATCCGTTATGTATAACCTAGACAGTGCAAGCAGGTGATTCAGTCAAAAACATCAGAGCTGAGCCCAATCCATACACATGCACACAAGTACTTGCCATAGGGGGGCAATAGATAGCAATCATACGTGGGAACCCTAGCTGAAAATTCCTCACAGTAGGATATGAAGAGCAATTGTAATGTCCCAGCTGAGATCAGCTATGAACTACTTTCCATCAACAAAACAAGGATTTGAACTAATAAAGTGGGAGGGGTATATTTTAGAGCATATGTGGGGAGGAGATAAAGGGTAAGTATAGTGAGAGGCTAGGCAGTCTAAAATAGTTCAAAGGGAAATAAGGAGAAACCTTAAAGCATATAGGAGAGAGAGTATGGAGGATAGTGAAAGAATAAGAAAAAAATGAAATGAAAGAAGGTACTAGGGAAAATGAATGTGTCAGGGCCGCAGTGCTTACAGTATATGCTTAATTCAATTTCTTTATTAATTCAGATGTCTATAGCACTAAACTTATACTCTCCTACATCATTTACCTTGTGTAATTCAAATGACTGGATAATTAAAACATTTCTAGCCCAACAATGGCAATTGTCAGGACTATACTGCAAATGCACAAAGCATTAGAAATAAAGTTGGATAACTGGAGATATGAATTAAGATGGATGTGATGTTGTAGCCTTGACAAAATCTGTGGTGAGACTGGGAACTAAATAGTTCCAGTTGCAATATTTTCAGAGGGGTAGAGAAGGAAACAAGAGAGGAATTAAAGGCATGATTTCAGCCATAGAAACATGTTTTTATTGAAAGAGCAAATAGTGAAAGATAGTTTCCACTAGTTAGTGAACTGGTAACTAGGGAGCAAAAACTCTGGATTATTACCAGAAGAACAAGAAGGGAAGTTAGAGAAATGATTTTATACAGGATTATTGGAGAATGAAATGCTTTACCACAAGTGGACAGTGAGGCAGACTGTGGAGCTGATTTCCTGGTCCTTGCCCCAGAGAATGCTCAGTTCCCCAGTGCAAAGGTCAGGAAGAAGGGGTGGCAACCAGATCAGTGGTTGTCCAGGGCTTTCTTGGGGTCTCATTGCTTGGCCTGCGCCTGCAGAAGCCACAGGTCCAGAAGGTCCAGGTGAGTGTTGCAGTAAATGTTAAGCCTCACCGAAGTTGAAGTTGAAGTTGAAGGTACCTGACAGGCCTGCAGTTACCTCTGATTTTCCAGCATCCTACTGCTGGCACTGTGCAGGAGCCGTCTCCAAGCCATTTAACTGGCCTGGGACAGGAAAATGCAACAATCCCAGGCTGAACAAGAGCATGGCACTTCCGGTGCATTGCTTCATTCCAGTGCAGGATTGGGGGGAGGGCATAAGAAAATCTGCCCGCATAACATTATTGAAAAGGGAATTTGGATAATTATTTGAAAAGAAAGAATATAAAAGGGTATGGGAAAGGACAGGGAAATTTAAATACTGTAGATTGCTTCAACTGAAGAGCTAAAATAGCATAGACGTGAAGACCCAAATAACTTCATTCTGTCCTGTAAGTTTTATGATTCTACTTCAATAGAAGTTTTTAACATTAAAAATTCAAATAGAATTCAACTGTTTTGACAATTTTTGCTTCCTCTTATCTCTAGAGTTGAGCACAGTTAGCTCTTTTTGTTTAGTTTAAGTAATTTTTCTTTGCCTTCTAAGAACAAGATGTAGCGCTTAGATATGTTTAGGTAAATTGTTTAACTTCCTGTATCCCATTAATTGTGGTTGTGCTTATTTCAACAGTATTCCTCAGCTGGTTCTGAATATCGATCTCGCTCCCACCATCTTGGATATTGCAGGCCTTGATATTCCACCAGATATGGATGGCAAGTCTATCCTGAAACTATTGGAACCTGAGAAACCAGGAAACAGGTGGGCCAAAAACAATTGAGTCCGAGCACCTATACACACACTGCATTAAGGTTTTGATAATAAAATGGGAGCCAGAGAGGAATAATGAAGAACAATACAACCAGATTCAGAAGGACCCGAACCTTTTGAGAAACTGTAGCAGTAGATGCAAATAATTGTAAAATAGTTGGTATGGCAACAAAGAACCAGAGTATAGAGTATCAGTTGAATGGAATTTTTTCTGCGCCCTTATAAAGGGATTCAATGAACATCAATAAATCATCTTTCTGGAGCAGCCACCTACATCAGAATTTCTGGCCTCCTTGGTCAGGCAGCTGCCCAAGATACACTCTTAGCAGCATTATCTAGATAAGGAGACATCCAGATGTGTTGCCCATATAGTGGCATAGTTGAGTTAGTGTCTAACGTCGAATATGTCTTCTCTTCTAGATTCCGTTCAAATAAGAAGGCCAGAATTTGGCGTGACACATTCCTTATTGAGAGAGGGTAAGTTACAGTGCATTATGAATTTAACACAATACATTATGTATGTTTGCTCTGCCTTCACAAAGAAATACTTTGTAACTTTGTAGAGTTTTACACAAACAAATAGAAACTCTTATCTGATTTTACAACTTCCAAATGTATTAAACCTAATAGTTATTATATTCTTCTTGTATTGCACAAATGTGAATAGAAATATATCTTACTGTATTTTCTGTTAAGGAATTGGCTCTCCCAAAATACTCACACTCCATAGATTTTGTAATTTTGTAATTGTGGAGTATCTGGAAAGTCATACATCTATTCAAATGTAACTTTTTTGACAGGAGAAACAATCACTGAGTTTTAGAATTTATTGATAATGCAAATAATGTATTAAGAAGCTCTAAAGGGAAAATACAAAGAGATTAGGAGAGAAGTCAACAAAAAAAATGAGGAAGGCAAAGAGGAACTATGAAATTAAATTATCAAGGAACATAAAACAAAATAGTAAAATATTTTACAGGCACATCAATAAAAAAAGGAAGGTTGGGATTGGAATAGGGCCACTAAGGGATGGACAGGATAATACCACAGGCAACGATAGAGAGAGGGCAGAAATATTAAATAATTACTTTGCCTCAGTATTTACCAGAGAAATAGAACAGGTGGACATGGCATTGGATGATGAGATTAGTAATGAAATAACTGCATTTAAAATAAGAGGAGATATTAACTAAACTAATGAAACTCATCCGCACATTTTAAAAGAATCTAGGGAAGAGATAGCAGAGGCTACACATATTTAATAATTAATTAGAAAAAGGTGTAGTGCCAGAGGACTGGCGGATAGCTAACGTAATACCTATATTTAAGAAGGGAGATAGAACATGTCCAGGGAACTATAGACCAGTCAGCTTAACATTGGTGGTAGGAATAATAATGGAATCCCTACTAAAGGAGAAAATAGAAGAACATCTAGAAGCCAAAAAAATTATAATGAATAGTCAGCATGGATTTTAAAAGGGAAAGTCTTGCTTGACCAACCTTATTGAATTTTTTGAAGAAGTAACAGAGAAAATAGACAAGGGTAATGCAGTAGATGTAATTTAGAATCATAGAATGGTTACAGCACAGAAGGAGGCCATTCGTCCTGTCGAGCCCGTGCCAGCTCTCTGCAAGAGCACTTCAGCTAGTCCCACTCCCCCGCACTTCCCCCGTAGCCCTGCAAATTTTTCCCCTCAGGTACTTATCCAATTCCCTTTTGAAAGCCATGATTGAGTCTGCCTCCACCACCCTTTTAGGCAGTGCATTCCAGATCCTAACCATTCACTGCGTAAAAATATTTTTCCTCATGTCGCCTTTGGTTCTTTTGCCAGTCATCTTGAATCTGTGTCCTCTGGTTCTCGACCCTTCCGCCAATGGGAACAGTTTCTCTCTATCTACTCTGTCTAGACCCCTCATGATTTTGAATACCTCTCATCAAATCTCCTCTCAACCTTCTTTGCTCTAAGGAGAACAACCCCAGCTTCTTCAGTCTATCCACGTAACTGAAGTCCCTTATCCCTAGAATCATTTTCGTAAATCTTTTCTGCACCCTCTCTAAGGCCTTCACATCCTTCCTAAAGTGCGGTGCCCAGAATTGGACACAATACTCCAGTTGAGGCCGAACCAGTATTTTATAAATGTTCATCATAACTTCCTTGCTTTTGTACTCTATGCCTCTATTTATGAAGCCCAGTATCCTGTATGCTTTTTTAATCGCTTTCTCAACCTGCCCTGCCCTGCCACCTTCAACGATTTGTGTACACATACCCCCAGGTCTCTCTGTTCATGCACCCCCTTTAGGATTGTACCCTTTAGTTTATATTGCCTCTCCTCGTTCTTCCTACCAAAATGTATCACTTCGCACTTTTCTGCAATAAATTTCATCTGCCACGTGTCCGACTATTTCACCAGCCTGTCTATGTCTTCTTGAATTCTATCACTATCCTCCTCATTGTTCACTATACCTCCAAGTTTAGTGTCATCTGCAAATTTTGAAATTGTGCCTTGTACTCCCCAGTCCAAGTCATTAACATATATCAAGAAAAGCAGTGATCCTAGTACCGACCCCTCGGGAACACCAGTGTATACCTTCCTGCAGTCCGAAAAACAATCGTTCACCACTGCTCTCTGTTTCCTGTCACTTAGCCAATTTCGTATCCATGCTGCCACTGTCCCTTTTATCTAGATTTTCAAAAGGCCTTCGATAAGGTACCACATAATAGACTAATGAATAAGGTCAGAGAATGCGGAGTCAGGGGACAAGTAGGAGAATGGATAGCTAGCTGGCTTCAAGACAGAAAGCAGAGAGTAGGAGTAAAGGGTAGCTATTCAGAGTGGCAGAAGGTGGTGTTCCACAAGGATCAGTGCTGGGACCAGTTGTTCACAATTTATATTAATGATTTAGACTTTGGAATCAAAAACACAATTTCTAACTTTGCGGATGACACCAAATTGGGGGGGGGAACGTTAATACTGAGGAGGACTGCAACAAATTACAGGAAGACATTAATAAACTTGCAGAATGGGCATATAATTGGCAAATGAAATTCAACACAGATAAATGTGAGGTATTACATTTAGGTAGGAAGAATAGGGAGGCCACTTATTACTTGGAGGGTGCGAGTCTGGGTGGGGTAGAGGAGCAAACGGATCTCGGAGTACAAATACACAAATCACTAAAAGTAGCAACACAGGTTAACAAGGCCATAAAAAAGCAAACCAGGCACTAGGGTTTATTTCTAGAGAGATAGAATTGAAAAGTAGTGAAGATATGCTAAACCTGTATCGAACCTTGGTTATACCACACTTGGAGTACTGTGTACAATTCTGGTCGTCATATTATAAAAGGGAGATAGAGGCACTGGAGAGGGTACAGAGAAGATTTACAAGGATGATACCAGAAATGCGAGGGTATACCTATCAGGAAAGGATGAACAGGCTGGGTTTCTTTTCGCTTGAAAAAAGAAAGCTGAGGGGTGACCTAATTGAGGTCTTTAAAATTATGAAAGATTTTGATAGAGTAGATACAGAGAGAATGTTTCCATTTGTGGGGAAGAGCATAACTAGAGGCCATCAATATAAGATAGTCACCAAGAAATCAAATAGGGAATTCAGAAGAAACTTCTTTACCCAGAGAGTGGTGGAGAATGTGGAACTTGCTACCACAGGGAGTGGTTGAGGCAAATAGTATAGACGCATTTAAGGGGAGGCTGGACCAGCATATGAGGGAGAATGGAATAGATGGGTTATGCTGATAGATTTAGATGAGGAAAGATGGGAGGAGGCTCGAGTGGAGCCTAAACGCCAGTATGGACTGGTTGGGCCGAATGGCCTGTTTCTGTGCCGTAAATCCTATGTAATCCTGAACTGTTCTTATTAAAGAAGCCACGTCAACAAGGAAATTGCATTAAACTTTTAAAAGCAGGCATAACTCTACTTCTGAGACATGTGGAAGTATTGAAGTGACATGTTAGTGAGGTGGGACTGAAGCAAGAACACCTCCTGTTGCATGTTCTTGGGTTTCTGTCTGCAAACATGCAGAAACCAGTTGGCCTATTGAGAGTGGGCCTTGGAGATTGTGCCCAGACCCCTCAGATTTGAGAATGGACTGTCAGCCATCTTCACCTGCCTTTAAACAGGCAAGTGTTTTCTTTCCAGGGCCAGCAAAGAAGAACAGGGCTGCTTTTTAACAGCAGCCACAAGATGGCAAGAACACTGGGTTCGATACCCTGACATTAATTTTCATCAAGGGCACCAGACGAATCCTTAACCTCGTCACCTTAACGCCTTATCAAGGAACCATCTGGCGTTTAACACCCAGGCTGGGAACTTCCTGCTCCACTGCCATAAATTTGCCAGAAGTGCAGCGGAAACTCCGTTTACACGCTGTCTGCTGCACATCTGGCGAAGTTACGTTAGCGGAATGGGAGTAGCTACGAGGAAATTTCCCGGTCCTAGTCTATGCCTGGGAGTGAATGACAACCAAATGTGGCTTCCCAAACTGTCTTACATCAACCAATTTGGATTGTATTAGCATTTATTCCACCAACCTCCCATCAGGATCTGCACAAACTACTGAGTGAATGAATTAACTCTTACTTGCCAATTATCAGAAAACAAAGTTATGCATTAACAATTGTTTATTAACCTTCAAATCATAGCTGGCAGCACTTAAACACTGAATAGACATGGTTAATCGATAAAATAAATGTCACAGTAATTCCTCATTATCTGCATGCTGACTATAGTTGAGTCAGTGTCTGAGATTGATATAAATTGGTGAGATTAATTTAAGATTAGACTCCTTAGATAGCTGACAAGTTAACAGCATCTGGGGTCAATTTTAACCCCTCCCCTCTTCCCCTGGGAATGGTGAGTAGGAGGGGTTCAAATCGGGCGAGCTGACTTACCAGCTCGAGGTCGCTCCTTTTCCACCAGGTGTCATTTAATCTTCATCAGCTTTCAAGTCAGTCAAGGCTTCCGCTACAAGCAGGCAGAGGTCGCACTGAAATGTAAAAGTTGTGGTTTGATGACACCATCGGCTTCACAACGCTATTTTTACTAGAACTTGGATGGGGTAGGCCCGCCCGGTGGCAAACCCGGCTGAGAAACCTGGTGGGAGGCAGCAGGGCGGCCAGAAGTGGCCAAGGTAAATTCATTTTTTTAATTTTGGAAGGATTCCTTGGGGCCAGGAGGAGCAGCAGTGCACTTACCTCTCCTACCCCAGACCGGTATGAGCTATGTATCCCCCCCCACCCACCCCAGCACTAACCTTATGCCGGAGACCATTCCCTTGAGTCCACGTTGGTGTCCAGCTCCGCCCCAATTCCCGCTCATGCCTCCCGGCTTTGGGCTGGAGACAGGTGTGAAAAATTATAATGTGGCCGAACCGTTAAAATCAGCTGGGCCTTGCTTCCTTCTTGACTTCTGGATGTTCCACCCACTTTGGGTCCCCCACACACCGATGCCACCCAGAGTTAAAATCAACACCAGAGTCAGTCTAGATTAAACTCTTAGGGGGTTATTTTGGTGAAAGGGTGAAAACTTGTGCTAAATGGGTGCTGTGCTAATAAGACACGTCTGTCTGGTTTTAGCACGCAACTTTGGTCCAAATTGCTGATTACCATAATTTAAACTTGCCTGGAGGTGCTGAAACAGACAGGCTTAGCACGCAAGTGCTGATTAGACACAATTTTCGTGGAGCCCTATACTGAAGGTGTGGAGTGGGCTGGCTGACACACAGCAGCAGGTTTCAGGATTGCTCAGGGACTGAGTGAGAGGGTGCACAGGTTCTTGGACGCAGCACTGGAGGTCCTGGTGGAGGAGGTCCTGGTGGAGGAGGTCCTGGTGGAGGAGGTCCTGGTGGAGGAGGTCCTGGTGGAGGAGGTCCTGGTGGAGGAGGTCCAGAGGAGGAGGTCCAGAGGAGGAGGGATGTCCTGGACCCGCGGGGGCGGGGGGGGAGGAGTCCTTCTCGCTCCCCTGTCCCTCTCTCCTGCGGCAGCTGGTGCTGCTCTGCCTGGCCTCATTCCCCTTCCCCTCCCATTCCTCCTGGAGACCAAGGGGGAGCCCTAAGCAAGGTGCCGATGACCAAGTGCTCCCTTTCTCCTAGTGACTCCTTAAGGTGTTCAATAAGGTAGAGTAGCACAACTCTTACTCGTTTTAAGTGAAGTACTCCGTGAATAAATGCTTGAGTGTTGGTGAAGTCTTGACAAAGTGTCCCAGAAAGTCTCCCGATGTGTTTCAAAAGTCCTCTTCATACCCCCAGCAACAAGTGAACACTAAAAGGTGATATACCTTTAAGGAGTTCTCGAAATCCGAGTTTACTCCCCATCAGCTGGTCGCTGTTAGGAGAGGGCATTAGTTCAAGCGCTAGCCAACAAAATGCCGTTCAGCCTCTTTAATGAGCGCTAGCAGGCAATTTAAGTGGCAATCAGCTGCTTAACGATCTTCCGGGCAGCCATTCCTAGCGCAAGCTTGAACTCCTTTACCAAGATGGTGTCTTGCACTAAATGCAGGGTAAACCGCTGATTCAGTTTGAGACTCCATCTTATCCACCTTGGAGGTTCTTTAGTATCTAAAGTATTTGGGGAAAATCACCCCCTATCTGCTTGTAATTAGCAATTTTTCCAGAATTAATACAATCTTGTCCTTATAAACTGATATCTGGGGACTGGTGCCAAAATTGGGAGAGCTCTCCCACAGACCAGTCAATCAACAGCCTGACAGTCATAATCACAGAATCATACCTTTCAGCCAACGTCCCAAACTCCTCCATCACCATCCCTGGGTATGTCCTGTTCCACCGGCAGGACAGACCCACCAGGGGTGGTGGCACAGTGGTATACAGTCGGGAAGGAGTGGCCCTGGGAGTCCTCAACATTGACTCCGGACCCCATGAAGTCTCATGGCTTCAGGTCAAGCATGGGCAAGGAAACCTCCTGCTGATTACCACCTACTGCCCTCCCTGAGCTGATGAATCAGTGCTCCTCCATGTTGAACACCACTTGGAAGAAGCACCGAGAGTAGCAAGGGCACAGAATGTACTCTGGGTGGGGGACTTCAATGTCCATCACCAAGAGTGGCTCGGTAGCACCACTACTGACCGAGCTGGCCGAGTCCTGAAGGACTTAGCTGCCAGACTAGGATGGCGGCAGGTGGTGAGAGAACCAGCACGAGGGAAAAATCTACTTGACCTCGTCCTCACCAATCTACCTGACGCAGATGCATCTGTCCATGACAGCATTAGTAGCAGTGACCACCACACAGTCCTTGTGGAGACGAAATCCCGTCTTCACACTGAGGACACCCGCCATCATGTTGTGTGGCACTACCACCATGCTAAATAGAATAGATTCAGAACAGATCTAGCAGCTCAAAACTGGGCATCCATGAGGCGCTGTCGGACATCAGCAGCAGCAGAATTGTATTCCACCACAATCTGTAACCTCATGGCCCGGCATATCCCTCACTCTACCATTACCATCAAGCCAGGGGACCAACCCTGTTTCAATGAGGAGTGTAGAAGAACATGCCAGGAGCAGCACCAGGTGCACCTAAAAATGAGGTGCCAACCTGGGGAAGCTGCAACACAGGACTACATGCATGCTAAACACCGGAAGCAGCATGCTATAGACAGAGCAAAGCGATCCCACAATCAAGGGATCAGATCAAAGCTCTGCAGTCCTGCCACATCCAGTCGTGAATGGCGGTGGACCATTAAACAACTAATGGGAGGAGGAGGCTTCATGAATATCCCCATCCTCAATGATGGTGGAGCCCAGCACGTGAGTGCAAAAGACAAAGCTGAAGTGTTTGCAACCATCTTCCGCCAGAAGTGCCGAGTGGATGATCCATAACGGCCTCCTCCTGAGGTTCCCACCATCACAGAAGCCAGTCTTCAGCCAATTCGATTCACTCCACGTGATATCAAGAAACGGCTGAGTGCACTGGATACAGCAAAGACTGTGGGCCCGGACAACATCCCGGCTGTTGTGCTGAAGACTTTTTCTCCAGAACTAGCCGTGCCTCTAGCCAAGCTGTTCCGGTACAGCTACAACACTGGCATCTACCCAACATTGTGGAAAACTGCCCAGGTATGTCCTGTCCACAAAAAGCAGGACAAATCCAATCCGGCCAATTACCGCCCCATCAATCTACTCTCAATCATCAGCAAAGTGATGGAAGGTGTCATCGACAGTGCTATCAAGCGGCACTTACTCGCCAATAACCTGCTCACTGATGCCCAGTTTGGGTTCCACCAGGACCACTCGGCTCCAGACCTCATTACAGCCTTGGTCCCAATATGGACTAAAGAGCTGAATTCCAGAGGTGAGGTGAGAGTGACTGCCCTTGACATCAAGGCAGCATTTGACCAAGTGTGGAATCAAGGAACCCTAGTAAAATTGAAGTCAATGGGAATCGGGGGAAAACTCCACTGGCTGGGGTCATACCTAGCACAAAGGAAGATGGTTGTAGTTGTTGGAGGTCAATCATCTCAGCCCCAGGACGTCGCTGCAGGAGTTCCTCAGGGCAGTGTCCGAGGCCCAAACATCTTCAGCTGCTTCCCTCCATCAGAAGGTCAGAAGTGGGGATGTTCACTGACGATTGCACAGTGTTCAGTTCCATTCACAACTCCTCAGATAATGAAACAGTTCAGCAAGACCTGGATGACATTCAGGCTTGGGCTGATAAGTGGCAAGTAACATTCGTGCCACACAAATGCCAGACAATGACTATCTCCAACAAGCAAGAGTCTAACCACCGCCCCTTGACATTCAACGGCATTACCATCGCCGAATCCCCCACCATCAACATCCTGGGGGTCACCATTGAACAGGACCAGCCACATAAATACTGTAGCTACAAGAGCAGGTCAGAGGCTGGGTATTCTGTGGCGAGTGTCTCACCTCCTGACTCCCCAAAGCCTTTCCACCATCTACAAGGCACAAGTGAGGTGTGTGATGGAATACTTCCACTTGTATTGATGAGTGAAGCTCCAACAAAACTCAAGAAGCTCGACACCATCCAGGACAAAGCAGCCCGCTTGATTGGCACCCCATCCACCACCTTAAGCATTCTCTCCCTCCACCACCAGCGTACCGTGGCTGCAGTGTATACCATCTACAAGATGCACTGCAGCAACTCGCCAAGGCTTCTTCGGCAGCACCTCCCAAACCCGCGACTTCTTCCACCTAGAAAGACAAGAGCAGCAGGCGCATGGGAACACCACCACCTCCAAGTTCCCCTCCAAGTCACACACCATCCTGACTTGGAAATATATCCATTCCTTCATCGTCGCTGGATCAAAATCCTGGAACTCCCTCCCTAACAGCACTGTGGGAGTACCTTCACCACAAGGACTGCAGCGGTTCAAGAAGGCAGCTCACCACCACCTTCTCAAGGGCAACTAGGGATGGGCAATAAATGCTGGCCTTGCCGGCGACGCCCAGATCCCATAAACGAATAAATTTAAAAAAACTTGCCTTGCCTTCCTGTGAGAGGATGATATTGGCATCAGAGTGTTGAACATCTAACTATATAGGTGCTATCTATTTTGCCTGGATCCTCTGCTCCTGGGTAATTTCACCTTCTGTGTTGATTGCTGTATCTGGACTAACTGGCCTAAATCTCACCTCCCTTTATCTTCGGGGAACATGTACACCTCAGTGACACACTTGTATCTGGCTGGTATAAGTCTTACAATCTTAACTTCAATAACTTTTCTCACTCTGTTGGAGATGCACTTTCCAGTTTTACAGAAACACAATTCTACATATATTAGACAAAGGGGGAAAAGTTCGGTGTCGTCCCTTTCGGCCCCGAAAAAATTAGCACCCCTCCGCCTGAGATTCAGTTGTAGCGCCCCAAGCAGGAGGTGGAGCGCTACTGGAAGCTCTCCGCCTCCTTCTTGGGGCGCTACAACTGAATATCGTGGCGCTACGTGCAACAGCGCCACGCGCATTGGCACATAGCGCCACGTCATTGCAGGCCTCCCTCCCCTGATTAAAGGGGAGGGGCCTAGCGCTGTGCGCACCGGTGCCCTGCTGGACCACCGGGGAGTGGGGTGCCATGAAAACAGCCCAGCACTCAAGAGGAGTGCCGGACTGAGCGATCGTGGCCGGCACCCCGAAGAAAAAAGGGGAAGGGGGCAGGTGCTGGCAGTCGGCAAAAAAAATGGCTGCCCGACACCTGCCCTTTAAGTAGCGCTGCCATAGCTGCAAAAACGCCCCCCTGATCCTGTTGGACATATCGTCCAGCGATAGGTCAGGGGGTGCAACCCAAGTTTGCGGCCAGGGCGCGAGTGGGGCGCTGCGCACTCGCCACCGGCGCAGCGCCACAGGGCGCTACTGGCTACCACCGCCGGTTGGGCTGATTCGCGCAAACCAACCCAATCTTTCCCCCAAAGAACTCTTACATCTTATACTACAAGACTACTAGAAGACTGTGGAGCACATCATCGAACACTGCTCTCAGAGGAAATTTGCAGGCAGCCTTCACGATATTGATGCTTTGGCCTGGATACCTGACAGACATTGATATTTAATTTGTTTTTTGCTACTACCATACGAAAGAAGAAGTAGAAATAAACTAAGGGCTGAAGTCTTGAGACTGAAAACTGAGGGCTGGATTTTCTCAATGGAGACGTGTTGGAGGCAGGACTTCTGGTTTCCAGGTTTCAGTCCCGCCCCCAGCGACGTCTGACCAACCCACGCTATTTTCCCTTGATTGGCCTTGTTGAGCCCGCCCTGCGGGCTTACCGGCCAATTAAGAGAAAGCCAGTGACAGATGACATCAATGTATGACGCTCCATCTGTTGAAAATTTTTTGACAGATAAATTGTCAGCGTTTGACAGCTTTGAGAAGCTGTCAAACACTGACAATCTCTGTTCTAAGGTGAGCCCTTGCACACAGGCTCACCAAGACCTCTCTCCTCAGCAGAAAGCAGATGGCTGCTGCATCTGAGAATGCAGCAGCCAATCTATCATCTCTGCCGTTGAGATGAGGCACCTCCGGATCCTCAAAGGTTAAAGCCTGCAGAAAGAAGCAAAGGTAAGGAAACTTTTTCCAACATTTTACACTCACCTCTCATACTTACCTGTCCACACTTGCACCCATCACTCACCTCTACAGCTGACATTTCAACCCCTCTCACCCCCGCAGACCCACTGCTCACATCACTGACCCTGGCAAGGTTCGCAGCCATCGGGAAGCCCACAATTGCAGGCATAAAATGGGGAAAAGCCTCAAAACTGTAATCCCCTTCCTGCCTCGAGGAGACGGGTCCCTGCGCAATTCGAGGTCCTGCCTCCCGGGAAGATGGCACAGAGGCGGGTTGGGAGTGGGGTTGGTACCCGCTCCGAGTTTCTGCCATTTTCCCGGCAGTCCCACCTCCATACCCGCCTCCCCAGGGCTGGGAAAATTCCCCCCTGACTGTCAAAAACACCGGGGGCGATTTTCCCACTGAAGGCGGGTTGGAGGCGGGTTTCAGTTTTGGTGGGTTCCAAACCCGCCTCCACTAATAGGTTTGAAAAAATTGCGATTTTCCCCTAATTGACCAGTTGATTTCAGAGGTATGGGTTGCCCTTGGTCAATTAGTGTTTTGGGACTGAAACTTGCCTCTGCTGACATCACTTTTCCAACCTCATTTAAGGGCTGCTTGCTGCCTTGGATCATTCCACTGGATTTCTGTCAATGCTGCACCACCTGCAACATATTCTGAGAAACCACTATGTCCAATTCCAAGGCAAGGGCCTCCCCGAGGTTCTCGGATGAAGCGCTGCAAATGTTGGTTGAGGGAGTGAGGGCTAGCAGGGAGGTGCTCTTCCACTCATCTGGGAGGAAGAGGCCTCCCAAAGAAACCAAGGCTGTGTGGGTCCAGCTGGCAAGGGATATAACCTCCAGATCTGTGTGCAGATTGGGTGAATGTTTATGTGTATTGATGAAATGCCATCCCTGTTGGAAAGCATTAAAATGATTTGATGGCAAAATGTTGGCGTGATGGCATCTGTTGTTTCGCCTTAGGCAGCTCCACATTGCGGGCTCCGCGACACTTGCGTTGTCAGGTTGGTGGCCAGAGTGAAAGAAGGCCAGAGAGTCATTTCCATTGTCTATCATGTCTTAAGATGGAGCCAACATGGGCAACATGGGCAACCTATGCAAATCTGGCCAGGATAAGTGCATCCCTTACATCACGGGCAGCCATGTGCTCGCGTGCTGCCACTGCTGCTGGTTGATAGACCGGCGCTCGGTCCTCCTCCTGCTCCTCCTCCTCCTCCTGCTCCTCCTCCTCCTCATCCTCATCCTCATCTGAGGAGGCTTGGAACTGAGCCACTTGCTCATCAGGAAGCTGCAAGCCACGACGCTGTGCCATGTTGTGCAGTGCACAGCAGACCATGACCATTCTGGAGACCCTGTATGGTGTATACTGCAGGGCTCCACCTGATCGGTCAAGGCAATGGAAGCGCATCATCAACAACCCAATGGTTTGCTCGATGATGGACCTGGTCGAACTGTGGCTGGCGTTGTAGCGCTCTTCAGCCTCGTTAACTGACCTCCTGATCGGCGTCATTAGCCACTTCTTCAGGGGGTAGCCTTTGTCACCAAGGAGCCATCCGTTAAGTTGGTTTGGAGGATTGAAAAGCGGAGGAACACTAGAGTTCCGCAGGATGAAAGGGTCATGGCAACTACCACAGAACTTGGCGCAAACATGCAAAAACTCCTTCTTGTGGTTACACACCAGCTGTACGTTGAGGGAGTGGAAGCCCTTGCGGTTGACAAAGATAGCTGGGTTGTGATGGGGTGCCCTAAGGGCCACATGTGTGCAGTCTATGACGCCCTGCACCATTGGCAAGCCTGCCATATTTGCAAAGCCAACCGAACGCACGGTTACACTTGCTTGATCCCTTGAGAACTGTATGTAATTGTGCGCCTTTGCGAAGAGGGCATCGTTAACCTGCGTGTTGCAACTGTGGGCGGCCGACTGGGAGATGCCACTGATGTCTGCTGATGATCCCTGGAAGGAGCCTGAGGCAAAAAAGTTGAGTGCAGTGGTGACTTTGACAGCCACTGGTAAGGGGTGTCCACCCATTCCTCTGGGCTCCAGGTCTTGGTTCAGCAGTGCGCAGATGTCTCGGACAACCTCTTGCGAAAGTCTCAGCCTTCTTTGGCACTGCTGCTCACTCAGTTTGAGGTAGCTCATCCTCTGTCTGTAAACCCTCTGTCGGGGTATCTCCTGCGGTGAGGTGCCTCGATGCGCTGGCGCCTTCTGCCCTGTGCAGCATCAGATGGGTGAGCAGGAGGTTGGGGCTCCTGCTGCTGTTGCTGCTGAGCTGCCTGGTTCTGCTGCTGCCGTGGATGCTCCTCATCCGAATCTGAGGTCCATGATGAAAGGAAATAAATGGTTCCCATGCTGCTTGCAGATGTCTCCATTGGGGAAGCGCTCATTCCAAGTGGGGAGAGGGTCTTCCAAGGAGGTCCCACAGTTGATAGATAGAAGCTGCAGCACCTCCGACTTTGGATGGCCTGCTAAAAGTGCTGAAAGACCTTTTAAAGCAAAGTTCTGCCACCTGCAACTAATCCCTGATAAAAGCTCCGTTTTAATGGTGGAGCTGCAGCTGTGAGGAGGCCACCCACTTGTCAACCCGCCAGGTTTAGCTGGTGTGGTTTAGGAGGGCCGTGGAACACGCTGAAAATGTGGAAAAGTAACGAGGGCCTCTCAAAATAGGATTAGAGAGGCTCTTAACTACCATTTAAGACTCTTAACAACCTCTCTGGCATACTGGAGGCGAGACTGATTCCCACCCAGCAAAACCGCCTCCGGCAAAAATTGCACGGAGGCGGGTTGGAGGCGAGTTCCGAACCCACACTTAGGTTTTCCAATTTTCCCGCCTCCTCGGGGCTGAGAAAATCGCCCCCACCATTTAAAATATCCTTAATTTCCAAAGAAACTTCTCAATTCTGTTGACTTGTCCGACTAACACATCTGTTATTAGAGTTCACGCCATCTGGTGTCAATCACCTCACACGGCCCTGTTGGTACCCCTGATGACCTTCAAATCAATGAAGCACTAGCACTTTGACATGCCAGAGTGCTCGTTTACTCCCTAGCTTCTCTGGTCTTTGCTAACAAAGCCGTCGCACACATATCCAGATAAAGCAAGGCATCTTTATGTCCGCCTTAACAAGCTATCTCTGGGCTTGTAGTCTTAATGGCTTGTTTTCTATACCTGGCAAGGAATGTTTTTGTATGTATAAGCCTTCATGGTTTAATTAACATTATCCCTTTCCTTTCCTAGTATTCAGCTTGACTGTTGGCTCCATCTTGAGGACACAGTTAAGGCAGTTCATAGGATGTTTTTCCTCCATGGTCCTGAAGCCAGTGGCCATTACTGCTGCTGCAAGTCTCTCAGGTCTGCAGCTGCAGCCAACCTTTCTGCCTTGATTTAAGATTCATACTGTTTCCAAAGGGTGTTTCTGTGCCAGGGGGACATTCAGGGCATGGTGCTGACCTGCACCTGGAAGCACAGCTGAGTTCAGATCTGTTTGGGCCCTGCGCATTAGCACCTGAGTTGCCCTCGGATGGAGGGTGAAGAGAAAAATTGGGCCCTTTTTCTGCCACACTGATTTATTTCACCGACTGGGTGGTTTATATACAATAAAAACAGAAAATGCTGGAAATACTCAGCAGGTCAGTTTTTTTCATGCAACAAGTTTTTCCATTTATTTACCTAATTATAAATTCTTGGCAATAAACACAAATTCTATGCAATCTTTGTTTTATGCCAGGAATTGAATGCAGCTATTTAACAGCGAATTGCCCATGCTACAATTTTAACCAAATCATTATGTAAAGGGAGAGCTTGATGGTTGCATATAAATCTTTAACACCTCCACATGCCTAATCATTATAAAGATAATAAAAAGTGATTACTGCTTGGCTCACTGGAGGCTATCAGTAGCTGTCATTAGGAATTCCCTTCACACACTGGTTTGATTGAATGCTCCATACTGTACCATTCCATTTTAACTCCATGTCTGGTTAACCAGCAGCACAGACACTGGCTGAGGAGGACCAGCAAAAGGAAAACAAATTGGGATAAAAATGTGCCATCAGAAGGTTAAAAATATAACAATTGATCTTAAACAGCAAGCGTTACCCTTAATTTCCCTTTTAGAAAGTTGGTGCCAAATAATTTTCATTAACTTTAACATCCTTTATAAAATTAATTTATATAGATTTTTTCCTTCTGGAGTGGTGAGTGCTAATTGTATTGGTAAAGCCAATTAATAAGTTACTGAGGCATGAGGGAAGTACAAGGAGAGGGAATCAGAATCAGCAGAATTCACTAGGTGTTTCAGTGATGTGTCCCTTCAGCTGCCTGCGTTAATTTGTTTCCGTCACATAGTTGAGCTTCATATCTATCAGGAGTCCGCTTCAGCCCTACAATCACCGTTTAGTCAAGAATACTCAAAAAGGCGAGAGAAATGACAGAAGAAGTATTAAAATTAGTTAGAACTCTTTGTGGCTGAATATAGTCATGATGCTCTTAAGTATACCCCAATATAGTTTCATGCAACTGCTGCTTATTCTAATTCTGTTTATTCTTTTGCTTAATTGTTTACTTAATTAGTATCAGCTCCAGTCAGTAATATAAGAAAACATTCTGTGAGATGTGAGAAATCACCTTTTCTTAGCCAGCAGCAAACGTGAAACCATCCGTGTTATCCTGTGTAACAACTTTCCAGATTCCTGCCTCGTCAGTAAGCGTTTCAGCAACCTCACAAATCAAAGTATACATCTAAAGGCCTGAGGCTTAATTGTGATCAGCTCTCGGTTTTCTAAACATTGACATATTCCACTGAGACTGACTGAGATACGCCATCTTAAGAGACAGCTGAACACTGATTAAATCGTGCCCCAGGAAAGTAACACTAAGCCTTGGTCTCACCACAGTAATAGATATTGATTTTTTTCCCCAGTCACTGTGATTCCACACACTCTTCCTGCCTGAAGACTGGAGGCTATCTCTTGAAACTTGTGCCAATTATATTAACATGAAGAAAGAATACATATATCTTACTGACAGAAAACTAATGTTCATATCTGTGTGCTTGTATTAATGAAACACAGGCAATATGCATCAATCAGCTGGCGTGTTTCCGGCAGATTACTTTGAAAGGTTCCTACATAACTTCAGCTCTGTAAAACCTTGCTTCAGTCTCTCTCGGATTGGTTTCGAAAGTATTACTGCACCAACGAGAGTGTGTCAGTACTTTAAATCTAGAAATAAAGTACATTCACCATTTTGAAGGAATATATTTTATCCCCCTAGTTGTTCCTCCAGAAGGCAGGGTGTCGTGCTGGATGGATGCCTTAGCCCTCCAGGGCTCCGCCATTCTTGTGTGAGCCCAGAGAGTGTGACGCCATTTAACGGGTGGGCAGTGGGCGGAACGAGTCCACCTGCTTGATAAACATCGTTGGAGGCCTCAGTCATTTTCATGGCGGGGACTCAATAAAATATTCTCCACAAGCTGCCTGTGCGTTTGGAGCGCAGGGGAAGGCAATCTGACAGTTCCTCTGTAGACCCGAGCCACCAGTATTTAATTTCAGGGGAGGGGTGGGAGGAGGTGGGCAAGCAATCATGGAGGAGGCCATGGAGGTTCCGGCAGTGAGCAAGACCCTTTTAGTGGGGTCAGGAATAGCATTTATACTCTTCCTGGACCCACATAAACCGTTAAAAGAACTTACCTGGAGCATTGTTGGAGACGCTCCAGTGATTCCCTTCAGGGACCATTGCTTAAGCTGCTCTAGGTTGAGTTCCACTGGGCGGGTCTTGCGCACTGTATGCCACTTGTTGGAGCAGTAAAACTGCATCGGAATCCTATATATATCATCATAGTCAGACCCCGATTTATATATATTAACAGGCTCCTGCCTGTATCAAGGGACAACACAGTGGGCGACTATTTCCCAAACCATTCCAAAACCGTGGTGGCCTGGCCATCAGTTGGAGTGGGGCGGTAAGTACCTGCACAGAGATTTTGGTCTCACTACCATGCCGTTCCTGCAAAAATGGTGCAGTAATGAGACCAAAATCAGCACCAGTGAATGTTGTGAGGCTATTGGCCCAATACTATCCTCACTACTAGTTTCTCATTTCACTTTATCCAATTTCACAATGCTGTGAATAGAAAAACAACACAATTACTGTTATTCATGTTTAGTCAATTGTACATAACTGTCTAAGATCCTCGCAGGGTGTACCTGCAAGTGAGGTATATGACTCAAAGAAGGTGGCAAATTTTGCTCAAATCAATAAAAAAAATTTAAAAAGAATTGACTAGGCAAACAGAACAACATTGTAATGAATCTGTGGCTAATATATTGGGTTAATTCAACTGAGAATAACATGCCACTCAAAATTGAAAAAAAATTTGCACTGTCTCCTCTTAGGGTATACAGGCCTTAATTCTGGCCTGGCCCTCCATGCAGGCCTCAAAACTGACACAGGGTCACCAGGTTACCAATGCTGATCCTCTACTTGGTCCCTTTGAAGGCCATGGGCCCTGTAACTTGCTCCCCACCCCGCTGCCCCCACCCCCCCCACTCGACTTCGACACACACACAGATTACCATGTTTGGGCAGACAAAGGCTCCAGCACCAACAGGCCATCACATAAACTTTGACATTAGACCAGAACCAGCTGTAACCAGGTCCCAATTTAGTATCCGGCCCTTCTAGTTTAATCTCGCCAAAATTACTGCAGAAGCACATTAGAAGGGTAGCAGATTCTCAGGCCCAGTGTATGGGCAACACGGTGGCATAGTGGTTAGCACTGGTGCCTCACAGCGCCAGGGACCCGGGTTCGAATCTGACCTCGGGTGACTGTCTGTGTGGAGTTTGCACATTCTCCCCGTGTCTGCGTGGGTTTCCTCCGGGTGCTCCGGTTTCCTCCCACAGTCCAAAAATGTGCGGGTTAGGTTGATTTGGCTATGATAAATTGACCCTCAGTGTTAGGGGGGGATTAAATATGTGGGGTTATGGGGATAGGATGGGATATGTTAGGGGGAATTAAATACGTGGGGTTACGGGGGTAGGGTGGGATATGTGTACTGTGGGGATTAAAGCAGGGACAGGGTACTGGACTTGGATGATCAGCCATGATCATATTGAATGGTGGAGCAGGCTCGACGGGCCGAATGGCCTACTCCTGCTCCTAGATTCTATGTTTCTATGTTTCTATGGAGTACAATAGGGGATAAAGTAGATTGTTTTTAAAGTAGGAGGGAGCATTAAATCATTTCTCATTCTATCTGAACCAAATAAATCCTTTCCTGCCCTGGATTATGTGTTGGAGTAAAATAGCAGTGAGTGGTTTTATCAACAGTATATATTAGAATTTGTAGCAGTCGAAATACTGAAGAGGGGACAAATTTGCGGTAATGTTTATTGATAAATGCTCCTTTGCAGGCAAGCATGGTGCGGCTATTGAGTAAACCTCGTAAATCTTCAGTCGTTACTATCTGAAAGCAAGCAGTTGAAAGCACACTGCATTCTTGCAACTGGGCAGTGCTCTTAAAGTAAGTAGTGTTAAAATCCGCATATTCTTCCAGTTTACTAGAAAATTTTGTTGCTCCTTTTTTTCCAGCAAATTGCTCCGTAAGAAGGAAGAGGGAACTGGTGATGCCCAACAAACTAATTACCTACCTAAATATGAAAGAGTAAAAGAAGTGTGCCAACAGGCAAAGTACCAGACAGCCTGTGAACAACCTGGGCAGGTAAATGAGCACAACTAAGTTTAACCGTAAACTAGGCATTTTTTTCACACAGGGTAGTAGGTCTACTGCTTAATACTGGCAACAAACTAAATGTATTAAGTTTAAAGCATTGGAGACCCAAAACATAACAGGTGACTGACCGGCTGTAAGAAATGAGGTGAGGGAGGTCAGCCTCTATCAGCATCAATGGTTCAATTTAATTTGTTGGTCTCTTTGAAGCAGTTCTGTTTTATGCCAGTTGCTCGGTGATTAGAGGAATTGCACAGCTACTGCCCATTGTTTGCCAATTTGTCAAAGATTTAAGTTGTTTAACACAACAAAATTAATTACAAAGGACAGGTTGTAAACTTAATTACAGCTGCAATTACACTTTGCTGTTGTCGCCAATTCCCAAAGCATGGATGTTGCACAGCCAGCTGCAAGCTAAACATAAAACAGCCGTGACTCTCCCAGGCCAGCGCCTTTGAAGACTTGCCATAATAACGATTCCACCACCAAATATATAATTGTGTTGTATTCTTTGAGAATGATTCCTATGAAGGCACTTTGTTTTTCCCACTATAAACTTGAGCATGTAATCTAGGCTGATACTTCAGTGCAATACTGTGGGAGTACTTCATTTTTTTCCAGATGGGGTGTTAAACCAAGGCCCTGCTGTCTGCCAGCTCAGGTGAACACCAAGATTCTGTGGCACTAATCAAAGAAAAGCAAGGAGTTCTCCCAATGCCCGGGTCAACATTCCTCCCTCAACACACACACACACACACACGTTCTCTTTTTTCTTTCTGTCCCTTTAATTTTCCTGCTCGTCCTCCTCATGCCAGGCCACACACGTTCTGAGGATTAAACAGGCCTAATCTCATTCTTTCAGCTCAACACCATCTCCTTCAACAGCCCGGTTGCTAATTGTTTTACAAACATTTTCAATTTCACCGTCAGAAAGCTCAATCTGGGCTCAGTTCAGTTACATCTAAATCTCAGCTTGGTGCTTATCATTTAAACATGAATTGAAGATGTAAGAATAATATTTTGGTGGTGTAAATTCTTTTAACTGAATGTACTGTTCTAAGCCATGTAGAGGTCAGATCTTTGATATGTCTAAAGTAATGGACCATTTATTTCAAGACTTCGGAACTGTCACAATTCAGTTTTGTTGACATTTCTGTAGAGATATATCCAGTCTTAATCTTTAGTCCAGTTTCTTTTCACAATCTGTTTGAACAATGCTTATCTTTTGACAAAAGATAATATTAGAATATCTGACAAGCCTTGTTTGAGTTAAACTATTTAAACCAGTCCATTAATGACCCTGTCCTTTCCCATACCCTTTTAAATTTTTAGTTTTCATTTATTCACTTCCCTTTTAAAACTTATTATGAATTCTGCTTCCACCACTGTTTGTGCTAGGGCATTCTATGTCTTAACAACCCTTTGTGTAAAAATACATTCTCCCTTTATTATTTTGGTGATTATCTTAAATGTATGCATTCTAGTTACTGATGTGTCAACCATTGGGAATAGTTTTTCTCCATTTACCACATAATTTTAACCACATTTTAGATTTTCTCTTAGCCTTCTCTGTTCGAATGAAAAGAGCACCAGTTTCTCGAGTCTCTCCTCACAACTAAGGCTTTTCATCTCCGGTATCATCTTAGTGAATCTCTTCTGTACACTCTCCATGATCTTGACTTCTTTCCCAAAGTAAGGCTTCCAAAGCTCAGCATAGTATTCTAACTGTACCCTAACCAATGATTTCTATTGGTTCAACATTATCTCTTCGCTTTTGGAGCCTCCTGAAATTGGTGGTAATGACCTCAAAATGGGGCTGACAGACCCGTTAATCCATTAGTGCCGACTCGGCCCGCTGCCACTTTTACAGGGGCCTCCTGCTGGGTGACCGAATCACCTGCCTGTTTCAGGCAGTAGGCCCCTTTTAATATGCAAATCTGGATCCTATGACATACATTGGACCTGCATGTATTGTAGAAACCCTTTCTTGCTTTGCCATTTCCCCAGTCTATCTTTGTATAATTAAACTCACCTATTATTTAAGGCCCTGTTGTTCCTTGCTTTTCTTAATCTAATTTGTCTGCATATCTCTTCCTGTGTCTCTTTTGCATTGGTCAGGGGTCTATAATATACTTCCAGTAAAGTAACAGTTCTTTTCTTATTCCTTAACTCTAACCAAATAGATTCAGTTTTTATGCCATGCCCTGTAGCAATCCTATGTTCTAGTGCTGTAATGGAATCTTTGATTAAAATGGCCACCTCCTCCACTCTCCAGTTTCCTTACTGCATCTCTCCTGAATATTTTGTAACCAGAAATGTTCACTTCTCAGCCCTGCCCTAGCCTAAGCCATATCTCTTAGAACTATTATATATCCCTGCCTCAGCAATTAATGCCTCTAACTCACCAATTGTATTGACAATATTTTGTACATTCATGTACATACAACTCAAAACGCCCATCTCTAGCAATCTTACTTGTTTTAATTCCTCATTCTTCTGATCTTTCATCTTTCCTACACTCCTTGTACCACTGGCTTTCCTTTCTGCTCCCTCATTTTGTTTTTCTCTTCCCTCCTTCCATATTAGTTTAAACTCTCACCTACAGCACTATTTACTGTCCCATTGAGAGCACTAGCCTTGTTCAGGTGAAGCCCATCTATCCTGTCTAGACTGCTCCTGCCCCAGAACTGTCTCCAAAACCTGAACCCTTCCCTCCTACACCATCTCTCCAGCCACACATTTAACTCCCTTGTCTTACTATTCCTATACTGACTCGGACTAGCACCTGGGTGTAATCCTCAGATTGCTACCTTCCACACGTTGCTCTTCAATCTAGCTCCTAATTGCTGAAATTCCCTCTGCAGGACCTCAATTTTGTTTCTTTCCATATCATTGGTTCCAACATGAATTACAATTTCTTTTGTTCCCCTTCCATCTCCAGAATTTTCTGCACTCACTCCTTTCATAGTACCCTATGCTCCGATAGTCCATTTGTACCTAGTTTTTTTCTGGTTGGCCTGCAGCAGTCCCGTTAAGGACTGTTGGTTAGGCTGCACGATGTCTGCTACCAATGGGTGGATCATGCGTGGTGCATATTGAAAGTAATCTCCCACCTAAACAGACAGATGTCTGTGAAGAACCTCATGTGAAGAACCCATTGAAAATGGCAGCAGCCATACCGGGAGCAGGAACAGGCCGGCAAGTGGTGCACTACCATTTCGGCCTGCAACTAATCCGTTACTGCTGGGCAAAGCATGAAAATCAGCCCCATACTGTTAATTTTGCATCTCTGCATGTCTGAAGTTGCAATATAAGCATTTCCTGGCTATGATAACCACCTCATGTCAGTTTCAATAATCAATTAACAGTTCAGAAATCATAGCCTATGTTAGGAGATTTCCAGTTCACGGAGACCAACATAAATCAATCCCAAAGGTGGTCAAATCTGCTGTAATTTAGTAAAACAAGTGATAATACTTTCTGCATTGAAATGCCTGACTGGAAACAGGTTTTTGCACTAATCCACAATAGCCTACTTTATTGCATTCCTTTCTATGACCTACAAGCATCAGTGTGTTTAACTATAAAAACCGCCTGAATACTTCCATTATAAAAGGATTATCCCCAAAGTATTGCACTCCTGTGGCTCTCTGTAGCAGTTAGTAATTTTCTGCTCAATTCTCTGCAAGTCCTTGTGTGACAGGATTGATATATTACATGCTGCTTGCAATACTTTCGTTCCCTGTTATTGACCCTGGGAAAAAAAAACTCTCACATAAGAAAATTCTTTATACAGAAATTGATGAGAGAGAATTTGATCATAACATGCATAGAACCTTTCCACCTATCTTTTTATATTTTTCCTTTTCAATTAACACCTGGCACAACTGCCTAGCTTTTGCACTGAGATTGCATTTTTTTGCCTTCAAACCCATTGTGAATGGGTGTGAGGGAAGCTCGATGTGCAATAATCCATTACTACGGCGCTACAGACTAGTTGTTCTGGACTTCAGCAGAACAAGAATAGATGAAAAATGAGAGCACATGAAAAGGAATTCTTTCAATACCAACTTTCATTGGAGCTAAGGAGGCCACAGGCAAGTGAAGGTTAAGTTAATGACGAAGTTTGGTTTGGATATGCCACAAATTCAGTAAATAATGGTTAAAAGATGAAAAAGGCATACCAGTGGGAGGAGCCAGCAGCTAAGCTGTACTAGTTGTATGCACCAATATGCAAGCCTTGGCACACCTACCCACCAATGACCTCTGCAGGTTCCAGGTTCCAGGTCGGCCGCCTGTTATAGAAACCTCCCGATTTTTACAACGCCAGTTTTGCAGCTAGGCGGTAAGCTGAAAATCTACCTCTCTTTATCACAGAAAAGGTTAATTCTGAGAATTATTTCAAGTTAAATCATGACTACAGAACAATGGGTAAAAGACAAGCTCAGGACTGGTGTCGGGAAGCACTTCTTCACACAAGGTGATCAATACCTGGAATGGTCTTCTGGGTTGGGTAGGGAATGCAAAAACTCTGAAGTCATTCAAGAGACAGCTTGAGACTGGTGGAGGAATTGTGGTTTTCTGCAGAAGGATAAGCTAGGTGGGCCAAATTGCCTACCACAATTGCACTTAAATTTGTGATTGTCATGAAGTACACTAAAACTCAGACCTTCTTTAATTTATTAGCTATGAACTGTCTAATCTTATATTTTCATGGTAAGTATTCCAAAACAAGCAAACAAAAATAAACTAATTGTATATAATGTAGGACAAGTAACTCTTTAAAAGGTCTACCTCAATATTTCAAATTCAGTTTTTCCATTGTGGAGAGTAGTTCTAGTTTCTGCACAGAGATGGTAAATTGTTGCTTTACGTTTCTAGTCTTTGTGACAGACTCGAAACGATTGACAAAGAAAAAAAGAAGCAGAAAGGGGACAATGATGAGATTGATGCTTCAAGAATATAATTACAATCCCAAACACATCAGTTACTAAAAATATTCTATTTATAAAAATATCATAAAATGCAGGACACTTTGCTAAAGATCGCAATGCAGCAGGTGTAACATCGGTTGCAGCACAAAACTCTTCCAGCAGCCAACAGCAACACCATTATAGAGGAATGTTCAGAACTGGATGTTTCAGGAACTGAGCCAACCTGCATACTCCCTGTTGAGGTGATAACGCCCCTTTAAATATTATACAAATATACATGTCTGGCCTGGTCTTTTTAAGGAAGTTCGCCTAAGTGAAGTAGTAAAAAAATATATATTGGTGTAGCAGAGTATTAAGGGAATGCTCATTAGAGGAATTATGTCAGGTTGGGGGGGGAAGTACTGAGTACAGTGCTATAGTGCTCGGTGTTGGACCACTACTGCTTCTAATTTATAAAAATAACTTAGATTCAGAAACTCAATGGAAAATGGTCAAATTTGCAGATGACCCCAAACTAGGAGGGTCAATGGAATAGGAGGAGGCAGGTCAGAAACTACAGAATGAGTTGGATAAAATATATAAGTGGGACATGAAATTTAAGGCAAACAAATGTAGGAAGAAAAAAATAAGTGGCATACAATACCAATGAATGGTGTTTAAATAGCCAAGGACAAAACCGGAAAAGATTTAGGAGTCTTAGTAGACTCATGCTCAACATATCGAACCAATGAAGAGCAGTGAATAGCAAAGCCAACAGAATGTTAAACTATATAACCAAGATAGTAGAATACAAACCAGAAGAAATTGTGACCAAACTATATACTGGTCAGAATGCACCTTCAGCATTGTGTCCAGTTCTAGTCATTGAGACATAAGGATGGTTTTCAAACGCTAGAGGTGGTGCAGAAGAGAGTCATGAGGCTGTTCCCTAAGGGGTGAAATTGGTCTTGGGCGGTAGCTGCAGTGGGGGGACTCTGGAATCTCTCTGAATGGATGACTTAAGAGAGGCCAAATGGCTTTCCTTATCAGTAATCATCTTGTGAAATTATCATGGTGTTGAGAGAGAACTTTGAGTGAAAAGACACCTAAGGATGTTAATTAACCCATTGCTCGTCAACTTGCAATGATTTTTTTGGGCAGATTCTTCTTTCTGGAACAGCCAGGAAATCTCTACTCCAACTTGGAGCCCCCATGTTGCTTAGAGGGCAATATTCTACCCGAGTTGTGGTATAAGGGGGTTCACAACTTGGGGTGCAACCCAGATCCACAAGGTTTCTGCCCCAAAGGTTGTCCCCAAAATCTCAATCCAGAAGGGGCAGGTCCTTTTTCTGCATGCCCCAATCATATTGCTGCAGGTGTTTGGAGGTGTTTCCAGGCTACCCTGGGAATTACATCCATGATAGGCCGAGCAGATCCTACATCTGCTGAAAATAACTTTGGTTTTGAGAGAGAACTTTAAGTGAAAAGATACCTAAGAACATTAATTAACTTGTATGTTAGTAATTGGCTGGAGTTAGGAGACAGAGAGTAGGAATAAAGGGAATGTACTCTGATTGGCCAGATGTGACAAGCGGTGTTCCCCAGGGATCTCTACTGGGGCCTCAGCTTTTCAGTATATATATCAATGACTTGGATGAAGGAATAGAGAATTGTATATCCAAATTTTCAGATGACAGTATGTTAAGAGGCACAGTAAGTTGTGTGGTTGGTAACAGAAAGTTACAGAGGGACATAGACAGATTAAATGAGTGATCAAAACTATCGCAAACGGAGTTCAATGAGAGGAAGTGTGAGGTCATCCACTTGGGATCCAAGAAAGACAAATCAGAATATTTTCTTACTGTCGAGGAAGTAGGAACTGTGGAGGAGCAAGGGGATTTGAGTGTCCAGGTACACAAATCGCTAAAAACTAGTGCACAGGTACAAAAAGTAATCAAAAAGACTAATGGAATGTTGGCCTTTATCTCAATTGGGGCTGGAACACAAAAGGGAGGAAGTGATGCTTCAGTTGTACGTAGTCAGACCTCATCTGGAGTACTGCATTAAGTTTTGGGCATCGAACCATAGGAAGGATGTATTGGTCTTGGAGGAGGTACAGCGTAGATCCACCAGAATGATACTGGGTCTTAAAGGGTTGAATTATTAGGACGGGTTGCAGAAACTTATTTTGTATTCCTTGAGTTTAGAATATTGAGAGATAATCTAATTGAGGTGTTTAAAATCATAAAGGGATTTGATAGGGTAGATACAGAGAAACTATTACCCTGGTGGAAGAATCCAGAATGAGGGACACAATCTTATAATTAGAGATAGGCCAAAATCAGCATTTTTTTCACACAATGGGTAGTGGAAATCTTGAACTCTCTCCCCCAGAAGGCTGTGGATGCTGGGTCAATTAACATTTTCAAGACTGAGATTGATAGATTTTTGTTAAGTAAGGGTATCAAGGACTATGGAGAAACGTTGGGTAAATGGAGCTGAGGTACAGATCAGTCATGATACAACTGAATGGTGGAACAGGCATGAGGGGCTGAATGACCTACTCCTGTTCCTATGTTCCATAATTCCCATCCTTAGCATTAAGTGGGATCAACAGTGGAGAAGGCAAATGGCAATCGATCCTAGAAAGATTGTTGTTGAAAGGGGGCCAAGAGCTACTAAAAAAAAAGAATGTTTTTCTTCAGTCCAGTCTGGGGCTTGGGCTTCCTTGGTCAGAGTGGCAGGGTGCTGCTCAGACTGTCCGGCAGCAAAGCAGGGTGGATACCTGTGCTCTGCCTCTACAGGCGGTGGGCACCTATCCTCAATACTTGAATAACTTTGCCCTTGGGATTTGGGATGGGGCATAGGTGGCTAAAGCGATGGACGGAAATTCCACCCTGCCACATTTCTGCCCCCTTGCGTAGGTCTGGAAGATTTAAGCTGAAATTTCATTTATAAACCTGATAAAATGAAATGCAGGTCTCTTTGGCAGGACAGCAATGCCTTTTAAGAAAGCAAGATGGTATTATTTAAATAGAGTAGAATTACATTTTTTCATTATCGTGTAGTAAGTGAAAAAGTAAAGGAAATGAAAAGAACACTCTGAGATGGAAAGTTAGGTCTCCAAAAGTAATGTGTAAAAAAATATACAAGATTATATAGTAGCATTGAATAAATCATTACAGATCAGAAAAAGTATATGGTATGATTCCTATCAAATATTCTCTTAGCAGTTTAAGTGATACATTTTGCTCGGAAGAATAAGGAGAGACCATACACACTAAATAGTACAATTTTAAAAGGGGTGCAAGAAGAGAGAGACCAGGAGGTGCTTGTGCACAAATCTTTGAAGGTGACAGGACAGGTTAACAAAGCAGTTAATAAAGCATATGGAACTCTGAGCTTTATAAATAGAGACACAGATACAAAAGCCAGGAAGTTGTGCTAAACCTTTATAAAGCACTAGTTCGGCCCCAGCTGGAGTATTGTGTCCAATTCTGAGCACCACACTTTAGGAAGGGCGTGAAGGCTTTGGAGAGGGTACAGAAGAGATTTACTAAAATGGTCCCATGGATGAGGGATTACAGTTACGTGGATAGACTGGAGAAGCTGGGGTTGTTCTCCTTAGAGCAGAGAAGGCTAAGAAGAGATTTGATAGAGGTGTTTAAAATCATGAAGGAATTAGATAGAGTAAATAAAGAGAAACTGTTTCCAATAGATGAAGGGTCGATAACCAGAGAGCACAGATTCAAGGCGATTGGCAAAAGAACCAGAGGCGACATGAGGAAAAACTTCTTTATGCAACGAGTGATTAGGATTTGGAATACACTGCCTGATAGGGTGGTGGATACAGATTCAATAGTAGCCTTCAAAAGGGAATTGGATAAATACTTGAAGGAGAAAAATTGCAGGGATATGGGGAAGGAGCGGGGGAGTGGGAATAACTGGATTGCTCTTCGAAAGAGCCGGCGCAGACTTGATGGGCCGAATGGCCTCCTTCTGTGATTCTATCATACTATGATAATCCACTGAAGCTTCTCTTGACATACGTTGCAATTAGTTAGACATTTTATGCATTGCTGCTGGCAGGCACTTTAGATCATTTGAGAAGAAAAGACAAAAATAATATGGAGCCCTCACTGGATGGGAGCTAACCACAATAAGGAAGCTGAGCCAGGAGTGAAAGGTGCTTGTTGTATGGTATATAATTTATGAAAGAAACAAAATACATTAAAGTCCCAGTGTTGCCAATTCTCTAATATGATCGGGCATATTATGCTTTTGCTGGTGCCCATTGACTATGATTAATGAGCTTAAGTTGCATGACATTCGTGCTAAGCAACGATTATAGGTGTGGATGTACTTACCACAGAGACAGGCTGTAAAGTGAGATTTAAGAGCATGGAGTAAAACTTGCATAATAAATCACTTAAACCAACTGCAGAAATAGAATAACTGCATCTGATTCAACACCTGTGTTTATGCTGGTGAAGGCCAAAGAAAACTCATTTTGGTTTAAAAATCTATAATTAAAATTTCACGTAGCATTGCTTGCCCGACACCAAAAAGACTTAGGGGGAGAAATTCGGTATAGCCCTGTTGGGGGCATTAAAACTTTAAGGGGTGAAAATTGGGTAGCGCCCCAAAAAAGTTAGCGCCCCCGCAGCCGATTTTCCCAGGTAGCGCCCCGAGAGGGAGGAGGGGTGCTACTGGAAGCGCCCCGCGTCTCCTCTTGGGGCACTGTGAGACAATATCGCGGCGCTATGTTCCACAGCGCCATGAGCTGCGACACGTCGCGCCGCAGTACTGCAGGCCTTCCTGCCCTTATTAAAGGGGAGGGGCCTGGCGCAGCGCATTCCGGCGCCCAGCTGGGCCGCCAGGGATCACGGAGAGCAGCCGGCACCCCACACGGGGGCTTTACAGGGGCCGGGGACAACAATGGGGGCAGGTGCTGGCAGGCGGCCAGCAACAAAAATGGCCGCCCGCCACCTCCCCTTTAACAAAGCACCGCCCCGGCCGCAGGTAGGCCCCCCTGACCCCGGCGGAAATAGCGTCCGGCGGTAAGTCAGGGGGGCGCCACCCAATATTACAGCCGGGCGCTGCGCACGGCGATGACGTCATCGCCGGCTGCACAGCGCTAATGGTTAGTGCCGCCGCTAACCTCCTGCTGAATTTCGCGGGAGGTGTTAGCGGTGCCGTGCCCAGGTGCTAGTTGATTTGCGCCAACAGGAGGCGCAAATCGACCAAATTTAGCCCCCTAAAAGTTGAAAAATTAACGCCAGGCACTAATCATTCTCGCCTCCCACGAAATTCAGTTTTAGCGCTCCATTTCCCTCTTGGAGAGCTAAATCAAGTGCTAAACACTTCTCTTAGGATGCTAAAGTCCGAGAGCGGGGCGGTAGCGGCAGAGCGCTAAACAATTTCAATTGCATTGTGGACGGCACTCTTTCATCACAGAGGCTGCTTCCTTCGCTTAAAGGGAAGGGCCAATGATGCTGCACAAGCTAGTTGTCGTCAGAAATAACAACAGAAAACGCTGGAAAAACTCAGCAGGCCAGGCAGCATCTGTGGAGAGAGAAACAGAGTTAACGTTGTCGTCAGTCCTGTTTTGCAAGGCGACCTGGGCGACTGCCATTACAGCCCCAAACACTCTCACAAAGTGGAGGGCTTGGACATCTTGCACCAATGAAACATTAAAAACTTTGCGCAGGCACCAGACTGGTGCAAATAATAAAGGTTGCCCTAGCTGAAAGGCATTCCCTTTAATTACCGCTCACGAAGCGGCCAGCCGAGTTCACAACGCCGCCACTTGCTGGCGTGAGGCGACAAATCAGGGGGCGAGAGTCAATTTTGCATCCAGGGCGATAACGGGGCGCTGCGCACTTTATGATGTCACGATCTGCGAGGCGCTAGAGGTCCAGGCGCTAAGAGTTACCGCCAGCGGTAAACCGGTACTGAAGTTCGCGGGCGTCACTGCATTCGCAGTGCCCGGGTGCTAACCCCTTAGCGCCCCCACCAGGCACTAACGGGAGGCGCTAACATACCAAATTTCACAGCCTTACTTTTCCTTCCCTATGTAGGCCACAAGCCATGACCTTTCAAAGCATCTTGGTCAGTCATTTCTAATTACATTCAGCTTTAATGCTGAGTATTTCATTTAGTAAATGCAAAGAATGAAAAGAAATGAGTCTTTCCAATGCTTTAGTGATTGATACCTGGGAGTGACTTATATAGAGAATAATAGATATCTAGGAGTTACACAGACTAATTGATACCGGGGAGTGACTTACCAGATACCTGGGAGAAGGAACGAGAGGAGAGGAGAGGGAGGAGAGAAGAGGTGGAAAGGAGAAGTGAGAAAGATGATGAAAGAGGGGAAGAAGTTGAGAAGAGAGAGGGAGAGAAGACAGGGGATGGAGTGAGAGAAGGGGTGAATGAGAGGAGGGGAAAGTGCAGAAGCTGGAAAGGAGGGGAGGAAGAAATAGAGGAGAATTGGGACAGGGAAAAGGAGCAGCAGGATAAGTGAAAGGAGAAATGGGAAGAGATGAGAACGAACCAAGACGAGAAGGGGTGGGACACGGGGCAGAATTGGGAATGGTTCAGAGCAGTGGCAGAATGGGAGAGAACAGGAGGGGGGAGAGAAGAGGAGAGGAACGGAGGAATGTGGATGAGGGGTGGATTGGGGGGACGGAGTGAGAGGAGAGGAGACGGGGAGAGGAGAATATAGGATGGGGGAACCTAACAAAGGAACGGGGGATGAGAAGTGGAACGGGAGGGTAAAAGAGGGGAGGGGAGTAGAGGAAGAGGAAAGAGGAGAGAAGAAGGGGCGGAGGAAGGGAGGCGAGAGTAGAGTTGGAAGAGAAGGGAAAAGAGGGCAAGCAGGAGTTTTGGAGGGGAGAGGGGAAAAGATGCAGGACGGGAGGTGGGAGAGGAGGGGGGATAAGAGGTGAGAAGGGGCGGACAAAGGAAAGGATGGGGCTGGGGGTGAGAGCAATCTTTTATTCACCCTTGGGATGTGGGCATCGCTGGCAAGGACGGCAGGATGGGGGATCGTCAGGAGACAATTTTGGCCTGTTTTTAGATTGGAGTGGGTTTACTGGCAGACCTTATCAGCTATAGACAATTTTGGCCTGTGAAACTAAATTCTTTTGCTGCCCAATGTTCAATCCTACATTTCTATGTGGTGTGGGAGATCTCTGCCACAGTTGATCTTAGGGGCTCGATACCTCAAATGTTTGAAGTGGGGCACGCTCCTGCACGAATGAGGTGTCAGTCAGGGGTTATCACGTAAGTTAAGTGCCATGCCACTATTGTCGATGTATCACATATTGTTCCGTTTACAGCAACACCCACTCGTGCCGTACCATTAGAATCAGAAGACCACTCACCAGTTTTAATATATACTACACTCCCTCTGCTTCGCTGCGGTGTCAGTTCAGGCCAGGCTCCAGACTCTTGTTGCAATCAGACTATAACTACAGCTTCACACCAACACTATAGTTATAGTGTAAATGCCCCTTAATAGATACCTGGGAATGAATTCTAGCAACAGCAATAGAAAGCTGGGAGAGACTTGCATAAAGAATGATAGGTACCTGGGAGAGAATTGTGAAAAGAGGATTTTTTTTTCTTTCTGGTCTTCTACCTCACCCAGGAGATAATGTTCATGATGCGGAGATGCCAGCGTTGGACTGGGGTGGACAAAAATGAGAAGTCGCACAACACCAGGTTATAGTCCAACAGATTTATTTAAAATTACAAGCTTTCGGAGCTATCGCCCCTTCCTCAGGTAGAGTTACAATGAGTGAATCTACAAAAGTTCACAGAATACAAACACTGAAACTGCAGAGATACAATCTTTCAGGGAAGGTGTCCTTACATCAAAGACACACCAAGAGCACAGCCAAGACAATGAGATGTGTCCCAGGGGGTCCAACGTGTCAAATCCTGCTGTCTGCAGTGTTTTTTTTGTGTGTTTGTTTTTTGTGTTTGTTTTTTTTGTGTTTGTTTTTTAAAAACTGGAAAGACAGACAACGATGTCAAGTCACGTTCTGTAGTGTGACATGAACCCGATATCCCTATTGAGGCCGTCCTCATGAGTGTGGAACTTGGCTATCAGTTTCTGCTCGATGATTTTGCGTTGTCGTGTGTCTCGAAGGCCGCCTTGGAGAACGCTAACCCGCAGATCCGAGGCTGAATGCCCTTGACTGCTGAAGTGTTCCCCGACTGGGAGGCAACAATCCTGCCTGGCGATTGTTGCGCGGTGTCCGTTCATACGTTGTCTCAGTGTCTGCATGGTCTCGCCGATGTACCATGCTCTGGGGCATCCTTTCCTGCAACGTATCAGGTAGATAATGTGACTGTGGGGGAGGGGTCAGATTGAGGATGTATGTGGTTTGCACCAGGTCTACATGGAGTTGGCTTGATGGACTGGCCAGTCTTTTCCCATCCTTTTTATATATTGTTACGCATTACATAAATAATAATCAATACTCTGAAGTGATTTACATAAAAACAATAAGCAGGAGTGAGTAATATAAAGAAAAATAGATACACAAGAGTGAGTTACATCAACAAAAATAAAGTGCCCCGGAGCAAGTTACATAAAAAATAATCCCAGGACTAGTGAGTTTGATGAAGGTTTGGGACACATTTTCATGGCTGTCTTTGGCTTTTGATCCTTACAGGCATTCACATTTAATGTACTTGCTGCTGTAGTTCTGCAAATTGTTGCCTGCTGTTTGTTTTCATTCCTGATGCTTCTATCCCCCTCCTCTAAGGTGCTGCTGTAGGCCCTTTGCATTTGGTCGCCCCGATCCAATTCCCCTCCTCCAGATCGGCGAGTTGCCTATCGGGAAGTGCATTTCATGCTGGCAGCTCGCCAAGCACAATATAATGAGAACCCCAAACAAAAATGGATCGGGTCACCTGCTGATTGCTCTGGACGCCCTCTGCATCTCCCTCACTCACCACTCGCCCGATTTATATGCAACATCAAAATCACCCCTATACTGCCTGAATATTCTGTGTGGGCTCATTCTTCTCGGACAGTTTCCTGCAGAGCTGTCTGTTGGCACAGACTGCCAAAGAGCTCCACATCCTTGATGTGTGATGACATTCACGTACAAGAGGATTAACATTTACAATGTCATCACAGCAATTTACAGTTGAGCACCTGAAGTTTTCTGTCTGGTCGCACTTTCCAACAGGACACTCAAAGGAAAGGCAGCAGAGTCAGACGTACAAACCTTTATTGTAAAGGACTTAATACCAAGAGCCTCAGATCAGCACCGGAGAGATGCCAACAATCATCAGGGACCCATCTTTCCCAGTCAACCCACAGCCCAAAAACATCCGCTCTAGATAACCAGAACACATCATATTGTCTTCAAAAATATTCAAAATAAACCGTGTGCTGCTCCTGATTTTCTGCCCACTAAAATTAATCACAGGAAAATCAGGAGTGCTGCCAATGAGTCGCGCAGTCCTCCACGCTTGATCCTCTTAGCCATATTCCCATCGACCGAGACTGTGTACCAGGAGTGAAGCCTCACAAAATTTATCCTCAAATGGGAAACTATGCATTATGATTTTGTTAAAACTGTACTTATAAATAAGAGAATGACAGTGTACAAGCAGTGACTAAAATACAGGCTAGTTGACACCTGTAACAATGGGTTACATCTGTTCACAAGCCTGTGTTTTCAAGCCAATTCAGTTCCTGCCTGCTCTGAAAAACCCCGTTTTCACTCTTTATTGCCCACTACAGTAGTTTGGATTGTAGCAGACAAAAAGTAATAAAATAGTGGCGGGTGGGTGTGATACTTAAATGCAGAATTCTTAACCTGTGACTGTGTGGCCCACAACACAAGGGTCTGTCAGGGGAATCCAGCGCAGCTGCCATTCCTTGAGTCTCCTCCAGTCATTCTTACTGTACAGTTACAGTCAGACACATCAGCTGCACTCACTCCAAGGTTGAAATTTGATCAGCCCACCACACAGATTCTTTAGACACAGCTTTGAAAATCTCAGTGATGTATTGCCATTAAAAATGGAGGCCCATAAATATAAAATTAAAAGATAAATAGCTGTGACAGAACTTGAAGAATTTCCCACCATTTATTATAAATGTCATAAGGAGGCTAAACAAATCCCCCTTGGCAACCTGCCATTAACCTTTCACAGGTATTCTGAGGTCAAGCACTGGAATATTATTCCCCCCCCTCCCCCCCCCCCCCCCCCCCCACCAAAGTACTAAATAGCTACTGGAGAAGGGTGACATGTTATGCAGCAAATAATTACTGTAGTCTGTGCTGCTCCTCAGTTCTATTTGAGGCCCACACGTCCTTTGGCAGTTTGAACTCAACATACGGTGACCAGTTGTCTTAAATAACAGCCACTGCTACACTGTGTTTCTTCTATTGAGTAAATGCATTTTTATGGCAACTTCAGGACAATCCAATGAGCTTCATAGGTCATGAATTACTTTGGTTTGCGCATAGCAAGATTCCATAACAGCAAATGAGATGAATGACAAGTTAATCTGATTTTGGTGGTATTGGCTGAAGAATGAACATTGGCCAGGAAACCTAAAGGACTTCCTGCTCTTCTTTGAAACAATGCCATGGGATCATTGAAATAAGCAGATGGGGCCTCAGTTTAACATTTTATCCAAGAAACAGCAATTCTGACAATGAAGCACTCTCTCAGTACTGCACTCTAATGTCAGTCTATATTACAGGGCTAAGACCTAGATAGGGCTTGATCCCACAACCTTTTGCCACTGAACAAAGCTGACAATTACTCCAAAATTTACCTGTGTTTCTCTATTGAGTACTCCAGTAGTGCTCCCTGTATTACCTTTTAAAAAATTCATTCTTGGGATGTGGGCATTACTGGCAAGGCCAGCATTTATTGGTCATCCCTAGTTGCCTTTGAGACGGTGATGGTGGGCCTTCTTTTTGAACTGCTGCAGTCCGTGTGGTGAAGGTACTCTCACAATGTCATTAAGTAGGGAGCTCTAGGAATTTGACCCAGCAATGATGTAGGAACAGCGATATACATCCAAGTCAGGATGGTGTGTGACTTAGAGTGGTACAGGAAACTTTCGTTTATCCGGCACCCAAATATCCGGAATTCTCGCTTAACCGGCAAAAATCATCCTCCGAAAACGCCTCTCAAATAACCGGCAATGTTGCCGAGTCGCAGTCGAGTCTCTGCGAACGCCGAGTGCTCCGAAAAATCCTCTCAAATAACCGGCAATGTTGCCGATCCCGAGTCCGAGTCAGAGTCCGCGAACGCCGATTTAGTCAGTAGGGGTACTTTTCAAAAGTGCCACTATTCGGCCTCCTGGCGCTGTTGCAAGTCCGAAACATTGCAGTAGCATGAGTAGATTCTCCCGTGCTGCTTGGAGTCTCTTTGTTAAAAATAGCCTCGGTAGATATAACTCTCTGTTATCCGGTACTTTCGATAAACCGGCACCACGCCGGTCCCGTCGATGCCGGATAAACGAAAGTTTCCTGTACTTGCAGGTGATGGTGTTCCCATGCACCTGCTCCCCTTTGTCCTTCTAGGCAGTGGAGGTCGTGGGTTTAGGAGGTGCTTCTGAAGAAGCCTTGATGAGTTGCTGCACTGCATCCTGTAGATAGTACACACTGATGGCGTGGAAATGAGGCCCAACTGTGAAAATTGGTCATGGCTTAGGAATGTGGATAGCCATATATGTCGCAAGAATAATACCTTCAGGAGTTGTCTATCTGGAGCAGTACATATTTAAGGATGTTTAGGACGAATACTGAAGGGGACAGGAAAGGACCTGGTAGTGGCATTTCAAGTTGGGGTAAATGATAGGAGAGAATTAACAATGGGGCCTTAAAAGCCACATATATGAGAATTGTCTCAAAATTGATGGATGGGCGATATAAAGTCATGTTCTCCAGTGCTTCAGAGTCAGATTTGGTAAATGTTATGCATGACTGCATCTTCATCCAATGCATAAAGGAAGCCACGAGAAGCAATGCTCAGCTTTACCTAGTATTCCTAACTCACCCAAATAACATACAGAAAATAGACATGGCACCACAGGGGGTCATCAGCCACAGAATGATTACATTCAATATGAACTGCATTCAGAAATTCCAAAGGTGGGGAGCTAGGTATTTACATTTAAAAGGGCTAACGTTAAAGAAATGAGGGAACGATTTGAGCAAATTGATTGGGGGAGGTTGTTCAACTACACTTCAGTTGAAATAAAGAATAAAAATTACATTTACAATTTCTGCAGTGAGAGGGAACATTGGGATGAATATAGGAACATGTATAAACACATTAATAGTATAACCTGAGGGGCAAATAGATACCTAGAAAAAACATAACTGAAAAAGGCAAAACAACAGTAACTTCTTTCAGAACTTCAACAGTAAGAAGGTAGTCAAAGAGATGAGATGCTAACCATCTGGAAACAGAGAATGAACATGAAAGAAGAAAGAAAAAAACAACCTGTATCGATAAAGCACCTTTCACAACCTCCGCATTCCTCAAAGTGCTTCACAGCCAATGAAATACTTTTGAAGTGCAGTCACTATTGAAATGTAGCAGCCAATTTGCATGCAGCAAGGTCCCACATACAACAATGAGATAAATGACTAGATAATCTATTTTAGTGTTTGAGGGATAAATATTGGCCAGGACACTGGGAGAATTCACCTGATCATCTTCAAATAGTGCCATGGGACCTTCTAAATCCACCCGAAAGGGCAGAAAAGGCCTCGGTTTAGCATCTTATTTGAAAGACAGCACACCTCCTGTATTAAAACACTCCCTCTGTTGCTGCACTGGAGTATCAGCTTAGATTATACACTCAAGTGCTGGAGTGGGGCTTGAACCCACAGTTTTCTGACCCTGAGGTGAGAGTGCTACCACTGAGCCAAGACTGACACCATAATGTCACAGTAAACATTCCAAATGATTACTTCCTCCATGTGTTCACAAGGAAAGGTATGAGCAAGATGCCCTCCTCAAGCAGAAAAAACCTAGGGAAAATTAATGGCTTTGATACATATGAGATGGAAGTCTTAGACAGCTTAAAGGGCTGAAAACCAATCAATCCCCAGGGATAGAGGGTAATTATCCCAGAATATTGAGAAAAATTAGAGAGGAGATTTGCAAGGCATTAACATTCATTACGAGGGAGCCACTGGACACTGGAGAGGTGCCAGTGAATTATTCCCTCAAGTGATGGAGTCCTACATTACAACAGTGACTACACTTCAAAAAGTACTTCATTGGCTGTAAAGTGCTTTGGACGTGCTGAGGTTGTGAAAAGTGCTATATAAATGCAAGTCTTTCTATAAACGTGGTGCCCAAATTCTAAAGCAGCGACAAAACAGACACAGACAACTGCAGACCCAGTGATCTGACTTCAATTCCACTTAAAATAATGGAATTGATTCTCAAGAGTAAACTTGAGGATCATTTGTACCACAATAACCTGGTATACTCCATGGCTCCACGGTACTCCCTCACCATGTGATGTCTATTGAATGAAATATGATGGCATGATATCATACTGGAATCAACCGCAGGCAGAGGTATCTGATTAAAAAAGGAGATTTCTGATAAAAAGATTAAACAATACTTTCCAAACTTTAAAATATGGTTATTTTGCTGAAACAGATGACAAAATCAAAAATGGACCTACTCAGTCTTGGCCCTAGAAATTTGGTTGCCTCGCACCCATTGTTTGGGCTCTATAGTTGCCGAATTGGGACTAAAATGGCGTCTGAGCACCACGCACACAATTCTGGTGCGGGCGGTAGGGTGGCCGTTAGGAGCGTGCGCAGGAAGTATGGTAAGTAGGTAGATCATGATGTCAGTCAGCGTGCAACACTGATTTGATGCCAGTGCTGTCTTTTTTGTCGTCAGAGGGTTGTGAATCTTTGGAATTCTCTGCCCCAAAGGGCTGTGGATGCTCAGTCATTGAGTACATTCAAGGCTGAGATAGATAGATTTTTGGACTCTAGAGGAATCAAGAGCTCTGGAGATTGGGCGGGAAAGTGGAGTTGACGTCGAAGATCAGCCATGATCTTATTGAATGGCTGAGCAGGCTCGAGGGGCCGTATGGCCTACTCCTGCTCCTAATTCTTATGTTCCTATGTTCAGCACTCGGCTGAATGCTACAATCATGCAAAGTTGCAGGCAGCTTGAATTTTACATGCTGCCTGCAGTCCTCCGAACGGGCGCGGGTTGCTATCGCATTGAGATCTGCGTGCCCGTTTTCGGGGATACTGTATTTCTAGGCCTTGGATTTTGTTTTGCTCCTTATTTGCCCACAGGATCTTGAGTATGGCTGGAAAGTACATACCACACATGCATGTAGCATTGCCTGACTGTAGCCATGCAGTGTAGTATTGCAGTCGGCTGTTAGAAGTAGATGGCTTTCAGCATTGCTGTTGGTTTATCTGGACTCCAGTGGACAAATATGTACAAAGCTGAAGCAGTCTAAGTACTAAGAACAGCGTGGACACTGAGATTGTGTGGTACAGACATTCCAAAATAGGGATTTAGGCAATGTGCTGTCTGTACCATAGCAGTGACCACTTTCTCCACCAAACATGCATTTTATTTAACTATGGAGTGTTTAGTGTCGATACTAGGGCCCCAAAATTACACGATGATATTAACCACTTAACACGTTTGTCTGAAATTCCTTCCTTGGCTATTCAGTGGTATTAACCCACTTGCTTTAAATGAGTTAATAAACATTTGTACACTAATATCTCACAGTGTAATTCCAGGGCCTAGATTCCTACATTACAACAGTGACTACACTTCAGTGGCTGTAAAATGCTTTGGGACGTCCTGAAGTCGTGAAAGACATTATATAAATGCAAGCTCTCTCTTTCTTACATCTTAATTAGCATTAAAAAGAAATGCATATAAAGAGAAAGGCATTTTTAGATTGATTTTGTGATGCCTAATGTTAGTTCTTTTGTGTGATAAATGGGGTTTGTAACCTCTTGCTATCTGTTGTCAGAAATGGCAGTGCGTTGAAGATGCTGCAGGCAAACTTCGACTCCACAAGTGCAAAGGGACAACCAAGGTACCTGCTGGCAGCAAGAAAAGTAGAAGTCTGCGCACTCAGACCTACGGCAGTAACGACTGTGAGTGCTCAGATAGTAGCTACAGGATGAGTCAGTCTGAGAGAAGGAACCAGAGACAATTCCTCAGAATCCACACTACTCACAGTGAGTATAGAGCAACCTGTGACCTCATGTTAACTATCGAGCAGCCCTTTGGAAATGGTCCTTTGGTGCCATCTAGTGGTTTACAGCCATCACTGGTACCATGTTAGATTTAAGCGTTTATGAGAGTTGGATGAGGCAAAACAATAGAATCTTGGAAAGAGATGAAGATTAACAAGAGAACTTATTTTTCACATAGTATAAATCCTTATGTTGAATTTAACAAACTCAGGATATAGTTTTATTACCAGCACTGAATCGTTCTAACACTGCTCCATACTGTGATCAAACTTGAATTGCAGATCCTGCTTTATCCCTGTATTTTCATTCAGATTTTCTTGTATATTTCCTTTTGAAAGCAAGTGGTGACACGGTAGCAAGTGAACAGACAATGACATTTCCTATTCTTTCCTTTATGTGTGTTTTAGTCATGTGAATACAGGTTTAAAAAATCTGAAATTGCAATATTTATGGCTTACTATTTATACTGGTGATGCTTCTCTTTGCTGTTTTCTCTCCCCCGACTGTTCTTTTCTGATGTTTGTGTTACTTTCCATCTCCTGTTGTTTCTTTGACTCTCTTCTGCTGATTCTCTTAATTTACGTTTCTCTACTGTTTCTTTTTTAACTTATTTTTATATTAAACTCTCCTTCTTTCCCCATCCTTTTCGATCTTGTTTCATGTGAATAAGGAAGTAGATCACAAACCCCAGTGAAGCCACCTCAGCGCTGCCTCTGAGCACTGAGCGAATGGCTGAAGTGATCTTGTGGCACTGGCACTATTCCAAGATCAGGCTTTAAGGTCGGCCACCATCTGCATTGTGGTGACTCCCAGCTTTACTGCAACCTTCTATTTAACCCTTCCCTGTAGCGTTTGGTGTAGTGTCTAGATCGGTGGTTCTCAAACTGAGATTCATTGAGACTTTCCGGGGTTCCGCGAAAGAAACCCCAATCGGTGATGCGGAGCGGCCGGGCGCTGCTGAACGCGGCGGTGAATGGTTACCATGGCGGCAGCAGCAGCGGCTATGCGCTGCAGGAAGAAGAGAAGGCAGGAGGGAAAAAGACTGCTGCAGCTGTGGATTTTTGCCGGTCTCGGCTGGTGACTGTCCGGATTTCACCGTTTCACCGCTGCAATGTTCGCTTGCGCTAAAGTGGTATTGGCCGCAGCAGCGGTTCGCAATGGATCTCGAGCTCTTTGTAGACCACTTTCTGTGTCAGTCATGCTCACACCAGAGGCTCCGTCTGGAAAATATCCTCCAGTTCCACTGAGCCTTGCACCATCTGCGAGTAAGTCCTCGCTGTTGCTGTTGTGAAGTACACAAATACAATGAGGGAAACACAGCACTTCTGAGAAGGACCCAGGGCAAGAATTCATTTACTCAAGAAGTGCTCAGAGTTCCAGACGAGTGCTACAAGGCAGGACATTGACACCGCTGGAAAGTTTATTGGTGCTGGAGCTGCCACAGCAAGGGTGGCTGGTTCCGGTGCTGGTATTGGAACAGTTTCTGGCAGCCTTATTATTGGCTATGCCAGAAATCCTTCTCAGAAGCAGCAGTTGTTCTCGTGCGCTATCCTTGGATTTGCCCTGTCTGAAGCTGTGGGACTCTTCTGTTTAATGATCGCTTTCCTGATTTTGTTTGTGATGTAGAATTTGCTGATGAACAGAATAGCCTAATCAAGTACAAATGTGATTAATATTTCACTGGCTCCCACTAATATTCATGTTGGTGTCATGGAAATGTACATTTCCTAAGTCTGTTGTCAAATGTTCCAATAAATTCGATTACAAGAAAAAAATGACTGCGGGCCAGCAGCGGCCGCAGAGCCACCGCCAGCAACAGGAGCCGGAGGCAGAATAGCGCAGGACCAGCTGTTCAGAGAGGAACCGATCGTCTGTCAACAAAGATTCCGTCCTGGCTGCCAGTCGACTGCAGCAGCGCTGGGAGACGACCACAAATAACAGGCCCCGCAAGTCGGACATACATTACATTCGTTCTGTCTGTCCATGGTCAAGGGCTGGCCAAGGAGCAAATCTGACATAATAATCTGGGCAGCACTTGAATAAGAACATAAGAACATAAGAATTAGGAGCAGGAGTAGGCCATACGGCCCTTCGAGCCTGCTCCACCATTCAATAAGATCATGGCTGATCATCGACCTCAACTCCACTTTCCTGACCAATTCCCATATCTCTTGATTCCCCTAGAGTCCAAAATTCTATCTATCCCAGCCTTGAATATACTCAACGATTCAGCATCCACAGCCCTTTCAAGAAGAGAATTCCAAAGATTCACAACCCTCTGAGTGAAGAAATTCCTCCTCCTCTCAGTCCTAAATGGCCGATCCTTTATCCTGAGACTATGCCCCCTAGTTCTAGACTCTCCAGCCAGGGGAAACAACCTCTCAGCATCTACCCTGTCAATCCCCCTCAGAATCTTGTATGTTTCAACGAGATCACCTCTCATTCTTCTAAACTCCAGAGAGTATAGGCCCAATCTACTCAATCTCTCCTCATAGGACAACCCTCTCATCCGCGGAATCAAGTTAGTGAACCTTCGTTGCACCACCTTTAAGGCAAGTTTATCCTTCCTTGGAAAAGGAGACCAAAACTGTGCATAGTACGCCAGGTGTGGTCTCACCAAAGCCCTGTACAATTGTAGCAAGACTTCCTTACTCTTGTACTCCAACTCCTTACAATAAAGGCCAACATGCAATTTGCCTTCCTAATTGCTTGCTGTACCTGCATGCTAACACTGTCCCAGAAATTCCCTACATTATTGCCACGAGTTAGCCCTGCAATCCTGGTGAAAAATGGCGGCCGCCACCCTAACGCCCTTCTCTGGTGCGGGACTCGGCGGCCGCCAGTTTGGTGAGGGGCTTAGCTCTACCGATAGCAGCGCTGGAGATGCAAATATTGGGAGCGTGATGTCAGTCGGCAGGCTGAGTTGAACGCTGGGTCCTAAGCGCACTCTGAAAAGCGAGCGTTCAGAGACTATTTCCTCGGGTAGAGGCAGCTGTTACAAGAGGGCATAACTATAAGGTGCATGGGGGGAGATATAGAAGGGATGTCCGAGGTAGATTCTTTACTCAGAGAGTGGTTGGGGTGTGGAATGGACTGCCTGCTGTGATAGTGGAGTCGGACACTTTAGGAACTTTCAAGCGGTTATTGGATAAGCACATGGAGCACACCAGAGTGATAGGGAGTGTGATAGCTTGATCTTGGTCTCGGACAATGCTCGGCACAACATCGAGGGCCGAAGGGCCTGTACTGTGCTGTACTGTTCTATGTTCTATGTAGATGCTGTCAGCACTTCTTAAAGGGACACACACATCTTTCAGGTGAGTTTGCTTGTAAGCTTTTGGACTGGATTTTTTAAATTTTTTATTGAAGTAGTGGTTGGTGCAATACATATTAAAAGTTTTTTAAGTATTCAGGGAGTGCTGCTGGATGCTTGCAAGGCCTCAGCTGGTAAAGGGAAGGCCTCTGAGAAGACAGAAAATGCTGGGAATATTCAGCAGGTCAGGCAGCATCCGTGGAGAGAGAAACAAAGTTCGTGTCTCAGGTCGAGATGCTGCCTGGCCTGCTGAGTATTTCCAACATTTTGTGCTTTTATTTCAGAATTACAGCATCCGCTCACAGAGGGAAGAGAAAGACGCAGAAAAGGAGGACACAGAAGGAAGGATGCAACCCAGACAGCCCCTTTCTGGCCGGGATATCTGGGATGGAATCATCTGCCTGCGGTACCAGTGACCACAATCCCAATTCCCTTTCAACGTTTGTCCCACACCTTACCTTCCCTCTGTTACTGACCATCACAGCGTCCTCTTGGCCACAATGCTGAAATAAAAGTCACCACAAAGCAAATTTTCCAATCCAACTTTATACATCTATCCATCCAATGTGACATTAAGAAATCAACTCATCACCCTTATACATTCCCTTAGTGACTGTCTTGTGTGTGCCTTTGCCTATCCTACTGATGTCACACAGTGCTACCCCAGTGGCTGCAGCATGGCTGGTGGAAGGCCGCTGACTTTCAGTGGGGGACACTGCAAATGGCCTTGCTGGTCGACCTTGAGGAGCTGGTGGCTGGGAGTGTCAAATCGAGTGAAAGTGTTTCTTCTTCCTCTTCCTCCTCTCTCCTCTCTCCACTTCTTGGTCACCCACTGGCTGGGCAGGCTGGATTTCTTGGGTGTGTGAAATGAGGAAGGCACAAGGGTGGAGTTGTGGTGAGGGGAGGGCGGGAAAGCAAGAGGTGCATGCGAGAAGGAGGATAACGTATGAGGAGACCAGCATCTTGTATTCTTTCACCCACTGCTGGCCAGGAGCTCAGCCATGCCCCTGCCAAGAATGGCCTGCACCATCTCCACCAAGGGGGTGAGGTGACGCTAGGAATGGGAGGTGTGCCTCATGTTTTGGTACAGATTGTTGGTAGGTGAGTGATTGGCGGGGAGGAGTTGTGCATTGAGAAGTGTGTGAGGCTAGTGGTGCAGTTGGTAGGAGACAGCTTTTGAAGATGCATTCACTGACCTTGACCACTGGTCTGAGGTCATGAAGCTTCTTTAGGCACTGGAGCCAGGTGGTGGAGCCAACACTACTGGCATGGACGGCCTCGGTGATCTGGTCCCACCTTTCTTTCTGAAGGCCCTCCTGGCCCCTGTGGGTAGAGGACCTCTCTTGCAGTGTTGACCCCCTGCACAAAGCTGGAGTGCTGCGTGCGAGACCCTGGGTGCCCCTTCCCTGGCTTGTGTTAGTGCTGAAGCACTTTTACCATTTTTTTTAGGTGTGGAAGATTAAAGTCCCCCACGATTATTGCATTACTTTTGTTACAAGCTCATATTATTTCCTGATTAATACTCTGTCCAACGGTATAGCTACTGTTAGGGGGCCTATAAACTACTCCCACCAGTGTTCTTTGCCCCTTGTTATTTCTTATCTCCACCTATAATGATTCTACTTCCTGATCTTCTGAGCCAAGATCCTTTCTCACTACTGTCCTTATTGTCATCCTTTATTATCAGGATGAATACACTGAATAACCAATGCCTTTGTAATTTTAAACAATCAATTCTTTACCATCACTATCATTTTATACATACATGCTTGAGGGATTCCCGTTTTGTAAATGTCTATATTGCAATTCATTGTCAGAAGATCCTGGTATAGTATCAATACAAGGGGTCCTTCAAACAAAAAAGAACCACTGGTCTAGATCAGCTCCTTCTTTGCTTTTCTTGCTCCTCCTTCCCTTATACTCTTTTCCTTTACTCTGTCCCACTCTCTAGTCTCTGATAATTATACCTGATGTAAGTTTATACCAAATATCTATCCACAACCATGACTGTTGCTTTATATCATTGTCTTGGTTCCTTCAACACGTGTCTGATCATCCCTGTTCTTCATGTTACATTGGGGCTACCCAACCTCTATCATGCTTTGAAATCAGTCCATTTCACAATGTAGAAAAGAACAGTTTTAGTTTCAGACTGGAATAGCCCTGACCCCCACTGCAGACTGGGATAGTCCTGACCCCCACTGCAGACTGGGATAGCCCTGACCCCCACTGCAGACTGGGATAGCCCTGAACCCCACTGCAGACTGGGATAGCCCTGACCCCCACTGCAGACTGGGATAGTCCTGACCCCCACTGCAGACTGGGGTAGTCCTGACCCCCACTGCAGACTGGGATAGTCCTGACCCCCACTGCAGACTGGGATAGCCCTGACCCCCACTGCAGACTGGGATAGTCCTGACCCCCACTGCAGACTGGGATAGTCCTGACCCCCACTGCAGACTGGGATAGCCCTGACCCCCACTGCAGACTGGAATAGCCCTGACCCCCACTGCAGACTGGGATAGTCCTGACCCCCACTGCAGACTGGGATAGTCCTGACCCCCACTGCAGACTGGGATAGCCCTGACCCCCACTGCAGACTGGGATAGTCCTGACCCCCACTGCAGACTGGGATAGCCCTGACCCCCACTGCAGACTGGGATAGTCCTGAATCGCACTGTGACAGCAGATGCCAACAGATATTTACAGGGGCAGAATGTGTGGGTTTTAGTGTTCTTAAGGTAAAAAGGGAGGAATAAGTCATTTGGTGATGTCATTGCTTCATTGTAATACTAATAACGTAGAAGTATGATTTTATTTGAACAATAATGAAGAAAGAGTCCCTCCCTCCCAATTGTCTTGCTTTCTCTCCTAAGGGTTCTTGCTGGGGTGCAGTTTTGATGGTAACTGCTGCTCTCTAGTACCTCACTCTTCATTATTCATGCATGAGTCGAGACAGTGAGTATCAGCAGGCTATTCAACCATGAAATGCATCAAAGCTGAGCCCATTGTCCATAAGTGCATATTTCAGCAAGAGTCATTGGCTAATGATCAGATTGGGAACCATGGCTGATTCAATCTCCCTCCCCAACCCATGGGCACTGGGACCCATTGTAGCACCCTTACTAATGATGCAGCTGAGATCAGCTAAGTCGGCATAGATTGGGTGTCTAACCAGGGTGCTGCAGCTCTGTATGGCCGAACACTAAACAAAACAATGATTTCATGCACTAGACCATCAGGGGATTTATTTAAAATCAAGAAATCCTAGGAATGTTGCGTTGTTCCTTGTAATATTTCAGTGCTGCAGAATTTCCACAGAGAGAATGGTAATGGATAATTCATGCATAATATAAAAGTGGTTTTAAGCACAGTGATGTGCATGTCAGACACTCATCTGGTCAAAAAAAAAACGCTTAAAATATTTACTTTCACTGCTTTTCTGCAAGAAGTGGTGCCCTGTTCATCTATTGCTGATCAGTAAGTCTACAGTTACAGGAAATCCTCTGGCCATACCCAAGCTCATAGCACTGTGTACTGAATAGTGACTGATGTCCCAGGAATTAGCCCTTCCAAAAGCACATTGGGCTCCCAGCAGAGAATCTAAATATGAATTCAGCCTCAGCTATCATTTTAACTCCACCACAATCATTGGCAATCCATGTGGTGTGAGTGAACTGATCAGTATCAATGTCTCTGGAGAGGTTTGTGGCCCACACAATCCTGCCCTCACTTTCAGTCAGCAGTTGAAGGAGGTGGAAAGAACTGAGGAAGAAACTTTTAAGGAATGGTGACCAGGCCACAGGCCTGGATTTCCCAACAGACAGGTAGCAGCAGGTTTCTGTAAATGGTAACTCTACCTTGACCTGCTTTTGACATTTTCTACATCTGGTACCTGTCCTATGTCTGCCGTGCTAGCTCATCCCCTAAGAGCGATTTGAGCAGATGACTAGAGCTCTTCCTCACTGAGTGTAGCCATGCCAGTGAGGCAGCGTAAAAAAATTGTGTTTTCAAAAGAGTTGCCTGTTTTCACAGTTGTGTGCTGAGTTGTGTTTGTGTAATTAGTGGCAATCTGTATTAAGGTGCACTTTCCCTTCCGAACAGAATTTAAACATCGTTTCATTCGCACTCGACCAATTCGCTCCGTTTCAGTCGAATTAGAAGGTGAGATTTATGACATTGACCTGGAAATTGAAGAACTCGAGTCGCTGATGCCAAAAAATATTAGCACGGGCTATTACCGAGAGGAAAACCCAGCTGAAGAGGGAGATGAGGACAATAAAATGATTGCTGAGGACAGCAGTAAAGCTGATGGATCAGTGCTAGATTCAGTCAAAGTCACACACAAGTAAGTCTGGCTTACTCACTGAACAATTGTATTCTATAACTTTAGAGATCTAGTTTTCCAGTGCAGCAGTACCTTGAAGGTATTCATAATATGCCCTGAACCTTTTGTGTTTAAGGATTTTAAAGAACCCCTGATTTGGCCTCTAGATTTTGCTGGACTGTACACTAATGTGCTCTTTTATTTTCTTTACTTATTTCTTTCCTGAAGATGTTACATTCTTGCCAATGACACGGTGCATTGTGAGAAAGAGCTGTATCAGTCAGCTAGAGCATGGAAGGACCACAAGAGCTACATAGACAAAGAGGTTAGATAACGTTACTGGAGAGAATTTTCGAGTCGGCGGTCGGCAGATGTTATCAATGACGAGCAAGGGTTCTGGTCACTGCGATTTCCCATTCCCAGTGGGAAGGCAAGAATTGACACGAAATTTCCTGCTAGAGGAATGCCAACGAATGGCTGAATAATGCTGGCAGAAAATGAACAGATGGATGTCTTAGTTTAGCACTAAAGTATAGGCTAGAAGCTTTTTATACTTCTGTAAAATTAATCTTAATCAATCTTAATCAATCCTCTTGGTTGTTGTGACGGAGCACAGATGGAGCTCCACTGAGGACATAACTCCAGGTATTTTTGGAAAAAAATCTCTATTTATTGGCTGGAGTAGTGGCTTAAATTTCCCTTAACACCATTCCAGTATTCACGTTAGAAAATCAAGAGCTAGTGGCAATTACCATGGATCAGCTCCTGATTAACATCAAATTGCCAAATGAGTACTAAGTCATCACTGCTTCTGCAGGTACCTGAGGTAATGTAATGTGTCGGGTGGAAGCTAGATACTGTCATCGGAAAAATCAGACAGTAGAGACACCATCGACCTGAAAATTACCCCCATCATAATTAATGAAATAAAGTTATTTCAGTGATTTTGAAGCTAGAAAACAACTCTTTTCTTTGGCTCTCAATTGTAGATTGAAGCTCTTCAAGACAAAATAAAGAATCTGAGAGAAGTGAGAGGTCACCTCAAAAGAAAAAAGCCTGAGGAATGTGACTGCAACAGGAAAAGGTCTGTTTCTTTAATGTGCCGCATGAATGACCACTCCTTTTAATCTTAAGGACAATTTTCCTCAGCCTTACTCCTGGGCAACACATATTTCCTGAGGCAAAGGCATGGAGACCCACAACACCAAGACTCTGCCCCCTTTGCATCTCCTGAGGGGTGAATAGAGCTCTTGTTCCTGCTGCAAGGGCAAGCACGGAAATGCAAATGAACTGGGAGAAACATAACAACACCTCCTGCCTCATTTTCTTGTCTCACTGCCAGCCATTAGGAAGTGCGCCCAGAGAGTCAGGCCGTAGACCCAGCCTCACTTAGATCTTGAGGCAACACGGACGTGAGGGCCGAAAAAGGTAAGTGCCCTTTTTTTCAGGCTCTGCACTGGAGCTTCAAGGCTGGAGACCTTCTGGCTGCTGTTTTTGGGCAGCAGCTGAAAGCCCCAGGTCCATGGCCATTACCTGCTGCAAGCCTCTGAAGCCTGCAACAACAGTTGACCTTCCTCCCGCACTTCCAAATGCTAGGCACTGCTAGGGGGCAGACCTGCATTGGAGGAACTCCTAGCCTATTAAAATGACCTGAACCCAGAAATGCATACAGGTTCCGGTCATGTCAGGCAGAGTGTGCTTCAGATGCGTTCTGCTTGACAAGCACCCAGGCAGAGGAGAGGAGAAAATCGATTATGTTCATGATGCACTTCAATCCACTTTTCTTTATTTGCCTTTATCTAATAAAGGTATGAGTTAAAATCACTGTGAACCTCTATTTACAAATAGTTTTGTCTAAATTATTTTAAATCGTATTGCCCGAGATGGTGGACATGTGGACAACCCACATCCGGCTCTCTGAGTATGACACAATGCGTTTTGGCTATACATTTCAGCATTCTATTTGCTTGGCTGATTGCTGCTTTGTAGTAGTTGAATCTATTTAGCGTTGAGTCAACTAAGACCCCTGGATTTCTTTCATCTTCATCCTTAGCTATTTTAGCACCATTCATGAAGTACCTGTATTGCCCATTTTTCTTCTTATGTGCAGCACTTAAATTTCATCTTGTTTTGTTCTGTCCAGTTACATATTTTTTCCAATTCATTTTGTATTTCCTGAGCTGCCTCCTCCTAAGAATCAACTACCCACCTAGTTTGGTATCATCTACAAATGTGAACAATTAGCATTGAGTTTCTAGATCCAAGACACTCACTCCATCCTGAAACACCCCGCATGAGATCAGGGAATCGCCATGTAGGAAATCATGGGACAAGAATCCTAAATTCTACCACTCCAAGAGGCAGTGTTGACTACCAGTCCAGTTGGCCACAAGTAGTTACACAAGACTGTGGGGGTGATTTTTGTCCCTATTTTCAGATGGGAACTGGGTGATAACAGGCCAAAAATCATGGGGTAGTTACTGTCCATTCCTGCCATTGGTCCACGGAACGTGCCAGGAAACAGGCAAGCGATGCACCCACCGACACAGGACAGAGCCAACTTATAAAATGCGAATCCGGGTCCTATGTTGTATTTAGGACCACAATGTAATTTTGCTTTTCCACTGGGTGGGTGGCGCACCTGCTCCATCCAATGGAAATGAGCATTGAGCGGACGAGCCAGCAGTCATTAAAGGGATCGCTGCAGGCTGCTCGGAAAAATCATTTTTAAAAGTTGTGTCAATTGTTTTCGTGGGGCTAACAGGAGCATGCTCCTCCTGGTGCCACGGCAATCTTCTCTGCGCTGCCATTCCTCTGTGGCCCTCTCCCGAGATTGCCTTTCCTCACGTCGGCTCCACTGCCCGGCTAAGTTACTTGCTAATTGAAAATTTCCCCCTGTGTGTATTTCCTTTAGTACTGCCTCTCTGCAGGGAGGCACATCTCCTGAAGGACATGGCCAAGACTGGGAACTCATGAAGCCCAACCATTGTCCTCCTGCTCTGTGACAAGTGTTTTGGTTCCAAGGGTTTGAAATAAAATATGGGACATGTTAAACAGCTGCTAAAACTGAAATGAGTGGGTTGTGTCTTCCCTCTAACGTTCTCATGGTACTGAAATCAGAATTGATCTGGAAGTATTTAATTTGTTTCTCCACTGAGCTGATCTCACCGTAGCATTTTTAACTCTTATGAGATACAACAGTCACAAATGGTGACGTTCCTTTACTTCTATTCAATGTAGTTATTTTAGCAGAGATAAAGGAATGAGAAACCAAGGGAAACTGAAGAACAAGAACAGCCATCTGCATCCCTTCAGGTAGGTGACAGTCTGTTGCAGGGCCAGGACTTTGTGGTGATTATAGTTTTACGAGAGATATTCGCATCAGAGGATAGCACCTCTTCTCAATGGAGCATGAAAGATCTTGGCTTGGAACTGGTTCCAACCTTTTAAAAATGAGTTAAATCACATTGATTTATCATTGTTCCCTCCTGCAGTTTCTATTTTTTTTTTGAACAGTATCATGACTGGAGAATGGAACCACTTTTTTGTACCCAGTGTCAGCAACAAGCAATGCTAAGTCTGTAAGTGCATTGGGCAGACACAGATTAAACTTCTCCTCTCCTGCCCCTACCCAAAACACAAAGGAGCACCACCCCCTGTATCAGTGTCTCGTCTCCTTTCCAAACATCGGCCATTTTTGTAAGTTTTTCTGAATGAGTTGCTAGGTTTTGCAAAGTTATGAAAGGTTTTGTGCTAGACTCAGGGCCGCTAGGGGCATTATTCAGTCTGCTCAAGTTCATTCGAAATCGGGCTCTTAAAACCATAGAGAAACCACATAACCCGGGATTGGATTTGAAAGCAGGTACCAGAGGTGAAAACTCACCGTCCCACCAGGTTCCCTTTCAGCTTCAATAGCCCCGATTTTAACTCAAGGTGAGAGGTCAGCGTGGGTCCGGAAACTCACCAACATGAAGGTTAGGCCATTTTAACTCTTCAGTAATATTAACATAGTTCAGGTCCGACTTCCACTCAAACCCAGCAAGAGTGATGGGGAGGCTGACGAGTGGGAGCGGGGCAAGAGGCCGCTGCTGGGGACCCATGGGAATGTGGGATGGGGAGGCCCAAGGTTTCCTTATGGGGCCCGGAGGACCACTCCTGCTCTTTTTGGCACACAAGGAACCCATAAAAATATTTTCAAACTTCCCAGCCCTTTGCTGGGCCTGCTGTTCCTTTGCGTCGGATCCATCAATGATGACGAGCAGGAATGCGGTCAAAAGTATAATTATAATTAATTTTTTTTTGTTTCCTTGTGGGCCAGGAAGAGCAGGAGTGCTCTTCCCCAGAAGGAAATCTTGGACCACTCCTGCCCGAGCTTCCCTCGGCCCCCCTCCACCTCCCGCTCCGCCCCCCTTCCCCCCCTTCCCCCCCCTCTCCCCCCCTCTCCCCTCTCCCCCCCCTCCCCCCCTCCCCCTCTCCACCCCCCTCTCCCCCTCTCCCCCCCCTCTCCCCTCCTCTCCCCCTCTCCCCCTCCCCCTCCCCCCCTCCCCCCCTCTCCCCCTCTCCCCCCCCCCATTCCCTCCCCCCCGATCGCGATCACCTCCAGACTGCCCCACATCACCACTTACCTTAGTATTGGGGGCCATTCACTCAGAATCCTGGCGGCCACCTCCTGCTGCGAAAAGTCCATCTCCCACCCAGTTAGTCCCACCAGGATCGGGCAGGCGGCCATCCTGGAACATGGTAACAAGGCCCGGAAGTTTAAATGGCTAGTGCCTTATGCTGCTGCCATCGTGGGCACTTCCCGTTCGCCCTGGCTCCCACAAGCTGCACTCACGCCCCATGTTAAAATCGGGGCTTAAGTTTCAGAAACACTATTGTGCATATTGTTCAAGACACCATATACTGATGAGGTGTGAAATGAAGCCACCCATTGTTAGAGCAGCTTAGTGTTATATATGCTACTTGTACACTTCCATACATGCGGATCAGATTATCAAATAACCAGTAGGACTATAACTCCATTACTTGATCTTTTCAGGGAAGTGGCTCAGGAGGTGGACAGTAAACTGCAACTGTTCAAGGAGAATCGGAGAAAGAAGAAAGATCGTAAAATAAAGAAGCGCCTGAGAAAGGGAGATGGCTGCAGCTTGCCTGGCCTCACCTGCTTCACACACAATAATGAGCATTGGCAGACGCCGCCTTACTGGAATTGTAAGCAGAGTTTGTTTGCTTATGATACATTATTAGGCTCTTAAAGTAGAGGGAACTCGGAGGGGATTCCCACTGCATTGTGTCCGTACATTGATTGCACCGTTCCTGAATTGGTCTCTTTGATATGATCGACTGTCTCTGCCAGATATTTGCACTGTTTTAGAAATGCATGACAAAATGTTAAACAGCGCCACAGTCAGTCTTTAAAGGGCCAAACTGCTCTGACTCAAGGCTATGGACACTCCAACTCACCACGCCAGTGTGACCACTCCAGTGTTTGCTTACGGAAATGGACAGCATACAGGACTCTTCCATGCAGCCTGTAAATGCATTTATGTTTAAATAGCATAAATAGGTGATCAATAGATAAGCACTTAGCTGTTGTTACCCAGAGAATGGCCACCTCTTCCGTTCTCATGTTGTGCCCGCCCATAAGTTCTGCAACAGCATTAACCTAAAGTGGTAACTTTACAGTCACCTTTTTTACCGAGATATTTTCTTCTCTGCATTAGTTTTAACAAATCTGTAAGCGTGTTTACAAAAACTATGTTTATGGATTCATTAAAATAAATGCAGAGAATATTGGGACAAGTTTTCAAAGTCATTTTAGCACTACTTTTAACTGATGTTAGTATTGTTTTAATTTAATTTTAGATAGTTGTGGGTAGTGGGATAATAATAAAATTGAAATTTTTGTAAACCAGCTTCTTTGCTCTTGTGGATTCAGACTGTCTGAACCCCACTGAATTACGACTTCATTGCTTGGCACAGCTATCCTTGATTCGACACAAAGGACTGTTGGAATTTATAGCACAGAAGGTGGCCATCCAGCTCATCATGTCTGTGCCAGCTCTTTGCTGGAGCAATCCAAAACTAGTCCCATTGCTTTGCTGTCTCCCTGTAGCCACAACGTCCTTGGCTTCAAATGTTTATCTACTCTTCCCTTAAAGGTGCCTCAACAAATCCCTGTACGAAAGCATGTCATGCTCCAACAACTCTCAAAATAAAGAAATTTCTTCTAACCTCTCTCCTCACTCTTCTGAGTAACAATTTGTTAATGGACCCTCATCACTGACTCCTCAATCAGAGGAAATAACCTTTCCCTTTTCACTCTATGAAAACCCTCTATCATTTTAAAAACCTCTATTAAATCTCCTGAGTCTTCTCTGCTCCAGTAGAAATAGATCCAGTATTGCAAGCCTTTCTTAAGACATTATCTTAAAGTTAGAACTAGACCATTTAGGAGTGAAATCAAGAAGAACGTTTTCAAACAAAGGGTAGTGAAATCTGGAACTCAATCTTCCAAAAGGCAGTGGATGCTGGGTCAATTGAAGATCGATAGATTTTTATTAGGTAAGGATATCGGGATATATGCTACAATGGAGTTGAGGTACAGATCAGCCATGATCTAATTGAATGGTGGAACAGACTCAAGGAGCCGAATGACCTGCTACTGTTCAATGTTCCTGCTAAGTTGTGCGGACGCGTGACCGCACAGTGGTCTGGAGGTCCCACGCAGGTTGCTCATGGACTTTTCAATGTAAATAACCACGCATATGTGAGAAATTGAAAGGGCCTGCACGCCAAAAAATATTATAGAGAACATTGCTCCTGTTTCTATGTTCCTTTCTTTATAACGATAGTTTCTCATCCCTGGTAACATCCTGCTGAATCTACACTGCACACTCTCTATGGCTTTAATGTCTTTTTTATAATGGGGCTCCCAAAACTCTAACTGTGGCCTAATAATTACCTTGCACAAATTCACAAACCTTCCTCTTATATTCTATGCCCTTATTTATAAAGCCCAAAATATTATTGATTTTATCTGATTTTATCGACCTGCACAATCATTGCGGCACAAAGAAAGTGTTTTTTCATTTTCTTTGAACACTTTTATTTATTGGTTATAAAAATATTAGTGATGGAGAAGAAAGGCTGTTTGACTGGGCAGGGCAGTTGGTGCTGAGAGGTCATGTGATGAACCTTCCAGGGATATGTCCAACCAGAGTTGGTATCCCGAGTATGTTGCTGAGTTTTTAGGTGGGCTCAGCCCCAGGAGCAACCTGCTTCCAAAGTTACCCTGCAGCAATGTGTTGGGAGCCACTGGCAACTTTCACTCTGCATGAGGTGCAATATGACAACTTCGGACCATCAGATTATATCACTGCACCCTCTCCTCTGTACAAATGCAGTGAGGCATTCTGGATCACACATTACTGTCGTGACATGTGCACTTTAAAAAGGAGGGTCTAGATATTCCTCTATGCCAGGGCTCCCAAAGGAAGTGTGTCAGGGCAAGACATTTTGTGTGTTTGTAAATAAGCAAAAATTGGTTTTGCAAACACTTCTTCATGAAGGCAAGGCCCTTTCAATTCAGCTTCCTAGTGACTGGACTTAGTGGCTCCTTTAAGTAAGTCCTGATCACTTAGTCAATTTCATCGGTACACTATGCTGTAATTATAAAAAATTAAAACATGGACAAAATAAAATGGACCTATGTTAATTGCAATTGTTCATAAATGTTTGATCTTTAAATATGTCCTAATGGCAAGATTCCATGACTGTGAACTTGCAGTACATCTGCGCAACAGGAAATTTCTCTTCTGGAACTTATTGGGGGTAACATTTAACTTTGGTGGGGGCGCAAAACAGGTGGTAGCGGATCGAGCACCCATTATACACGCCGCCCTCAATGGAAAAGAAAATCGTGCAGTGTTATAACAGGCAGCAAATCCACTACCGTCTATTTTGTGCCCCCACCAAAGAGCGGATTTACCCCACATGGTTACATTTGGAAATACTGTGTTCATGTTTAGACATTAACCTGACAAAGGTTTTTCCCTTTCATTACAGTAGGATCCTTCTGTGCTTGTACAAGTTCGAACAATAACACTTATTGGTGTTTGCGGACCATCAATGAGACTCACAACATCCTCTTCTGTGAATTTGCCACGGGTTTCCTTGAGTATTTTGACATGAACAGTGATCCATATCAAGTAAGGAGACTTTTTTTGTCCAGTAAAATAAAAAAAATTGTATTACTCACAAGACAACAAGCTAGGTACAGATGAGGAAGGTAATTCAGCCCATTCATCTATTTAAAAACCTAAGCCCTAAAGTTCCGATGGTATCACTGCACTATCAGAAGTGGGGTGGGGCAGGATTTGCACCCAACATGGTGTCTTGACACTGACCCTGCCTTAAATTGTAGGTCAGATGTTTAATATATCAAAGATTTGCAGACTATCTAAATCCAGCCTGCAACATCTCAGAAAGGTTGGAGGTGGGGGGGGGGGAGGGCAGAAAACTCTGGCATTGGCAGGAGTAAGTCCCCAAATGAACTGGATGGGATGGGATGGAAAATAACTGGAGGAGAGGTGGATATAGAACCTGCTGCTGCTTAAAGGGATAATGGCAGCACTGGAGGAAGCAGTAAACCTGGGAGAGGATGACAGCAAAAGCCAAAAGAAGAGCAGTTAGCATTAGGGACTCAGAAATACCGAGCAGGAGGAACGAGCAGTTTGAGGTCAGGGGCTACAGACCCATCAAAAGATGTATTAGGCACTTTGTGGTGGGAGGTGGCTGTGGCAGTGTGTTCCGCCTCCTTGAACCCCAGGACTGCTTTGCAGTGAAGGAAGAAGTTTAAGAACTTCACCAGAGCAGCCAAGGTAAGCTACCTGCTCCCCCAACCCTTCCTTGCATTCTCTGGTACTCCTTCATTCGTTACCCTCAGAGTGCCAGAGGAGTAGGCGGTGGAAGTAAGCTCTGACAGTGGAGTGGGGAGCCTGTGAGTCCTGCTCTGAAAAGAATGATGCTGGATGGAGACACTGAGAACCATCTCACACATCATGACACACAGGCAGGAAGAAAAAGACGTCCTTGCCTGAAACTACTGAAAGACTGCTTGCCGAGTCCTTTCTTAGCTTCGGTCAAAGCTGATGTTTCAGACAAAGTTTGTGATGATTCAAAGCCTGTGAACTTAACCACTTTCTGGTTTGATAGGTTGTGCAGGTAACTGCCCTCTCTTCTACAGGCTTAAGTTAAGTTAGTGCAATTCTGGCATAAATGGCAGAATTTCTGGGACAGCAGCTTTTGTCGTCATTATCCTGTTATTTGCATAAATCAATCATTTGGGAGCGGGCACATCTTCTGCCAGCACTTGTCCCCCCAATGGAATTTAGCATACATCTTAGAACGGTCGTAACTCTGACGTATCTAATTAACGCCCCAAATTCCAACCTCCTTTGTCAAAACTACCATACTTTCTCCCCCCAAAAATTACAGAATTTCAGACCACTATGGTCCCTCCATCATGACATCCAATTCTTCTTTAAATGATTCCAATCATTTTGCCTCCACTACTCCAGCTAGAAGTCCATACCACAGGTTGATCATTATTTCTGTAAGCATCATGACAACAGTCCTTAATTTACTGACATGCAACGTTCCCCTAAGGTACACGGGCGAAGGGCCGCGCATCAATCAGGTGGTCCCGCACAGGACGCTCACAAGCTGTTGCCGCTGGAAGAAAGACCGGCCATGCAGCAAATTTAAAGGGACCGCGCACGAAAAAAAATTAGAGGGAACATTGCTGACATGCTTTATTTTTAAGTAGTATTCCAAATGTACCTTTTCTATACCATTTATTATCTTCCTTTTGATGCTGAAAAGACCAAGCTCCTCCGGTCTTTCCTTTTTTTTTATTCGTTTCTGGGATGTGGGCCTCGCTGGCAAGGTCAGCATTTATTGCCCATTCCTAATTGCCCTTGAGAAGGTGGTGGTGAGCTGCCTTCTTGAACCACTGCAGTCCGTGTGGTGAAGGTACCCCCACAGTGCTGTTAGGGAGGGAGTTCCAGGATTCTGACCCAGCAACGATGAAGGATCGGTGATATATTTCCAAGTCAGGATGGTGTGTGACTTGGAGGGGAACTTGGAGGTGGTGGTGTTTGCATGCACCTGCTACCCTTGTCCTTCTAGGTGGTAGAGGTCGCGGGTTTGGGAGGTGCTGTCGAAAAAGCCTTGGAGAGTTGCTGCAGTGCATTTTGTAGATGGTACACAATGCAGCCACAGTGCGCCAGTGGTGGAGGGAGTGAATGTTTAAGGTGGTGGATGGGGTGCCAATCAAGAGGGCTGCTTTGTCCTGGATGGTGTCAAGCTTTTTGAGTGTTGTTGGAGCTGCACTCATCCAGGCAAGTGGAGAGTATTCCATCACGCTCCTGACTTGTGCCTTGTGTGGTAAGGCTTTGGGGAGTCAGGTGGTGAGACCACACCTGGTGTGTCGCAGAATACCCAGCCTCTGACCTGCTCTTGTTGCCACAGTATTTATGTGGCTGGTCCAGTTAAGTTTGTGGTCAATGGTGACCCCCAGGAAGTTGATGGTGGGAGATTTGGCAATGGTAATGCCATTGAATGTCAAGGGGCGGTGGTTAGACTCTCTCTTGTTGGAGATAGTCATTGATTGGCACTTCTGTGGCGCGAATGTTATTTGCCACTGATCAGCCGATGCCTGAATGTCGTCCAGGTCTTGCTGCATGTGGGCACGGACTGCTTCATTATCTGAGGAGTTGGGAATGGAACTGAACACTGCGCAATCATCAGTGAACATCCCCACTTCTAACCTTATAACTCTGATACTACACATTGGTCTCATGGCTGTTCCCTGAACTGTCTCCATGTCTTTAAACATAGAAATATAGAAGATAGGAGCAGGAGTAGGCCATTCAGTCCCTCGAGCCTGCTCCGCCATTCAATGCGATCATGGCTGATCATCCAAATTCAGTACCCTGTCCCTGCTTTCTCCCCATATCCCTTGATCCGTTTAGCCTTAAGAAATATATCTAACTCCTTCTTGAATATATTTAATAAATTGGACTCAACTGTCTTCTGTGGTAGCGAATTCCACAGGTTCACCACTCTCTGGGTGAAAAATTCCTCCTCATCTCAGTCCTAAATGGCTTACCCCTTATCCTTAGACTGTGACCCCTGGTTCTGGACTCCCCCGCCATCGGGAACATCCTTCCTGCATCTAGTCTGTCTAGTCCTGTTAGAATTTTATAAGTTTCAATGAGATCCCCTCTCATTCTTCTAAACTCTAGCGAAGACAAGCCCAATCGACCCAATCTCTCTTCATACGTCATTCCTGCCATCCCAGGTATCAGTCTGGTGAAACTTCGCTGCACTCCCTCCATGGCAAGAACATCCTTCCTCAGATAAGGCGACCAAAACTGCACACAATATTCAAGGTGTGGTCTCACCAAAGCCCTGTACAACTGCAGCAAGACCTCCTTGCTCCTGTACTCGAATCCTCTCACTATGAAGGCCAACATACCATTTGCCTTCTTAACCGCCTGCTGCACCTGCATGCTTACCTTCAGCGACTGGTGCACAAGGACACCCAGGTCTTGTTGCACTTCCCCTTTTCCCAATCTATTGCCGTTCAGATAATAATCTGCCTTCCTGTTTTTGTCACCAAAGTGGATAACCTCACATTTATCCACATTATACTGCATCTGCCATGCATCTGCCCAATCACCCAACCTGTCCAAATCATACTGGAGTTTCTCTGCATCCTCCTCACAGCACACACGCCCACCCAGCTTTGTGTCATCTGCAAACTTGGAGATATTACATCTAGTTCCCTCGTCTAGATCATTAATATATATTGTGAATAACTGGGGTCCTAGCACCGATCCCTGCGGTACCCCACTAGTCACTGCCTGCCACTCGGAAAAAGACCCGTTTATTCCAACTCTTTGCTTCCTGTCTGCCAACCAGTTTTCTATCCAAGTCAGTACCTTATCCCCAATCCCATGTGCTTTAACTTTGCATGCTAATCTCTTATGCGGGACCTTATCGAAAGCCTTCTGAAAGTCCAAATATACCACATCCACTGGTTCTCCCTTATCTATTCTACCAGTTACATCCTCAAAAAATTCCAGTAGATTAGTCAAGCATGATTTACCTTTTGTAAATCCATGTTGACTTTGTCCGATCCTGTCACTGTTTTCCAAGTGCTCAGCTGTTACATCTTTTATAATGGACTCGAGCATTTTCCCCACTACCGATGTCAGGCTTACCGGTCTATAATTCCCCGTTTTCTCTCTACCACCTTTTTTAAATAGTGGGGTTACATTAGCCACCCTGCAATCCATGGGAACTGTTCCAGAGTCCATAGAATTTTGGAAGATGACCAGCAATGCATCTACTATTTCTAGGGCCACTTCCTTAAGTACCCTAGGATGTAGATTATCAGGCCCTGGGGATTTATCGGCCTTCAATCCTGTCAATTTCCCGAACACCATTTCCCTACAAATACTGATTTCATTCAGTTCCTCCCTCTCATTAGACCCTATGTTCCCTGACATCTCTGGGAGGTTATTTGTGTCCTCCTTTGTGAAGATAGAACCAAAGTATGTATTTAATTGGTCTGCCATTTCTTTGTTCCCCATTATGAATTCCCCTGATTCTGACTGCAAGGGACCTACGCTTGACTTCACCAATCTTTTTCTCTTCACATATCTATAGAAGCTTTTACAGTCAGTTTTTATGTTCCCTGAAAGCTTACTTTCATACTCTATTTTCCCCCTCTTAATTAATCCCTTTGTCCTCCTTTGCTGAATCCTAAACTGCTCCCAATCCTCAGGTTTGCTGCTTTTTCTGGCCAATTTATATGTCCTCTCCTTGGATCTTATGCTATCCCTAATTTCCCTTGTTAGCCACGGTTGAGACACCTTTTTTGTTTTATTTTTATGGCAAACAGGGATGAACAAATTCTGTAGTTCATCCATGCGATCTTTAAATGTTTGCCATTGCCTATCCACCGTCAACCCTTTAAGTAACGTTCCCCAATCCACCCTAGCCAACTTGCGCCTCATACCATCGTAGTTTCCTTTATTTAAATTCAGGACCCTTCATTTTGCCTTGATTGCTTACCTGATGATGGCCTCAGTCTCACCTGAGACCTTCAGTAAAAGAATTGATGCAGTCCTCGGGGTTCTGTGGCCCTTTTATTCTTGTCTCCCGCTTATTCTGAGGCTGCAACGGTAATCCCACTGCAGAACTGCCTGGACTGCCCTGGAGACTCACTGGTGGAACTCCTGCTTGCTGTAGGAGCCCACCATGAATACATAATGACCCCTTACCCAGGAGATTGGGCCACGGTCGGCCCATGGAAAGTTGTCCTGCCATGGCCTGTCGGGGCAGGAAAAAGAAAATCCAGCCCCTGGAATAAAAGTCTCCCCTTTCTAGCAGTTGATGTTTAAATGGCCTTTTTTCATAGTTTATTGTTTTATGCTGTTACAAGTGGAAGTTGCCCAGACCTATTTCACATCAGCTGTTAGAGAGAACAAACTTTCATTTCATCACTCTGGCTGGTTATGAAGTTAGCTTCACAGATGCTAGGTATTCTTGAAGCACTGTAAAGTGTCCTTTGCCTGCTGCTGCAGTCTATGCTCTGTCTTACTTGTACTCGGAATGTTATCGCCAAAGGCTTTATGAAATGAGCATCCCCTCATCTAAACTCAAAAGTCAGGTTCTTCATTCTGGCAAAGTGTTCATCACAATATTGTTTTAAAGTGCATCATCCATAGGTTACCCTGTGAAAAGGGAAGGCTGATGTCTGTTTTTATTTTGTGATTTCAGTTGACTAATACGGTACACATGGTTGAACGGGAAATTCTTAACCAGTTACACATACAGTTAATGGAGCTGAGAAGCTGCCAAGGACACAAGCAGTGCACTCCACGGGCTAAGGGTGTGCAAACAGGTAATCAAGGATACAGTGATTGTCCGGAGCTCTCTTCACACGGAGTCTTCGCTTAGCTGTGAGAAAGAAATTGTAAAGAAAAATGAATTTCTGCTATTGTTGTCCACATTTGTCAGCAAAGAATTTGATTTGTGTCATTTTCCTGGAATGGCATTCCTTGTATCAGTGAAACATAATTTTTCCCCATTGCTCCTTAATTTTTCAGGTGAAATCTTCATGGAAAACTGCAGATTAGGATCACATTTGTAAAGTGTTTAAAATGGATCAAAAATCTGCAACACTCTTTTAAGTTAAAAGCCCCACAACATTTACATTTTCACCAAACAGTTCCTATGTTGAGAGTCCAGTGTAGAACATGTTATATGGGACAGGGCAGGACACCAAGTTTATTCAGTTTATTCAGCCTGCTGGTTCACATAATTCTTTTCCTGACAGTCATAAAAATGTACATTTTCTGCTTTCATTTTCGAAAGCAATTCAATTGCTGATGTGCACCTCTGTTCTTTAATACTAATCATTGTTGAAAGTTGAACCAGTATAATTATGGACCCTTTGATTAAAGAGCCAGCATCCATTTGTCCCTTTTTAACATTTCCAGTAAAAAATCAAAACAAGCATGAGTTTTAATTTTATGTTTACTTTTTTGACCAGGAGTAACTCACTTAAGCACTGAAAGCCTTTATTTTTAACTCTTAGGCTGCCAGCAAGTCCAGAGACAGTTGCGTAGTGTTCAGCTAATGCACTGTAACATGGGAACAACTGGCAGAGCCTTGAAATTACGCTGATATTAATGTACAAACGCTTAACGTGTTGATATGAAATTCTTTCGCCTGCTATTTTAACAAAGTAGTAACCAATGTTCCTTCTTACTTTTTTTGTCGGCGCGTGGGCCCTTTAACTGGCTGCATAGCCCATTTAAATGTTTGCGCATGCGTGGTTTTTCTCCGGTGCGCGGCCTGCGCGAGACCTCCAGAGCGCTGCGCGACTGCACAGCTTAACGAGAACATTGGTAGTAACCCATTTTTTAAAAAGTGGTTCATTTTAATTATCAATGTTGTGAAGAATGTATCATATTCTAAATGGAACAATGCCTCTGTTAAAATAGCAGCCAAAGGAGGTTGGTTTGCACATTAATATCGCACAATGCAATTTCAAGGGCTAAGTTTTTGTCAGCTTGACTCAGTTGATGGCACGCTCGCTCAGGTCAGATGGTTGTGGGTTTGAGCCCTGCTCCAGGGGGTTGAGCACATAATGTAGGCTAGGTCTCCGGTGCAGTACTGAGGGAGTGCTGCATTGTTGGAAATGCCAACCTTTGCATGAGACGTTAAACTGAGATCCCACCTGCTGTCTTGGTGGATCAGGTGAGCATTAGTATTCTGATGTCATTATTCGAAGAAGACTAGAGAATTCTAATGGTGACCTTCCCAACATTCCTGATTATTCATCTCATGGCTGCTCATGAGATACTTTTAGCACAGAATGGCTGCTGTAGTTTGTCGACATGACAACAATCCCTGCACTTCAGGAAAAAAGTAACTCATTATGTAAATTGCTTTGAGAAGTTTTGACGTGAAAGGCGCTATATAAATGCAATTATTATTTATTTATATTATTGTATTACTACAGTAAAGCTACTCAAATGTCCAGAATAGCTTTATCTGTAATATTAACCTCAACTACAAAAATAAAATATAAAATACAATTTTTAGTAAAAATCTAAACTTTTAAATATTTCCATTCCATCCCTGTGTTTCTTTTTTTCAACCTCTTGAAGTCTTTCATCCCCTATTTTCTCTTTACATAATTTTATTGCTTTTAATTTAATTTTACTTATTTCTAACTAGCCTAACTCTAATCCTCTCTAATTTGAAACCTTGTATTTACCTTCTTTTTGTGGCCCCACTGTCCATTTTGGAGGGGGGGAGCAAGTTCCAAAATATTGTTCTTTCTTTGTTTTAAAACTGATTTTGAAGGTTTTTTTTCCAGCCAATCAAAGATAAACATGACTATGTCTTTGGTACATCAGCACATATCAAACAGAAGGTCTGACTGAACGAGTGCACTCAGCACCAGCCCTGGAGCCCAACAAGCTCATCTTTTACAACCAATCCGGACACAGATTACTGATTTTAGATCAGATGTGTGATAAGTCAAACTTGAGGGTTTTCTGAAGCGCAAACTTGACAAAGTGATCTTTCAAATGTAATATTTTGGTATCCATGTTGTAAAGCATCTACCACAAATAGGTCACTCTGCCCCAAAAACATGAATTATCCTCTCGAGAAAAAAATAATTGTTATTAACCCACATATAGGCTGTATAACCAACTTAAACTGATTTCTTCTTATATATATTTTCCTATCTGTAACTTGTGCATAATTAGGCAGAACAGAGGAAATAAATTTAAATGAAGAAGGTTGACTTATTAGAACTACTTTTGTGTGTGCGGAGGTGCATACAGTAGCTTTAAGCATGTAGTAATTATTTGTGTAGATTAATTACCCTGCCTGTGGATAATCATTCTTTTCTGGGAATTGAGTACAAAAATGATACATTCACAGAGCCACACAGCAGAAATTCAGTTATAAAATTAAATACGGAAGTCTAAGAAAATGTCAATAGTGAAATACAAAGTTAATGTAATAGTATAAACAGTTACTGTTAGCATCAAGCTTGTTCTGAAGCTAATATTGAATATAAAATCAGGTACTCTGTGTCATGGGGATAATTTTGACTTTGTGCGATAGTGTAAAATGGGTGATAGCGAACCGGTAGCCCCTTTTACACCTCTCCCAATTTTTATTTCTATTGAAGTCAATGGGAATAAAAATCGAGAGAGATGTAATACGGGCTGCCAATTCGCTATCGCTCATTTTACACTTTAACACAAAGTCAAAATCTACCCCACAGTCTTTTATATGTTTCCACTGCCTAATAAAATGTGTAAAGAAGCTGACCGTCCTAACTGAACTAGTTTGCAATGATACGAGACTACTGTTTACTCTCTCTATTAGTCTAGGTTTCCCAGCCATGTTCTCTTGATTAATTCTTGTGTCAAAGGTTACTTTTTCTCTCTATTTTAACCATATTACATTTTTCTTCAGGTAATGCATGGACAGATACATTGTGAATAATTTTACCGTTCTAAAAACATTAACAAAAATTACTCTTGTATTTTCCTAATCAGGAAATAAAGATGGAGGAAGCTTTGATCAGCACAGGTATCCATACTTTTTATTCTCTTAAACAACTTTCTTTCCAACCAATTGCATGAGCTGGCACATTGAAGCTTTTTTTTTTAGTTTTGTTGTGCATTGCACTCAGCATTCTTTATTGCATGACAACTCATCCTTTAACAAATAACAGCTAAATCTTATTTCAGATCATCTGTTTTACTCAACTCTGCTCTTTGGGTACCACAGGAGTCCTAATAATTTGCTTTTGTTGTGATCCCAGTTCAGTTGCTCCTCGAAGATGAAAGTGATTTCAAACTGAAGAGAAATTGTTTAATTCCTATCATTCTCCCCATCACTCTCTCACACATGTAAATATACACATGTATACTGACACACTTACACATATCAAACACACACTAACACAGACACTTGATAATCGAAAAACTGAATACCATTGGGGTAGAGTTTCCACTAGGTTGCGCTGGCAATTTGCCCAAAATCAACCAGCGCAAAAGATCGAGTAATTTCAAGGGCAGGTTACGTCCAGCCTAAATCGAGTTTCCGCGATCTTTTGCGCTGGTTTAAAGAACATAGCACTGGAAGCTGGCCACGACCCCAGATCAAATTAATCACCATGATGAGTTTCCGCTAATTGCGCCCGTTTGTGGGCCTTCAAGGAGGCTCTTAAAATTAAGCTGGTATTTTTTAGGCGTGAGGGCACTAATAGGCACCTTTTAAAAGCATTTAAATATTAAATATTTAATTTACTAAGAAACTGACTTACCGTACACCAATGAAACTAGTAAATGGTTCTGTATAGTTTTTTTTAAAGTCATTTTCAGTTTTTCCAGTTATTTAAAATCAGGTTACTCACAGATGGTGGACTAGACATTCTTATTAAAAATGCTTATTTTTTGTGATAAACTCATTTACAGCTGGATTAATAAAACTGTGCCAGGTTACCACTCTGAAATATACCAAGGAATATTTTTAACGCAAGGAAAATAAAATAACAATTACGTTCTAAAACGCTGCCCGATTGCGCTGGTTCATGGAAGATTTTACGTTTGTGATTATGCCAGTAAGTTTAAGCGGAATCTTGAACCATAACTTCACTTCGCAAAACTAGCACAAGTTTGAGCACAATTTACACCCAGATTGCTGATTGCGGCCAAAGTAGAAACTTTACCCCAATATGTTTTGCGAAATTCTACAACGAAGCTATAAACACTGTTGATATTTTTTTAAATCAGTCTAATAAAAATTCCACAAATATGAATTTCTAATTCCAGTTAAATCGCCTGTAAAATGTCATCTGTATCCATTAACTGGGGCTTTAAATTCTACCAAATCACAATCTTGTGGCCCCCATCCTGAACCAAGGATGGTAATATCCAGACTAGTTACAATGTTTTAACATTTTCTCCTATGTGGACTGTGGTTCAGTAGGCAATTTGGAGTAATTCTACTTCAAAAGTATTTTCTATCATTAATGTCGGATGTTTTCAATAATTTTGCTCAAACTTATCAACATCCATGAAAGATTTGGAGCCTGAATTAAACTTTCAGTACATTCGTAAGTAATTTTTTTAACCTTTCGTCTATTTATAATTGGTAAGCTTCATATTGCCTTTTCCATCTTGCAGTTATCTTCTAAAATCTAATATGAATTACTAAACTATCTTAACCATGAAAAACACAAACTTCCATTGGTGCCACAGAATGTGACAGTATGAGTTTGTATCTGTAATGCCTGCACAATAAGCTTGACAGGACTGTTCATGAAAGTGCTGAGTGGAGGCGAGAAGCTTCCCCACAGGCAGCACAAGCATATTGGCACAAGTCACGCTGGACCTTTCCCCAATAGCTTCTGGGAACCGGAGTCAGAAAGGAATTGGTAAAGGCCTGGGAGAAGGACAGCTATCTGCCCTCTTATTGTAAACTGGGATGTCGCACAGAGAGGTCTTAAAGTGGGAGAAAAACAAATGTATTTAAAAGACTAGGGCCGGAATTTTTACATTGAAGAGAGTGCGGGTTCGCGAGCAGGTCAGCAGTTAAAAGCATCGAAATTGACTGTGTCAGGAACCCACCTGCATCCCGCCGGCTTCCCCATTTAACTCGGGTGCGTTTCCCAGTGCTCGAGAGAGGCGGGCGACCTCATTGAAGTAGTTAACAGCTCGTTGACAGATCCTCAAGAGGCTTTTTAACCTAAGGTTTTAGCTTTTACTGCTTGTGCATGGGATTCACAGACTCCCTGAAGCTCGCCTGTGAAGGCAAGGTGAGAGCTCAGTGGCCATTGTGTAAGTTCATTAAGTGACAGCTGGAAAAAGCACAAATACTCACACCTTACACCTGCTTCCTTGCCTGAGGGAAAGGCTCTTGGTCACACCATTTTGTGCAAAAATTTTGTTTTCAGGAGTTTGCAAGTGATTTCTGCAACCTTGGAAGTCACTCACTACATTGGAGGATTGTGCCTCTGATCTCCACTTTACCTGGCATCTGTCAGATCAGCATGGGGACCTTGGACCTCAGATTGTGACCAAGATGAGCCCCAGCAGCAGCAGCAGCCTTCCCCTCATCGACCTGATGCTCCACAGGACAAATGGGATCAGCACAGGGGTGCACCTCACCAGAGGCGATACCCCCAACACAGGGTATACAGGCAGAGGATGAGCTTCCTGGACATGACTGAACAGCAGTGCTTCAGGAAGCTCAGGCTATCGTGCCAGGTCATGGCAGACATTTGTAGCTTGCTGGAACAAGACCTGCTGCCCAGAGGACCTGGTGGACACTCCTTACCAGTGGCTGTCAAAGTCACCACCGCCCTCAACTTCTTCGCCTCAGGCTCCTTCCAGGAATCTGCAGCAGACATTTGCAGGTTCTCACAGTCAGCCGCCCACAAATGCATCACCCAGGTGACCGATGCCATATTTCACTTATGTGCACTTTGCCACTGATGAAGCCAGTGTGACTGAGCGGGCACTTGGCTTTGCAGCTCTGGCTGGTTTCCTACGGGTACAGGGCATCATCGACTGCACACATGTGGCTATGAAGACACCCCATCATCACCCAGGAGTGTTTGTGAACCAGAAGGGCTTCAACTCCCTCAATGTGCAGCTCATCTGCAACCACAAAAAGATCCTCATGCATGTGTGTGCCAGATTTCCAGGGAGCTGTTATGACTCTTTTGTCCTGCGCCAGTCCACCATCCCTCAGCTCTTCGCACCTTCGAACAGACTTACCGGCTAGCTACTTGGAGACAAGGGCTATTCACTGAAGACATGGCTCATGACACCCTGGAGGAGGCCAAGCAATGAGGCTGAGGAGCGCTATAATCAAAGCTACACGATGACCAGATGTGTAATAGAGCAAGCAATTGGCATGCTGAAGATGCGCTTCAGATGCCTTGACAAATCTGGAGGAGCCCTTCAGTACGCACTAGCCAGGGTCTCCAGAATCATCGTCATACGCTGCATGCTGCACAACATAGCGCAGCAGCGAGGATTGGAGCGGCAGGAGGCGCAGAGTGCACAGCCTCTTTGGAGGAGGAGGAGGAGCAGGTGGAACATGAGGAGGAGGAGGAGGAGGAGGAACCTGAGGTGGACATGGCACCATTAGCAGCCCACATTGCTGTCTGGGAGGCCCGGGATGGCCTCATAATGGCACGATTTAGTTAAGTTACACCAGTGCACCCATCTGGCTCCCAGATGCTGTACCAACTCCCCCCCTCCCCCCCCCCCACCCCCCACCAATACCATAAAGCAGTCCTAAAATGACCAAACCATTCCTGTCACACACAGACCCATTGCTCGAGGTTAAGTAATGTCTCACCATTCACTCCAAGTGACGAGGCCACTTCCCAGGTAGCAGGCAAAAATGGACAAGACTGGGAAAGTGGTGCAAAGAAATAAATTGATGTGCATCATAAATAGAACTGAAACTTAACAATAACATTTTGAAAAACACCCATGTGCATACCCTTGTGCATCTACGATTGTGTCATTTACTTATACTTGTGTCATGTGCTTCTACGAGGTGCACCCCCTTCAGCAGAGGTAGAGGCAGGCTGCTCACTTCCCTGCTCTGACTGCTTAGACACTTTGGCGGAGGTCCTCTGGGTTTTGAAACCTGTGAGGGCCCCGCCAAAGACTGCTCCTCCTGCAACTGTGCACGGGTAGACACGGCCATCGGGATCCAAGATAGCATGTGGGGCTCTGACTGAGTGGGAGGCAACGGGGCAGAAGTGTGAGCACTTTGAGCAGAGCCCCCACTTCCATGTTCCCTCTCACCATCATCCCTCTCATGGGCCACCCGCACTTCCCTGCTAGCAAGGAGCTGGAGAGCACCATGCTGCACAGCAGTGGGGCGATGAATGCCCAAATCTACATTGGTATCCCTCCTAGAGATGATTGCTGTCAGTGACTGAAAGCTGTTGTCCACAGCAAGCATGGGATCCTTTGACTGGCATATTAGCTGCTCCATGCAGGTGGCCATCATTTCTGTGGAAGAGCACATCGTCACCATCACCTGCGACATGATGCTGCTCATGTGGAGATGGACTCCTCCGTTCTCTCTACAGTCGCACACATCGTGGCTGGGAAAGCTGCCAGAGCCTCGCACATTTGTTGCTGCTCCTTCAATTGGGTCAGTTGTCCCACATACTAATCAAGCAACAGCCTGACATAGTCATACTCACAGCCTTTCAGCCAATGTCCCAGACTCCTTCTTCACCATCCCTGGGTATATCCTGTCCCACCGGCAGGACAGACCCACCAGGGGTGGCGGCACAGTGGTATACAGTTGGGAAGGAGTGGCCCTGAGAGTCCTCAACATTGACTCCGGACCCCATGAAGTCTCATGGCTTCAGGTCAAGCATGGACAAGGAAGCCTCCTGCTGATTACCATCTACTGCCCTCCCTCAGCTGATGAATCAGTACTCCTCCATGCTGAACACCACTTGGAAGAAGCACTGAGAGTAGCGAGGGCACAGAATGTACTCTGGGTGGGGAACTTCAATGTCCATCACCAAGAGTGGCTCGGTAGCATCACTACTGACTGAGCTGGCTGAGTCCTGAAGGACATAGCAGCCAGACAGGACCTGCGGTAGTGGTGAGAGAACCAACACGAGGAAAAAACCTACTTGACCTCGTCCTCACCAATCTACCTGTCACAGCTGCATCTGTCCATGACAGTATTGGTAGCAGTGACCACCACACAGTCCTTGTGGAGACAAAGACCCGTCTTCACACTGAGGACACCCTCCATCGTGTTGTGTGGCACTACCACCATGCTAAATGGGATAGATTCAGAACAGATCTAGCAGCTCAAAACTGGGCATCCATGAGGCGCTGTGGGCCATCAGCAGCAGCAGAATTGTACTCCACCATAATCTGTAAACTCATGGGCCTTTAAAGAGGAAATAGTTCGGGTACAGTTGAGGTACATTCCCACTAGGGGGAAAGTTAGGGCAACCAAAGTCAGAGCTCCCTGGATGACGAAAGAGATAGAGTAAGATGAAGCAGAAAAAGAGCGCGTATGACAGATGTCAGGTTGAGAATACATCTGAGAATCAGGCTAACTATAGAAAGTTCAGAGGAGAAGTGAATAAGAAAATAAGAGGGGCAAAGAGAGGGTATGAGAATAGAATGGCAGCCAACATAAAAGGTAATCCAAAAGTCTTCTATAGGCATATAGGTAGTAAGAGGAGGGGTGGGGTCGATTAGGGACCAAAAAGGAGACCTATGCATGGAGGCAGAGGGTATGGCTGAAGTGCTAAATGAGTACTTTGTATCTGTCTTCACCAAGGAAGAAGATGCTGCCATAGACATAGTGAAGGAGGAGGTAGAGGAGATAATGGATGGGATAAAAATTGATAAAGAGGAGGTACTAGAAAGGCTGGCTGTACTTAAAGTAGATAAGTCACCAGGACCAGATGGGATGCATCCTAGGACACTGAGGGAAGTGAAGGAAGAAATCGCGGAGGTACTGGCCATAATCTTCCAAACCTCCTGAGAAATGAGGGTGGTGCCAGAGGACTGGAGAATTGCAAATGTTACACCCTTGTTCAAAAAAGGATGTAAAGGTAAACCCAGCAACAGCAGGTCAGTCAGTTTAACCTCGGCAGTAAGGAAGCTTTTAGAAACAATAATCAGGGACAAAATTAACAGTCACTTGGACAAGTGTGGATTAATTACGGAAAGCCAGCACGGATTTGTTAAAGGCAAATCGTGTTTAACCAACTTGATCAAGTTTTTTGATGAGGTAACAGAGAGGGTTGATGAGGGCAATGCGGTTGACGTGGTGTACATGGATTTCCAAAAGGCGTTCGACAAAGTGCCACATAATAGGCTTGCCAGCAAAGTTGAAGCCCATGGAATAAAAGGGGGAGTGGCAGCATGGATACGAAATTGACTAAGTGACAGGAAACAGAGAGTAGTGGTGAATGGTTGTTTTTCGGACTGGAGGAAGGTACACAGTGGTGTTCCCCAGGGGTCGGTTCTAGGACCACTGCTTTTCTTGATATAAATGACTTGGATGTGGGTGTACAGGGCACAATTTCAAAAATTGCAGATGACACAAAACTTGGAAGTATAGTGAACAGTTAGAAGGATAGTGATAGACTTCAAGAGGACATAGACAGGCTGGTGGAATGGGTAGGCAGATGAAATTTAATGCAGAAAAGTGAGAAATGATACATTTTGGTAGAAAGAATGAAGAGAGAAAATATAAACTAAAGGGTACAATCCTAAAGGGGGTGCATGAACAGAGAGACCTAGGGATATATGTGCACAAATTGTTGATGGTGACAGGGCAGGATGAGAAAGCAGTTAAAAAGCTTACGGGATCCTGGGCTTCATGAATAGAGGTCTTGGGGTAGAAATTAGGTCGCGCCCCATTTGGGGCGCAAATATCGTCTGGACGCAAATATTAGCGCCTGGCGCTAATTATCGGCACTGACAGGAAACTTCACTTTTACCGCCCCGGGAGGTGAGTGGAGCGCTAAAGCAGGCGCTGCACACCTGTCTTAAGGCGCAAAGGCCAAGGAGTGAGGCGCTAACTCAGAGCGCTGGCGAAGCTCATGTAATGTCAGTCAGCAATGAAACACACACACAATGGCACGGGCCAGTTCTTAAAGGGGATGGTTAATCTTGCTTTCCATCCACATCCTGTTCATTGCAGCCTTGAATCTTGGCCTGGAGAGACTTGCACATCAAATGTGCTGGAAAGAACAATGGAGAGTACCAGGCAAAGAGCTCAGAGTGCAGCTCCCACAGTCTCTGCTAAATCGATACAAGGAATGGCAAATCAAAATGAACCTGCAAAGTGCTGCTCAGTACCCAAAACTCCTTCATACAACGTTGAATCTCTCCAGAAGTCTCTCCCTCTCTCTCTCAGAATGCGTAGTTCAAAAATGCCACCAACAATAAAAGCCAGGAAGAGGCCCCCTTTAAATAGCGCCACCCCCAGCCCCACAGCGATTGATAGCGTTCCAGTCTTCTGGTCGTTGGATGCGCCAGGCGGTAAGGCAGGGGGCGCCACTCAATTTCCGCTCCGGGGTGCCACAAGGGCGTTGCACCATGGAATGACGTCACAATCTGCGCGCGCAGGTGGTCGCAGCGGTAAGTTTTAGCGCCGCCGCACAATCTCAAGTTAAGTTCTCGAGTGGCGCAAACATCACTGCACACGGGCGTTAGCGGCTTTGCGCCCCATTAGCGCCCTCTTAAGGCGCTAACGGGAGGCGCAACCAAGTGAATTTTTACCCCATAGAGTACAAAAGTGTGGAAATTATAATGAACCTGTATAAAACACTGGTTCGGCCTCAACTGGAGTATTGTGTCCAATTCTGGGCACTGCACTTTAGGAAGGATGTGAAAGCCTTAGAGAGGGTGTAGGAAAGATTTACAAGAATGGTTCCAGGAAAGAGGGTCTTCAGTTACGTGGATAGACTGGAGAAGCTGGGGTTGTTGTCCTTAGAGCACAGGAGGTTGAGAGGAGATTTGATAGAGGTGTTCAAAATCATGAGGGGTCTGGTCAGAGCAGATAGAGAGAAACTGTTCCCATTGGCGGAAGGGTCGCGAACCAGACGACACAGATTTAAGGTGACTGGCAGAAGAACCAAAGGCGACATAAAGAGAAACTTTTTTACTCAGTGAGTGGTTAGGATCTAGATTGCAATACCTGAAAGGGTGGTAGAGGCAGACTCAATCACAGCTTTCAAAAGGGAATTGGATAAGTACCAGAAGTAAAAAAAATTGCAGGGCTACGGGGAAAGGGCGGGGGAGTGGGACTAGCTGAAGTGCTCTTGCAGAGAGCTGGCACAGGCTCGATGGGCCGAATGGCCTTCTTCCGTGCTATAACCATTCTATGATTCTATATCCCTCACTCTACCATTACCATCAAGCCAGGAGAACAACCCTGGTTCAATGAGGAGTGCAGAAGAGCATGCCAGGAGCAGCACCAGGCGTACCTAAAAATGAGGTGGCAACCTGGGGAAGCTGCAACACAGGACTACATGCATGCTAAACAGCGGAAGCAGCATGCTGTAGACAGAGCTAAGTGATCCTGCAATCAACGGATCAGATGAAAGCTGTGCAGTTCTGCCACATCCAGTCGTGAATGGTGGTGGACCATTAAACAACTAACGGGAGGAGGAGGCTCCATGAATATCCCCATCCTCAATGATGGCAGAGCCCAGCACGCGAGTGCAAAAGACAAGGCTGAAGTGTTTGCAACCATTTTCAGCCAGAAGTGCCAAGTGGATGATCCATATCGACTTCTTCCTGACATCCCTACCATCGCAGATGCCAGTCTTCAGCCAATTCGACTCACACCACGTGATATCAAGAAACGGCTGAGCACACTGGATACAGCAAAGGCTGTGGGCCCTGACAACATCCTGGCTGTCGTGCTGAAGACTTATGCTCCAGAACTCGCTGCGCCTCTAGCCAAGCTATTCCAGTACAGCTATAACACTGACATCTATCCGACAATGTGGAAAACTGCCCAGGTATATCCTGTCCACAAAAAGCAGAACAAATCCAATCTGGCCAATTACCGCCCCATCAGTCTACTCTCAATCATGAGCAAAGTGATGGAAGGTGTCATCGACAGTGCTATCAAGCGGTACTTACTCACCAATAACCTGCTCACTGATGCCCAGTTAGGGTTCCGCCAGGACCACTCGGCTCCAGACCTCATTACAGCCTTGGTCCAAACATGGACAAAAGAGCTGAATTCCAGAGGTGAGGGGAGAGTGACTGCCCTTGACATCAAGGCAGCATTTGACCGAGTGTGGCATCAAGGAGCCCTAGTAAAACTGAAGTCAATGGGAATCAGGGGGAAAACTCTCCACTGGCTGGAGTCATACCTAACACAAAGGAAGATGGTTGTGGTTGTTAGAGGTCAATCATCTCAGCCCCAGGACATTACTGGAGGAGTTCCACAAGGCAGTGTCCTAGGCCCAACCATCTTCAGCAGTTTCAATGATGATGGGGATGTTCGCTGATGATTGCACAGTGTTCAGTTCCATTCGCAACTCCCCAGATAATGAAGCAGTCCATGCCCGCATGCAGCAAGACCTGGACGACATTCAGGCTTGGGCTGATAAGTGGCAAGTAAAAATCGCGCCACACAAGTGCCGAGCAATGACTATCTCCAACAAGAGAGAGTCTAACCACCGCCCCTTGACATTCAACGGCATTACCATCGCCGAATCCCCCACCATCAACATCCTGGGGGTCACCATTGACCTGAAACATAAATGGACCAGCCACATAAATACTGTGACAACAAGAGCAGGTCAGAGGCTGGGTATTCTGCGTCGAGTGTCTCACCTCCTGACTCCCCAAAGCCTTTCTACCATCTACAAGGCACAAGGAAGGAGTGTGATGGAACACTCTCCACTTGCCTGGATGAGTGCAGCTCCAACAACACTTAAGAAGCTCGACACCATCCAGGACAAAGCAGCCTGCTTGATTGGCACGCCATCCACCACCTTAAACATTCACTCCCTCCACCACCGGCACACCGTGGCTGCAGTGTGTACCATCTACAAGATGGCTGCAGCAACTCGCCAAGGCTTCTCCGGCAGCACCTCCCAAACCCGCGACCTCTTCCACCTAGAAGGACAAGGGCAGCAGGCACGTGGGAACAACATCACCTGCAAGTTCCCCTCCAAGTTATCCACCATTCTGACTTGGAAATATATCGCCGTTCCTTCATCGTCGCTGGGTCAAAATCCTGGAACTCCCTCCCTAACAGCACTATGGGAGTACCTTCACCACACGGACTGCAGCGATTCAAGAAGGCGGCTCACCACCACCGTCTCAAGGGCAGTTAGGGATGGGCAATAAATGCTGGCCTTGCCAGCGACACTCACTTCCCAGGAACAAATAAAAAAAATTCAACCTTTTTATCGATGGACCCAGTGGTTCAGCATCTGCATCCAGCTGCGCAGAGCTTGGAGCGTCTTGCGCCCTCCAGCGAGGACTCTCTGCTGCTATCCCTGTCTCCACCATCTGCTCTTGCTCACATGCTGTGTAAGACATCAGGTGACAGCACTACTCTATGTCTCGCAGGAACCACCAACGTGCGCATATCTGCGTGGTGCTGGGTGCGCAAGGGTCTGGTGGCGGTGCACCCTCAGAGGCTGGAGCTTCCTCTGCAGAGTCGTCTTCCTCCTCTGGCTGGACAGCGGGGGAACACTTGATGGACCTGTGGGAGAGTAAAGACATGAATTAGAATTCTTATGATAAGAATGTTTAACGTTACCATTATGCACATGGTCATATTTCACTGGCTGCTGTATGCCATGTGGCTGTGTCATATTTAATTCTGTCACCAGGTTGCTGGAAGGTCCCCCTCTCTCCATCTCCCACCACCACCAGCTCTGCACTCCGCTTAATTCCGGCGCCTCCTCCTCTGCTGGTGTCAATGTTGTGTAAAATGGAGGGCCACCTCCAGTTCTCAGTCTCTCCCTGTTGTTCTGTGATCTCTTCTGCAAGCAGGGAAAGAAGCGAACTTTGAGTGAGAGTGATGGAATGAGTGTCGGGCGTGACTATGAGGGAGTGGCATGACATTGACAAATGGCCTCCTCTGTAGCGTTACTTTCTATGATTACATTAGGCTAAGGGTGAGTGTCAGTGGTGGATCGTCAGATGGGGATGTGAGTAGGTGCATAGACAGTGAGGGATGGGTGCACCTGCAAAGTAGTTGGTGTGAGGAGCACCATGCAGGAATAGGCTTGGGAAGGCAGAGTGATGGGGTTGGGGAGACACGCACATCAGGATGTAGTTGAATCTGGTGTTGTACTCACCTTTCCTGACCTCATGAGGTCATTAAATCTCTTCCTACACTGAATCCAGGAGCAGCTGACAACACCCCTGCTGCTCACTCTATGGGCGATCTCCAGCCATGCCCTCTTGGTTTCACTGGCTGGCCTCTTCCTGCTGTCACCAGGGAAGAGGACCTCCTTCTGTGCTCTCACTCCCTGGAGCAGGATATCCAGGGAGGAATCTGAATCCCTGGGCGCAGCCTTCCTGGCGCTGAGACTGCATGATTGGCTATAAGTGATTGCACCCTCACTGTCAAAGTATTGGATGTAACAGCAGCAGGCACCTCTCACAACCACCTCAGACCCTCCTACAACTACCTTCAACTCTGATGTGTGCAAGGCTCCTTTAAATAGGCGAGCTGAAGGCGAGTCATCCATGACATCATCAGACCCGCTCCATTTAATTGGCAGGGAAACCCGCATGACTCAGTCGATTGATCTGGGTAAGTTAATCTGGAGAGCACGCTGATGTAAAGTTCGTGATGGCGACCAGCTACGTGGCCCCCCCCCTCCCACACACGAACCCACTCACAGGTAAAAATTCAGCCCTAGGAGATTTCTCATGGTGTTTACAATGAATGACACTTACAGGAAGTAAGTGCACTATATGCAAGAATTTTCAAATAGATGACAAGAAAACATATTTTATAAACTGATGAAATTATCCTATCATATCTTGCAAAGAATTACATTACAAAAAAAGTATTTTTTATTTGGAATAATCTAAAATATATAGAGATATTTATATAGAGACTCAGAAAATGATGAATGTACCTAATTTAACCTTATTTTTAGAATCTAACTGATTGATCTTTGCCTCTTTTTGTTCCTGCTACCTGGTTGCCAGGCTACAGCAGCATCGAAAGTGGCCAAAGTTGAGGAGGCCCAGCTTCAAGTCCTTGTGAGTGACTAAAAGCTATTCATTAGTAACCAATAGGGAAGAGATCACTGTTAAGATGGCGATAGCAACTAACTCTAAGTTTTCAATTCACATGTATCCCTGTTTCTTCAATTTTGTGCCTGTAACTCTTATTTTCACTTCTTTCCAAAAATGTATCAGCAACAAAATATTTGTTATTTCGGTATTATTGGCAAAGGACTAATTGCATAGAAGTGACAGAAGCTGTAGTTTGACAGTTGGGATTGCAAGGAATTGATTACTTGTGACATTGTGCTGCATGGACAATGACGTCTTTGTTAAAGCACACAACATGAGCATGCTTTCAGGTTCCTTTCAAGTATACATTTCTGTGGCAATGAATAAAAGATTCTGTCGTGTCTTGTCTCTTTCAACAGCTTTTTCATCCAGAGAAATAGGGTCTTCTTTTTGCTTTATGCCAAATTCCATGTTTCTTTAAATTCGATGTACTCAGAAGTCAGGACTGCCTCGTTGTGTTATCAAATCTCTTCATGGTGATTTATGCCGTTAGGTTTGTTTTCTGGTGGCGGGCTGGGGACGGAGGGGAACAGTGGGTAGTTTTCTGGAGGAGAAATGGAACAGCTGTAGTGACAGACATGCTGGTTCAGTCCTGGACTTTCTCACATCTGCCGGCAGTGTGATGCAATAAAAGGAGGCTAGGCCCCGTCTGGGGTACAGTGATGGCTGCATCATCAAAGGCCATTCCTCAACATCCCCAGCTGCTGTCTACAGAATAACACTGACAAAGGGTCATCTTTGAGCAGGGAGGTGGTATGTCATACAGAGAGATCCAAAAGATAAGGAAAAATTAACTGCCCAAGAACAAAATGATTAAATAAATACTGGGGGCCTTTGATCCTGGTGAAAATGGCACCGACCCCACCAAAGTTCGCAGGTTTGCCCAACTTAAACATCCCAAGCAGGCACCCAAGCTATTAGTAGCACATTCCGTAGGTCTGATGGGGAACTGTTGCCAGGACCACGCCAGTAAGAAAACACAAGTGCCCCCTTAGCCCTTTTTGTCCCACGAGGTCCCGCCAGACCACAGACATGCAAACTCCTAGCCTGGGAGTCCCTGCCGCCAGCCAGGCTCCTTTCTGTGCCGATAACCTTGAGCAGGGCCGGTGGAAGCTCTGCCTCTTACAAGGTCCTGTGGGAACTCCTGTACCAGAACGTCACCTGGCGTATCCAGGTCACAAACTCTTTTTCAGCCCTTCCACCTCACTCCCACTGGAGATGCGGCAGGAGTGTGGCAGAAGGGCCAAGGGTTTTGAGCCCTCAGTTGTCTTTCTTTCCATGAATAAATGAAAAAATGTTGTGACTTGTGTCAATTTGGGGAATAGAACTGCACCAGTGCTGAGCAGGTGACAACTGAAATAAATCTGCAGACAATAAGCAACCCATTAAATTCAAACCTCCTGCTCTTTCCTGGAACGTCTGCTAATTTCACATCCAATGTTCAGTTATTTGCATGTTATTAATTAAAATATAGCTAATTATAGTCTAACAGTCATGTACATACATGGCCCTGATATTCCACTATGGGATGCAAGAATATGAACCCTCAACATGTTTATCTGAAGTTACTCTCTCTGCTATTTTAGCAGAAATATTAACGCATTCATTTTAAACAGGTTGATGCTGGTATCCCACAGAGTAATTTCATTTTTTTTAAATATGCCTTTGTTTGGAATATTGTATTTTGTGAACAGACAATTCCCACCTGCCACACACCCCACCCCCTCCGCCCCCTCCCCCAATCACCCATCTCTGAGTTCCCTGACCTCAAATACACCTTTTGAAAAAGGAAGCTTTGTCAGACGAGGCTCAGTTGGTAACACTCTCACCTCTGAGTCAGAAGGTTGTGAGTTCTAAGTCCCACTCCAGAGACTTGAGCACAAAATCCAGGCTGACACTCCAGTGCTGTGGGAGTGCTGCACTGTTGGAGGTGCTGTTTTTCAGATGAGACGTTAAACTGAGGCCCCATCTGCCCTCTCAGGTGGATGTACAAAGGATTCCATGACGCTACTTGAAAGAAGAGATGGAGATTTATCCCTGCTGTTCAACCAATATTTATCCCTCAAGCAACATCACTAAAACACATGATCTGGTCATTTATTTCTTTGGTGTTTGTGGGAGCTTGCTGTTCGCAGATTGGCTGCCGCATTTCCTACAGTACAATAGTGACTGCACTTCAAAAGTGCTTCATTGGCTGTAACATGCTCAGGACGTCCTGAGGTTGTGAAAGGCTCTATATGAATGCAAGAACTTTCAATTTTTTTCTTTATCAGAAAATTCCAGGTGCACTGCCTACAATTCTCCATCTGTTGATTTCTGTGGATTGAATAATCGCAGGCAGTGCATCCACATTTCCAAATAAGCCACTCGCTGTGAGGCCCCACCAGCAACGCAGTCTCAGAAAACCTTGCTCTATTTTAGCAGAGGATCACTAAAAGAAGTCAAAGTAAATAAAACTTGAAAAACCTTTATCATTCGAGGCAGCTATTGCACTTCTCCAATAATATTAGATATATCTTCAGTTTAGGTTCTTGTTCCTGACAGCAGTCAATAGAAAGGTAATATTGATCCCAGTTTAATGGAAATTGCACAGTGCACGAACGGTGAGATGAACCATGGTGGTCTTTTCTGGGCTTGTATATTTCTATGGTGTCAATACGAGAGAATAAATCGGTTCATGCTAGTAAAATACAGCTCATTCCTACCAACAGATTTGCTTCACTTACTCTCATCGTACATTGTCCATTTCACTAATAAACTTTATTTTTTAGTGTGTAGGTTCATCGCGTTGCTGCTGCAGTATTGCTTTCTGTTTGCCCTGCATGTCTAACCATTAGTCATCTTTCATTGCTTTATTTTCCGAAGGAGAAACCTATCCAACCACCAGGATTGTCCAAACCAAGGCTAAAAGGTCATTTGTCCTGCTTGCTCCTTGTTGATTTTCTTTGGATTTGCTTTTGCTTTATAGCTTTGACCATCTTCCTAACTCTCACAGGCCATGCCATTCACCTAACAGGACCTCACACACTGCCATTCATTATATGTCTATGTTTTTTTCCCTAATTAACACGGTTTTCTCAGTTTGCTTTTGTGTCATCTTTTATTTATATCACACTTGGTAAATAGCAAAAAATACAGCTTTAGGAAATTTCATGAGGACTCAATGGGGTTAATTTTGACTTTTGGGCGACTGGTTGAGTGCGGGCGCTGGCTGGCCACCCATTCCGGGGGTGAAGTGACCTCCATGGGTTTGCGGCCCCGGTCTCAGCTGTGGGGCATCAAACAGACATCCCAATGCAGCTCAACGGACTAAGGCCTCAAAATTGAACCAAAGCAGCCTCAGCAAGGTAAGCTACGGGCGGGGTGGGTGGGGTGTTGGCGGTTCACGATCAGAGGGTGGGGGTCCAAGGGCAGCAGCGTCCCGGTTTATTTTTGTGGACCCTGGAGGAGCAGTGCTGCTCCGGGACCCACAAAAATAATTTGACCCTTATCTTTGGTAGGCCTCTTCTGCTCCATGGGCCGTGGAACTGGTCAGAATGTGCACTGCACAGACTCCGACTAGTTGCAACCTAAATTGGCAATCGGGCTCTATTTACGTCACAGGACTCTGATTTCCATATTAAAATGGGCCTATGGCCTGAAACAGGCAGGCACTTTGGACACCCAGTGGTAGGCCCCTTTCAAAATATTGTTAATGGGCCGGTAAAGCCACCGACTCCATTATGAGGCCATTACTGCCCTGCTAATGCCAGGCAAAAGCAGTCAAAATCGACCCCAATGAGTTTAAAACAAGAGGGAAAATTTCCACTGTGTGCAATGTGTATCAAAATCATAAACAGGTTTTTTATAAACATAACAGAAGCCATGGGTTATTTCAACTTGGCACCAGGCTTAAAACTGGCAACCTGGATCGGCCACATGTTGTAGAAACCGCCTGATGTTCATTTCCATTGAAATCAATGTGAAGGATTTCTTTCTCACTCTTTAGGGTATGAGAGGTAAGAATCAAGCGAGGCTGAAAAACTTATCTAAATAAAAACATTAAGACGTGACAGTTTTACAGATAGAGATGCTTACAGCCTTATCCAGGAATACAACTCGAAACTCAGAATGATCAATTCTTCAGCTTCCGGGGGCTGAGGGGCTAATTCGTTGACATCTTCTTTGAACAGCTTCTGGTTCTGTCTCCTGGCAATCACTTTCAAATAGCTGTTTTTATATCTCTCTTTGATGCTGCAAAACAGCTTGCTGATGTTTTTTTCCCCCTTTCTTGCTCTTTCTCATGGCTTGAGAAGACAGTTGTCCTGGTTATGGTTTGCTTTATCTCTAACCTTGTCTTTATCTCCCTGAAAGTACAGCTTGTCTCTTGAACACAGCAGTTAGTCTTCAACAGTCTGAAGCAATATCCATGATACCTTTTGAACTTGGTCAAGCTTCCCAGCATGCCTTCTGATTTCAGTCAAGTTTAACAGTTCTGTGTTCTTGACTTTGGTGTCAACCAAATTTTGATTTTTTGCGAATAATCTAGGGTGTCCAGCCCATCCTTTTAGTTTTCCTTAAAAACGACTATTAGAAGTCCATATTGAAAAGTCCAAAATCCTTCAAATGGAAATGAAAATCAAGGGGCAGCTGATTCGCAATGTCAGTTTACACCTGGTGGCAAGTTGAAAATCGACCCCAATCTTCCCCCATGATGCAGAAGTCGATGATAAAGCTCTTGTGGAGAAAATGTTGACTTTGGGTGCGGGCATAAAGCTGGCAATTACAGATTGGCCACCCTTTATACACCCCGTCCATTGGAAAAGAAAGTCGGGCGGGGTGTGTAAGGGGCAGCAGATCCGCAACTGCCGGTTCCCTGCCCATAACATACCCCCATATGTTACTGATAGACGAGTACATAATGCAGTAGGCTCAGATCTAGTTCACATAAATCAACAGATTCCTGATTCAACAGACAGATAGATCCTTGGATTGTATTTTTTAGTGCCAAAGATTTCAGAATGAAGCAAAAACAAAATACTGCGGATGCTGGAAATCTGAAATTAAAACAAATGGCCGGAATTTTCTGGAGGTAGGCGGGTTGGGGGCGGGGAGCCTCCGAGGTGGGCGGGAAACCCCTGAGGCCGGGTTTCTCGCAGGTCCTGCCGACTTTAACGGCAGGGTCTGATTTGCATGTGAGGCCTCGGTTTCCCGCCCGCAGCCAGACAGATTGAGAGGTTGGCTGACTGCGGGCAGGTAGGCCTGCCTCTGCAGAGAGGGAAGGAGGGAGGGTTCAGTCTGGGGGGAGGATGGGGTGGGGAGTCGGTTGGGGATCACGGGGGGCTCGGTCGGGGAGCAGGGGGAGTCGGTCGGGGATTGGGTTCGGCCAGGGATCAGGGATTGGAGTCGGCCAGGGATCCAGGGGGGCGGCCACGAATCGGCGGGGGGTGTGGGCGGCCGGAGGATCGAGGATCGGCGGGCGGGGGGTTTGGCTGGAGGATCGGGTATCGGCAGGGAGGTCGGCCAGGGATCAGTAGGGGGAGGGATAGAGGATCGGGGC